>OU452257.1:19426268-20084602 GCA_911728495.1 Furcula furcula | reverse complement strand
TTATGCTTTTTATAGTCCAAGTTTGACGTCTATCCGATGAACGGATATTGAACGCTAACACAATTCATATCCAACGTAGTACATTTTTTAAATACATATTGCTTGAAAACAATTTATTTAATCCAATATCTAATCAATAAAACTATTTGCTGAAGATCTGAGGTATAAGTACATATAATTTTCATAGCCAATGCAATAGCGGATTGATCCATCGAACTCTTTAAACTAAGGCTATTTTTGCAATTTTACCGTTGTTACCCCCTTAGTAAGCCACATTTGTTCAATTGAGCTATGTCTAGGGTCTACCGGGTGAGTCCAGGTGCGAGCAGAAATATTCCGTTTGATGTAGAAACCTACACCGCCTCCGCGCGAGCGCACCTCTCGAGGCCTTGGGATGTGACGCAAACGATATCCTGGCAGTACAGGGGCACGGCCTTCCTCGCCCACTCTGAGCCACGTCTCGTTAATTGCAAGAACATCGATGTCATTCCTAGTAACTGAGCCTATAATATTATCGTGATTAGTACCAAGGGAACCTGCATTATACAAACCAACAATCAATTGTTTATTAAGCATTAAAACGATTAAAAATTGCTCTAAAAAGATGTAACAGACACATAGCACTACACAAGAATGTACTAATGTATAATGGTCTGAGAGATAAAAAATTTACACAAGTATAAAATAGTGTAATAATAATTTTAGCATAAATTATATTATAATTAAATTTGTAAACAAGGTAACTGTAATGATACGAGTTCGCAATAACGTAGAAGTTTTTAGGGTAAATGAAATATTTAAAGTATATAAGAATGTTCACATAGACACTACCTATATTACATTTAATAACCTGTAGTATATTTATTTCAAACAGAGCCAGCGTTAAAAACACGTTCTAAATCACTGTCTGAGCGAATAGGGTACACTGGCTTCCCGTCACTTTGCCGCACGAAGATGCGCCCCCTTTTGGTCCACGAGTACCGCCACAGTCGCTTACGGCATTCCTCTCGGACTCGAGAGAATAGTTGGCGGTTCGTTCTCGTAAGCCGTTCATTTATATAAATACGGCCTGCAGGGCCTATAAGTATACTGCCTATTTGTGGTACCGTAATTCCCAAACGAATACACGGATTTGAATGCGATTTTTTATTTGATAGCACCCTCCCATCTCCTCCCGTTTGGTGTCCGGAAAACAAGAAGACGGGCAGCAGCGTCTTTCTATTGTATTACCTACCACCTATACTGCGATCCCCAAGACGCCTGCCAAGCGTGGGAACCCTTCTAAGAGTCAGGCCTTTGTTCAGCAGTGGATGCCTGTCGGCTATGGATGATATGATAATAATAATTCTGGGACAATTCCACACACGGTCATCTGATCCCAAACTAGGCAGAACCTTTTTTTTTTTTTGACGCGGGGGAAATCTTCGAAATATCGCCGGGAGCTGTGGGGCTCGACCGGGGTATGTGGGATTCTTACCCACTAAAACCCCCGCGGCTGTCGCATCGGCACATGAGAGGGGAAACCCTAGGGCTCTCCGGTGGGATCTGCACCAGGGGCCCCTCAGTGCCTTGCCTTTGAGCCCGCCGCCGGGGGGCGCATTGTAGCCCCCCGGGAACCTGTCACGGTGCTCACGGGGACGGGGGTCGCGACCCCGCCGCCGTCCTCCTCGGAGTCGCCGCCGTACTCAATGGACGTTCAAAGGGCCCACACCCCGAACGTCCAGCGACTCCGAAGAAACTAGGCAGAACCTATACTATGGTAACCAGATATCTGATAATAATAATTATTATATACTTTTTTTGTAACTACATACATAAATAGATAATAACACCCAGACACTTGGCGGGAATCGAATCGAACGAGTATAATAATAACACTAGCCCTTGTTTATGTCCTACTGTTGGGCACGGGCCTCCCCTCAAGATGACCCCTCATCTTAGGCCGTATTCCCCCAAGCTGGCCAAGTGCGGATTGTCGGACTTCACACGTCATTCGAAAGCTAGTTAGGATTCCTCAGACATGCAGGTTTCCTCACGATGTTTTCCTTCACTGAAAGCTAGGAACAATTGCACAAAGACGATTCGCACATGATTAATTAAAGAAATCAGAGGTGCGAGCCGGGGCTCGAACCTGCGGACCTTGTTTCCAAGGCAAGCGCTCGCCCAATGAGCTGTTATCGCCGTGATATGAGTATGATAATGATGATTAGTGCACCACAATGGAGGTAATGGTTTTTTTTTTATTAAATCAGCTTTCTGTATTTATTATCATTGCTCAAAAAAATATTCATAGAAATGACCTTTTTTTTCTAAAAAAATATCTCTCTTAAAAATTCCTCTCTCCATAATACGCCGTGTTGGGCAATCCATTGCCGGGTCACCGGGACATGAATATTTAAACCTCCTCCATGAATTAAACAAATAAAATGTTTCTTTCTTTTTGTTTGTACTTTACTACCCGACACGATGATAATTAAGATGCTCGGGATTTTGAATTATATCATGTTTACCTTTTTTATTAACCGACTTCAAAAAAGGAGGAGGTTCTCAATTCGTCTGTATATATATATTTTTTTTATGTATGTTCGCGCATAACTCTGGCAATTATGAACCGATTTGAAAAAATCTTTCTTCCATCCATTCTTCAATCCATTGATTGGGTCCCATAAAGATATTGCTTAGTAATAAGTAGTTCCTGAAAAAACAAGAATGGTGACTGCGCAGGAAAGCTGCAGGAAAGCCTATATAGATGACTTTATGTCGCTTTTTAAGGACAAAAATGGTCATAACTCTGGCAAATATTTACCAATTTCAGTGATTCTTTTTTTATTCGAAAGAAGAAACCACTGTATTGAATCTGTATGGATTTTATCACAACCGGATAAGAACTTCCTGGAGGACCATGAACGATGTGGAGGAATTTATCTGGTAAAAATCATAAAACTGATGTTCTCCATTACATTGCTCTGACAATTATGAACCGACTTCGATGATTCTTTTTTTATTCGAGAGAGTAAACTACTATGATGATTCCATGCAAATTTCATTACGACCGGATATTTTTTTCTGAAGAAACATGAACTATGTAAAACTATGTCGACGATAATGTGATCATAACCTACCTAGATCATTTTACGGTATTCGATGGTTCAATCTTTATATATGAAAATATCACTAAAAAGATTAAAATAAAATCATGTTTAAAAAATATTGAACCGACTTCAATATCACTGAAAAGTATAAAATAATTTAAATATTATTGAAGTTGGTGCCAAATATACACAGCCGGTAAGCTAACACCAACTTCAATAATATTTAAATTATTTTATACTTTTCAGTGATATTGAAGACGGTTCAATTTTTTTTAAAAAAGATTTTATTAAACTAAATATTTACAGTATATTTACAGATATACTTAATCTAGGTAAAAACTTCCTCCAAGTTGTCGCCACACTGGGAGGGAAGGTTATCTAAAAGACTGGCGGCATTACCTCGTATGGCCACGTTTATACGTTGGCAGAAAAAGCTACCAGCCCGACGGTCTCCTGAGACTTCGATAAGTTTGGATGAAATTTATTTCACCAAACCGTGCGTCTCATGAGACCCAGGCCTCATGGTCTCCACCGCAAAGGGCTCAAATATATAGCTGGAACCTAGAGCTGCATACTTGCGCCGCTTTGCCTCACTCATATCGCATCCTACACCAACGGCTTTCCATGTTGCCATGGTATTAATGTGGTACCATCATGTTTTGTGTTTATATCTTTAAAGTTTTTAAATGTAAACATATCATCATCCCAAAGAAATCGACTGAACAACGGGCTCCCCTTAGAAGGTGGGGGTTGCAATAATCCCCATGCTTGGCAGGCGTCTTGGACAACGCAGTGTAGATAGTACGTATCCATTAGAAATACGCTGCTGATGGCTGGCTCAGGACACCCAACGGGACTTCGGAGTCGCTGGACGTTCAGGGTGTGGGCCCTTTGAACGTCCATTGAGTACGGCGGCGACTCCGAGGAGGACGGCGGCGGGTTGCGACCCCCGTCCCCGTGAGCACCGTGTCAGGTTCCCGGGGGGCTACAATGCGCCCACATACCCCGGTGTCGAGCCCCACAGCTCCCGGGGATCTTTGGAAGATTTCCCCCGCGCCAAAAAAAAAACCAAAAAAAAAAAAAAAAAAAAAAGGACACCCAACGGAAGAGGTGGGTGACTGTTATTCTTATCCGGACACCATAACGGGTAATGTAAACAATAATATGAATGAATATCTTTAATTCTGCTGCCATAGTTTATATTTCGCGATGTGTTGTCACTGAAATTTTTTTCCACTATTATATGCTTCTTCATACTTATTTCTAAACAGTCAAAAAGGGTATCATATTTTTTAATTTCATATGGACTAAAACCGTCACTTTTAAAATAATTGTTTACTTCATGTTCTTGTATGTCTCCTGGTTTGCATGTGATTTTTTTTTTCTTCTTTTATTTGTTAAACTTAAGTAAGTATATTATGTGCGGTGTGTGCTGTTGCGCTCAGATGCGCTCTCGCCAACGGGTGTCCACAGACGATCAGCGTCGTTGTTCCAAATAGGAGCAACGGCACATGCTGAGTGGATAACCCTTCAGCGGCATTGTTTAAAATAAAAAGTGTAATAGATACGTTACATTTAGATGTCGCTGAATAAATGTTTTTCTTTCTTTCTTTCTTTTACTGGACCCCTTTTTTACGCGTGGGAAACCTTTATAAAGCCCCCGGGACCCTGTGGTTGTCAACCGGGGTATGTGGGATCCTTAACGGTAAAACCGGCTGTAAAATCAGCATAGAAAGTCATGAGCTCTCCGGTGGGATCTGCACCCTCCATACACACACAGGTAGCCCTCCGTGTCTACCTTTGAGCACAGTGGGGACGGGGTCGCAACCCTGCTCCCCGTCCTCAGATTCGCCGCCGTACACAAGTATTGTACACACGGCTACATATCAAATTCAACACCCTATATAGTTAACGTAGTTACGTTACATACAATACAGAAAATTGTTGGAAAGGGACGGGACATGCGGCAGCCGACGGGCGCAGGCCGGCGACTGCACGCGCCAAGTGAGACGAAATAACAACAACACATCGCACCCTCTCGCACGATTCGCAGCGTTCAACTTATAATAGTTCAAAGTCCAAACAGTCTAGGTTCAGGTGTTGCCGTATGTACCTGTAGGAACTTACCTCGTTATCTTTATCCGCGTCCTTAATATGTTGTGCTATGAACCTCACACTCTTCAGAGCAGCCGCCACTTCAGGGGACAGGTGACGGGGCAGCATGTTCTCCGATTCCGTTACTATTAACAAACACAACATGAATTACTATATATATAACTGGTATGGTTAGTGGTAACTAGGTGTTAGAATGCTTTCATATCAAAAGGACACAAAAGCAAAATGACTCATAATCAAAACGACCGAAAAGCAGAACGACCTGTAAGCAAAGCCTTTGTTCAAACTGCTCTTAGGCATCGTGACTTTTTTCATTTTAGCGGCGAGGGAAACCCTTAAAAAGTCCACGGGTGGTCTCTATATCTTACCAACTAAAACCCCAGCGGCTGTCACATTGGCACATGAGAGAGAAACTTGAGTTGTCCGGTGTCTCTCAATGCCTTGTCTTTAAGCCCGCCGTTGGGGACGCATTATAGTATCCTGGGAATTTGTCATGATGCTCACGGGGACAGGGGTCACAACTCCGCCACCGCCCTCATCAGAGTCAACCCCGTACTTATGCACATCCTAGGGCCCACACCTCAGGTGGGATCTGCACCGAGTGCCTTGCTTTTAAGCCTTCCGCCGAGGGGCGTATTAGAGACCATGGGGCCTTGCCCTTGGCACGGTTTGGTGAAAGAAATTTCATCCAAACTTATCGAAGTCTCAGGAGACCGTCGGGCTGGTAGCTTTTTCTGCCAACGTATAAGCTTGGGTATACAAAGAGGTAATGCCGCCAGTATTTTAGGTACTCTTCCCTCCCAGTGCGGCGTCAACTTGGAGGCAGTTTTTTACCTAGTTTAAGTATACATATTTGTAAATAAACTGCAAATATTTAGTGTCAAAATAAACATGATTAGGTATTTATTATTTTTTATTGTCTTTTTTTTCTGTTACCGTAGGGGGGAAAATTGGAATATATATACAAAACTATAAGGGGGATTACTGGACTTTGTTTCACATTAGATTCCACTTTTCCCCCTTAGGGGGGATTTTTAAGGGGGAAAAGTGGAATAAGCCGAAAAGTCTTTGCTTGTGGCGGCTTCGTGTGGCGGGTCAACCCCTTCCCTCTAATATGGTTGATGGGAGTGATGGCTGCTGCTCGAGTCAACTCGTGCGCGGATGCTGCTTGGGGAGACTGGTCCGACTACTATCCCTTTGGCCTTTTAGTTCGTTGTAATTTTTGTCGTAATTTATTGTTTTCTTATTTTCTCCCTTTCTTTATGTTTCGAACGGCAGGACACACTATCGCTAATGTCGATTCATTTGTAACAAAATAATGTTTAAAAAAAAGTGAAAAAATTACAAGCCCGCTGAGTTTCTTGCCGGATCTTCTCAGTTGAGGTCGCGTTGTGATCCGGTGGTAGCTTTTAAAAAATGACGATTCAAAAGTGCCTAGCGTTAAGCCTATTTGAAATAAAGATTTTTGAGTTTGAGTTTGAGTATTCTCAAAATGCATAAGCATATGGTACATCGGCTGTAACAGAAAGGCTAATGAGCTGTTACCTGAAGGTCTTTGATGCGTTCCAGCAGACAGCATATCGTCTTCAGGCGCTGGCGACTTTCGGTAATCCCCGTTGTCCTTGGCATCCCCAAACGCATCCGTCAAACTGTCCCTGCTGAAGAAATTTGTTTTGTTTAAACAGAAATTATTTAAAAATCTTCATCGAATAACGATGCTGAAGGAATTGCTGATAAAAAAAAATTGTACACATTTACGTTTTTTTTTTCAATGATCAAGTAATTTATGTTATGCGAAGGGTGTTAAATTTCATATTATTTGCATGATCGCGTTAATTAAACAACTAAGGTTGGCAACGAAACCACTTCAGTCGCGTTTGGTAATCGAAAATTTAATAAACACTCAACTCGCGAAACGTCGTGCACAACACCACTTAATCGAGAATCGAATAAAGATCAATTTATCGATAACATTTTATTCGGAACAAGACCGTGTCGGTGCGATGCCGGCGATCGTCGATATCCCCTCAAATTAATGACGGTTCCGGTATTATTCGGACTTAACCGGATTTCATGAACTCGTGGATCAGAGTGAACTGGATTCTGGATAGTATTCAAATGAAGTGTATATGGAGCGGATTTTGGGATCATTTACATAAAAAAACTGTTTCCCACTTCCTGCAAATGACACCTTTATTATATTGTTCAATAAATACAGATTACTATGTAAGAATAAGAAAAAAATATTTGGACACCACAATGAAACACAATTACAAGTAAAGTAAATAACAGAAATACAATTAAAGGTAAAATATTACATTTGTGCCCCAAAGAGATATAGGTTCAAATGGGTCAATAAATAACAGATAAACTGTAGTCTCAAGTCTTTTATCGTGTTAGTATCAGTATCATTGAGATTGTTATACAGCGACAATATTTTTTTTAATGCGCAATTCAAGGAAATTGCTTTGAAAAAATTTGCTGTCGGATTTGTGCGTAGGCACGCTCAATGACTTATTACCAGTTATAAAAAGTATTGTGTAAGTTAGTAAGATGGAAGTAAGTCGTTAAATGTCTCTGAAAAAACACATTTCCAAAAAATAAATAAGAAAACAGCGCAGAAAATAAGAACATTACGCGCATGGAGCTGCGCAGGACAGCTAGTCGAAAATAATCATAAACAGCTCCTACAGTCGAAATAAATATCTACTTTATTTAAAAATTTACTTAATTATATTGAAACTTAATTGGCGTTTCTGAGTTCGACAGTCAGCTTTTGTTCAATAATCACGATATCTGCCAACAGTATTCGTTATTCGTAAAAGACCACATAACGAAACTATTTATCCCTATCTTAGTTACCTCATCTCCAATTCGTTGGTGTATCCATTAGACACGAAGGTATCATCGTAGTCCGGTAGGGAGTACTTGGTTCTCCTCATCATAAGAAGTTTGGGCATAAGTTGCAAGAATAACTTCTTCAGCCATGGGGACATTGTGTGTGTTGAAGGGGACCTGGTGGAAGGAACTTTTTAGTGTCTGTAGATATAGCTCGAAGTTTTTTTATTTTATTTTATGTTAAAGTCCAAGTTTTAAAACAAATACAAGACATAGTTAGTAGGATACATTGAACATTGTTGACTTAAATAAAGGTTGCCCTGATATGCATTATATTTAATGAAAACAAAGTGACGAAGATACATTGGAGAATTTTAGAACATAAGTTAAAAAATATGAATGAAGTAAGTTGCAAGTTATGAAGAATACCTAAAAATCACTTCTACATTTGTGCAAAAACGGTCTGAATTTAGTTATAGAATAGAACAGATTAATATCGCATGCATGACAAGTGACCATATTTCCCTCCATATCCTGTTAGTGGTGGAGAAGTTACCCATGTTAGTCCTAAATGCTTTGACAAGGAAAAGCCAGTACCTAGAAGGTCGGGCTAGTTTTAGGCGATGTCCTAACTAAACGCGATCACGCGATCATCGCAACGGAGTTCGCGCGAACTTGCGATGATCGCGTGATCGCGTTCTATTAGGACACTCCCTTAGTAGGTACTTACGATTAGTATTTATTTCTACAATTTTGATCTTGTTAAGATCACACAGTTCGCAAGTACTCATATCCAAATCTCATTGGCAGAGAAAATTGAGACAAGCATATATTTACAAGATAGACATTTACTATAGAACAGAGAATGAAATGAACTAGGTGGTTGGTTGGTGGAAGTGACCGTCCAGCAATACTGCTGGACACTTGCTGGTTGGCGGTAGAATACTGATACCAGTATTATGCCACCAAGCAGCAAGTGTTCAGCAGTGTTCCGAAGTAGTAGGACTTGGTTAAATGACCGTGCTTATGAGAGGAACTAGTGTCTCAGGTGGGTAATGAACAGAAGCACAGAGGCCCAAGTCTGCTAATTTAAATTTTAAACATTTTTCCAGGAGTCTGCCGGGCTGGTAGCTTTTTCTGCCAACGTATAAGCTTGGCTATACAAAGGGGGAATGCCGCCAGTCTTTTAGATACCCTTCTCTCCCAGTGCGGCGACAACTTGGATGAAGTTTTTTACCTAGTTTAAGTGTACATACGTAAATAAACTGTAAATATTTAGTTTCAATAAATGTATTAGTTCATTTTTCCACTTCAGAAAAAAATCTCGTTAAGGTCGGTCTTTTCCTAAAAAGATTGATGTTGTTGTTTCAATATTAATTATAAACCGCTAAAATAAAGACAGTAGTTATTTTATTCCACTTCATTAACTATATTTCTTTTAAAAGCACGTTCAACAACAAACCCTTATGCCTGTTTTACGTCCCTAAACCGATTCGTTAATACATAATTAACGTTACATCAGAAAAGCGTGCCATTAAATATAGTACTTACATCCTGGTGCAAATTATTCAAAGTGCTGATGGGGTTGTATCTCAGGATCTTACGAGCGATATATCTTCACAATGTTCTATTAACGTAATGACAGAATAACAATGCATGTACTCTGATTTATTATTTACGTAAGGGTAAAAACCCCATCTGAACTGGAGCAGGAAGTATGCGCTAACTTTGAGCCGAGCGGCATTGTGACATTTTCGACTGTTTTTTTTATCGTCAACTTATAAACTAGTTTAAATTCTAACGATAAACTAGTCGAATTGTAAATTACATCATGTTGCACGCTTCGTGGTCGTAACTAGTCGACGAAATCAACGGTCCACGTCGACAATATAAACTAGTCGAAACTTCAGACTGTTTTATAAACTGGTTTACCGTCGACGATACACGGTGTGCGTCTCCTTTCGTTTGATGAAATGCGTCGACGACCAATGGGTCGTACTGGCAATGGCCAGTACTATCTGAGAAGTCACAGGCAGCAGGCAGGTCATGAATGGTGTATTATCTCAGGCTGTCGACGACCGACGACATCCCGCTGTTTTTTTTTTTACCATTTTTTTTTCTTAGTGCGCCTAACTTTTCATTTATCACCCACGGAAAAAATAACTATCAGGTGTGATTGTAGAAAGCACTAGGTATCTACACTACTTTTATATTTTATTCGCTAAGTATTTTGTATGTAGTGATGAACTCAATTTTCTCTCAATATCTTTGTGGTCATCAATACAAGTTTTACTGTGATAGTGTGGAATTTTAGCATTCCTAGTACTAAAATTACACATGCTAAAATTAAACATTGTTTTTGGGAATGATAGTTACTGTTGGCAGTAGCATATAACCATGTCTGTCGTATAAGAGAAGGCGAGCTTATACCGTATAGGTATAGGCCGCTGTCCTTTTGTCCTTTTTTTATTTTATTATTTTCTTTTATAGTCTAGCAGCAAAATTGATTGTTGCTTTATTTACGTTCTGAAGGCAATTCACTTGAGCTTGTAAATTATTCTTGGTGTGTATCTAACTTAGACGACTTGTGATAAAATTTAATATGTTAAAGTGCTTTGTGTCTTGCCTGACGAGGCACTGCTTAACAGCAGAAGGTAAATGTTAAACGTGAGCCACTGTGATTTTGGATCGGTCATGCTCGCCATCGAAAAGTCTTTGCTTGTGGCGGCTTCGTGTGGCGGGTCACCCCCTTCCCTCCAATATGGTTGAGGGGAGTGATGGCTGCTGCTCGAGTCAACTCGTGCGCGGGTGCTGCTTGGGGGGACTGGTCCGACTACTATCCGTTTGGCATTTTAGTTTTTAGTTTGTTGTATTTTCGTCGTATTATTTATTTTTATTTGATATTTTGAACGGCAGGACACACTGTCGCTGGTGCTGATTTAATCGTAAAAAGACTAACTTTGTTTAAAAAAAAATGTGAAAAAATGACAAGCCCGCTGAGTTTCTTGCCGGATCTTCTCAGTTGAGGCCGCGTTGTGATCCGGTGGTAGCTTTTAAAAAATTGACCGTTCAAAAGTGAGTTAAGCCTATTTGAAATAAAAATTTTGAATCTTTGAACCTATAGCACTCCAGCCTGCAGGGGCCGAAAATCTTATTTCATTTATTCGTATAGTTTGTTTTATTTATTTTTAAAGTAAACACATGCATTTGGTATATATGTAACACCCTTGAAAGTGTTCTACTAGACAGGTCATATTTTACCCACTATTGTGTCGTTATCGCACCGACATTATTACAATGGACGAAGGAAATTTATGTGCCATTATGCTTCGTACACAACTTGCTTACTAGGTATATCAAAGGTTTTTAATAGATCAATATTAAGAAATACTCCGAGTATATTTCATGTGTAGATATTTTTTAAGGAGTCAGGATTGCTTACATAATATGTTTTTGAAGAGTAACCTCTTAGTCTTAATTGAAAGGTCTTTACGATACGAGTTATTACAACGAGTGTAATTATGCTTTATTTAATTATTTAACATGTGCATGAACCTCAGAGTAAAGAACATAAAGTACAAGGCGGATTTAAAGCCTTAGGCATTTTCTAACAGTCTACCTTTGGGTAGTCAAGAAATATTTTGTGCTAGGTGCCAAATAGTGCAAAAAAACTACAGAATATATAAGTACATATTATTTAGACTTAATTAAATATGAATACTTGTACACAAGTATTCATATTGTATGTGTGTACAAGTATCTTTATGTACATTATAATGTAATTTTTTGCCACTTTGTTCGTCGTTGTGTTTCTGCCTGCGGTGAGTTAGGTTCCTAGCAAGAGTTCAATGAGAATAGGCATACTGGAGGCTAAGAAATAGCGTTCTTCGGCTTGCGGCTGAAAAAATAGCCTTTGTCGGCTTTCGACTGAGAAAATAGCACGACGGTACTTCTGAAAGGGTAAGGGCCCTTTTTTGAGTTGTTAAGGTTTCATTCATTTACATCAGATGGATTCTTGAACTAACACCAGAAGCATATTCCGCAAACAATATAGTATGTAAGTCGATGTTCGGAAAAAAAAGTAAGTAACATTAGACTATATACCAGAGAGACTAGAGAGATAAAGTTACAACTATTTCAAACAATGATATTAGAAGCAAACAGTTCATACAACATTGGTCTTATAATTATAATCATCGAATTGGAAGGACCGAAGAGGGACGCGAAGCAATTTTATGGGAAATGAACGTGGTAAAGCTATGTTAGTATTAATTTTCAATTAAGTAAGAACTTCTAAATAAGACAGACTGTGAGGAGTTCCCTATGCTAGCGTATGCAAGAACTTCTAAATAAGACAGACTGTGAGCTGCTAGCAAATGTATGATGGGTCACTACTTGGGCAAAGATCTCTTTGGTTATTAATAAAGATACTTAAAAGCTTGTATGCTTTAGTGTCCACGACTATTATTGCCGCTTACCAGTGGGATTGCACTAAGGCATTAACATGTTATAATTAAAAAAAAATATCAGGCTGCAAAGCCTGAACGTATGGATACTAGCGATAATTTATAGTTTATCGGTTGCGTTAACGAATTTGTTTTTTTTTTCAGTTAAAACCATAATCTAATTTGGTCACCCCACGGCGCTACCCCCATGATCTCTTTAAGATGATCTCTTTAAGGTTACGAAGTCCTATAAATTTGTGGAAGCGAACATAAATTTGTATCAGAGCAAAAACACTTAGCTTTAACACTAGCATCTTTAAATTGACTAACTCCTGATCTATTGCTTAAAGTAGCAATCGCACCTTCCAATGTAAAGCGTGTTTCTGTTACGTACCTGAAGTGCACGTTGAGTACGCACACAGTCATCCAAACGCTCAGAGACACCAATATCATGGTGAACAGCAAATACTTTCCTAACAACGGTATCGCGAGGGACGTCGGCGGTATTATCTCGGCGAGCAACAGGAAGAAGACGGTCAGGGATACGAGTATCGAGATGCTTAACGATATCTACGAGAGGAAAGAAAAAAAGAATATTTACCTGAAATGCACGTTAAGTATGCAAACAGTCACCCATACGCTGAGTGACACGAGTATCATTGTGAATAGCAGATATTTCCCGAGCAAGGGGATGGCCAAAGATGTTGGTGGAATTATCTCGGCCAGACCAAGGAAGAACACAGTGAGGGACACCAGGATTGAGATGCAGAGCGATATCTAGGGAAGAGAAGTCTCTTTTGAGTTATACACGTTTTTGTTCGCACTACAATTTGGTGGAGCCAGTTCTGATAGTTTATCTAAAATAAGGTCTCGTATTTATAAATTATCGCTCATTTGCTAGAAAAGTGACAAAATACGGAAACTGTCTTTTGTGAATTTTTATTCATGATATTTTTAAGACAAATAAATGTGTCACTCTTCCCGTAAATTGAAGCTATTTTTCAGGATTTACTGTAATTAGTTAGTCATGTTGTAATACAAGCGGGTAATTGACATTTTACTTTCTGTTGCATTTTGTGAACTTAACACGTTAACATAACAAGCAAAGAAGAAAGTAATCAAAATTCAGACAATGATTCGAACATTGGATAAAAATAATTCAAGAGTAGGTACACTGGACACATTATAGCGAAAAAAGTCGACAAATTGTGATTTGCAAAAAAAAATAATGTTTAGGTGATACCTGGTGCATACAAGACACCGTTCAGGTACCACCAATGTCCACGAAGCAGGACTCAGCAGGATTGTGAAAGCATTTAGATGTTCCGGTGTGGAGTTAAATAATAAATAAAATAAAACTAAAGTGATATTTTCAGCTCTTCAAAACAATAAAATACCAATGCAAAAGAGTATAAATAGATAAAATTAGTGCGTAAACTATAAATTGACGTTTTGACGAGTTATTCGTTTTTAAGACACTATGAATATGGCTAATAACTATGTATGTATACATAATATTATGTGTATATTGTTAATGCTTGAGGATTAGTAGTTACTAGTAATAATAATTAAATCAATTACCCTCTTGATTACAACAAATAATAATATCATTTTAGCAAAATTTAGATATTTAGAATAATTTATAGGAGATTATTGAAACTGATTCCACCAAAGTCTTGTGCATTTAAAATCCAATCTATAGCTATTTAATTTAAATAATTGTCTTTCCACTGATGAGGATAATATAAAATGAAATGATTATAGTGCGATGAATTAAACAAACAGAATGGCTTTTGGAGTCATGCGATGAAATGAAATTTTTGATCAGGTTGATAATATATTCATTTTCAAAAGAAACAACACAAAATAGAACTGACAACCCTTCCCTTTAATGTCTTCTGATTGCTATAGACATAAGCTAGTTAAATGATTAGCATTCTATATAAAGCAGATCGTTTCAAATAGATTCTTAATAGGTTCTTTATTATAACAGCCTAATGTAAAAGATTTTTCGTTACGTACAAGGTTAATGATAGTTTAATGAAAAGAACAGAATTTAGTGATCAGTTTTTTTTTGGATTGACAGACAGTGTAGATGGCGCTGACAGCTTCGCTGACTAAGTAAGAGGAGAGTTTAAAGCGGTATAGCGGATCAAGCCAGAAGAAGCGCCTAGTGCTAAGAAAATTTGCATGGCACCCGCTGAGAAGTTTCGGCAAATATCTCTGTGGAGATCATCTTATTAAAATTCTTGTACATCAGCATGATGTGATTTGTAGGCCACGACCAATCTTTATCGTCTGTGCAAGCGTAAGCTATAATAAATTGCCAAATAATATATCATGGTCTAGAAGGGTTGTCAATGGATACAAGAAGTCTAGCAATACGTGCTGCCCAGAATTGCGGCGATGTAAATGTGTATACCGTTATTGAGATCACCAGCTTTTAGCGCCATCTAGTTTTAAACTGCATCGCGTTTATTATTATAATATTCTCTAACAGATGTCACTATATCTTCAAAATTTTGTATATAGAACAAAGGTATTGCCAATTTTCAAACACATGCTAGGAATTTAATCAATGTGGAAAGACAATAGGGATTATATTCCGGTGACACTAACACTCACACGTCTATCTAATGAATCAAAAAAGACCATTACCAATGGATGAGGGTATGAAGGATGAGCGGACTGAAGGCTATGAGCATGCCCTGAAACATCATCCCATTCACGATGTACACCGAAAGCTAATACGTGGCGATATTTTATCGTGAAAAGTTTTCTTCAGAGAAAATAATATTTTAGCTTTCGACAACCGTATCGATACAAATCTGGGGCAGATAACGTCGGTGCATCCTGTACAATCAGCCCTCGAATATCTTTCTGATTGACCAATCTTTCTATTAGGTACCAAGTGTGGGTTATTTTTTATTACTTTTTAAGGTAAAGGAAGCACTTCCACCCAATATACTTATATTCCATCTCAAAAAATGGTAGAGATCATTGTTAAAGTAAAAAATACATCATTTAATACCTCGGGGAGTACTATAACCCTTTGGTATACATGCCAATACGAAAATAAGAAAGAAATTGAAATCGTACTGAAAGATACATCGTCATGCAAAAATATAATATTTTTTAGTTGACTTTAAAGAAAAGAAGGAGGTTCACGATTAGTCTGTGTTTTTGTTTTTAATAAGAATGAAGTATCGGTTGAAACATATGAACAACGAACATAATAAAAACATCTATACTTTTAAAAAGCTATTCTTTTCACGATAACATTTCGCCACAACACTAAGTTAACACATGAAACACAAAGATCTAGACGGTCGATGTATAGACTCACCTTCTCTCCTGAGTCTGAAGGTAGATAAAATACCAAAACCGTAAGAAACGTGAGACCAACGCATGGTATTATAAGATTTACGGTATAAAACAGTGTCTTTCTTCGCATTGTCAGTTTAAATGTTATATCTGAAACAATATTTGCACCTATTAGCTACAGCCGAATAATACATGTTATTGACTGGGTGCTAATCAACAGCTACAAAATTTATTCAAGAGGCGCAACAAATGCATGCAGGACGGCAAACTCATAACTGAATAGACTTTTGGATAACTGCTTATATGTTTAGTACCAGAAAATGGCTCCGGACAGCAAGGATAATACTCTTCATTCCTCGTAGCTGGGACTTCCAGGATATCCCACTCCACTGAGAGATAAAACTCGCTCAAGTCTATGCCTACATGCACAAGGCTACTGCCAGGGGACTGGTCCATATGTTTGAGGTCCACCTGCAAAATGAGAGTGTACTTTAGCGATTTTAAATGTAGGATATGCAAGTGACTTTCGATGACAGCTATATTCTAAGGCCAGATTATAGGCCCCTGAACAATGAAGCCACTACACTGTTAGGAGGGGACTACCAAGGGGCTGTATTCGTTTCAGTTTCTTGCCCTTAGGCAATTCACTTTGATAAAGTAACGGGTGCAAAGAAATAGAAAAATAGTAATATTTTTTAGAAATTCAACTTTTATTTTTAAATAAATCAATGTAAAATTTTAGAGTTCTATGAGGAACTTTGATTATGTTTTTGGAGTTATGGAAACATCAAATTTTAGAAACCATACACTATTTGTACTTCTACATTAGCAAGTTCTTTTATTTTTATTTACTTTTGGAAAATATTAAACTACCATAGAATTTATCACATAGGTACGCTATATACCTGAGCTCCATTGTACGTCCAAGAACCAAACTTCATGAAGCAAGTCTGTTCGTCAAAGGGGAAATATTCAACATTAATCTCGCAGGACGACTTGTATATTGCTGGTGGCTTCCAATTCACTTCGCCAGTGTATTTTAATGTCGCTTTAGTCATTAATGTCACCTGGAAATTAAAGGGTTGGTAAGAACATATATCTGCGATCATCCTTAGTGAGCAAACGCTTTCACATCTTTTTTTACATCGTGCATTAAAAAGACACCGCGTACTACTGAGCTAGATCCTCATTCAATTTCTGCAAAAGACTACAAACAAAAAGTAGTCTTTCCGATGGTGTCTTTCACTACGGTAGCGAAATTTGGTATCCCCCTCAGCGCAATCAATGCATTCAATGGTTCGATGGCTCTCAATGGGTTTATCGCAGAGCGATGCTAAAGGGAGGTTCCTCCGATCGAGCGAGGTGTGATGCGGCCAGGGCTGAAACCTTGGGGGTTGATGTTGTATATATATATTAGATATACTTAAAACTTCGCTTGCGTGATTCAGGATTGTTCGTGTGAACTCTTGTTACAGGTTACTTGCCTCATAATTTCCATCCCAGTTGTTGTACAAAACGATGTCGGGTAGCCAAATGTGTTCCGAAGGTACGTAGAGCATCTCAACACCACCGTAATCATCTGGATTCCATTGCAGTTTATAGTCAAACCATTTCTGAAAATAGGAGAGGGAGTGTCAAAACATATGTATTAAAGTATTTAATGTAATCAGAGAAGTTCGAGGAAGATCATTATGTCTACTAGATATCCCTCAACGAAGTTTCTGAAGAATATTTGAAGACTTTGAAGATTTGAGTTTGAGTTTAGGGTGATTCCTGTTCTTTTGATATCAGACTAACAAGAAAGGATTATTCTGAGTTTACTAAAGTGAGCTTAGTTGTTAAACATATAATGGCCCGTATAATACCACAACAAGGTATTGGACCTTGGAATTTTGGCGGATTGACAAAATTCTTTGGCGCGCGTACCTCTATTTATTACATGTCGCGCAATATTACAAAGACTTTCCCATTAAAGAGTCAGAAGAAGAATAGTGTGTTTATTATTTTCTTGTCAGGTCTAATATTTACCGGGCAGTTTCAAACCCATGCCACTACACTTTGATGGTTCACTTGGACTTCAATAATAAATATAATATCAGTTTATCAACTCACCTGTTCCACCCATAGGTTCGTGGTCATGACCTGGTTCTTCAAATTGACCTCCATGAGTTGTGACAGCTTGAGCCCCAGCCGAACTGTGAGGATGTCGGTCACGTTGGTCACAGGCCGTATCAGCCTGTTGTAGTTGCTCAACAAATCATCATACAGCCTCTTTACATCAGGATCTGCTTCTAATAGTTTAACGCCTGCGAATTTGTAGGATGTAAAATAAGTACTTGTATAAGAATTAACATCAGGTGCGGTCCCAAAATCAAAAACCTCAATTAGGTAAGTTATTTATTAGTATAATGGGAATGGTTTTCATGTAATTAAATTTTTGTACATTGTCCATAGAAACTTTCTGCAAATATATAAGTATGGTCATTGAAAGAGGAGATCCCGTCAATCTTTTAGGAATCCCACTTTCCCAGTGTGTTAGCAGCTTCGAATACGATTTCAATTATACTTATCATTATTGCAGTGTATGTAACGACATGATAGATAATAATATCCTTAATAATTTTAATCTAAACTGAAATAAAAAAATGTTGAAGTGAAAACTTCTTTAGCGGCGCTGTGCACTTTTTTCTGATGGGGAAAAATGTTAAATTCGCGTCAGGACACGAGACCGTAAGACCTGATCGAAAATTCGTAAGACAAGCATCTCAGCAGAATGAGTTCACCGCCATCTATGGATCTATATAGAAACTACTTCGTAACTGGCTTCTATAATTAGTTTATAAACTTATTTTTTTGTGATGGGGAAAAATGTTAAATCCGCGTCAGGACACGTGACCGTAAGACCGTAAGATTTTTAATGTAATATAAATTGTCATGTTTGTGTACGATAACGCAATAAATGAATATTTTATTTCACCACGAAATATAAATAATAGTATTTTTAAACTGATCATCATCATTCTCCTTACCTTATCCCATCAACTGGGGTCGGCGCAATATGTTTTATCCTTCCATTCATCTCTATTTGCAGTCATTTCCACACTCACTCCAGCTACTTTCATATCATTCGTAATACAATCCATCCATCTCTTCTTCGGCCTTCCGCGCGCTCTATATCCATCCACATTCAAGCTCATCATTCTTCTCGTGACATGCGTCTCCTCTCTCCTCAAAAACTCTATTTTTAAACTGATAATTAAAGCAATTCGTGCAAAATTATTCCCTAACCATTCCAAAATATCAAAAACTGCACAACGTTAATATTCAAGTTTTCACTTCTGCCGGCACTCCCGGAGTGCAACCCGTTGTTTTTTTTATTGCCAAAATAATTTCATCTATTAGCTTTGATACGAAACATCCATCTTTTGTTACTTTCCATCTTTCCATACAACACACCAACGCCTCTAGTGAAGACTAAGATAAAAAATATTTGTGAATATTCTAGTAGGTACCCATTACCTATGGTGGTGATCACCTGCTATTTGGGGTTCTGATATAGGCCTAGAAATAGGACGTATTTAGGTATGTGGGTAGCTATCTAAACCTTAACTAACGAGGATGCCGTGAACCAAAAAATAGTAATAAACATTTAAATTCACTTACCCAAGCTGCTTCTTACGTGGGCCAAAAGCACAAACATAAGTCCGATCTTCATTTTTCACTGTTTAATCACTTTAATTATATTAAAGTAACATGTTTAAGTAAGTATCGGGATGCTGTGTGAAATCAAGATGAGGATAACATCGCGCAGGCGTAATCAATACTGCACTTACGACTTTTTGAACCTTATGTACTACGTACGATTTCGTCCCGTTTTGCTACGCGAATACTTTCTGCGTTCAAATATCAATAGATGGCGACACTGTGATTCATTCCAGTTTATTATTTTATCTTTTCTTTTATAATCAAAGATATTAACTACTAGACCGGCCTAGCGAGCAAAATGTTTAACGAAACCTTGTTACACGTGTAATAAGTCAGTAGAAACGTACTTTTTAAAGAAAATATGCCTAATTTCTATGACAATCCGACCACAGTTTATTTTCATACTTATATACATACCTCATCAGCCGAAACGTCCACTGCTGAACAAAGGCCTCTTCCTTAGAAGGGAGGGGCTGCCATAATCCTCTCGCTTGGCAGGCGGCTTGGGGATCGCAGTATAGGTGGTAGCTGCTGCCCGTCTTCTTGTTTTCCCTTAGTCGCCTTTTACGGACACCCAACGGGAGGAGATGGGAGGGTGCTATTCTTACCCGGACACCCCACGGGGAATATACATACCTACTTATATATTATAATATAATATTTTATATATATACCTAGTAAAGAATTTGATACAAAAAGCTATGCGTTTTTGTATGATAAAATTCCCAAAAACCCTATATGGCCTATATGTAATGTCTTTGTTTATATTTATTTTATTGTTAGCTTTTGATTAAATCTTAGGAAATGCTCTGCTCTACCACAAAAGCTCTACTAACTCCTCAAAACAATTATTTAACTGTTTCAGACAGAATTCAAAACAGTGCGGAAAAAAGAGTGAAGCGTGAACCAGTCTCGTTCATAATGTACAATTTTTCAGAGCATTATATCTATTCATTTTGATGCAACAAAATTTAAATAGTAAATTCTATCTCACGCTGAGTTACGTACTATATTTATTGTAGGTATAAGCGTATGCAATGGTCACAAGACAAAATGTATCCAAATTAAAACAAGCCATGTCATCCACATAAATAGCAATAATTTATTTCACAAAATATAATTAAAATTATTATAACACCTCATTACCATAATATTATTGACATAGGTTACATAATTATTATTGTTTTTTTAATTTAACATTATCACAAATTTGCCATGTTTCTTTACCTTTCATTTAATCTATTCGGTATATTGTAATTCCTTTTATAATGGATCGCTTCGTGAATATCTTCGTGATCTGAAATGTTCATAAAAATACTTATATTTTAAATACCCATATAATTTAACACACTAGATTATTCCTTTGCCATATATTATTCAAACGGATACTCTCTGCCTAAATACAGAGTGTGTAAAACCCCTGTCCGATATAGATCGGACATTCAATTATTTGTAGGTATGTAAATAAATAAATATAAAATATCTATAATATATTAAATATCTATTTTTTTTTCTAATTTGTACCAGCAATACGAATCCGGTACAAATTAGAAAAAAAAAAGATATATTCGACAAATTAAATTAACATACCTTAATGGGATACACCGAATAATCTCATAGATATAGATCGGATAGGGGATTTTAAACACTATACCTATATACATGAAAGTATGTATATTAAACTTCTTATCAGCTGAATACAAAATAAAATATTTGCAATGTGATATGATTTTAATACGAGAACTAAGGGCTCCCACACATAACTGCGATGCGATGCGATGCGGCGAGAAACAAATGAATTTTCGTTACAAGTTGCACTGCAACTTGTAACGAAAATTCATTTGTTTCTCGTATATGATATACCTACTAACTTACCTCTTACAGAATATTTAGGTAAAGGCCATAAACTAAACGGATAGAAATACGCATTCGGTAGCCTTCTCACTACTATCACCTCTTCATGTACCATTTTCGATTCTGAAACATACAAAGAAACAAAATACTGAAAAACTTACACGGGACATACCTATTCTATTTTCAAAGAAGAATTGAATTCTGGGACATAGTATCTAAAATCAAATTGAAGGAAAAGGCGTGTTTTTAAAAAATACTATTTTATTTTTCATACTGTTTTGCATAGATACAAGTAAGTTTAGTATCTTACTTCTCTCTGCTACAAAATTTACAGGATCGGATAAGTACCTGCTGTTTGAAAAACAATCTTCAAACAGCGCTGTTGTTGTTTTTAATATACCCGAGTTGAAGCGAGAACAAGGAAGCTACAGGTATCCTCCTGTACCCTCTTGATTCAAAACTAGGAACAGTTGGGATTCAATGTCACACATTATACTCGTAAATAAGGAAATAATATAGAATTTAAAATTTTGCACCTTTGGATCCGAGTAAATTCGAAATTCTCTCAACAATTTGGGTTAAATGTGTTTCACGGTTTGCATATATAGTCCAGTGGGTGGCGCAAACTGGGTGCTCATCACCATCATTAGCTGCCGATAAACGTCCACTTCCTCGTCCTCCCTTTGGAAGGGAGGGGTTGCCATAATCCCCACGCTTAGCAGGCGTCTTGGGATCGCAATAGGTAAGGTGATAGAAAATCTAATAGAAAGAACAAGGAGACGAGCAGCAGCGCTGCTCGTCTTCTTGTTTTCCCTTAGTCGGAACTTACACCTCCAACGGAAGGAGAGAGATGGGAGGGTGTTATTCTTACTCGGACACCCTACGGGTGAAAAACCGGTTGCTAATGGGTTGTAATCCACAAGTTTGTTTTCACCCGAGTGAATACCGAACCATAATTGCAAGTATTACATACCTACGGTTCACAAAGAGCCTCAGATAACATAACTCAAACCAACTGGTCCGACTTCTATCCCTTTGGCCTTTTAGTTTGTCGTAATTTATTGTTTTCTTCTTTTCTCCCTTGCTTTATGTTTCGAACGGCAGGACACAATATCGCTATTGTCGATTCATTTGTAACAAAACAATGTTTAAAAAAAAGTGAAAAAATGACAAGCCCGCTGAGTTTCTTGCCGGATCTTCTCAGTTGAGGCCGCGTTGTGATCCGGTGGTAGCTTTTAAAAAATGACGATTCAAAAGTGCTAGCGTTAAGCCTATTTGAAATAAAGATTTTTGAGTTTGAGTTTGAACTTGACGAAAAAAATAAACGGCCAAGGAGGTTAATTTCCGGTAACATTAGATTAGTGAAAAATTCTAAATCTATAAAAAAAACATAAATCCTGATTCATCAACGCACAGGCCAAACCTGGACATAGAAAGCTGAAACTTGGATAGAAGGTTCTTCTTATGACGTAAGCATCTACTACGAAAAGAATTATGTAAATTCCACTCCTAAACGGGTTAAATAGAGTGTGTTTATTCGTATGAAACTTTATTTTATGGTTCCATTGACTTGAAACTTACTGAAAAGATTCTGTGTAATAAATACGGGTTTCACGAACTTCAAAAACAACCTTTGGGGGTGCGCTAAGGGGTTAGTAATCTTTGTATGGAAAAAAATAGCCGGTGAAGCCGCAGGGAACTGCTAGTAGAAATAAAAATAAAATAAAATTGCACTCTATCTTCCTTTACACTCATAATTCGATAGGACAAACTTAAAACAACTAAGTAAGTACACAAACTTGGTGGTGTTAATTCAAACCCGCGATCTAGGGGCTTGTAAACAATAAAGTGGGTTCCTTCTACGCCACGGAGCCCTTAGTACATCTATACTCGTACAAACACCGGACAATGTCTCGTCGTGTTGACAATTACTCTATTCTGCGATACTTCCCGGTTCGTGAGGTGGGTATCACCATTTTTCACTTAAGACAATATGCATAGAAATGAACAGATATACGCAACAAATTTATGGTTGTTGGAGAACATTTGCTGGTTGACCTGCGTTTGTTCAATCACGATAATACGTATGCGGAAGGGGCTAACAGAATGCAATGGCACTGGCATTGCAAAGCGAAGATTTTTATTGTGGAGCATTTTTGTGGATCCTTTTTACCTCGACCAGCCTATGTAATAATAACAATAATAATTGGCTAGAACGCTTTAAGCGCTCGCCTCCTATTGTCCGGTGAAGCTGTAATGGCCATCTGCGGCCAACAGCGTCTATCATTCCCAAAAAAAATATAAAAAAAATCGTCGTCGACGTCCATTGAGTACAGCGGCGACTCCGAGGAGGACGGCGGCGGGGTCGCGACCTCCGTCCCCGTGAGCTCCGTGACTAGTTCCCGGGGGGCTACAATGCGCCCTCCGGCGGCGGGCTCAAAGGCAAGGCACTGAGGTCCCTGGTGCAGATCCCACCTTAGAGACCTGGGTCCCCTTTCACGTGCCGATGCGACAGCTGCAGGGGGGGGGGGCTGTCTTTGGCAGATTTCCCCCGCGTCAAAAAAGAAGGTATCTCGTTTGACGACTAAAGTGATAATCACTATGGCAAAGTGATCATTACAAAATCAATAACTGTCAAATGATTAATTCGGTATTGCCTAACTCAAAACATTAAGGCCATACAAAGAGGTAACGCCGCTAGTCTTTTAGATACTCTTCCCGCCCAGTGCGGCGACAACTTGGAGGAAGTTTTTTACTTAGTTTAAGTATATTTGCCTAAGTTGAGTGACCAATACCAATGCTAACACACCTTCAGTTGACTTCATAGTTCGGTGGACAACTGAAGCTTGATATGACTATCAAGGCTACCCAGGTGACCTGGGTGACTAAAGATACGCAATAGCCCTGCAGAATGGAAATATGTGTTACACTTACGGACAAATAATAATAACGGCCCTTCGGGTTGATACAGAACAAATAAACTGGCTTCGGAGTCGCTGGACGCTCGGGGTGTGGGCCCTTTGAGCGTCCATTGAGTACGGCGGCGACTCCGAGGAGGACGGCGGCGGGGTTGCGACCCCCGTCCCCGTGAGCACCGTGACAGGTTCCCGGGGGGCTACAATGCGCCCCCCGGCGGCGGGCTCAAAGGCAAGGCACTGAGGGGCCTCTGGTGCAGATCCCACCGGAGAGCCCTGGGGTCTCCCCTCTCATGTGCCGATGCGACAGCCGCGGGGGTTTTAGTGGGTAAGAATCCCACATACCCCGGTCGAGCCCCACAGCTCCCGGGGATCTTTCGAAGATTTCCCGCGCGTCAAAAAAAAAAAGAAAGAGCAAATAAACTGACAGATGTCAAATGAGATCTATAAATTATATGATCTAAGATTTGGCCATACATTAAAAGTATTTTTCTAGATGATAAGAGCTCGTGCACTGTCCATGGGCAGGTCGCTTACCATGAGGTTACCACTTACTAGGATGACTAAACGAAATCACTTGACCGACTAAAAGAGTACCTATTCTAAAAACAGTGAGAAAAAAACGCAAACAAACCAATTCGCAAGGCGGCCAGGAAACGCGAATTATATGTCCTACGCAAATAACGTATGAGATATTAAGGAAGTGGCCCACAATGTATGTAAGTGGGCCTCTCTGGGATGAATTTCGCTAAGTGTACCGTGACAGTGACCCAATATAGCTATGATTTAATGAGATAAGAATTTGGCAAACTGGAACAGGGACTCTGCCACTATCTCTAATGACAGTGTTAAAGTAATCTTGGTATTACGTGAAAAAGAGACGCCGATATTTGCAACATATGGCTTCGTTCTCTCGTGAAAATAAGATTCAAATAGGCTTAACGCTAGCACTTTTGAATGGTTAATTTTTTTTAAAGCTACCACCGAATCACAACGCTGTCTCAACTGAGAAGATCCGACAAGAACCTCAGCGGGCTTGTCAGTTTTTTACTTTTTTTTAAACAGTTTGTAAAAAAAAGTAAAAACTTGTTACAAGTTGATCAGTGTGTCCTGCCGTACGAAAGATAGAACAAGATAATAATAGTATAGTACTGCAAGAACAGACAGCAGTAAACCTCCAGGATAGCAAAAAACTTTATAAAAATACAACTTCTACTTGTGATTTAAATTCGACGTGTTTTTTACATCCTTCATCAATAATATTTGATATAAGGATTAAGGAGGATGAGGATTCCTCTCAAAAAATTATATAACGGTCCACCACTTTCCAGAAGACTTCCTAATTACTTCTTTTTGGCATGGCCTGCGGTGAGTAAAGCTACTGATATTATTTGAAAAGTCCTTGTGCTAGCATCTAAGATGCTTAAAGCCTTTTGGTCCTAAGGGACTTTTGACTATGAGCTGATAAGACAGCTCATAGTTAAAAATGTCCTTTTCCAACATTCAACTCGTTTTAGATTTCTATCATCAACCCTAGGTTGTTCAATAATAGTTTCGCGATCAACGTTGTCAAACCTACCCATTTCCTCCCGCTGGTTGTTCGTAAGAGGCAACTAAGGGAAAACATGAAGACGGGCAGCAGCGTATTTCTATTGGATTACGTACCACCTATACTGCGATTCCCAATACGCCTGCCAAGCGTGGGGATTATTGTAACCCCTCCCTTCTAAGGGGGAGGCCTTTGGTCAATAATGAAAGTCTTTCTGTTGCTAATGATGAATGATGATACCTAAGTGGACTCAGAACTCTAGACATGCTCTAGACTTAAGCTACTCCGGGATTAACGCCTTTTCAACGACTTACTGCCGTACTCACAAACGCCAATTAACTTAAATTCGAATTAAGTCACTTTTTTAAATCTATTCATTTCTAATGCCGGAGCCGT
The DNA here is from genome assembly GCA_911728495.1 of Furcula furcula. Taxonomy (NCBI): domain Eukaryota; kingdom Metazoa; phylum Arthropoda; class Insecta; order Lepidoptera; family Notodontidae; genus Furcula; species Furcula furcula. The sequence goes on along the minus strand of OU452257.1, from coordinate 20,058,369 downwards.
TTATAATTATTTTCGGTTATTGAATACGAGATAATTGATGTTTCTACTCACTGTCTGCTTATTAAGCATTAATTGGCTTTGAGTGTTGATATTGCTGACTTCATTATGTACAAATAGTATAATTTGCCATTACAGCCGCCCACAATTATCCCACATACGCAATTGACTCATACACTGTCTCTCGCACACATACACACGCACCCGCAAGCGCACACACAAACACAAACACACGCACACACACACAAACACACGCACACACACACGCACACACACACGCACACAAACAATTAAGATCATTTTGTAATTAGTTAATTATATACTTATAATTTAATTTACTTAATTCTTACACATGTATTTACAAGAATAATTTATACGTTGAACGGGGAAGACGCTGTAGTCTGTAATACAGTTTATTAACTAGCGCAGACTACAGAGCCTCATCTGATTATATATTTTGTATTCAGGTAAATAAATAAATATTTGAATTTGAATCGGTTATCAATACATTGATTAATGATCATTAACTATAATTGACGTTTGTAGATTCGGCAATTATAGTCCTATCTACCTTTTACATATTCTTGAGTAAATAATTGAGGTGTTTCTACTGCGTTGTCTTTAATTTCGGAATAGAGTTACCTAAACTTTTATTGAGGTTTCTAGACAATGATAGACGTTGCACCGGGGATAAGTTTATGTCCTGATAAATAGAATGAGACAAAATTGCAGAACCGTTTAACGAACTTACAAATCAAAACCGTAAGTTTAAAGAGGGCTACAAAGCAGGTCAAAATCTCTCAGTACACTCGTAGGGCGATTTAAGAGCGTTTACCAACGTCCGCCCGCGGTGCTAAGTGCAGTAAAATATGGGTCAGTCTGTGTTCAGATCAAAGGAGCCGCGGGATCACTGACATGTGTGCGAGATTGCCTAGATACAGTTTTGGTGTCAACGGTCTACATTGGTTTGGGACGTGTATCCTATAATATTGGGACAGGTGGTGTAAAAAATGCGATCAGTTTACTAAGGAGTATCTCTAAGAAGAAAGTAGTGAAAAATGTAGTCGGTAGGGTTGCCAACCATACTTTATAATAACGTATCCTACTTTATTTTTGGTAATTATACTTTATACTTTTACATACAAATAAAGTATGTGAAAATACTTTATTTTCAACCTTTACTGTGATGCGTAAAACAAAATACCTACTCATTATGGGTACTTAACTATTTAACGGTACACAGTGTACCGTTAAATAGTTAAGTAAATAAGAGTTTTTTCAGCAATGAATCTAAAGTGGCGAGAAGAGAGAAATAGAGCGTCAATAAATTTAATTAAAAAGGAATTGTTTATTTATTTAAATTTAAATATTAATTGTCAAACCAGCTTTGAAACATTTAAAGATAACAAAAAATTGATAGCATGTGCTAAAAAAATACGTTTTTAAAGCAATAAAAACATAAAATTTGAAAAATACTTTTTTTCTTCCAAATACTTTATTTTTTTCCTATCCAAACCATTTTATACTTTTTTTTTGTCAAAAAAAGTTGGCAACCCTAGTAGTCGGTGGTACTGATACCCTTAATAGTAAAGAAATTGTAGCCTCCGTGGCGCAGTGGGAACCCGCTCGCTTTGCATACTGAAGTTTGCGAGCTCGTATCTCGTAGAGAGCAACAATGTTGTCGTTGTTTCTTACAGGCTAGGACAATGCGGGTCGATCACCATTGCCTTTAAATTAAGATGATCCATGCGTTGGATGGGCATGTAAAAAGTTGGTCCTGCAGTTGACCTCTCCCGGTCGCATCGGTCTTCTGTCCTATCAGATTGTGAGAGCTAAAGTGTTCGGGTGGATTCTTGCGATTGCGTTTGAATCGTTTGAAATTTTGCACATGTGTCAAGGACCCGTGACAATACAATAATATGGTATCATCGAGCTGATCTGATGATGGAGCTCGAAGGTGGATATGGGAACCCTAAGATGGCTACTAGTAAACTCATCGAGTTTGGACTTAATTTGTTAACTATTCACTTGAATCATTAATGACCTGATGATGGAACTGAAGAAGGTGAGTGATGGAACCCTGGACTGGCTACTGGTAAATACATCAAGTTTGGGCTTATTTGATTTGTCTTAAAGAGTTCTATTCACTTAGTACTAATCGAAAACAGGTATACTTATCTTATAAAAGCGTAAGTATATTTTTAGTTGTTTTATTAATTTATTATTATTATCTGCTAAAGTTTGCGTTGGTCCTAATTGATGTACGCCAAGGGACCCCAGTTGTGCAGATGACCCCATTCGAAGACCTCTTTTTAATCAGGTCACTGACACGTGGTAACGGTTTGGTAAACACAACAATGATGACGAAGTGTCCCTAACCTACACCAATTTGTTGTTCATAATGCATAAAACAATAAATCACTGCAAAATGTTCTTTAAATTGATGTCATTAGGTGCACATTAAATTATGATTGTGTTCGTTTTATGACTCCTGAAGGCGTAGGTGGAAGTGAGAGTATTGTCGAACCAGGAGGTCATACAAACGCAGAGGTAGTTGTTACCCTTTTAATGTTCTTATTCGTATAACCTTAACCCTGCCATTTTTGAGCGATGCGCTCAAAAATGGCAGGGGTAATACAGCAGGGGTAATGTAGTCGGGGGTATTACAGCTTCATAACAAGAAAGGAATCGCTGCATTGGTAACTAAAGTTACAGGACGGAGTTTCTTAAAATAACGCTAAAGAATGCCACTTAGAATTAGTGTTATTTGCGTGTTATTTGGCTGCGATTTCGGTAGGGTTGCTCCATCTAGTTTGGGGTCAGATGACCGTGTAAGCACTGTCCTAGGATATTATTATTGTTGTTTATATTAAAACTCTGGATCTGGCTGTACTTCTCATAAATATATCAAATCTCTCTTAAAAGATTCATTGATATAATAATATACCTAATATTAATAGATTAGATTGCCCCGTGGGGTGTCCGGGTAAGAATAGCACCTATCCATCTCCTCCAGTTGGGTGTCTTGGCGACTAAAGGAAAGCAATCGATCCCAAGCCGCCTGCCAAACGTGGTAATTACGGTAACCCCTCCTAAGGCATTTTTTCAGCAGTGGACGCTGCTGTACTGCTGATGATGATGATGATGAGATTAGGGTTAGAAATGGATTAGAAACACCTTTAGAGGATAGATGGAACTGACAATTTATTTACAACAAACGCATTTTGTTTAGTTAGTCTTTGGTAGGTATGTGCTGAGGGTCTAGTTCCACTAGTACTTATATTTTTGTAATTATTTATTTAAAATATATGGTAAACGTTTTAGATCACTTTTAGGTTTGTATTTTTACACACTACCTAGTTACTAGGTACTACTTTTAAACTTTCTAGGTACTTTTTTGTTGAAATTCCACTAGAAGGAACTGATTTAAAAGAGCACAAAGTACACCCTTATAATTTTTTGTAGTTCTCTTTATTGATTTTTTTTTAAGGTTTAAGAAGTTATTAAGCATAGATTTAGGATTCTTCACTACGTTAAATCTATGGTATTAAGTATTAATTTCCTACCTTTGTTATCTGTACGCGGCGGTGCGGGCGCAGCGTCGGACGCGGCGATCGCAACCAATACGCATGCGTAAAGAATAGCCGTTATTCGCGCGTGCGCCATACGTGATATGTTGATGGCGACTGACCTGCCTGTCTGTTGGCGGGAAACCAGCGGCGAATCAGATTTGCAGTGTGAACCTCTGAAACGGTCTGAACATTTTTTTCAACAGCCCAGGGTGCAAGCTTCTTTTGTTAATCCAAACCTCTATAGTCTCAAGTCGCGAATATATTACGCACAAGAAGTTTAATAAGAACGTCGTACATATTACAACCATGATTACGCATGGCAGATTTTTTTCGTTTCGCCAGTAATTGGTCAGTAATATTTAGACCCAATGATTTAGACTGCTCTGAACCATTCTGAACGGTATTCACAGATTGGAAACCTAGTAACTACCTACTTTTTCTATCTTTTATTTTTTGTTGACGCGCAGGAATCCTTCAAATGATCCCTGGGCCCTGTGGGGATTCAACCGGGGTATGTGGGATTCTTACCACCCACCAAAACCCACCCATTCTACCCATTAAAACCCTCGAGGCTTTCGCTTCAGCATATGAGAGTACCCGTTAGTGCCTTGCCTTTGAGCTTTGAGCCAATTAGTGACAGTATACTATGATTATTAACGAGCTTATTGGCTTAATTGGTTTTGAGTGCTCTCTCTGTCATTAATTTTATAGTTTCTATGTCCAATACGTTCATGACAGACAGACAGGGCAGACTCATACATGCCATGTACATACTAAGTACATGGTAGATATGGCTTGTGTAATGGGCAGACGCCATTCTGCTGTAACAATCCATTCACTTTGATTAATAGGACCCAGACAGATAGTTCTAAACTTAGGTTCCAAGCGCGTTACTTTTATATTTGCAAAGATATTAAATGTTCTACCTAATAAAACTGTAACTCTCGCGCTCACGCACACCTTTTATTTTCAAAGAGTATTTTGAATAAGCAAGCAAGCTAAGCAAACCTATTTCTTATTTTAACTAAGCCTTCTTTTAGCCCTTGTTGTTTTGCCCGCACTTTGGTAGAATACCTCAGAGGTCCATACCGGGAAACATTAAAAAAAAACAACTGTCAATCAATCAAATAAAATATTCTACGTTTTTGGTTTTAGGAACTCAAAATTACATGCAGTGACTTATTTGCTCAAAATTATAAAGTGTTATAAAAACAATCCCTATGTGTTTTTCCCTGTGCGTTGTAACACTACAATGAAACAGCAGGAAACCACTGGCACAACGCTAGAACGAAGACTAACATCGCATCTTACTACGAATTTGCATAAATTGGTAAAAGAAAATCAAAGGCTACAGGATCGCTTGCTAGAAGTGACCGACAAACAACACCAGGAGATGTCGAGAGCCATCAAATTAAAAGAAATAAACTTGATACTAAAATCGAGACTGCAGTGGGCTACGTTAGAAGTTAGTAAACTAAGAGAATTTATTTTAAACAATGCGACAGTCGTATAGTTTCAGAAACCGGGCACTTGAAACTGAAAATGCCTTGTTGAGAAAGCAGATCATCCAGTCGAGAAAGAAGAGAACAGAAGCAAGCATCTATGCAGAGGAGCTGGCAGAAGATAATTTTTATTTGGAAAAAGAACTACGTGACATTTTTAATGAAATACAAGACTTAAAAATGGAAAAGAAACGACTGCTAGAACAACAGCAGTCCGCTGCTGTTGATTATTAGTATAGAAAAACTGAAACTAACAAGGATTATGTACTTACATACAATTTATTTGTGGTGACCTTGTTTTGGTTTAGACAATAAAAAGTGAAATTTCAATGTTTTTATAGTGTTAAATAAGAATAAAGTTTTGATACCTACTTATTAAAAATCAAGTATTTAGGTAAGTACCTATTAGTAAAATTCATAATAAATAATTATTTATTTTATTTTATTTATTTATTTATAAAATATTAGACTAAACAAATATTTATGCCGACTGCGAACAAACATAATGCTTTGAAATGAAACAAATTTTACGGAATTTTTGTGACCATGAATGCTGTAAAGTATTCGAAACGTAATTAAAATCATAAATAAACCGCGAAAAAATCCGTAAAATTAGTTTCAATTCAATGTGTAGTATTCGCGTAAATATCAGAAATCATTAAACATAATGTTCTTAAATTATACACTTACTAAAATGTTTAAGTAAGTACTTAATTAAATTCTAAAAGTATTTTTTAGAAAAAAATTTGAATTCGCGCCTGTTCTGTTTGGATTCCCGCCAAAAAAGTCTGTACTTACATACCAAATAATTGTTATATATCATGGTGATGCCGTGTGATGCCACGTAGTATGTGCGCTAAAGGAGCGGGTTTTAAATAATAACTAAATCAAGTAAATTTTATTTTTTTTAAATCCCAGGCATAGGTAAAGGAACTCTTAAAATTACTTTCCTGTGCTATTCTCAGACCCTGATCAGTATCTATCTAACTACTCGTCAAGATTTAACCATAGATTTATAATTCAGTGGCTCCTACATTTAATGGAGCCGAGTTCCTGTTGCCACCTTCCTGCTTGCTCCCATCACCAGACTCTGATTAACATTTTTTTACCTACTGCTTGCAACAACCTATCCAACGAATCCAAATTCGGTGGGTCTACGTTTATTAGTGCAGAGATCCCGTAACCACCTTCCTGCTCCATCACCAGACCCTGACCATCACTTTTCTAGCAACTGCTCGTCGAGACCTGCCTAACGAGCCCAAACTCGGTGGGTCTACTTTTTTTTAGTGCAGAGATCCCATGACAACCTTCCTGCTCCATCATCAGACCCTGATCACTATTTTTCTAGCAACTACTCGTCGAGACCTATCCAACGAGCCCAAACTCGATGGGTCTACGTTTATTGGGGCCGAGATCCTGTTACCACCTCCTTGTTGATCCTCATCAGACCCTGGTGTAGGTTACCATTTTATTTAGTATCATCGGATTTACATTGTTCTAAATTTCAGATCTTTCGGAGTAATAGAAGTAATGAAAAATGTCTATTGTATACAAAATATCCCTACCTCGACTCGGAAAAGAGCTGATAATCTTCGAACAGCTGGACCGATTTTGAATGAAACATAAACTAGCTTTCAAGCAAAAAAACCCGCATTCAAATCCATTTACTGGTCGGACCTCTGAGTCGGACCGCTACGATGCCACAGACAGACATACATACAGACAGACAGACTTCCGGACATAGGCGTCAAACTTATAACTCCCCTCGTTTTTGGTCGGGGGTTAAAAAGGGTTTGTAGCCATCGTACTTTTAACTTATAACCAGAGTTTGTGCCCGAATCCAAGGCCCGGGTTGTGTCCACCCTCTGTGTGTCCGCCCGCTGCCTAGAGCCGAAAACAATTATCTTTGCTCTATGGTCAAAGGCTGTATGGGCTAGAACCCTTTGCCTTTCTAACTAGGGAAAGCAAAAAAAAGCTCTATGGGCACGCTATAGCCTAGGGATGTTCAAGCTCGTCACTTTAAATCGATATTTAAGTATCGATTAGAATAATTTAGTGATTACTTGGATTAATCCGGTTTCTTATACGCCCGTATTTTAAAGAATTTAATTTTAATGAATTTTAACAATTACATTACTATTACATTAGTAAGGACTGGGCACAAATTGCTATGGATCGGGAAAAGTGGAAAGAGGGAAGGGAGGCATTTGTCCTGCGGTGGGAGAGTAGCGGCAGAATTATCCGGAGCCCGGAGCTATACCCCGGAGCCATACCATGACCATGCTATGAATGTATCAGGCTCGTAGAATCAGCCCTCTTAAGCGACATCCCAAGCGAAGACTATGACTGACTGAGGTGTCCTTGAGCCCGTCGCTCCCCTCCTCTTCAGGCTGGAGTACTATAAGCGTTTGCCCTCTTGTCTGATGGATCTTTAATGGCCATCTGCGGCCAACAGCGACCTTAACCTTTAACAAGGCATGGAATAGAAATACCGGAAATTACTTTGCACTCGAAACCTATCATGCCTGGATCGTGTCCGGCATTCAGACTCTAACTGGCTCTAATTACAAATACAGAGTCAATATCGACAGTAATTTATACTGTGGCGGTGCGTAGCGTAACGGCAACGTTGTTCGCTGGCCTTGCAGAATGCATCTTTTGTTTTCGAAAGGAACGTGCATGGCACGACCGCATACGTGAAGGACGTTAGTTCATACAATTTCATACAAGTAATAATTGTTTGCCTAGCACGTGCATAGCGCGGTCATGCCATGCTCATAATGGTCCGGACACGTGGGCAGAGTCCTTTACTCGTAACTAGACCCGCGAAGATTGTTTTAAGTTTTGTATGGCCGCTAAGGGGCCTGTCGTCATTTAATCCGCCTCTCATCTAAATTATGTATCTAAACTCAATAGCGTTTATCCTCCATCCATAGCTTGTATCGATATGAAAATCAGATGAATGGACAGCATTCTGTTGTATCGATATTGGATACTGACTGACTATTACGACTATTATGACTAGTCAGTCAAGAGTGCGAGATTGGTTCCATCTTGCACCTAGTATCTAATCTGTGTCTCGCGCGAACATCCCTACCAGTGTTGCCAGATCGGCCCCTGGGGGGCCGATTCTCGGCCTTTTTGAAACTATGTCGGCCTTTAAGCCTCCGACAGCCAATCCGTCGAAATCATTGGTTCGGTTGACCAATTCCTATTGTAAAAATATAGTACGAGGGTGAATCAAAAAATTCTTGGAATCAATATTAAATAATGCAAAGATTTAAATAATAATATTTTATTTTTCTACATAATCTCCCTCCAATGCAATGCATTTAGAATAACGCGTTTCTAACTTCCTTATTCCTTGTGAAAAAAAAATATTTTCTTGACTCTCGAAAAAGTCCTCTACGGCAGCTATAACCGCGTCATTATCGTGAAATTTTGTTCCACGAATTTCCTCTTTTAATTTTGGAAATAAGTGAAAATCACTTGGGGCTAAGTCCGGAGAATATGGTGGGTGGTCAAGGAGATTGAAGCCAGCACAGCGGATTGCGTTGAGCGCAACTTCCGATCGATGAGCAGGAGCGTTATCTTGAAGGAACAACACGCCCAACGACAGTTTTCCACGACGTTTTTCTTTAATCGCTTCACGCACTTTCGGGATTAAATTTGCATAATAGGGTCCAGTAATCGTCTGGCCTTTTGGCATGTAATCAATAAAAAGGATTCCTTCACTATCCCAGAACACAGAGGCCATAACTTTGCCAGCGGTAGGAGCAACTCGAAATTTCTTAATGGATGGAGAGGATGGTCGTTTCCAAGACATGCTTTGTCTTTTAGTTTCAGGATCAAAATGGTGGACCCACGTTTCATCCATGGTGACAAGACGACGGCAAAAATTATCCGAATCACGCTGGAACATTTCGAGATTACGCTTGGAAATTTCCAAACGTCGCTTTTTGTTTTCGTCGGTTAACATTCGTGGCACCCATCTTGCAGACACTTTTTTGAACCCCAGTGAATCAATTAAAATGGATTGAACGCTACCAAAAGATATCTTTAGGATCTCAGCTATATGTTTTATAGTCATTCTTCTGTCTTCCAAAACCAGATTCTCAACCTTTTTGACATTTTCTTCTGTAACGGAGGTTGAAGGCCGCCCAGAACGCGGGTCATCTTTACAGCTTGATCTACCTCTTTTAAATTCAGCCACCCAGTACGCAACCGTAGAATAGGGTACAGCATCACCCCCTAATGTCTGCTGAATGTCCAAAAAAATTTCCTTCGTAGACATTTTTTTCAAACTGAGATATTTTATCACCGCACGTAACTCACTTTTATCCATAATTTTGACTTTTTAGCAACTCGTTGCACAAAAAAAATTATTACATGCGAACGAACTGACAAAAACAAGTGACAGTCTGCATAAATATAGTGTGATAGACACTCTTTAATTTGAATATCGAACTTGATCCAAAAAGGTTTCATATATATGCACTTCTAAGAACTTTTTGATTCACCCTCGTACTTATTTAAAAAGAATTGTTAGTTTTTTAATATCGGTATTGGCATAGCTTTCCACTGACGGTCGAGTTGGGGTTTGATATTTTGTTACAGCAAAGGTTACATTATTATAAGTACACATGCTAAGTTTTAACATGCAGAGACGCGTAGTTTTAACAAAAAAAGATATTGAAAATCAATTATTTTTGCAATATTTATGTCTTATCGATCCCTACCACAGATTGTATAGAATGAATATAGCTACTAGTATCTAATCTGTGTATAGAATTCTCACCATTGAACGTTTCGTTTTACCTATTGTTAAGTTGTCACACCTTCAGTAACATTTTATTTTTCGGTAACAATAAATTTACGTAAATAATTATATTTTGTACTTACTCATTTCAATAGTTTTCATGCACACACATTTTTTATTTTTATTTATTTATTTTTATTTTATTTAATATTGTTTACACATAATTATATTGAATCACAGCATTATTTTCATTACGAGATATTAAAAAAACGTGGGCAGGCCACATTGCTCGTCAAACCGATAATCGTTGGGCGTAGTGGTGATCACGAACCGGATGACGCAGCGTAGGCAGGCCTCCCACTAGGTGGACCGACAACATTGTACGCGTCGCAGGCAAATGGCAAATTGTGGTTCATTGTAGTGGTCTAAAGGCCTTTGTTCAGCAGTGGACGTCTTCTGGCTGATGATGATGATGATGTATTTACTGTCATTTTCCGGCTTGTGGAACGAAAAGGTAAAACAGAAAAACGAAAATTTTCGAAGTTTTTTTTTTATTATAAGGTAAAACACCCAGTGTCCGACAACGCACCATTGTCCGACATTTGAAAAGTTTATTATAAAAAATAAGAGGAGTTTTTCCTTTCTGAATGGATTTCAAGAATAAACAATAAACGCGGATTATCTAGTTGTCATTGCAAATGACATTTCACACATTCGGCCATTTTGAAGAAAATGGCTTGGTATAAGTTTCGACCGCAAGTGATCCTCCATCGTAAGTCTAGTTTTACTAGTAAAATCGTTAAGGAGGTGAGTAAGATTTATTGCTCATAACTTTTAATTGTTTTGCTGTATCGAAAATTTTATTTATTTATCAAATTAAGACATAAATTGACTAGTTTTTAATAATTGTTTGACAGGGGTGAAGTTATATTAAAATAAGAAAATACGCCTGTCGGTCATTGGAGTTTTTTTCTTCGCTTGTTCCTAACTTCGACACATGTCGATAGGTTTTTGTTTATTATTTTTCGCACTTTATTTTAATAATTGGCTATGTTTCTTCAGCACTCTTAAAATATAGTTCTTTCATTTAAATCGTCAAACTGCTTCCAGTGATCGACAGATGTGTCGATGATTGGATATTCCATGTGTTCCAATAACCGACATATTTTTCAAAAATGGCGCCTAAAAAGATACACGCCTTTTCAAATGCCACAGGGGATAGAAGCAGTCAGTCTGCTCGACTTCAAAATGCTATTGGGTGGAAAGCACGTCATTTGAGCACCGTAATACGTTGGTATGCAGAGTTTGATCGAGGCCGTGTTTCTCTCCATGGTAAAATTCTTGAAGTTCAGCCCTCAACTGCGGACAATGGGAAAATATGGCTACTGTCATGACATTTACGGGGCCGTGATAGCTTATAACCAGCACGTGAAAAAAAATGCCCTTAGACTAATCCAGTCCAATCCAGACCAATCAGGTCCTCATGTTTTCAAAAATGGTTTGACCGAATGAAAAAGTGTTTAAAATGTACACGGACACCAGAGTTAAACTAACCCGACACTACTCTGAGGCCATCCCATACATCAGCCTGTACTAGATTGGAATGGCTCTCAAACAGCTTAAAACAACAAGGTGCCGGGTGAAGACGGAATCACAACAGAACTTCTGAGAGCGGATGGAAAACCGTTACTTTTAGTCCTCCAGAAGTTATTCAATTCCGTCTTACTCGAAGGTACTACGCCAGAAGCATGGCACAGGAGTGTGGTAGTACTTATCTTCAAAAAAGGTGATACTGATGAGCCATGTGTACAAGCTGTTTTCGAAACGAAGGAATAGCGACAGTCTAGAACACAGGTGTCACGATTTTCAGTCTACCGAACAAGCCGGCTTCCGAAAAAGCTTTAGCACCGTAGACCACATTCATACGTTCCGTCAGATGATACAGAAGATTGAGGAGTATAATCGGTCATTATGTCTAGCGTTTGTGGGCGAAAAAGCCTTCGATTTAATCGAGACCTGGGCAGTATTGCTGTACCTCCAGCGATGCTATATTGACTATAGGTACATCGAAGTGTTGAAGTGTTTGTACAGCAACGACCACCATGCCGATCCGACTACAGGACGAGAGTCAACATCAACCCGATTGAAGAGAGCTGTGAGACAGGGAGAAGTTATTTCTCCGAAACTGTTCACGAACGCATTGGAGGACGTTTTCAAGCTCTCAAGCGAAGTTTCTCCAACTCGAAGAATATATACAACGTCCTGACAACAACTGTTGGGACTGACCGAGCATCACACCTCGCTCGGTCGGAGGATCGTCCCTTTAGCGCCGCCATCGCATCGCTAAATAGTAATTACGGCAGAATCGCTGGAAGACCTCAATACGATGCTCAGCGACCTCAGTAGCGTTAACCCAACCGGTGGGTCTTAAAATGAACATGGACAAGACGAAGATCATGTCTAATGTCCATGTTGCATTCATACCGATAGTTGTTGGCAACGATACACACGAAGTTGTTGAGTCGAAGAATCCAACTTGGCGTTTGGAAAACTTGGTGACATCTTCTCATTTGAAATTCCGCAGTGCCTGAAGACAAAGTTCATTCACTACTGTGTGTTGCCAGTGATGACAATATGGTAATGAGACGTGGTCCTTAACAGCTGGCCTTTTAGAGAAGCTCAGTCACACAACGAGCTATGGAGAGAGCTATGCTCGGAGTTTCTTTGCGTGAAAGAATCCGTAATGAGGAGAGTCGACAAAGAACCAAGGTCACCGACATAACTCTCAGAATCTGCTAGTTGAAGTGGCAATGAGTAGGCAACATCGCTCGAAGAACCGACAACCAATGGGGAAAAAAGGTTCTCGAATAGCGACCACGAACCGGAAGACACAGCGTAGGTAGGCCTCCTACTAGGTGGACAGACGACATTTATTTATCTTTATTATAATAGCCAATTGTCGTTCATTGTGGCGTTCGAAGGGTGAGGCCTATAGTCAGCGGTGGACGTCTTCCGGCTGGTGATGATGAATACCAATTAATTAAAAACAGTTCTACAATTTATGTTAAATATTTGATTAATTAACATAATTCAGACGTGATAAAGAATAGTGGAAGTACGTAACGGGTTTAGATCCTTTCCAAAAGGATTTTTGAATAAAAAATATTGTTATAATAGCATTAAAAAGTCACTACTTAACTTTAGATGAGTTTAAGCATGCCACACATATGTACATGTCCCTGTTTGTTTGTTATAATTAAAGTACTTAATAAGACATTTTTGGGCATGGTGTTGGGATTCGGTCGATATTTGGGTGACGATAAATAGAACATGTCGATTACTAGATCACGATAATTGGATCATGTCGATTACTGGGTGTCGATATATGGAATTTCCTTGTCGATAACTAGGCCAAAAAGAGCCTAAATGTAATTTGATTTATTGATCTACTTATTGGTATTACACTCGTTTTTACTTTAAGATAATGTAGAATGAACCTTAAACTTATACCTAGTCCATGAAAGTATCGTATAATATCATAAATAAACTAGATATTTAACAAAATGTTCATATTCGATCCTTAAAGTGTCGATGATTGGGGGTTGTCTTACTTCGCTTGTATTCCGATTTTTAGTACCGTTTCTGATGAAGGGGGCTCCACCCTTTCCCCACAAGGAGGCCCCCCTTGTTTTTTACGCATATTGATAATTTTCATTAATAAAATGAGGAAATTTCCTCCAAATTACTGAAAAATAGAAAATGGGGGGGGGGGAGCTCCGCAACGTATCCTTTTAAGGGTTGGGGAGTACACCTCCCCCGCCTCCACCAAACCCTTTCCCACCCCTCAATCCGACGGACGTCAATGGAAAGCCGTACTTCGGCCTTTACTGCCTAAAATCGGCCCCTGCCAGCGCTGCTTTCGGCCCATTCTAAAATTGTCTGCGGGCAACACTGATCCCTACTATTCCAACCAACTTCCACGCACAAGTGAAACTGCATCTTGTTTTTGTTTTTTAGCGTGTTTTTAGCACGAATTGAACTAAGAATTCGTGCCTACTGAATAATTCCGAGGATATATATACATACTATACCTAAATAATTATTCAATATCGAATAATTGGTTTTCGTCACTACAAGAATGAGTAAGTTGAACTTCGTTGCTGCTAAATATCAATAACTTTGGCTCTGATTAGTTTTATAACTTAGACTAATTTTCGCACACTCGCAAACTTGCGAAGGCCAATAGGGTATGATACATGCCTTTGAATCCTAATCATAGTGCTGCAGCCGACGACAACCGGAGTGCTGTAAGCGCTCGCCCCTCATCTGTCCTCTTTTAGGCTCTTTTCCAACATGACATGGTAATCTGCAGCTTTCGATCTATTATTTGAATAAAATTACACCCAGAACATGGTACCAGTTGCATGCATGTAGTTAAAAAACTAACATTCATTCACTTACAAACAGCAAAGCATTTGCAATTATAATATAAAATTTGCAATTAGGTAATTTTAACTATGAATTAGAAATAACACGCGCGTTTTTTTTTGTTTCTTATTTTAATAAAGTGTAAATTATGGAGACGTTTGAGTGACTGAAATGAGCAATATACTCTTGTGCTGACTTCCATAACATGCACATTCCAAGATAAATTACAATCCATATACACCCAAGTTCTTAGCACATTTGGAGTATATAATAGGAGTAGGAATAATCCTACCAGTGATGTATAAACATCACTGGTGGGAGAGACTGTTGATCCAAATGACTATAAAAGTACTTGCTAGCAATAATAAGAGCTTGAGATTTCGCTGGATTAACCATTAAACCAAAGTTTTGAGCCCACCCACTTATATTGTCCAGATCTTTATTAATAGCATTGACAGCTCCCGATAATTCATCAATTTGAAAATGGCGAAAAAGTTGCAAGTCGTCTGCATAGAGATGGTAGTTTGAAATCAAAACTTTAGTGTTTCTTATTGGCTAGTATATTATTGTACCAACAACCTGTATTCACAAGATTTATACTTCTAGGTGAAAGCTTAAGAAGCAAGTCTCGCTCCCCCTTACGGAGTCGATCCCACTCTCCTGAAGAAACTACTCGATGCTTCTCACCAGAAGACAAAAAAGCCCACAGGGTTCGCAATTGCAATCTCCTTCATTTATCAAATATTCCGAAACACTGGAAATTTTCAGATGTCAAGGACTTTATTAGACAGAAAAACCCAGATGTAAGTTCCTTGTTATCAATATTTTAGTGATGTTTAAACGGGTTCTCATGTTTCAAATGCATGGTGGTGACTCTTGGTTCAGTGGCGGGGCTGCTACCCCTGTCCCCAGGAGCACCATGTCGGTAGGGTTTTGTAGAAATAATAATAATATAATATCTTGGAACAATCCCCACATTATCATCTAGGCAACGCCTGTACTATGGAAACCAGATAACTGATACTAATGCTTATATACTTTTTTTTTGTAAATACATACTTAAATAGATAATTAACACCCAGACACTTGAACTGAATCAAAGCCACAGCCCATCTGTTAGCAGCCAGGGTGTTTTACCACTATACCAACGAGACAAAAAAAAAATACCTCTACAAAGTACAAACTCGCACACCATCCAAACCCATTCCCACCCGCACGCAAAATACGCGCTTTGTCGTGGAGTTGCGGAAACCAGCCCGCTATACCAATACCACAGAATACATATACCAAAGTACAAACTAACTTATTTTTGCGGTCTGGTCTTTTTGCTATTTGAGGTGTTAGACGAATTGTAAGATAACTTTAATAGGTCCAAAGAAGGAAAATAGAACTCGGCTCAATGTGCGCTTGCACTATAATGTAATTTAAACCAAATTTGTTTGTTCACATTCAGGGTTTTATGTGTTTTTATAATTTATACTTGTTCCTCCATGCATTGTAATTCCTCATTTTATTCCAGGTAGCTGAGGCGATTATGTACGTCCGTATGCTCAGAGGCGCTGACGGTTCACCATTGGGGGAATCTGCCGTGCTGTTCACATCTTACCAGCTGTGTACATGGGCATTATCGGAACTTAAAGGGATTCAGTATGACGGGAGACCAATCAATATAAAGATTGATAACGGTACCTACTTTTCATCTATTTTAGAGCTCTTATAGCAGGGCAGTTTAACATGTAAAGTGATCTGTGTACTTACCATGAGCGCACTAATTAGCAGGCCACCCAGCTATGACGTCATCTAAACAGGTGAGTGGTCACGTGACAATATTATTGTCACGCTAATTAGTGCACTCATTGTCAGGGGCGTATTTACCCTAGGGCCAAGGGGGCCATGGCCCGGGGCGGCAGGCATCGAGGGGCGGCGCAAGCCGCACCTCGCTTAGCTATCTGCGTCTTTCTTTTTGGTTTTATATGATTGAAGGATTAAAAACCTAGATGATTAACTTAAACTAAAACTGATTTGGTTGAACCAGTCGGGAATCCGGGATGTTTCACTTTCAACGTTGTTGCACATGTAGTTTTTGTACATATCCAGCGGGATACGGTGGGGCGGCGCAGGCCACGGCGTTGATGACTATTTGTTGCCCATGTGGTGACCGTCACCCCGCCGCCGCCTGCGCCAGGCGTTTTCAATAAAATTAATTAATGTGGCTTTCCGATACACTAGCATTCCATCCTCCACGAGGGCATTTGTAACTATGCAGTGCACAGATTAATCTGTGGCACAGGTAACAGTTCACCCGTTCTTGCTGCCTACGCTGCCTGGCTACGGGGACATAAGGTCAGCATTAGCCCGCGTTTTGCCCGACCCTCTGCGGCATCGAGGACTAACGTCGCTCTCTCTGATCCGCTCCGCAGCTTCCTTCTGCGACATAACGCTCTCACAGAAGGAAACTACCGCCAACCACGCCTCCTCACTCCCTACCATGGCTTTCACGGCTGACAGCGACGCGTTGGCTTCAATTGCAGCGCGGTGACTACGCTTCACCGTTGACGCCATGCATACCTGCACCGTAGTATGACCGAGTGTATGATGCACCGTATATTCAGCGCAACCACACTCATGGCAGCTCGGGTTCTCTTACCTTACCTTACTTTTCGGGTTTACTTACCTTACCTTACTTTTCGGGTTTACTTACCTTAGATTGTCTTATGAAGGTACCTGCCGAAGCAAACGTGCTCCGACAGAACCAACACGAGCCGGAAGGTGAGCGTGCCGTATTTTCGCTGATATGGTCAATTATGGCTGGCATGGCTTGACTCCACCACTCATTCAAGCGACCGCACAGGGGCGTCATCCTGTGCCTCCCTTCGCCACCACTGAACTTTACGAAGAGGTGCTCCGCCCTGGCTTTGCGCTTATTTGTTCCGCTGGTAAACTGTGGTCACTAACCAGCACCTTCGCCTCCAAGTCCCAAGGTAGGAGGCCCACGCCTCACACAAAGTTATGCGGTATCTGCGTAGGTATTACCCGAACCACCATGACCTTCTGTGGTCATTGCAACGGGGTCTTGGTTTGGATAATCAGGGTGTCCTCCCACACTGGCGCCCCATAGAGGGGCATCGACCATACTGCCCCGGTATATAGCTGACGGCAACTATCACTCGGGCCACACGGAATCGGCAGGAGCCGCGACGGATCTGATGGTATCTTAGAGCCTCCGTTACTCATCTGAATCGTGTGTTGAAAGCATTGGCGATGTCAAGAAACACCAACACACCGCCCCTGAGACACTGCCTCATCCGAGAGAGCCTTAACGCAAAAGATCACGTTTGGCTGACTCTCGGAATCCGTATTGGGCATCGGAGACTCGGGCGTTACTTTCTAAAAAGAAAGTAGCCAATAGGACTATATATTAACAGAAAACTATTCTAAAAGGTCGGGTTATACGAACAGTTTGAAGCTTAGAGGCTATTTAATTTCCTTGGAAAGGACAGACTTAAATATAATATAGGCATCTAGATATTCCTCTGTAAGTATTGTATTGTTATGTTAACAGCTGGCCTATTAGAGAAGCTTAGAGTCATACAACGAGCTATGGGGGGAGCTATTCTACGTTTCTTTGCGCGACAAAATCGACGATTCGCCGAACCAAGCTTCCGAAAAACCAAGGGCACCGACATAGCTCTCAGAATCTGCAAATTGAAATAGCAATGGGCTGGCCACATCGCTCGAAGACTCGATAACCGTTGGGGAAGAAAGGTTCTCGAGTAGCAACCACGAACCGGAAGACGCAGCGTTGGTAGGCCTCCCACTAGGTGGACAAACGACATTGTGCGCGTCGCAGGTAACCGGTGGATGCCAGCGTTCCAAGGGGGAGGCCTATGTTCAGCAGTGGACGTCTTCCAGCTGGTGATGATGATGTTATCAACTTGCAAAATCATAATATGATGCGGCCAATGGTCACTTTTAGAATAACTAGAAAAGAAATAATTATAATTTTATTTGACTGATATAGACTACTACGTATTTCAAAAAGATTGGTGGATAGTATTAACATGTACATGTTTTTTTTTCTTTGCTACATGTGCGGGGGGGCCTCAAGGCGCGGGGCCCGTAGCATTTGCTGACTCCTGCTATATGGCTAATCTGGCACTGCCCGAAGCAGAGAGTGAATGCCATAAAACTCAAAGTAAACCCGATCTATCTGACGTGTTTGGTCTATCGAAAAAAAAAGTACCTAAATCTGTATTACCTATAATCTGTCTATTTTAAATTCTAGTTTCTTTTCCCAAACTAATAATGTTTGGGGCGGCAAATCCTAATGGCCCGGGGCGCCAAATTCATAAATACGCCTCTGCTCATTGTACAGATTTGTAAGACAGGTCACTTTTCGTGCTATAAGAGTTCATCATTCATCATATATCATTTTATGTTTTTTTTTATACATTATTTATTTGTTCTAAGTCTATTAATACCTTATCATGAGCAATGTGATATTTATGATATGAAATTACTATGTTCTGCATGGTACCGGTTATAACAGAGTGAAATTTTCACTAAATGGGGAATTTTTCAAAAAAACTCACTTTTCAGAAAAATACTAAAAGGGGCCACAGGCCCGATTTAGAAGAAAAATAAAACTGCAGCATTTGATTTTTTGTAATATCAATATTCCTAGTCAGAAATCGAACCCGTTGATTTTGATAACGTCTTTGATGTCTCCTTTAGTTTTCCATATGTCTTCTTCTCAGTATTCGATCTTTACCAGCGACACTATCTCATGGTCGAATAATACAGGGATTTTTTTTTTCAAAATCGTCGGTTTCGATTCCTGACTAGGAATATTGATTTTTCAAAAATCCAATGATGTAGTTTTAGTTTTTATCAAAATCAGGCCCGTAACTCCTTTTAGTATTTTTCTCTATTCCTTATAGTTTCGGATTTGCTTATCCATCCCCCCCACTTAAAAAATAAAACTTAAAACACCATAACAAGGTTCAGTGGTTCAGAACACCTATGCAGACAATTAAAATTCCAAATAAATCCTGCATCGTCAAGTCTTCTGTTACATATGGTCGTCCATGATGGCGACAGAATATTGTGGACAGTCAATTTACGTAACATCATTAATCAAATTCTTTTATTTCAGAAACATCATTCACACCGAAAGCAGTGCAAAAACGGACACAAAATACGAAGTAAGTACAATAAGTTATATATTGACATTCAGACACCTCTTGATATTAAATTGCTTTGTTTTTGCATTTGTCCGTTCAGTAGACCTAATAAGTCCACATCTAGCATTTCACCTAAAAATATTTCGTATTCTGCATTCCAAGCAGATCCATTGCAATTCCTGTAATTTTAGTAAAATTGTCACACATTATTGGTGAGTCATACTCAATTCATTGCGTGTCAGGCACTTGGCGTTCTATGTGTTAATAGCAGATTCATACTTGGTGTTAATGCTGCCATACGAATAAAAAATAAACCGTAACTAACTCATATTATGATTCACCAAAAGTGGCCTTTTAAGACCTGCAGAACACGATCAGATAAATAATACTTACTTATAAAACACAACACACACATACAAAATAATAATAAAAGGACTTTTTTGTTTAAAATAAAACAATTCATGGCATTGGAGATCACAAAATATACCACACAAAACTAAAAGTTTAATAAGAATAATTAATTAATTATAATTTTGTTATTTATCAATTACCTTAACGATTATAATTGCTTGTATAGAAAAACATTTAACTACTTACTTAGAACTAGACCGGCCTTAGCAAGGAAAATTTACATTGAAAACTTGTTACCTACATGTGTAGTTTACTTTTACTATAAATGCCCTCAGTCCAGACTAAGCGATTTTCTTCTTAAAATATAATAAGGACAGCTAAGGACTGGAGCAGTTTGCCTGCGTCGGTTTTTCCGCCCGATTATGATGTAGGTGTCTGCAAGACTAGTGTGAATAGGCTTTTAATAAGCTAGTGTGCTGTACCATCCTCAATGGGAAACGTGCACAATTTTAGTTTTTTAGTGTATAATAAAGATTTTAGACTCGCTTCGAGATACCAAAAACAAAAAAGGTAAAATATGCACAAATTATCTAGATATTGCAAATCAAAGTTGATTTTTCACGTTGGCTCGAAAACGCTTATTGATAGCCGTGACGTCATTCCATTCGTTTGACGTACGAGTTAGTAAATTTTAATGGCGATTGGCGAATGAATAAAGAAACTACCACTGAATATTAATATGTTCTCATTAGACTTTTGACGACTAATATAATCAGAATGATAAAATGATCCGCTAGAGCTATCAGTTCAGAGAAAATTAATATTATCCATAAACAAAATATGTTGCCCAGTCATGTAGTTGGACAGGCCCATTGGTCTAGTGGTAAGACACCCTGGCCGCCACCTACTATATCGTTGGTTCGATTCCCACCTTGTGTCTGCGTATTATTTATCAATGTATTTACAAAAAAGTACTTTAAGTGTTTGTTTCAGTTGTATGGTCACCTTAATATGGGCTCTGCCTAGTTTAGTAGCAGATAACCGTGTGTGGATTGTCCCAGGATATTAATATACTTAGTACTTACTTACATTTTGTAGTCATGCTTATATTTTTATGTTAAAATAAATAAATCCCGCTATAGTTAAAACTTTTTTCATTTTATCAAAAAAAAAACAATGTGTTTACACAGAGATTTTCTCTTGAAAATTGATTGGCATGGCCGTCTAGTCGAGGTATGACGCCACGCGCGTTTGCTGGTGTTTCAAATTGCGTTCAATTTTCCGTAACTTGAAAGTTGAAATATTTAAAAAAATAATCATAATTTTAGAAAAAAATCTTTTAGCAATGCTCTTTTTAGAACTATTTTTATTAAATTATAATCATAATTTATCATTACAATTTTTATGCAAGTTCCCCATTGGGTCGCCGCTTTCCATCAGGTGGGACTGCAGTCAAGCACTTGCTTGCTTATACACATCGATATAACATATAAACTAGATAAACATTCACGAAAAAAATTACATCTAAAATGTGGTCGCGGAGGTTGCAAACTTATCTGTGCTGGTGGCGGAAACGTGAACTAACGATTTTATAATGATAATGGCTTGTAGTTTGACAGTTTCTTATAGACAGTAGCGACACTCCTATCGGCAAAAATAAATTTGTCAGGATGTGGCTTGTAAAGAAATAGCGACACAAGGGCGCTATTTCTCGCTACCACTTTTTGAACCGTGACACCAAATCTAGTTTATATATTATATCGATGCTTATACAGGTTAATTTTTTATTCATTGTGTATATTTTTATCACGTAATCAATATCGTTAAAGATCACATTTAAACAATAAAAGATTTTTTTTCATCTATTAAATTATCCAACACAAAATTTCGGAATATGTATTCTACATACGCACGGCAGCATCGATATACTATCTAAACAAGATTAGCTGTCACGGCCCGAAAAGTGGTCACGAAAATAGAGAGGCTGTCGCTTATTTCAAATTAGTACGAGCCGACAACAGGATGTATCGAAATTCCTTATTGCGCGTTTATAAACTGTCCAAATAATATAATACTTATCGTAATACTAAAATTGCAGATGGGGAATTTTTTTTTCGTTTCGTTTTCTTATTACTACTAGTTTAAATAATAAATATAAGTAAGATATCATTATAATACGAAATAAAAATTATTTATTTGATATTTTCTCTGCTAGAGACTGACAAAATTAATGTTGCCGATAGGCGTGTCGCCACTGTCTATACGAAACTGTTAAACTACACGTCATTACCATAATAAAAAAGTTAGTTCTCATTTTTGCCACCAGCACGGATAAGTTTGTAAGTCAGTACACACACAATGGAAACACACCTGTTTTGAACCTTATTTTTGTTAAGGTTGCTAGGTAACCATTGTGTTTGGAAGATTGTTCTTATAATATTTTGACTTTGAATATACATGAGAATTGTAACACCACTCTTTACTTTTATACTTATATTTATACTTTAATATGGTAGCAGAGCAATAAATATTCGATCCAGATCGCTTATATAGTATATTCCGGTAAAGCAAAAGCTTAATATTACATAAACTATTTTTAAAAAATAAAAACCGACTTCAAAGTAAATTATCTAATAAACTATTTAAAAAAAAATAAAAACCGACTTCAAAGTAAATTATCTAAAAAGCATAAAATAACGAAAATATTATTGAAGTTGGTGCAGAATATACACAGCAGGTACGCTAACACCAACTTCAATAATTTTATGCTTTTTAGATAATTTACTTTGAAGTCGGTTTTTTTTTTTTAAATAGTTTATTAGATAATTTACTTTGAAGTCGGTTTTTATTTTTTTTTAAATAGTTTATTAGATAATTTACTTTGAAGTCGGTTTTTATTTTTTAAAAATAGTTTATGTAATATTAAGCTTTTGCTTTACCGGAATATACTATATAAGCGATCTGGATCGAATATTTATTGCTCTGCTACCATATTAAAGTATAAATATAAGTATAAAAGTAAAGAGTGGTGTTACAATTCTCATGTATATTCAAAGTCAAAATATTATAAGAACAATCTTCCAAACACAATGGTTACCTAGCAACCTTAACAAAAATAAGGTTCAAAACAGGTGTGTTTCCATTGTGTGTGTACTGACTTACAAACTTATCCGTGCTGGTGGCAAAAATGAGAACTAACTTTTTTATTATGGTAATGACGTGTAGTTTAACAGTTTCGTATAGACAGTGGCGACACGCCTATCGGCAACATTAATTTTGTCAGTCTCTAGCAGAGAAAATATCAAATAAATAATTTTTATTTCGTATTATAATGATATCTTACTTATATTTATTATTTAAACTAGTAGTAATAAGAAAACGAAACGAAAAAAAAATTCCCCATCTGCAATTTTAGTATTACGATAAGTATTATATTATTTGGACAGTTTATAAACGCGCAATAAGGAATTTCGATACATCCTGTTGTCGGCTCGTACTAATTTGAAATAAGCGACAGCCTCTCTATTTTCGTGACCACTTTTCGGGCCGTGACAGCTAATCTTGTTTAGATAGTATATCGATGCTGCCGTGCGTATGTAGAATACATATTCCGAAATTTTGTGTTGGATAATTTAATAGATGAAAAAAAATCTTTTATTGTTTAAATGTGATCTTTAACGATATTGATTACGTGATAAAAATATACACAATGAATAAAAAATTAACCTGTATAAGCATCGATATAATATATAAACTAGATTTGGTGTCACGGTTCAAAAAGTGGTAGCGAGAAATAGCGCCCTTGTGTCGCTATTTCTTTACAAGCCACATCCTGACAAATTTATTTTTGCCGATAGGAGTGTCGCTACTGTCTATAAGAAACTGTCAAACTACAAGCCATTATCATTATAAAATCGTTAGTTCACGTTTCCGCCACCAGCACAGATAAGTTTGCAACCTCCGCGACCACATTTTAGATGTAATTTTTTTCGTGAATGTTTATCTAGTTTATATGTTATATCGATGTGTATAAGCAAGCAAGTGCTTGACTGCAGTCCCACCTGATGGAAAGCGGCGACCCAATGGGGAACTTGCATAAAAATTGTAATGATAAATTATGATTATAATTTAATAAAAATAGTTCTAAAAAGAGCATTGCTAAAAGATTTTTTTCTAAAATTATGATTATTTTTTTAAATATTTCAACTTTCAAGTTACGGAAAATTGAACGCAATTTGAAACACCAGCAAACGCGCGTGGCGTCATACCTCGACTAGACGGCCATGCCAATCAATTTTCAAGAGAAAATCTCTGTGTAAACACATTGTTTTTTTTTTGATAAAATGAAAAAAGTTTTAACTATAGCGGGATTTATTTATTTTAACATAAAAATATAAGCATTTAGATAATTTACTTTGAAGTCGGTTTTTTTTTTTAAATAGTTTATTAGATAATTTACTTTGAAGTCGGTTTTTATTTTTTTTTAAATAGTTTATTTAACACTTTTTAGTGACTTATTTTACCAAGATAGGTATCAGCACTATCACGCAACTCGAACGTCTACATTACAGTAACTTACTGAAAACATAAAAAGTTTATATCTCTTAAACTACTGGACCGATTTTGATGAAATTTGTACTCTACCCTAAGTTGAAAGATACTCTAACTATTGCAATAAAAAGCGTAAAATAACGAAAATATTATTGAAGTTGGTGTTAGCGTACCTGCTGTGTATATTCTGCACCAACTTCAATAATATTTTCGTTATTTTATGCTTTTTAGATAATTTACTTTGAAGTCGGTTTTTATTTTTTTTTAAATAGTTTATTTAACACTTTTTAGTGACTTATTTTACCAAGATAGGTATCAGCACTATCACGCAACTCGAACGTCTACATTACAGTAACTTACTGAAAACATAAAAAGTTTATATCTCTTAAACTACTGGACCGATTTTGATGAAACTTGTACTCTACCCTAAGTTGAAAGATACTCTAACTATTGCAAAAAGAATTTTCGAAATCGGACTTGTAGTTTCTGAGAAATCCGCGGACAAACCTACATACATACATACATACACTCGTGAAATTTGGTAAATTCGTTTAGAAGCCCACATAGACTAACATATATGAATATTACGCATTTTTATTAATATTACATACATACGCGTCGAATACAGAACCTCCTTTTTTGAAGTCGGTTAAAAATCATGTCGACGACAATGAAAATGGAAATTGGGCTGTTTGACGGAAAGAACTGGCCAACCTGGAAATATAAGGTGTTGTTGTTGTTGCGTAGCCATACAAGCGCCTTAGATGCGGTGCAAGGTACGCTATATAAACCGACCCGACCAGATGATGGAGCCACATCGGAAGCGATACAAAGGTACAAAGTCGAATTAGAAAAGTACAATAAAGTAGAAAGCAGTGCAATGTTACTTCTTACCACTAATATGACTGATGAAATGCTAACTAAAGTCATGAGGTTTGATACCGCAAAGGAAATATGGGACGAACTCAATCGCCTGTATGAACGAACCTCTCAGGACCGTACGTATGATATATGTATGAAATTTTTTAAATTGAAGAAAGACCCTAGTCATGATATGGGATCACATCTATCAATAGTAAAAAATATTTGGCATAACATGAACGAGATATTGTCTACTGAAGGAAACCAACTTCCAGAAATATTGTTAATATGCAAGATTTTGGATACGCTTCCTGAAGAATGTTTTAATTTTAAATCGAGTTGGACAATGATTTCATCGAAAGATCGTACAGTTGAAAACCTGACGACCCAGTTGTGTGCATTCGAAAGATCTCTTCTAGCGAAAGATATTGAAAGCGCAGATAATACAGCTGTGTTGGTGACACAAACAGGAAAGCAAAATCAGTACAGTCAACCAAGTAAAAGAAAGAACAAACGTTTATATGTATGTAAGTACTGTGGAGAAAAAGGCCATAAATTGAAATATTGTAAAAAATGGATTGATGCAGGAAGACCTCAAAAGTCACCTGAGCCGTCCAAGAATGTAAAAATGTTGTCAAGTATAGCCTTAGCTTTTGGTGAGAGTATAGATAAAGACTCATGGTACGTAGACAATGGAGCGACCAGTCACGTAACTAATAGAGGTGATGTATTTCATTCCTTTGAGTATTTTGTTGATCCTCATAACATTGTGACAGCTAATGGACAAAGTGTTGAAGCTATAGGAAAAGGCTCAATTCAAGTCGAGGCTGACGTAAATGACCAAAAAGAGCTTATTACACTCTCCAATGTATGATATGTACCATGTATACAAAGAAATTTGTTCTCAGTATTAGCCGCACAAGATCTATGTGAAAGTAGCGAATTCCAGTCAAATGCTCGTTCATGCACAATGAAAGTTGATGGAAAAACTATGTTAGTTCGATATCGTGAAAGATTTGGAGGCTTATATAAATTGAATATAAAAGTAAGCAAACCTTACACCGAAATTAATACGCTGACTGTAAATAATCAACTTCAATTATATCACGAACGTCTAGGACACCAAAACAAAAGACATGTCAAGAATATTGTACAAAGAGAATTGGGAATTCAATTCAAATCGGACAATAACTCAGAGGTATGTCAAGGTTGTGCTTTTGGTAAAGCTCATAGACTAAAGTTTGGTACTAGAGAAAGAGCAACAAAACCTGGTGAGCTTATACACACAGATGTATGTGGACCATTTATGTATTCTATTACAAAACGTAGATATTTTGTTCTGTTCAAAGATGATTACACCCGTTACCGCTATATATACTTCCTACGACATAAGTCAGAAGTTCATTCGTGCTTGATAGAATTTCTAGCAGGAGCAAGGACATCCGGACACGTTGTACAGGAGATTTTGAGTGATAATGGAGGTGAATTTGACAACGAACAAGTACGTAAGACATTGCGGCAATATGGAATCAGGCAAAGATTGACCATGCCTTACACTCCCGAACAAAACGGTTGCGCAGAGAGGGACAATCGTACTGTCGTGGAGATGATACGAGCACTTATACACGCTCATGATGAGATTCCTCAATGCTTATGGGCAGAGATAGCAAACACGTCAGTTTATATACTAAATCGTACGGGACCCACTACAGTAGATGGAAAGTCGCCTTACGAACTATGGTTCAATAAAAAACCCAGAATAAGTCATCTGAGAATCATTGGTTGCGTATGCTACGTGCACGTACCTAAGCAAAAAAGAGCAAGGAAGCTAGATAGAAAAGCACAGAAAGGAATTCTGATTGGATATGATGGTGATGAAGGATATCGAATTTATGATAAAGAAAACTCCAAATTGATGAGGTCGAGAGACGTGATCTTTGAAGAAATTCCTTTATTTCATAACGATTTACCTGTTACAGATGCGCCTAAATCCATGAGCAGAACCTACGAGCTACCTACTACTTCTGAAATACCGGGTGAACAACCAAATCCAAATTCAAATTTTCCTTGTGATGATGATTTCCATTCGATTTCAGACGATGATACAGATGATAATGATGTAACACGACAAAACGTCAACATACCAAATGTAGAACAAGGCAGACGTGTGTTGCGTGATCGGAGTCTAATTAAACCTCCAGAGAGATTTAATTTTGAACAGTTCATCAATCAAGTTGTTTATAATCTTGAACCATCGTCGTATCGAGAAGCGATGGAAAGTCCAGACAAAGAAAAATGGGTTGAAGCCATGAATAATGAGATGAACTCGTTAAATGAAAATCAGACTTGGGAGCTGAGTAAATTACCCGCGAATAGGAAAGCACTACGTTGCAAATGGATATTTAAAATCAAAAGAAACCCTGATGGTTCTATTGATAAATATAAAGCACGATTAGTTGCTGTTGGCTATTCACAAAAGAAAGGGATAGACTACGACCTAACATTTAGCCCAGTTGCCAAACTTAGTACAATAAGATTACTGTTAAGTGTTGCTGCAAATGAAGGTTTATCGCTAAAACAATTTGATGTATCAACTGCCTTCCTTTATGGTACAGTCAAAGAGGAAATTTATATGCGACAACCTGTAGGATATGATGACAAATCTGACAAAGTTTGTAAACTAAAGAGAAGTTTGTACGGATTAAAACAAGCACCTAAGTGTTGGAACGAGCGTATCCACGACTTTCTATTGGAATCTGACTTTATACAAAGCGATGCAGATCCATGTTTATATGTAAGACATAGAGGAAGAACAAAGATACTGCTAGCTCTGTATGTCGATGATGGGTTAGTTGCTGCCACAGACGAGAGAGAGGCTGATAAATTTATTGAGAATGAGCTAAAGCGTTATTTCAAAATAACAACAAAGCCGTTATCTTATTTTCTGGGACTAGAGATTGAGCGAAACAGTGATGATTCAATAAGAGTACATCAAGCCGCCTATACCAGAAGATTATTAGAAAAATACGGAATGAGCAACTGCAAGCCTGCTGGTACGCCAATCGTTAAAGATGATTGTCAAAAGAAGTTGGCGGAAGAGGACAGTTATACTATGGATAACAATCCGACTAATTTTCCTTACCGACAAATTGTTGGAGCACTATCTTACTTGATGGTGGGTACGAGACCTGATATAGCGTATGCTGTCGGTGTTGTGTCTAGAACATTAGAAAACCCTTCAAATGAAAATGTTCTACAAGTAAGAAGAATATTGAGATATTTGAAAGGAACTATTGATATGGGATTGGAGTATAGGAAAAATGAAAAACAATTTATATGCTATAGTGATGCTGATTATGGTGGTGACTCAAAGACTGGTTGTTCCACAAGTGCATCTGCATGTTCGCAGGGTCGGCGGTCTCCTGGCGAAGTTACAAGCAAACCTCGGTGGCATTATCATCCACTGAAGCTGAGATTGTGGCAGCCAGCGAAGCGTGTCGAGAGATAGTTTGGATCAAAAGATTATTTAAAAATTTATGTAATTCGTATACTACTCCAATACTACGCATTGATAATGAATCTGCATTAAAAATAGCAAGTAACCCATATCAGTACCATCGTCGGACCAAACACATAAAATTGAAGCATTTCTATGTAAGACAATGTGTGTCTGAAGGCGAAGTCACTATTGAGCATGTGCCTACAGATAAGCAGTTAGCAGACATGCTTACGAAGCCAATATTTAAGCCGAAACTTACAACATTCTGCAATGAGTTCAGACTTATAAAAAGGAGGGAATGTTAAGGTTGCTAGGTAACCATTGTGTTTGGAAGATTGTTCTTATAATATTTTGACTTTGAATATACATGAGAATTGTAACACCACTCTTTACTTTTATTTATACTTTAATAATTTTATAGTGGTTAAGATTTTCTTTTAAATGAGTACAGTCCAAACAACTACTTTTTTTCGTATAATTTTGGCGGTTTTATTGATTTTTCTTTGTCTCCGATGTAAAGGTTTTATGTGCCAAAATTACTGCATACAGAATTAGACTTTATTACTACATGTGAAGGCTGCTATTAGTCCGACGTTCCGAATTATTTAAAACTATTTTCTACAATTTCTAGCTACGTGTATAGTTGTGTAAATAAATGTAACCGCGACCACATTTTCGATGTCATTTTGTTCGTGACAGCTAATCTAGTTGGTATAGTATATCGATGCACGGCAGTGTGCACGGTGAGGTCACGTGACCTCGGCAAGCGGCGAACGCCCGTGACCATGATCATTGCGTTTGTTGTGGATACTTTCAATTGAAGTTATTTTGATATTTATGTACCAAAGTTGGTAAAAACAAAAACCGACGCAACTCTATTTTTAAATAATCTAACAAAAGTATTACTAATGTTCTGTATTATTCGATGTTGCAGAACATTTCATCCATATAATAACAGAGTAGACAGACCACACCGACCGGCTCCCAATCATCCAGCACAGAGGAACACCGGCGGTCTTTCTTCTCTAAGTAACAACCCACAACACTATGAGACCTACGGACTCAGCACGAGCTATCTGAACTCCCTCGGCATAGAACCCCCAATACTGAATAGAATCTACATTGGTAACGTAAGTAACTTCACCTGGACATTCGACACTCTACCTTCGCATTGGGCGTATCCTTTGGACTCGCTGAACGGTTGGGATCGTACAGCGGTGATTCTGAGGGAAACAGCGGCAGGGTTGCGCCCCCGTCTCCGTGAGCACCGGGTCTGGTTCTCGGGGGGCTATAATGCGCCCCCTGGCGGCGGGCTCAAAGGCAAGGCATTGAGGGGTACCTGGTGTAAATCCCACCGGAGAGCCCCGCCCCCCTATTACGTATCTCGTTTGACATCAAATAACTGTCAAATGATTCATTCGGTATTGTCTAACTTGAGTGACCAATAAATTCCAATACTAAACCACATTCAGTTGACATCAAAGTTCGGTGGACCACTGAAGCTTGATAGTCACTTGGGTGGCTAAAGATACGCAATAGCGCTGCAGGTCTCTTATGCAAATGCGACAGCTGCGGGCATTTTAATGGGTAAGAATTCCACATACACCAGTTGACACCCACAAACGTCCAGGCGACCTATTGACGGGTTCTCCTACGTCAGAAAAAAAAGAACTCATCACCATTGTCGGTATGTTGATCCATGCATGCCCATCCAGGGCATGTAAAAGTCGGACCATAGCCTGACCTCCCGGTAATGTCGGTCTTCCGTCCAACCGGATTAGGAGAGGAGAATCTTTCATTCATAGGCCGGGGCGGCTAACGTATCAAATCTGCCCCTGGGTACTGCCTGTTTGACTGTCACTGAATATGTTTCCGAGTATACCTGTCGACACTGTAACGCAGAAACACGTCCACGGCCGAACAAAGGAGGGAGAAGGGAGAAGGGAGCAAAAAAGGCAAACCTGAGAAGGGAGGGGTTGCCATAATCTCCACGCTTGGCCCGACTACTATCCCTTTGGCATTTTAGTTTGTTGTATTTTCGTCGTATTTTTTATTTTATTTGATATTTTGAAAGGCAGGACACACTGTCGCTGGTGCTGATCTAATTGTAAAAAGACAAACCTTGTTTTAAAAAAAAAATGTATAAAAATGACAAGCCCACTGAGTTTCTTGCCGGATCTTCTCAGTCGAGGCCGCGTTGTGATCCGGTGGTAGCTTTTAAAAAGTTAAACGTTCAAACGTTAAGCCTATTTGAAATAAAAATTTGGTTTTTTTTTTTTTAATTTTGGCAGGCGTCTTAGGGATCGCAGTATAGGTGGTAGATAATCCAACAGAAAGACGCTGCTGCCCGTCTTCTTGTTTTCCCTTTGTCGCCTCTTACGGACACCAAACGAAAAAAGAATTCGTACCCACGGATTATATGGGAGAAAAGATATACGGGATGGGATATCTAGTTAAGTCTAAAAAGCATAAGGTCAAACTATCTCGCATAGTGTCAACATATTCTCAAATTATATTTTTAAAGTCTCATAATGTTCCAGTTGGATGACTCGATCGACGAAGCCAAACTGCGAGAAGTGTTTAGCCTCGCTGGCAATATTGTCGTTTTGATCAAGTCAAAAGGTCCATCGGCCAAAATTGAATATGATCACCCCGTAGAAGCTGTTCAGGTAAGTTCTGTCAAAGCTGAGAGTGAGGTTGAAGGAGCCATGAAGCCCCCAAAACAACTCTACAGTATGCTTAATCTCTTATAAATAACTTTGTTTAAATAATAATAAATAATAAAATGTTTATTTCACTAAAAATAGAGTACAATAAGGTCTTACAATAATAAAGTTTCATCTATTTAGCTACTATATGTCAGCATGTGAAACAAAGAAACATGATAATTGACTGTACCTATAAAAGACATTAAATATAGATAGATAGATATACTCTTTATTGTACACAAACTCACCTACACATAAAATAAAACACATAAAAACACTTAAAAACTGAAATATGTACAAAGGGCGGCCTTATCGCTATTCGCAATTTCTTCCAGGCAACCTTGGGATGGAAAAAAGAGAGAATGAAACAAAAAAGTGGTGGTAATTAAGTATAAGTAATTATGTAATATTATTAATTATTATTCCTTATCATAAATTATTATTTCATATTAAACATTATTAAATTATAATTAGTATTAAATGTCAAAATCTTAAAAATAATTCCTTAACCGTATAGAATGACTTTTCAAGTAACCACTCTTTTAATTTACTTTTAAACATTGCTAAATTCATGTTTTTAATATCGGTAGGAATTGCATTATAAACTTTTACACACATTGCATAATAACTATTTTTGAATAAGGCTGTTTTGGATAAACAACCAAACACCAACCTGTTCTTGTTCTGTTGTTGTTTTAATGCATCTACTTCAGCCAAGGTGACGCAGGGTTAAAAATCTGTGCGCGTTTTGTGAGTTAATGGATTTAGTCCTTATTAAAGAATACTCCAAAGCTCAAAACCTCATATTATAGAAACAAGAAGTATGCGCCATAATCGATATTACTTCAGCTCAAAGTAGTCAAAAAGCTCGGAGATCAAAGTCTGCTTGCTCTATATCAAATTAACTTGGCTATTAAAATAATGTTTTAAAAACTAGGGTCCTTTTTACTACACTAGGATGTTTTCATGAATTTTATGTTAGTTGGGTAACAGTAAATTTTATACACTTTGGTACATATTAATGCTATTTTCTCTTATTTCTGGATCTGTGAGTAAATTTTTTTATGTAGTATGTTTGGTGCCTATTGTATGTAGAACTTTTGCTAAAGTATTATCAAATTACTAATGATCGTAAAAGGTCATATGATTGTCTATCGCAATTTGTTATATTTGTCGACTAGTCCCATCGTACCTCACGTTGAACTAAGACTAGCTACGATGAGTAAGCGCCAGAATATGAAACCCTTGTCGGAGATAGTTAGCCTTGAATCAGTTGCTCATCTTAGCATTTCGTTCCAAACTATGTCATCATAGCTACTCGTCCGTATTCCTCGGTTAAAGTAATTAAAATCCACAGGCAATATCGATGTTCCACGATCAACTTTTGTGCAACAAAAGACTTATCGTCAACATAGACAAGGTGCCGCTCCGCAAGAGATTACTCCCAGCAGGATTATTGAAAATCGGCCCCGGCTTAGGAGAGAACGGTGAACCTCTTAGAGGAATCAGATGGAATCTGGAACTGCAACCATATAAGCAACTTCTCAACGAAAAAATAGACAAATTGAAGACTAAAGGAGACAATGAGTCTAATACAAGTGCAAACACCAGTTACCCTATGAACGCTCAAAACACTACCGTTTCGTCCCCCTTCTCCCAAATAAACCCATTTGTTAGCGGCCTCACTAATCTTTCTGCAAACAATCTTGTGACGTCATTGACCAATCTCGTTAACCCACAAGCCTCAAACAACCTTCAGACAGTGCAGGGCTTGAGCAACGTTCAGGCATTGCAGAGTGTTTTGCAGCAAAATCAAATGGGTGATTTGGCATCACAATTGGGTGTATTGCAGCAAATGGGTCAGAATGTAATGGGCCAAAATGTGTTGGGTCAACATGCTTTGGGACAGAGTATGATTGGTCAGAATGTTTTGGGACAAAACACGATGAGCTACGGCCAGAATAATCAGCCGTCATCAGATCATGGAATGGTGAGCCAAGTGGAACCGTGGAAGGTGAATCAGGCGCAAAGTGTGAGAAGTGAGGAAACTGGTTACAGTAGCATGAAGTCTACGAGTGGTTTTGGCGATAATAGAAGTAATTATGATCGTGAATATAGTGATGGTAAGTTATTTAGCTATATATTAAATATTAAAAGCATCCTGCATGACTCAGTGCAATAAAATACTGCGTTTTTTATTTTGAGTGCTCTAAAATGAAATAAAAATCTTGTGTGTCGACCAAAATGGGCGAAACCAGTACTGGTAAATAATTTGGGTGACGATCGGCATTGCAATAGGTTAGCATCGCTTTCTATCAGGCGAACGTCCTCGTCAGTATGGTGAATGAAACCAATTGGATCATATTTTGAATTGCAATGCATTTCTGGGCTCTTTCGATGTACGTTTTTGAATCTGAGATAAAATAAAATCTCCAGTTATTATGGAATTGCCGGTAATAATCTCCGGGCCAAAAAAAAGACCTTTTTTTTTCTAGCGCACGAACCTAATTCGGTGTTAGTTCTAAACTTGTAACTGGATTTGTGTGTGTGTGTGTGGATTGTCCCAAGATATTATTATTATTTCTTTCCTTCGCAGGCAACTATCAATCAACGCCAGATAAAGAACCCGAACATACGGACAAAAATTTAATGACATCTTCAGACATGTTGGTCTTTAGTAATGTGAGTATAATATGTTTACATTGCTTTACCTACTTCAAAACTTCATACATACAATATCTATAACGCAAATTAATCATAGCAAATGAAGGGGACTATTTTTTTCTTGGAGTTTGTGGGGGCAGGAGGCTGAGGGAAACTTTGGTTTTGATAGGCTCACTAGGGGGCTGTTGAACAGAAGTTTGGATGATTCTAGCATCCGGATACGTCCAGACAAAGTCCAAATTTAAGTACCTTGGTTCCGATCTACACGAATCTGGTAGTGTAGAGTGATATTCAAGCTCGTATAGACGCTGCTTGGGAAACATTGCGGGAGATTCCTTGTGACCGCAGAATGCCTCCAAATCTGAAAGGAAAGATCCAATTGCTAATAGTGCCAGCCGCTGCTGTGATGAAATGATAGTAATTTCCATCCAGCTGCCTTCGAGTGTGACCCTGTCAGCGCTGTCAACCAAGATGCGAGAAGTAGGCGAGTTGAGGTTTGCAGACATGTCCGGACAAGGCCGCGCCATAGTACGCTTCCAGAAAGTGGAGGACGCACTCCGTTGCATCAGTATCCTTTACAAAATTCTGATTTATCTAGCTTATATAGGTACTCTATATTTACACATGGGGTATCTGGGTAAGAATAGCACCCTCCAATCTCCTCCCATTAGATGTCCATGAGAGGCGCCTAAGAGAATTCAAGAAGACGGCAGCAAAGTCTTTCTATTGCGTTACCTACTACTTATATCGCGATCCTCAAGATGCCGACCAAGCGCGGGGATTATGGCAACCCTTCCCTTCTAAGGAAGAGGCCTTTGTTCAGCGGCGGACGTGTTTCGGCTGTTAACAATGATGATATTCTTTATTCATAAAGTCAAGTGACGAGGAACCCGTAATATTCTACACAATTCGTGATAATCGTAGATAGAGACAATGAGCCAAGAGAAGGACGCTGGCAATGGACCGCCAACCATGTATAGTCGTCTCGTTCACTCTTACAGTTATCGTTACGCTTTCTGTTCCTGTCACTCGTTTCTTTACCTGTAGTGATATGTATAGCTACTACATGGGGCATATCTTTTCCCGTTCATTAGTAGGGTATAACATATCTATATCATTGATACTCTATGAAGAGATGCTATGCTAAAGCTGCATGGTTACGTCATCAGCTGAAAGCCGTCCACTGTTGATAATAAGCCTCACCCTGTCATCATCAACTAGAAGATGTCCATTGCTAAACACATGTCTCTCCATATCATTCGCTGGATAACATCCACTGTTGAACTAAGGTGCTATTGCCATAGCTCGCGCGATGATGCGTTGCGTCCGACGAAAATGACCGTGCGACCGTGCGTTCAATCATACTGGTAACAAATTAATGTCCCATGATCATGCGATGGGACCGAATGCGGTTTCATCGCAGGATGAAATCGCATCGCATCATCGGGGGAGCGATGTCAATATTACAGCGCCATAGGCCTTTAAGACGCCAAAATAAATGCCGATTGAGGATTTGGTGTTGGTATTGCCTGCGATTCGCATAATGTCGTTAGTCCTC
Source organism: Furcula furcula (assembly GCA_911728495.1). Taxonomy (NCBI): domain Eukaryota; kingdom Metazoa; phylum Arthropoda; class Insecta; order Lepidoptera; family Notodontidae; genus Furcula; species Furcula furcula. The sequence continues at coordinate 20,022,736 of OU452257.1, read as the reverse complement.
TTAGTGCTAAACCTGCCTACGCTGCGTCTTCCGGTTCGTGGTCACCAACCCATATCGGTTATTGGTCTTTATCGCCACCACATTATTTAAATGATATTCCTTAGCACTGTTTACAGAACTTTTCGATCGTTCCAAGGTTGACGGTCAGATGATTGACGTAAATTTCTTCTAACTTCATATATACATACGTTATAATATGGGTAAGTAAACAATGGTGAGTACTAGATTATTACACACTGAAATTTTGTCTGTTTGGTTTTGTGTGACGCCATTTAAATGGATTAAGAATTAGTCCATTGGATTGATTATTAGATTTAGTAAGTGAAGAGGCTTTTAGTGTGTCCATGAGTTAACTGAGGAGATACATTTTGGTTGAACCATTGACTTATGTTGTAGTTCTTAGAGCCTGTAACCTTAGGTTACATTTTGAAACCCATTTTATAAGGTATTTTTCTAATTTTAGGATGAATAATAGTCACTACAAATAAAATCAAGAAAAAATAATTGAGATGCCAATTTACAAAGCTCTAGCAGAGGAACATAGATGCAGCCAGCCTTTCGGTATTCTACAGAATACACTTAATGGAGTGTGCACTGTGCATACCAGTTTTATCATTTGATGATGAGACGCATGGCGCGTACACACATGCCCTTCTGAATGTTCTAGTCCTGACTACTCCGAATTAGGGCTTCCACACATAACTGCGAATTCGCATCGCATATATCTGCGAGAAACAAATGAATATTTCGATACAAATTCCTGCGATGCGGCGCCGCATCGCATCGCATCGCAGTTATGTGTGGGAGCCCTTAAGCGATTTGCTTCTTCCTTTACAATGCAGCTAAGGAATAGAATAGTTTGGTTTTGATTATAATGTGGGTGTCTTCAAGGCTATAGAGAATAGGCTTTTAACTGGCGTGTGTTTTACCTGATTTCTAATTGCGTCACTACATTCCATGTGGTGGGCCAACTGCAGGCTTAAATTGAGCAAGAAAAAATCCTTACTTTTAGTTAACAAAATATTCAGGACCCAGTAAAATGTTTTGAGGCATAAAATGTTTGATTTCAAAGCCTATTCACCTTGTGTTACAAAGTTAGCTTACGCCTTACTGGTTTGGACATAGCTTCGATATTTTCATCCAATTTTAAGTTCATAAAATATTTGAATGATTAATTGATTTTTTTAGGGCGCAGACTATTTATTTGATTTATACACTCTTTCGAGGATGTCTTTGGCCGTTTAGAGGATGTTGTAATGGTATGAAAATATCATTTTATTCTTCTTGTGTGGATATGGAGAAATGTCTTACACCCGGCTCGAAGGACCATTTATAATGATATACGCTATTACGCTTCTTGATGTCAAAACAATGACTATTGTATACATATTGTATACAATAGTCATTGTATACAATACTAACTAATACTACTATTGATATTGTTATTGTTGTGTAGTTGTGTATTGTATGTTGTATTGTATTGTTGTATTGTGTGCATCGACATATAATATCCCATTGAAATCTTTGGTAGTCATTTTGGGCATTACTAATTTTTTTATCATACTTCTAGGAGTGAATGAAATAGGATTCTTGTAAATGCTTACCTATAGGTTTGAATAGATAATGTTGCCAATGTATTACGCATCCATACTAGGAAGTAGTATTTGTGGAAGAACGAATAAATTATTTTAATCCAGTAATTGATGAACGTTTCGTGAACCTTTCTGCAGTTTAAATTAAAGTTGGTATACGTTGTGGTATTTTACTTCTATGAAGTTTCTTCTCTTTTTATGCCTTCGGGTCTGTCTGGAATGAGATAAAAGTATGTGGTGAACAAGATAGATGTTCTAGGATTAGTAAACTGAATATACCATATTTGCTTCACAATCTTTTTATATTGATGACCAGATTCAGTATTTTATTACTTTTTTGTTTTTTTAATACTTTATTGTAGAACAGTATTGTTGTATTTTTGAGTATTATTACAGGTATGAATTTATTGCAACGTTAGCGATCGTCCTCGCGAATATAGACGTTTAGGGACTTTCTCGAACATATTCTTAATTTTATTTATGAATATTATTTATAGATTAAGTTACAGATAAGACATAAAGACATACTTAGAATAAAAAAAACTATTATATTATACAGGGGTTGTATGAATTAGGTACATTTACTTTTGTGTTTGAATTACTTCTATGATGATGATTTTCTGTTCTACAACCCAACTTATTGTGTTTTTTTTTTATAAATCGGGAAGTTCCCGAAAAAAAATTGGTCTATCGCTACGACAGTTTTGGCGTCATATTAGGTTCAAGGCTCTACAGACTTCATAATATAAATAGCGTTTCAAAACTGATTTTTCAGTGGAATATTTTATCAGGAGAGAGCCATTTTAAAGTTTGTGAAAATGATAACCAATTTGAATTTACTGTGGATTTTTTAGTGCTAATGGTAAGGAAGGCAACCTTGCTCGTTTCAACTAAAATTAAATAAAACCATCAGACTACTGTGTGGGTTGAGGAGTTACAAGTTCCTGACAACAGTCGCTTTTAACCTCTTTGTATTTCATGCTATTCTCTGAACGGCCAAATAGGCTTATTGGGTATTTTACTCATGGAATAAATTGTAATAAGTAGTTATTATTGTTATTTGATGATGTTGATTCTTGAATGAAATAGTCAAATACGTATACAGCCATTATGAAAGACCTCCTTGCCGTTTACAGTTGAATATAAACATCAGTCGCTTTGAACCTGAAGAAGTTCAAGCCATTCTGTGAACAGTCAAATAAGTTGGAATGAATTGTAATAAGTAGTTAGCATTGATATTTGATGACGATAGTTGATTCTTGACTATTTCTTATAGTCGAATTCGTATACAGGAATGCTTTAGGGCTGTATTCTTATTATAAAAGTGAACAATTAAAAAGTATTGGTTTGTTTCTATTTCAGTAATTGTCAGGTGCGGAGTTGAAGATTAAATTAGACTTAGTTTTAAGGTGACAGCACTTTATCTACGTGTGTTTATTTTACAATTATTAATAAAGGATAAATGTGGAAAAGGTGTTTTATTTAACATCAATTACCCAAAGAAATAGACACCGTCGATAGGCCGTTTAAAAAAAATAGAACAATACGACTGCAAAAGTACTTGTATGTACTATCGCGGACACGAACGGTGTACCAATTTTTAATCAACGTTACGTTACGTAACATGCGCTTACCCAGTCCGCACGTATTTTGGGCAGGCTCGACAACCGATTATCTGCCACATATGTATACACCGCTTGTGACCGCGAAAGTACAGGAAACCGCCTGAATAACGCCACCATCAAGAAATTCAAGAACAATTGTGTACGGTCGGGTAAGTTCCAGGTATTCTCCGCCAAGCTGGCATTGTTATGTTACGGTGTGGACACTCATCATCTTCAGCACCCAAAAGACGTCCACTGCTGAACAATGGCCTCTGCCTCGTTTGTTGTCCGTGGTACCCCCAATAGAACCACCAGTGGTACCACGGACAAAAATAATTGTCCGTGGTACCACTGGGGGTACCACGGACAACTCCGTGGTACCACCAGAAATAAATTAATTTTATTTCCATAATATTTTACTATTTACGTTCATTTTGGAATCGTTTACTTGGTATCTGGGTTTGACTGTCTGTATTGCACAACATTAACATGAAATTAAAAAAAAAAAAATTATATACTAGAACCAGAATATACTAGAGATGTGGTATTGAGTAATAAAATCGACAAATTATTAACGGAAGTAGTACTAGGCTAGCATAAAACACAGGGAGTGCATAATCTTGTGCCTTGTCTTGTGTGGGCGGGCATATGAATGTGGTTTAGAGCTAACAGGTTTATAGTAGAAGTACCAGGGAAGCATAGGGCATAAGGAAGAGTCCTCAAGTCCACCTCCAATACAATTTTCAATGTGATTTTTAATTTCGTCCAGAATATACCTACTGGGGATGTGGTATCTATTGAGTAGTAGCTTACATACCTATTTATAGCAGAAGTACCAGGGAAGCACAAGATACAAGGAGATATATCGCCTCTTGATACATCCGTTACCCTCCGGGCCGTCACCTCTTGATTCGCGACACCAATCAAAACCAGTAAGCCAGACATACTCTGGATATCACAGGACATGAGGACTCCTCCAAGAGTGCTTGTTTTTTTGACGCGGGGGAAATCTTCAAATGATCCCTGGAGTTTTGGGGCTTGAACGGGGTATGTAGGATTCTTACCCACTAAAACACCCGCGGCTGTCGCATCGGCACATCAGAGGGGGGACCCCAGCGCTCTCTGGTGGGATCTGCACCAGGGGCCCCTCAGTGCCTTGATTTTCAGTCCGCCGCCGCACCGGGGGGCGCATTGTAGCCCCCCGGGAACCAGTCACGGTGCTGACGGGGACGGGGGTCACAAACCCGCCGCCGTACTCAATGGACGTCCTAATCTCACACCCCGAACGTCTAACGCTAACCTGGTACGCATACAGATACAATTTGTGATGGTTACATGAATCATCCAAAAACATGTTCCATAAAAGTATAATGTCCTCCTGGCTCACAGCCGCCAATTTTTTACAAGAAGAACCATTTAGCGGGAGATAATATTATAAAGTACTCGCGCTTGCGTAGACACAAGTGTTTTTTTTTTTTTTTGGGGAATGATAGACGCTTTTAGCCGCAGATGGCCATTGCAGCTTCACCAGACAATAAAGACACAAGTGGGCTGGGGTCCCCCCTCTGATGTGCCGATGAGACAGCCGCGGATGTTTTAGTGGGTAAGAATCCCACATACCCCGTTCGAGCCCCAAAACTCCAGGGATCTTTTGAATATTTCCCCCGCGTCAAAAAAACAAGCAATCTTGGAGGAGTCCTCATGTCCTGTGATATCCAGAGTATGTCTGGCTTACTGGTTTTGATTGGTGTCGCGAATCAAGAGGTGACGGCCCGGAGCGTAACGGATGTACCAAGAGGCGATATATCTCCTTGTATCTTGTGCTTCCCTGGTACTTCTGCTATAAATAGGTATGTAAGCTACTACTCAATAGATACCACATCCCCAGTAGGTATATTCTGGACGAAATTAAAAATCACATTGAAAATTGTATTGGAGGTGGACTTGAGGACTCTTCCTTATGCCCTATGCTTACCTGGTACTTCTACTATAAACCTGTTAGCTCTAAACCACATTCATATGCCCGCCCACACAAGACAAGGCACAAGATTATGCACTCCCTGTGTTTTATGCTAGCCTAGTACTACTTCCGTTAATAATTTGTCGATTTTATTACTCAATACCACATCTCTAGTATATTCTGGTTCTAGTATATAAAAATATTTTTTTTAAATTTCATGTGTAATGTTGTGCAATACAGACAGTCAAACCCAGATACCAAGTAAACGATTCCAAAATGAACGAAAATAGTATAAAATCTTTTTTAAAAAAAATTGAACCGACTTCAATATCACTGAAAAGTATAAAATAATTTAAATATTATTGAAGTTGGTGTTAGCGTACCTGCTGTGTATATTTGGCACCAACTTCAATAATATTTAAATTATTTTATACTTTTCAGTGATATTGAAGTCGGTTCAATTTTTTTTTAAAAAGATTTTATTTTAACCTTTTTAGTGATATTTTCATATATAAAGATTGAACCATCGAAAACCGAAAAATTATCTAGGTAGGTTATGATCACATTATCGTCTACATAGTTTTACATAATTCATGTTTCTTCAGAAAATAATATCCGGTCGTAATGAAATTTGCATGGAAACATCATAGTAGTTTACTCTCTCGAATAAAAAAAGAATCATCGAAATCGGTTCATAATTGTCAGAGCAATGTAATGGAGAACATCAGTTTTATGGTTTTTACCAGATAAATTCCTCCACATCGTTCATGGTCCTCCAGGAAGTTCTTATCCGGTTGTAATAAAATTCATACAGATTCAATACAGTGGTTTCTTCTTTCGAATAAAAAAAGAATCATTGAAATTGGTAAATATTTGCCAGAGTTATGACCATTTTTGTCCGACCGAGCGAGTCCGAGCGACTAAAACGTCATCTATATAGGCTTTCTTGCAACTCTCAGTGCGCAGTCACCATTCTTGTTTTTTTAGGAACTACTTATTACTAAGCAATAATTTTTTTATGGGACCCAATCAATGGATTGAAGAATGGATGGAAGAAAGATTTTTTCAAATCGGTTAATAATTGCCAGAGTTATGCGCGAACATACATAAAAAAAAAAAATATATATACAGACGAATTGAGAACCTCCTCCTTTTTTGAAGTCGGTTAAAAATATTATTGAAATATAATTAATTTATTTCTGGTGGTACCACGGAGTTGTCCGTAGTACCCCAGTGGTACCACGGACAATTATTTTTGTCCGTGGTACCACTGGTGGTTCTATTGGGGGTACCACGGACAACAAACGCTCTGCCTGGCCAAAGGCAAAGGGTTGCCATAATTCTCACGCTTGGCAGGCATCTTGGAGATCGCAGTATAGGTGGTAGGTATTCCAATGGAAAGACGCTGCTACCAGTTTTTTTTTTTTGGAATGATAGACGCTGTTGGGTGCAGATGGCCGTTACAGCTTCACCGGACAATAGGAAGCGAGCGCTTATATCACTCTAACCTTAAGACTTAGATGAGACTGTTGCCATAAACAATTCAAACATATCTTAACTAACGACGAGTTAGTTAAGATATGTTTGAATTGTTTAAGGGCATGAAGGAGAGACGAGCTCAAGGCTTAGAGGAGATACCACTGGAGAGATCATGATGCGCTAACCCCTCTTTCAAATTTTGTTCATATGTTCAGGTCATTCTTTATTTGTGTGCGTATCTTTTTGAATGTTTTGCGAGTTTATTATAGTGTAGGTATGCGTGAAATTGTATCTGTGTGTGTTTACTTCGCACCCCGCAAAAGTGCCACGAAAAATTTGTTCGGGGAATCGACGCGATACTAGGTGTCCGTCAGGATGACCGGACCACAGCACGGATTCACGTGAAACTTTACCAAGATTTAGTACCTATTTTGTACCTATGTTTAAATATTTTGTACCTCAGCAGTAACAAAGTTATTTAATAAATAAAGTGGGAAGCCATTCTGACGTCAGGATGGCTTCCCACTTTTACTTTGGGTACTTACGGTCCATATATTGCTGATATCTTTGCATAATAATTTAGTACCTTTTTTGTACCTACGGTAAATATATAAATACTTAATGTATTCCATTTAAAAATTACTTTTATAACATTATTAACAATTATATATGGAGCATCATTCATCTGACATATTATATTTCACAAACCATGTAGTCCCCTTTCCTGCATCCAGGCAGAGGAGTAAAACCCATACATTTGCTAAAAACTTCTGCCACCTGTTTCTCTGGGAACTAAAACTTTGGCTACAGTTTGGGACGGATGAGTGAACGGCCGCGGGGCGCGTGAACGACTGGTTGTGTATGTGTCGCGGGCACTTACCGCAGCCAAAAAATGCTATTCTCAGATTGAATGCGAGGCGCTGGCTATGGTGTTTTGTTTAGAAAAGTTGCACCAGTATTTATGTGGGAGACGTTTTAAATTGCGTACCGGCCACAAACCATTGGTGACTATTTATGAGCCTAAGCAGGGGGTTCCCTCGATGGCTGCGAGTCGGTTACAGCGGTGGGCTATTAAATTATCAGCACATACATACGACATAGAATATGTAAAGTCAAAAGAAAATAGAGCAGATGGGTTATCACGATTGCCAGCTTTGACTAAAACTACACAAAGCGTTTGCGTTCCGGAATAATCTTATGTACATTTTGCGCAAAGTGCCAAGTTACTAGATTATAATGATATAAAACAGCAAACAAGCCGTGATCAGTTAATAGGCAGAGTATTAAGATACATACGGGACGAATGGCCCACTGAGAATGAAATAATGTCTCTTCGGCCTTACTTCAATCGCTGGAAAGAACTGTATGAAGAATTAGGTTGTGTGGTTGTGCCCGAAGCTTGTAGATATAAAGAAATCTTTCCCTAGGAGCTAGGTGTGGTGGCAAAGTATTGACGAAGCTATCAAAAGAATCTGTCGCGATTGTCGGATCTGCATTGCAGAGAGTGAAGCGCCGCCCATGCCCTGTCTCTGGCCATGGCCAGAGAAACCCTGGGCTCGCATAGATATGGATTTTTTGGGCCATATCGAGGGACGAACATTTTTGGTCATTATCGATGCATATCGATGAACTCGATATAGAAGGCGCACTTTGAAATTTTGACGACCCATTTCGACCTCCATTGAAAATAATTTTATGTTTTTTATTTGCTTTGAGGTTAGGTAAGTACGATCGAAATTACAAATCGATAGCACCAGTAGTTCCTGAAATATATAGGTGTGGCAGACAGATACCATGCATCATACCATGCACACCCATAATGTTTCCTTTTAAACGACTTCAAAATGAGTAGTTCTGTATTCGGCGTGTATGTATGTAATATTAATTAAAATAAGTAATATTTACATAATATGTTAATCTATGTGGGCGTAAACAAAATTTACCCAATTTCATGAGTGTACGTATGTATGTAGGTTTATCCCCGTATTTCTCAGAAACTACTAATCCTGTTGCGATCAAGCGATATCAAAATCGGTTCAGTAGTTTAAGAGATATAGACTGTTTAAGTTTCCAGTAAATTACTCTGGCATAGCCAGCCATAGTTATTGTAAGTCATTATAAGTGTACTAGTTTATATTGTTATTAATTAAATAAATGTTTTGTTTTTTCCTAGTAATATTTTTTTTATTAATTTCCTGAAGTTTACAAGCATATGAGAATGTGCCCTTTACAGATCGTATAAGATATATACTATATTGCTAAAATTCTGTAATATATTATGTATAAAATGCTATTAATTATTTATTAATGCTATTATTATTTTATGTGAATAATTTTTAATTATATTTTTTTTATTTATGTACTTTTATTTATATAAAACTAGCTGTCCCGTGCAGCTCCGCCCACCTAATTAACTAATTTACTGCGCAACGTTTTTAATTATTTTTTTCGTAACAACCTTCGCCTGATGATGTAATGTGGGTGTCTTCAAGGGAGTAAATATCCTTTTAATAAGTTTTCGATCAGGTGGGATTGCAGCCAAGCTAGTGCTTATGACTACAAAAAAGACTTGCAGCCCTATTTGATGTACGTCTAGGACTCGAAATTTCCTAGCAACTCGGAAGTGCAAAACTTACCTAAAGTAGGGCCAATTTAATAGTTCACATTTAATATCTATCAGTTTCTTTTGTCATAATTACAATAATTATGTATGACGGGCCTGTTGGTCTAGCGGTCAGACACCCTGCCCGCAACCCGATAGGTCGTGGGTTTGATTCCCACCAAGAGTCTGGGTGTTATTTATCTATTTAAGTATGTATTTACAAAAAAAAAGTATATAAGCATTAGTATCACATGTCTGATTTCCATAGTACAGGCTCTGCCTAGTTTGGGATCTGATGACCGTGTGTGGATTGTCCCAGAATATTATATTATTATATGTAATAGTAATTGAAAATAGTTAAGAAATTGTGCAGTTCTAACTTCAAAAACAATTAATAATATTATTTGCCCGCCGGCGCGGTTACCAGGTTACGTTGTTATATTTTGATGAAGTTTCAAATGTGATCTATTAAATTTCATCAGAGAGGGTCGAATGTAGGGCCTATTCCCAGTAGTTCTACATGTATGACTACTAAGAAAAAAAAATCTGTTAGTTCTACACTCATGTAGAACTAGTAAGAATGCATTAAATATTATTTTTTCATTCCTAGTAGTTCTACACGATGACGTATTAGAAAATTAGAACTTTATTAGTGAGCAGAATATTTTTTGTTTGTTCACGTGGGAGAAACCTTCGATATATAGGTTCACCCGGTGGCGGTCAACCAGGGTATTTCAGATTAGTATCCACTAAAACTTCTGCGGCTGTTGCATCGGCAGCTGAGATGTCATTATTCATGAGGCTTGCTTATGTCCTATGCTACCCTGGTACTTCTGGTATATACTATACTACTCGTACTATCGCCTTTCGGTCCTAAGATTGGATCGAGCTACCGGCCCCCATACCCCGGTAAAGCCGCCTGCCGGAGCCCATATAGATCAGAGCGGTTGCTACGGTGCCCCCGCCTTAAGGCCTTTCGGCCCCGACTCCACCCTGCACCACCACCCCGCTCAACCGACGGGTCCAATCGGGAACAGCTGTAGCGGTGCCCTCGCCCTACAACCCACCTGCGCCTTTCTGCTGCTCAACCGGCACTCATATACCGGGAACAGCAGTTCAGAAGCCCACCGCCAGCCCCCCCCCCCCTAAGGCTTCGCCTCCAAGCAACAGCTGGCCACCTCAGAGTGGAGATATTACCCGGTGCCCAGTGTAAAACGTCCCAAGCCCATTGTCCTTCCTCTGGACGTATTCTCTGGAATTACAATGGACCGGGCACTCGAGGAGGTGATGCCAGTACCCCGGTATGTACGAACCTAAGGTAAGAAATGGTAAGGGTAACTTGATATCACAAGAGAGATGAAACCTCTTTGTGCCCTCTGTTGTCCTAGTACTTCTGGTATAATATTTTTCTTATATCTGATAAGAATGAATTAGAGGAAGAATAAGAATGAATTAGAGTGTGTAAGCATTGCTGTGTTCCGGCGTGAAGGGCACTGTAGCTGGTGAAATTACTGTACACAAAGACTTAATATCTAATGTCTTAAGGGTCGGCAACGCGCTAGTGATTCTTCTGGTGTTGCTAGCGTCTATAGGCTACGGTGGCTGCTTACCATCAGGTGGGCCGTACGCTTGCTTGCCACCTTGGTAGTATAAAAAAAAAAAAAAAAAAAAAAGAGGAAAAAAAGCAAACACTTAAAATATAAAATTTTTGAAGAAAAGAATATCCTTTATAAGTTTAATAGCATACTCACTAATAAAGTTTATGTAACATTTTTTGCAGTACGTCATCGTGTAGAACTACTAGGAATGAAAAAATAATATTTAATGCATTCTTACTAGTTCTACATGAGTGTAGAACTAACAGGATTTTTTTTTCTTAGTAGTCATACATGTAGAACTACTGGGAATAGGCCGAATGTAGCACATGATTGTTACTTCATGAATGTATGCCGTGATGGAGAATTATGAAACGCTAAGCGGTGTCGGAATATCCTAAAGAAAATACTGAATACTTGCTCTGTTTCGCAGAATAGTGGACTACATGTTACATTATAATATGTCAGATGAATGATGCTCCATATATAATTGTTTATAATGAAATAAAAGTAATTTTTAAATGGAATTCATTAAGTATTCATATATTTATCGTAGGTACAAAAAAGGTACTAAATTATTATGCAAAGATTTCAGCAATATATGGACCGTAAGTACCCAAAGTAAAAAGTGGGAAGCCATCCTGACGTCAGAATGGCTTCCCACTTTTTTTATTAAATAACTTTGTTATTACTGAGGTACAAAATATTTAAACATAGGTACTAAATCTTGGTAAAGTTTCACGTGAATCCGTGCTGTGGTCCGGTCATCCTGACGGACACGATACTAGCTCCATTCTAATTACTCCGAGGCTCAAGGGCACCTCAGGGAGGGACGGCCTCTGCTTGGGCTGACGCTTAAGAAAGAGGGCTGATTCTACCCGAACTGAAGTTCACCACCACCAACCAGGAAATTGGAAAACATCTTGTTGCTTCCAAAACAGGATAGGAAGCCATCCGAATTAACTAGCCGTGGTGTAGGTATATTACTTGCTAAACATACAGTGCACTGCATATCATTTAAACTTTCCATCAATTGGACGGCCGCCAAGACCTGGCTTAGTATAATAAACCTACTTACTTGGTAAAAAAAGTTCTCGTCTGATGGCTGGCAAGTTGTCACACCAGCCAATGAGAACTACACAGTACTGCCACTGGTCACCCGAGACAAGGTCCCTACTAGTGCCCTTCGCAGGAACAGAGCATTTTGACACTGCGGCGATACCTACTTCGTTAGACAGCCGTTCCCTTACCTAGAAACCTACTACCTAAAAAGTTGTCGACCGCTTTGATTTCATATTGAACCTAGTGACGAGACATGCAAAACGTTTGCATGATTGTAAAAACACACGCCGGCTTAAACGGCTGCATTGAACTGCCGCTCGACACCTGCGTGATATTGTCTCTTGTCTAGTAATTTCACCAGCTATAGTGACCTTAACCCGTGGGGTGTCCGGTAGAATAGCACCCTCCCATCCCTTTCCATCGGCTGTTCGTAAGAGGCGACTAAGAGAAACAAGAAGACTGGCAGCAGCGTTATCAGACGCCGGCGAGGCCGAAGGTTCGTACGTATGCGACTTCAACGACGAGCATCACCCCACTGAGTTTCTTGCCGGCTCTTACAGTGGGGGCGCGTTATGAACCGGTGGTAAAATCAGCCCTCTCTAAGCGAAAACCCAGGCCGAGGCCGTGCCTCCCTGGGGTGCCCTTGAGCTCGTCGCTCCCCTGCCTTTCTGCCTGGAGCGCTTTGCTTTGGGTGGTCGCCCTCTTGACCGGCCGAGGTGTAAATGTCCATCTGTGGCCGAGGGTCCTAAAAAAAAATAGGTCCTCCCTCCTCCCACCCCCCCGAACTAGTCTTAGTCGAAAATAAAATATCGTAGGGTTGACTCTTAGAGGAGATATCAAGGACATCAGAGGAGTCAAAAAGTATCGATATAATACATAAAATCAGGGGTCTATTAACAAAGGCAGAAAAGTCCAGTAAACATAATTTTACGTGATTTGTCTATAATTAATAACACTGCTACAATACCAGATTATGGCTGTAGTGATGTTGTCTTATTAATTGTACCTTCGGAGTCGCTGGACGCTCGGGGTGTGGGCCCTTTGAGCGTCCATTGAGTACGACGGCGGCGGGGTTGCGACCCCCGTCCCCGTGAGCACCGTGACTGGTTCTCGGGCGGCGGGCTCAAAGGCAAGGCACTGAGGGGCCCCTGGTGCAGATCCCACCGGAGAGCCCTGGGGTACCCCCTCTCATGTGCCGATGCGACAGCCGCGGGGGTTTTAGTGGGTAAGAATCCCACATACCCCGGTCGAGCCTCACAGCTCCCGGGATCTTTGGAAGATTTCCCCCACGTCAAAAAAAAAGGTGCGTAATTGTAACATTATTGACGTAATTTTGTTTATATTGTGGTAATTTTAAAAAATCGGATCTGGACTGTCATGTTTGATAGTAAAGCAAGGACATTTCTGATTTTGTTAGGAATACTAACGGACTTTGATATTTTTGTTAGAATTAATTTTGAATTCTCAACTGTCAGTGTTGTCCAAATATACCGCGAAAATTCTATTAAGCCTAATTAATTAAATTAAACTTATTGCACAAACCTAACAAAATGAGCTACCTAACCCTAGTTTCATAGCCCTATTCTGCTTCCAGTTTTCGGGATGTGCAGATCTTTTTTTTTTCCTAGCTTTATTTTTAGCTACAACTTTCGGTCTACATTCCATCTTCACATATTTTTATTTGTAAATAAACATAGGTAAGTATAAACACTAACAAATAAAAAAAAAACACGACGTGCACAGAGCGGTTTCGTTAATACCACAGACGTACTAAGGCGGTTAATACGGCCATTGAAACAACTCGTCTCTGATTGGCCGAAATGGATTTTGTCATCTTTGTTATGTCAATCCGGGACTTTCCCGTTTTTGTTCGGGATCGTTTTATTTCTGCATTTAATTCCACAGAGTAATACAGAGAGCTTAGAGGAAGAAAACAATAGAGGGCTGGACACTTTCTTTCTCATTCACGCAAGAAAAGAATGCGTTTATGTAGGTTACGTGTGATAGAAAGAAACAGTGTATATGATTTTTTGTCCCTCAGCATGTGTTCGATTTTTCCGCGCCGTGGGTGCGAAACAAATTTGACGTTTGCTCCCAATTTGCTCCGTGACAATTTTATCGTGGTTTTAATATTAAATAAATAACTTAAAATTCAATAAAAAACTAACTGTGACATTACTGTGTGTTGTGGAAATCCTATAAGAATCGTGCAGTGCAGTATTATAGGCTGTAAAAGTGACAGTGAACGTAAAATTAGTGGAGTATCGTTTCACAGGTAAACGTGAATTATTATGGCCAATTTAGAGATTACATTTAGAAACTAATACATGTAAACGACTTATTTAGATCTTATTGCTCTAAATTACTTACTATTTTACTTGAAAGTTACGTGTAAGATCGATAAATTCTTGTTTTTCATCCATAACCTAAAATTTTCAGTTTATTGATCGCCATTATCAGTGTTGCCAGTGTATAAAAGAGAGACTACCATAAATAAGTGGTAAATTATTATTAAGTGCATCATACACGATCCCACATGCTGGGTGCATCGAAGAATTTCTCAGATTTCCCGAATTTATTTTTATGATTTCCTGAAAATATGGATATTTGTATACTGTGGATAGCAGCAACAAAAAGAATTAATTAGGTTGCTAAAAGTTATTCCCGAATGCTTAAATATTCAGAAATAACGTAAGCGCTCAAGTAATTCGTCCAAGGCTGCGCAGGACGTATTCATTCGTTATTTATAGGCACAATGGTCATTGTACATTTAATCGTGCTTTTACTATATGCATGTTGTTTAAATATATGTATGTATGTTGTTGGTTACAATTTATTGGTAAATTTGTCTGAATTATAAATAAATAGTACCGACGTTGAATAGTTTGTTTCATTTGCCCCCCTATTATGTACCTATCTCGTTTGACAACTAAAGTGATGATCAATAAAGCAAAGTGACTATTAAATAACTATCAAATGATTCATTTGGTATTGCCTAACTTGAATCACCAATAAATACCAAACACACTTTCAGTAGACATCAAAGTTTGGTGGACAACTGAAGCTTGATAGTCACTTTGCTTTATTGATCATCACGTTTTTTTTTTTGTAGGAATACTTAGTACTGTTTCACCGGACAAGAGGGCGAGCGCTTAAAGCGCTCCATCCAGAAAGGTTTGGGTAGCGACTAGCACAAGGGCACCTCAGGGAGGCACGGCCTCGGCTTGGGCTGCCGCTTAGAGAAAATGAGTTTACCACCGGTTCACAACGCGCCCCCGCTGAGAAGAACCGGCAAGAAACTCAGCGAGGGGATGCATGTCGAGGTCGCATGCGTACGGATCCCTTCGGCCTCGCCGGCGAGACCGGTGTCTGTGCGTTGATGTGTTTACGACTCTTGACATCGTTGTCGGTGTTAGTTCGGCTAGGAGGACATTATTATAACAATCACTTTCGTACTTTTTGCAGACTGTCATAGATTCGATATAATGTAAGAAAGTAAATGTTGTGTCAGAAAAGTGGTTTTTGGTTAGGAAAGAAAATATAATTTATAACAACCTCCGTATTTGCTTTACACAAAGGGTAAAATTTCCCTTACGTGGCAACTCTAAATTTAGTATGTACTTATTTTTCTGTCCTTATCGGCGGCACGCTTGGTATATGTCTGTATTATATTCTGTCTACGACAGAGAGGGTCTCAAAAATAAGCTAAAAGCGTTAACTAAAATGAATATTTATCTCGTTTACTCCTATGGGGAATGAGCATTAGAAAAAAAGAGACAGATAATGTTTCTCACGTCCCACTTTTTCAGCCGTACACTTTTTTTAAACGTCAATGGACCCATGGGACCACAATACTACTTTCGAATACTACAAAATTTAAAAGTCAATATTTGTCTATGGTGGAACTTATAGTATTGGGTCCATTGACGTTTAAAAAAAGTGTACGGCTGAAAAAGTGGGACGTGAGAAACATTATCTGTCTCTTTTTTTCTAATGCTCATTCCCCATAAGAGTATTAAAGAAAGTTTGCGAGTCCAGCTTGTGGAGGCGCTAGTTCTGTCCAAACTGAATTACATGGATGTGGTGTACGGCCCTCGTTTACTGTCGAGGTCACAAAAATTAGTTCAACGTCTCCAAAATGCATGTGCTCGTTTTTGTTTCGATATTCCGCCTAGAGCTCATGTGACGCCATTCCTGAATAAAAACCATATTCTGAAAATGATGCACCGGCGCAAACTACACCTAGCCTGTCTCCTCTTCGGAGTCTTAAAACATAAGGCGCCATTATATTTATATGATAAGTTTAAATGGGTATCCAGTCAGAGGTCCTGTGGGTCCCGGCAGTGCGCGGCGCAACTCTCGACACAACACCATAGATTAGCGACATTCAGAGGTAGTTTTCGATATGCCGCGTCCAAATGTTGGAATAATATTCCGCCGCCATTAAGGAATCTGCAATGTTTACACAGTTTTAAGTCTAAACTCAAAGTTTTCCTTTACGATCACCAAAGACAGCAGGAAACTCTCTTGTATGACACCAGCGCAATATGATAAAACGTATGGCTATTTAACAACGTTTTTTATATACTTAAGTAGAATTAATAATTAGGAACATTTAAATTGTTTATTATTTTAAATCAGGTATGTAATTGTTTAATTGTTTATTGTTAATTAAAACGATATTTAAACCAGTTACATTAATTAACATAATTTCATAAATATACAGTTATAAATAAATACTGATGTAGTGTAGTGTACTGTAATGTAGTGATTTCATAGAGTTTATATATTAAAAATAGTGTACGTGTTTGTTTATAGTCCACTTAGACAATGCATAGGCAGATTGATCTGTCACAGGCGCAGATGTCGATAAGTGCAACAACTGACGGTATAGTACCTATTGTCATGTACCTATTTATGTATTTTGTGTCAACTTAAAATTGCCCATTATGTATTGTTTTCTTTTGGTTCGGTAACTTAATTGTTTAGTCATTTTGGTTTTGTTATTATTATTATTTTTTTCTTTATTTATGTTGGCTGAGTGGGCAGTGGGTGTGTGTTTGGTGGAGGGTTCGTGGAGTCACCAGGGGTTCCAACGGAAGATCAGTGCGGCTTGCGTGCAAGCCGCTTTATGCTGAGTTGGGACCCATTCGTGGCAAACTTAACTTAATTAAGTAATTTATGTTGATTTGTGTTGGCCATGAATAAAGTTTTTTCTTCTTCTTCTTCTTCTTCTAAACGAGATAAATATTCATTTTAGTTAACGCTTTTAGCTTATTTTTGAGACCCTCTCTGTATTACTCTGTGAGTTTAATTCTATTGCATAGATATAAAAATTTTCACTACGTTCAAAGATAAACATAGCGTGGGAGGGAGAAGCTATTTCTTCATGGGGAGAAGTTCTAATCAAATACAAACTGCACGAGTGCAACAGAGGCAGAGATAAAATTCTTTTTTGTTATTCCGCATCACTTTGACATTAGCCACTGCTACGCTGCCACGCGGTCTGTTTGCTGTCAAAGTAAATTTTATTAATTTAGCATGATCTCAAATTTATAATATGAAATATCATTGTTCCATTAGGGTGGCTTGTGCAATAAGTGCATGTGATGTTACAAATCGTAATAAAACGAATAAGTAAACATTTCACAGGTAATTGATTACTATTCCTGACTGCATTTTTGCTTGCTATATTTTTATGGTTTTGGTTGAAACTTTGGTTGAAAATCGTAATAATATCGTAGAATATGTGGCGACTCGACATAACCAGATGGCGCCACATGTGTTACAGCGACGCGAGAAGCGAATAGTTCACATACAAGAAGATAGATGGCGCCACCGATTTCTGAATCGTGCAAGTGAAGTTTCAGAAGACATTCACTATATATACAACATCCCGACAACAACTGTCGGGGGCTTCGGCCCTGACCGAGCATCACACCTCGCTCGGTCGGAGGATCCTCCCTTTAGCACCGCCGCCGACACATCGCTAAAAATTCATGTTTTTCTTCAAACTGATCATTATTTATTACTTCTATATGAAGAATAGCGGGATATTTTGTGTAAAATGTAAAACGATTTGTTTACAATAGGGGTTGAAAAAGTCCTGACGTCATGAGTATCGATATCGATAATAAAGCAAATAGTTTTAATAGAACAAATATAAATTCTACGTCTTTTTGATTTAGTTTCAAGGAGTTTATATTTATTCGGTCTAAAAATATTTTGCCGTCTATATATTCTTTATGTAAATTGATATGATAATAATAATAATTCTAATGTATTCTTTCAGATTATCAAAATAATTCTTTGTTATGACAAAAATACGATGGATGGACGGAATCCCTACAATATTTTAATGTCTGTGATAAAGATTTTTATTTCTGTCTGTGATATCCATTTTGAGGCATGTTTTATAGTGTGTCACAACATCAACGTTGCCTAATGAGAGGCTGTACCTTATTTATTTTACTCGTACTTATGTACGACACTGAAAAAAATATTAGTCAACCAATACCTTCCTTGAGTTCCTTTGGGAAACGATAACACTAAATAATTGAAACACAGATGATCTTGTTCTTACGTAAATAAAGTTATTTTACAGCTATCAATTACAGGGTTGTAAACCTATTAATGATTAAATTTATTATTGATTAAACTTTACTTACTTTAATTTACCCATACGCCATTACCAGGTATTTAAGTAAAGTCGTTAGTCAGAAAATAAAATCAGAACCTTGAAACGTAGAGCCTCCTACACTGCGGTTTTCCGGTTAGTGGTGTCTTTACTCCAAAACCACTGTTTCCCAATGATCATCGGTTCTATAGCCAATATGACCAGCCACTCCAGGCTAGTAATTCGTTGACCTACGTCGGCAAGTTGGATTCTCTGGTGATAACATTTCTTAAGGGGGAGACCTATGTTCAGCAGTGGACGTCGGCTGGTGATGATGATGATGATGAACATTTCTTATTCGATCCTTCACAACAAATAATTTACTTCGTGTTCATGTGGTTTAAATAATATTAAGATGTTACCAGATAAAACGTGCTCTATTACTGTCGTGACTAAGAAGCTGAAGTATATATTTACAATATATTTTTATGCATGCTGAAATAAGTATGTATTTTACAATAGAAGTATATTGTTTGTCTTTATAATAATAACCTGGGACGATCCACACATGCTGCCGCACAATTTAAGAACGCAGTAAAGAACATGGGAACGGTTTTGAGAAAAACGCGGTCAAACTTGAAATTTTTCTTTTTGTTGCCTGCAAATTGTTACTCAAAAATTTGTAAAAATATATATATGCGCGCAAAGAGCAAATTAAGAAGATGAACTTGGTATTGGGTTTTTGCTTTTTAGCATCGATATACTACACCAACTAGATTTGCTGTCACGACCCGAAAAGTGGTCACGAAAATAAGAGCTAAATAAGAGCTACGGAGACGGCTGTCGCTCAATTGTCTGCAATTATTATTGAACCTTATTTTATAGTATGTAAGTTATCTTTTTATATGAACTTATTATTGTTTTGCGTGTACGTGTATAGTTGTAACCGCGACCACATTTTCGATGTCATTTTGTTCGTGGCAGCTAATCTTGTTGGTATAGTATATCGATGCTTTTTAGTTAATATTTTGTGTATAAAATATTTAAAAAACTGTTCATGTTATGAATTCACATAATTTTCACACGATACTTAACAACACATGAATGCAGTATGAGTGTTGCTTACTGCATTTATCTGTAGTTTCCTGTACTTACGGCACATATGTTAGATGATTCAATGTAATGGTAGATTTTACAACATTACATACATGCCGTATTTTTACAGGTTACTGCATTTATGAGTAGGAACATGAAATGAAATAACTCAACAAAACTCTTACTGCACAGTAATATTACAATTATACTGCGTTTATCATATGTCAATATCGCATTTACGTTGAACTTTACCAAATGAGTAAATGAAACAAGGATTACAAATAATTGCTGAAATTTCTGTATTTAATAAATCACAGACTCATTTTGTTTGACTTGGTACATAATGGCACCAATCTCAGGTTTAATGAGTAGGTTATATCACTTTAGGAAAGGTACCTAACTAATAAAAAAGGTCACAAATATTTTTTTTATTTTGCGATGCACAATTATGCGCCCACAGCACTACGTTTGGAATATCTTGATGAAAAGAAAAGAAGGCACGATATGCAAAAATAATGTCTTCTTGGCGTCTTCCTGATACTGTTTCAGGCCAAATCATAGCTATAGGTAAATGTTTTGAGCCTGAGCCCAATGGTACAAAACTTTCATTATGGTGCTAATAGCGGTAAAATGCCTGAATTCTTGTTATTTTAAGTTAAATGTTCACAATAACTGTAAATTTAATCTGTATAGAAAAAATATAAAACGTTAGATAAAGTTTCGATAAATACGTTTACTTGAATAAAAATGTGTTATTGATAACCAGTTTTTAGGAAAAAAAATTAAAAAGGACCTATTTATGTCATAATTTGCAAATGTTCTCTAAAACCCCTCAAGCTATGGTGTTGGCGTAAGCTATGATTCTTGGACAGAAAATTGCGGCTTTGTATTGGCTTTGTCCATTCTCGGTATTTTCGCATTCTTCATGAACCACCACCACCTTTCTGGAAACCTTAAAATCTGGATATTCGCAACAAAAGTCCTCGTACATAGATTTTATAGTAATATCACTGGGCAAGTATAGGCGATTGCATGTTCCCGTCCGTAATGAGATATCATTGGTCTGTATTTTATTATAAGTATGTTCTTTTATAATATTCTTGTCAATATTTTTTGTTCTTGTATAAGATCCCTTCTTATTTTTCTGATCACTAACTGACTTCTTTAGTACTAAAATTAAATAAAGTTAATACTTACTAATAATTATTATAATGAAATGTGTAGATATTGATTCTAAATTATATGAAATGTATTAGATATCTAGTCAAACGTTAAAGTTAGTTTATTTTACCTGATATAACTCTTCTATCGATGCTTGGTTTAAAGCCTAATGTAGTAGTAGGACAAACTTTTTGCAAACTGGTATTTTTGATAACACTTCCGAAAGAAAGTGATAGTCATATGTTGTTTTTCGTATTAAAATAATAATCGCTTTGAGGTAAAGAAATGCGCGCACGTACCATAAATGCCGTAATTGTCTGTTACTGCGTTCATAACATGTTGCAGTTTTACAACAGTCCAGAGAACCTTAATATGTACGCAGTATAATATTGTAATTACTGCATTCATATTAAGTACGAGTCATCTGTTTTTACTATGGAACTATATATTTAAGTGGTTAAGTGAACTTACTGCGCTTATACTATGTGCAAGATTAAATTAATAATTATAGAAACATAACAAGAATGACGCAAATGGCACATACTGCATAACTGTTATGTTGAAAATTCAGTAAGTATGAGTATTCACGTAATATTAAGTTATTAAGTGCTCTTACTGCTATTATACTATGTACATAAACCTAAAATCTGCTCTTTACTGCGTTTATGATAATACGTTTTGGCCTTTCTAATAAAGATAGAAAAAAACGGGTTTTTGATTCTTATAGATTGTAATGTCAGCATCTCAAATATCTAATACAACCATAAACGCAGTAAGTGGTACTTACTGCGTTCTTAAATTGTGTGGCAGCATCCCAAACAAGGCAGAGCCTTTACTATGGAAACCAGACAACTTTTACTAATACATACTCATATACTTTTATTTGTAAATACATACTTAATAGATAAATAAAACCCAGACACCTGGTGGAAATCGAACCACCAGTTGGCTACCCAATAAGCCAGCCAGGATGTTGAACTGTTAGACCAACACGTCCGCCAAATGTTTTGGTTTTATACTATTTAGAAATGTTGCATACTTCTCAAGGATCTCATTGGGGATACTCCTTCACCCATACTGAACAACGTTAATAATTATTGTTTATAATGCATGCTGATTTGAGTAATTTTATCATGCGTAACGATAACTTATTTTCATGATCTAATTTACGATGTTTCAAGCAAAAAGAAACTAATTTTTTTTTGTTTAGATCGACTGTTTTACCACTTTTGACAATTTATCATTAAGAGATTTGCAATACTAAAAGTTATTAGTAACTTGTTATAAATCAACATCAATTTTAAATTATACAGATAATCGTGTATATCTTCACACAAAATATCATCGATATCGATTACGCACGTAGTACTTTTTAACAACACTTTTTTTTTACACATAAACAATTCACTCACACATAGGTTTTTCTTTTTTGGTTTCATTTTTTATCGGACTATGTTGATCTTCTATTTATAATATCTTTGTTCTATTGTATATTGCCGCATTTGTTAAAAACTTTTGATGTGATTCTTCTACGGAAAAGAGTTGCTACATCCAATAAAATTAAAATCAGTGTTTGTTTGACAGAATATGGTAAGTCTATACAGAATGTAAAAAAAAAACACGTGTCCGATCCGCGAGGGTATTATTCAGTGTATCAATACAAACACATGTATATAACTCATTTGTTAATTACCCCAATATTTTTTTTCTAATTTGTACCAAAAATACAAGATCAGATTCGTTTTTCTGGAACAAAGTAGGAAAAAAATATGAGATATTCAACAAATGAGTTATATACATGTGTTTGTATTGATACACTGAATAAGACCCTCACGGATCGGACACGTGTTTTTTTACACCCTGTATATTAAGAATAGAGTACGCGTTTGTCTATGGTCTCATTAAACAAAGCGTAGGCAGATTTTCCTCTACGAGGCAGGTGAATTGAACTATTTAAAGTTATATTACAAGAGTTATATTGATATGTAAGTGATAAGTAGTTAATAGGTTTGATCCTTAGAGGAAGAAAACAATAGAGGGCTGGACACTTTCTTTCTCATTCACGCAAGAAAAGAATGCGTTTATGTAGGTTACGTGTGATAGAAAGAAATAGTGTATATGATTTTTTGTCCCTCAGCATGTGTTCGATTTTTCCGCGCCGTGGGTGCGAAACAAATTTGACGTTTGCTCCCACTTTGCTCCGTGACAATTTTATCGTGGTTTTAATATTAAATAAATAACTTAAAATTCAATAAAAAACTAACTGTGACATTACTGTGGGTTGTGGAAATCCTATAAGAATCGTGCAGTGCAGTATTATAGGCTGTAAAAGTGACAGTGAACGTAAAATTAGTGAAGTATCGTTTCACAGGTAAACGTGAATTATTATGGCCAATTTAGAGATTACATTTAGAAACTAATACATGTAAACGACTTATTTAGATCTTATTGCTCTAAATTAGTTACTATTTTACTTGAAAGTTACGTGTAAGATCGATAAATTCTTATTTTTCATCCATAACCTAAAATTTTCAGTTTATTGATCGCCATTATCAGTGTTGCCAGTGTATAAAAGAGAGACTACCATAAATAAGTGGTAAATTATTATTAAGTGCATCATACACGATCCCACATGCTGGGTGCATCGAAGAATTTCTCAGATTTCCCGAATTTATTTTTATGATTTCCTGAAAATATGGATATTTGTATACTGTGGATAGCAGCGACAAAAAGAATTAATTAGGTTGCTAAAAGTTATTCCATTCGGGAATAACTTTTAGCAACCTAATTAATTCTTGCTTAATTAAATATTCAGAAATAACGTAAGCGCTCAAGTAATTCGTCCAAGGCTGCGCAGGACGTATTCATTCGTTATTTATAGGCACAATGGTCATTGTACATTTAATCGTGCTTTTACTATATGCATGTTGTTTAAATATATGTATGTATGTTGTTGGTTACAATTTATTGGTAAATTTGTCTGAATTATAAATAAATAGTACCGACGTTGAATAGTTTGTTTCATTTGCCCCCCTATTATGTACCTATCTCGTTTGACAACTAAAGTGATGATCAATAAAGCAAAGTGAATAACTATCAAATGATTCATTTGGCATTGCCTAACTTGAATCACCAATAAATACCAAACACACTTTCAGTAGACATCAAAGTTTGGTGGACAACTGAAGCTTGATAGTCACTTTGCTTTATTGATCATCACTTTTTTTTTGTAGGAATAGTACTGTTTCACCGGACAAGAGGACGAGCGCTTAAAGCGCTCCAGCCAGAAAGGTTTGGGTAGCGACTAGCACAAGGGCACCTCGGGGAGGCACGGCCTCGGCTTGGGCTGCCGCTTAGAGAAAATGAGTTTACCACCGGTTCACAACGCGCCCCCACCGAGAAGAACCGGCAAGAAACTCAGCGAGGGGATGCATGTCGAGGTTGCATGCGTACGGATCCCTTCGGCCTCGCCGGCGAGACCGGTGTCTGTGTGTTGATGTGTTTACGACTCTTGACATCGTTGTCGGTGTCGGTGTTGGTGTTGTGTCATGGTCCAGGAGGACGGACATCGGGTCGAGCAGTACATGCCGCGGACGGCGGCGATGTACGACTGTTCGACGATCTGAGGGACTTGGCCGCTGCCTAATAGGACATGGGTTCGATTCCGAAGGATTCCGAACAATTGTCCGGTGTTATTTATCTATTTGAATATGTATTTATACAGTTTACAAGTATTTGTAATCATTTATCTGGTTACCTTACTAAAGGATCTGCGTAGATTGAGATCAGGTGGTCATTGGTCAAGCGTAGATTGTCGCAAGATAGTACTATAGATTTGTATATTGGAGAAATTTACCAAAATTTACCCGGTAAATGGCCATAGTATGTATTATATTAAGTAATAAGAAAGCCAATTTTTGCCTACCTCTCTGGGAAATAGCATATTATTGTTTTTATCTCTTAACTTTTTTGTATGAGGATAATATAATCAAATTGAGAGAGAACAACTTATAATACAGTGGAGTAATCGTAATAATTAAAACATGTCTCTGCGATAGATACTAGCGCGCTGTCATCTTTTTGACAGCCCCTTTGGCGTTCCGAAACCGTGATCCGAGATACGCCACACATGCGTCGGATGGGCATGTAAAAAGTCGGTCCTGCGCTTAACTTCACCCCAGTCGTGTCGGTCTTCCGTCCCATCGGATTATGAGAGGTACCTATTATATAAAGGAAGAGAGAGTGCACTTGTGTCTACGCAAGCACTTGTGCACTATAATATCTCCTGCGTACATGGCTGATCTTGTGAAAGATTGGCCGCTGTGGTCGTTTCAGCTAGGAGGACATTATTATAACAATCACTTTCGTACTTTTTGCAGACTGTCATAGATTAAGACGATATAATGTAAGAAAAGTAAATGTTGTGTCAAAAAAGTGGTTTTTGGTTAGGAAAGAAAATATAATTTACAACAACCTCCGTATTTGCTTTACACAAAGGGTAAAATTTCCCTTACGTGGCAACTCTAAATTTAGTATGTACTTATTTTTCTGTCCTTATCGGCGGCACGCTTGCTATATGTCTGTATTATATTCTGTCTACGGTTTGATCAGTCTCAAGCGCTAATGTCGATAAATACAGCTGACGGTATAGTACCTATTGTCGTGTACCTGATATTTATGTATATTGATGTTCTTACCTGTGCCTACGGTTCTTACTTGCATGTAAGCATTCTATAGTACTTGTACTGATTTTTGTTCTGTGGATTTTACCGTCTTTGTTATTAGACCCCTGAAATATCGTATAGATAGTTTATAAAACGTATAAACCACCGGAGTTTGGTAAATAAGTACTCATAGATTTAGATTTTTTTGTAGGTAAAATTGAAAAAATATTGTTTTTATGTTATTATCGATACCTGATATATACATGTATCGATATAAAATCGCTAAAAAATATCGATATCGAATAATGTCGATAATTTTTTGACAAGTATGTCAAGTCAACGTCAAAAATCCTAACCTCAAAAGTTGTTGTCAAATTCCTTTTCCTGATAAATTTTCTCCTGAGAGGTTGGTTTCGTGTTTATCAAAATCTGTTTTAATCGCGTAAACTATTGTGTTTTGAATTAAATCAAACTATGGTGTATTTAATATCAGTGTCTACATGTATTCTATGTTCATATTTCGTTAAATATGTGAAAAACCGGGACGTTATGAGATGATAACCTATGTTGTATTTGTGACAAACCCGCTCTGTTTTTTCAGAACTAAAAATGGGTCGTTACTCTCGGGAACCTGATAATCCAGCGAAATCATGCAAAGCGCGTGGCTCAAACCTTCGTGTTCACTTCAAGGTACGTGTCTATACTTGGTAACTGTAGTATGTATACAAAAGTGTCCACATGGGGTAAAGCCGCTGGATTCCAGAGCTGGCGGCCTTTTCACTGGAGTATTATATTATTACCCCGTGATATTTATGCAAAATATGTGTAGATTTCATACAAGTCGATAAACAATGTCAGTGTACTTAATTCTGTTGACAACAAATAAGTTACTGAATCTAAGTAGGATAGATTGATAGCTTGCTGACATTCACTCAATATGCATATTTTCAATGACAATATGAGGTACAGAAGAGACAACTCTTGAAAGAAACTTGATAATTTAACATAACTGATTGTATCAATAATCCCACCATGATAAGCAGGTCTTTGGTTTGTAAAGCAAACTGGCTATTTACCCGACTGCCCCAGGAAGAGGGCTATGCTTTTAATCTGAGTAATTGATGTAACTGCAGCAGAAGGCTCTACTAGCCACTAGTACCTGGAGTGATTCTCCATTAAACACAAGCAATCGCTTACACTAGGTACACATCAAATAAAGCTAATATTGGCAAAAGTAAGATGGAATACCCCAACTTTGCTGCTTCTCCTAGCCTATTAGTTTTAAAAATATTAAACAGATTATTTCTTTATTTTTAGAACACATATGAAACAGCAATGGCAATCAGAAAGCTGCCTCTGCGCCGTGCTGTCCGTTACCTGAAAAACGTCACTGAGAAGAAGGAATGCATTCCGTTCCGCCGTTTCAATGGTGGTGTGGGCCGTTGTGCTCAAGCCAAGCAGTTTGGCACCACACAGGGTCGGTGGCCCAAGAAATCTGCAGAATTCCTGCTGCAATTGTTGAGGAATGCCGAGTCAAACGCTGATTTAAAAGGCCTGGATGTTGACAGGCTTGTCATTGACCACATACAGGTTAGTTAATTATAGTTGTTAATAGTTATTTTATTTCTATTACAAGAAAGTTTATAATAAAATATCCAAGGACAATTCACACACTCAAACAAGGCAGAGTGTATAATATAGCAACCAGAGAGTAGATGCATGCTTAACAGTCAAGTTGGGTAACTGAACTTTTCTCAGATATGTATGGATACTGAAATAATTATATTGATTGGACTATGTTATATGGTGCAGTAGGTGTTCCTATATACTTAATTGTAATAATATAATCATTAGAATGATTGAATAAAGAAATGTTTGAGAAATTTAGTGACCATTCAAAGTTGTGACTTTTGGGTAACTTTGAATTGAGTTATCAGGAACAACTAAAATCCTTTGCAATTCACTACCTTATAAGTAAGATTGAATAACGAAAGAATATGGTCTTGATAACTGCGAACAGAAAAGGTGGCTATATTTTTGAAAACTTACCAATCTGCTGCCAATTTTATGACACATTTGACATTAAGAAATTTAAATGTTCTGTTTCACATAATTATTCAAGTAATTATAATAAATGTTTTGAGAAAAATATATGAATCTTCTAACCAGTTTTATTCAAAGTTACCCAACTTGACAGTACATTTTGTGTAAATATCACGGGTGGATATAAAACCCACAACCTTTTGAGTAACAAACACAGTATCTGACATTAATTTCATGGTGGGCCCATAATAGGGTTTGTACAGTGGCGTGCAGTCCATATAGGCAAAAAGTGTTTGCCTACCCTGTGATTTCCCCAATCAGACATATCAATATAAAGTGTGCATAATAATATTTCGTTTTCTTTTCTATTATTTCACCATTGTAAATAAACAAAACCACGCAAAATGTTTCCGCGACGAACTTCGCCGTACATAAATTCACTGTACTATATCTATTCATAAATGTAAAGATAGATTTCGCGCGCGGGCCACGCAAAGACACGACACGGCGGGGCCTGGATTTTCACACATTCAAAGAGATTTATTGCACACAGACTCACACCGATACACGCACCCATAAATAATCTGACTTGTATAATAGAAGAAATATCACGCACACAGACAAAGGACAGAGACACAAAGAGACACTGCCTACCAAAAGTGACATTTCAATATAGTTTAGTCCCGATAGATATTTATGTTACGACATGAATACTAATTTTACACGCGCAGTTGTTGCAATCGTAGAATATTTGGTAAGGCGTTCGGAAGCAATTCGCGAGACGCGAGTTCGTATCCTCTTAGAATCGAAGTTTCTTTTTGTAATGTTTTTTTAAATTATGCGGTGCGGGTATGGACGTACTTTGCGAGAGGTCGTATTTTGCGAGAGATAATAATTTAGCTAATATATAGCTATTGTGCACAAAGGGGGTGAGTTGTATTGATTCAAAACAAACAAGTCGTAATCATTTAGTCAATAAAATATACTCATTTGCTTTTCCTTTGTCTTCCAGACTAAGGATATGCCCCTTTTTGGATTTGTATAACTAAAAGAGAAAGTTATCTTATTTCCTGAGAGACCTAGCTGGCCGGGATTTTGGTTTTGGAAGAGTTCAAACAATAAAAAATCTCTCCTGGCGTCCACACTTATTATAGTTTAATTTATAGGTACATGTTGTATCTTAGCCGTAAACATACATATCTTTCTACTGTTGCATGTTGTAATGTGTTTTAATCATCTTAGTACGTATCTACAAGACAAGCAACTTGCACTCATATTGATAGGTAAGTTTATTTCTCTTCGACTATCCAAGTAGGATTATATTTTTCGATAGTAGGTATGTTTATTTCTTTAACACGGTCTGTGGCATAAATGGCTGCATGGATTTTAATTTAATATACTTAGGTACTTCCTACATAATAATATCGTTTTAGTTGTGGGAGTGAAATAAAATATAGTCAGGAATATTTGAGCAATTATGAGCAATAACGTCAACCCACAAAAATATAAATAATTCTGTGTTAACGCCATCTATCTCTTGTTATAGGCGCAGGCGACGTTTAAAAAAATGCGCATGTCGGTAGTATGTAGTAAAGCTCCATCTAACAAATAAAAATCTTAATGCAGTTTGTCGCCTATAACAAGAGATAGATGGCGTTAACACAGAATTATTTTTATTTTTGTTGACACATTTTTGCATAACAGTGCTCATTTATTCAAAAAAACATCAGTAAGTACAAATAAATATACTTACTTATGTTACAGTGGCAATACATACAAACAAAAAGACTGTTACCCTACGACTCTAGATATCTAAGATATTTGCTTTTTTGCCTACCCTGATCAAAAAGTCTGTGCACGCCACTGGGTTTGTAATAATGAATATGTTGCAAAAAAGTCACATTTATATGGGTGGAGATAAAGTCTAATCAGCAATGTGACAGTGACTCGTAAGATTATTTAGGAAAACCAATTTTATTGTTCTGAGCTAAATGTTTCTGTAGCAGTTGCTTCAAAACTTACGTTATTAAGTTCCCGTTACAGTGTGAAATTGCCTTTATAGCTTGTCAGTGAGATACTAACATGTACTTACTGTTTTCAAAAGGCAGAAATAAAACAGTGGTTAACATAAAGAGAGTTTGCCTTTGTGAACTTTCTTTTCTCAGCTGCTTACATTTTTATTGTAGTTACTAACTTATATATTAAAGTAATCCTGTAAATTAATTTACTTGTTCCCATTTGTCCGTGGTAAGGATGTTTTGGCCATGTAAAATATTACTTAGGATATTTTGAAGGTGGCTTTGAGATTTGCCATAAGGGTGAAAGAGTATCGATGCATGTGATAGGATAGCAAATCCTAAGTTATATCAAATTCAAATAACCATCTACTTTCAATGTTAATCAGTCAACCACTAGAGCACTAATCTCAGTAATTATAACAATATAAATTAATAAATAACAAATATTTATTTGAGTTTTTATTATTAACAGATTTTCACCATACATACACACATTATGCAGGCATTGACATACATTTTTGCTATGTATAACTCATTTTCTGTGAAATAATTTCTTTATTTATTTGCATTAATGTGGTAGGTAAAAAGATCTTATGGCTAAATAACAAATCTCTTCACATTGATTATGGTCAATAACATGCAAAACATACATAAGTATATTTACACACACACACACACACATTAGTTCCAGTCTAGGTAATTAGTTGTAGTTTAATTAACTTTTTACTTTGTATTCAAAAACTCCTCTATTAATAGCTAAGAACCATCCTGATATCAATTTTAGCTTTCAGATGTGTTTTTTACACATTCAAAGTGGTTCATTTATTTGCTAGACAATGTCACAGGAGCTTCAGAATTCTGGAGACTGTAACAGTGTAAATTGTTCATTGATTATACTATTTGTTTTTATCTGGCCACCTAATGATAGCTATAGAAAAATTATATATTTTAGTGGCCTTAAAATAGGGAGAAATATTTGTTAGCTGCACTTCGTCTTGGCTGTGATCACTGATCATTGTCCTTGGTATTACCATAGTACCACAGACAATAAATGGTGATCATTAGGTTTTAGTTTCGAATTCCAGTTAACATTCCTGATCCTGTGCAGGACCTTAGAAATTACTGAGCTAAAAAGAGACTCAAATAACTGTTCTCAGATAACAAATGCATTATAACGGGTGTAAGGGACATCGTACCGAATTTTTTTTTATAAGATGTCAAATAATGTCCGTTACAACATTACAGAAACCATTTATATGGAAAATGACAAATGACTGACTTATTAATTTTCGAGCATGTAATGAATATATGCGGAATAATATTTATTTCTCAAATTACATTGCTAATTTTCTAAAATAATAATAACTAATTGCCTATGTACTGTTTTAGTGCATAAAGAATAAATAAATAAATGTTCCACAAATAATTTATTGTTTTTAAATTAAAATTATGCTTTATACCAATAATGATATTATACTAATTTTATTTAGTGCTTTTTTTTTGGAAATTCATGAAAAAATGATGAAAAATTTCATCACTAGAGTGTTCAGAATCATGTACTGCATCCCTGGTATCGGTTTTCGCTACGATGTCCCTTACACCCTGTATATACATAATATGTATGTATATAACTTTATGCTAGATTTACCCACTACCTTGGAAAGGCATGTAAGCGATTTCTACCTACTATTTACTTTCTTTATACATATTACCATTTAACAGTATTATGTATGTACGCAATTTTCAAATATATATTCTCTTCTTATCCCATGGGGTGTCCGGGTAAGAATAGCAGCCTTCCATTAGGTGTCGTAAATGGATATTAAGGGAAACAAAAAGATGGGCAGTAGCGTCTTTATATTGGATTACCTACTGCGATCCCCAAGCCAAGTGTGGAGATTATGGCAACCCCTCCCTTGTAACGGGGAGACCTTGGTTCAGCAATATATGTCTTTAAGTTGCTGATGATAATTCTCTTGTTGCAGGTGAACCGCGCGCCGTGCCTGCGCAGGCGCACGTACCGCGCCCACGGTCGCATCAACCCATACATGTCGTCTCCCTGCCACATCGAGGTCTGTCTCAGTGAACGCGAGGACGCGGTCGCACGCGCCGCCCCCGCCGACGACGCGCCCGCTAAGAAGAAACTCTCCAAGAAGAAGCTCGCCCGCCAGAAGGAGAAGATGATGAGAGAATAGACATTTAAGGGTTAATAAACTACTACCATCCACTTTCTGTTTCATTTGCATCATGAGCCTTGATTCTCCAGTTCTATTCATTTGAAGTCGGGTCCCACCATTATACCTAATGCCGCGAATGACGTAAGATAAGAATGAAGTAGCCAGGCTGAAGTGGCAGTGGGCTGGTCATAATTGCCGCAAATCCGATGACCGGTAAACTGGTTCTAGACTTATAGAGGGTAAGCGGGAAGTAGGACGCTCGGTGACTAGGTGGAGTGAGAATATTCTTCGCAGAGCGGTTGGTAGAACCTGGATAAGAAGAGCCGAAGATCGGGCTCAGAAGCGTAGCTTAGGGAAAGCCTATGTTCAGCAGAAGACATGATGATGACATCTACTCATCTGACTGCTTAAGACTTGCATCTTATTCTGGGGGTCTAGTACCTACGAGTTCTTTACGTTTAGAACTGTCAGTTTTTTCCTGTGCAACAAGTTTTTAATATAGTTACCGCTAGGGGTGCTGGTGTGAAATGTATGGAGAAAACTGACTGTTTGATCGAGGTCGTAAACTAACAGAACTTGTACTAGACCCCCTGTTCACCATTAAATGTGGTATGAAATGAATAATCAAATGATTAATCGGTATTTGTGTAATTTTCTTGTTATATTAATACGTACTGATTTATGTATGTTTATAATAGTATTATTTGATGTATGTTTATATATTATACTCATATGAATATATATTATAGTTTACAACATATGTGTTTTTATGTGTCTTTGTGTTAATGTTACCTATTCATGTCGAGTGCGTGCACCCTCTGCTCTTTGTAACTTCTTTATTTTCCTCTCCATCCAAAGGTTGCCTGGAAGAGATCGCTTTTAGCGATAAGGCCGCCCATTGTTGCATTTCTTATTAATTTGTGTCTTATTCTTTTTGTATCTGTTTGTTTGTGCGCAATAAAGAATTGTCTATCTATCTATCTATCTAATCAGATGCGTACCTACTATGATTTTATATCATACCGAAAAAGGACGTCTAGTGCCATGCAGTAGTTTGGCCACTGGAACGCTCAGCCAGTAAGGACAAAGTTTAGCGGGTTTACTACAGGGGGTCTTGCACGAGTTCCCATAGTTTACGAGCTCGATCAAACCGTCGGTTTTCTCCATACATTTCACACCAGCACCCCTAGCGGTAATTATCAAAAACTGGTAAAATACGGGAAAAAACTGTCAGTTTGATCGAGCTCTTAGACTATCAGTAGTCGTAATAGTCCCCCAGTAGGTACAGTACGCGACAGGTCGACATGGCAATCGAGGAGGCAACACCCCGCACCCCCACATATCGTTCGCGTACATCGATATACTATTAGCACTTATATCGATGTATGGGTAAGACGGCGCTGGCGTTATGCGGGAAGTCCTCTTCCCCGCTTCCCTTTCAACTCGCTCGTATTGTAATCACAGGAACAAAAGAACGCTTCTCAAAGTGTCTTTATTGATGAGGTATGTATTATCTACGTCAATCTATGCAAAATATAAAATAAAACACATTTTCCACATTTACCTTTTATTAATCATTGTACCTAATGTACACTTATAAAAAGTGCGTTACCTTATATAAGCTTAAGTCTAATTCAATCTTCAACTCCGCACATGACAAAGTACTGAAATAGAAACGAAAAAAATACTTTTATAATTAGAATGTAGCCCTAACTTATTCCTATTTCCATCAAGTAACAACTTGAGGAAACTAATTACAGACAATTTATTTGACAGGTCATTGTATCGCTGATGAGGTTCAAACAGACTCATCTTAAAGTGCAATCGTTGGTGCTCACCAGGGTCGTCGTAGCTATCACCGTATCCGCCGTATCAATTACAGGGGGGGTGGGGGTTTAGATGTTATCCACAATCTCACTTTAACTCTATCTTCATTTGCCCCCCCCGTCCCCCCCCCCCCGTCCAAACAAATTTTGATACAGTGCCCTCTAAGGCGAGCTACGCCACTGGTTCTCACCCAACTTAATAGTTTTACATTCTCATTCAACAGTACTTAGTTGAAACAAACATGGAGGCCCTTCAGCATGTTAAGGACTAAAAACTCCAATTGATCCCCAAGCGGCCTGCCAAGCGTGGGGATTATGGCAACCCCTCCATTCTAAGGGGGAGGCCTTTATTCAGCAGTGGACGTCCATCGGCTGCTAATGATGATGATGATGATGAAGCGCAATTTCGCTTTCATTAAGGACACAAAATTTAAAATGAACACAAAAGCAGCCCACACACGCTTTTTTTTAAATTATGAGGTCGGTAGATGGTACCTTAGCTTAGCAATACGGTACCACTACGTTAGGTAGGCATATACACAGAAGCCAATGATGATAATGTCTCCAGGCCGTATCCGGCCAACCTTTTTTTTATAACACGATTAGTCAACTACGAAATATTACAGTGTACAAGTGCTTACGCAGACACAGGTGCACTCTTCCTTCCTTTAACTCTCACAATCCCGATCGGACGAAATACCGTCACGACCAGAGGGGACCGACTTTTAACATGTCCATCCGAAGCATGGATCATCTTATTTTTCAGACAATCATCGTTATGTATTGTCCTAACCAGTAAGGAAGAACTAACACAAAGTTGTTGCTCCCCGCGGGATTCGAACCCGCGACCTCCGGTTTGCAAAGCGAGTAGCTCCCCGCTGCGCCACGGAGGCTACAAAACTCCAACAGTTTAAACACCTGCAGATGCATCATGCCATCTGTTTGATTAGGTGGCCATCATCATTGTTGTCAATTAAACTTATCTCCAACAGTAGGTATCATAAGTCTTATATGCTACGGATTTTTGCCTCATTCCAGAGCTGAAGGCTAACATTCATAGAAGTGCCTAATAATACAAAAGTATTACCAGCATTCCAACATTTGATGGTAATACGTTCAACACACAATTGTTAGAATATTTTATAGACATACAATATCATTGCACGAAATGTTTCATCAGTTCCGTCCGGTAAGTACTAAATAATACTATAGTTTACATAATGTCAACTTACAGAGTACATATACCACTACAGAAATAAGAGTATTCCATTGGGATTGAAATATGAATCGAATCGCAATAATTCACTATTCATCCACTCTAAGGCCCGTATTAATAAACCAATCTCAGTTGAGGTTCGGCACTTGAGTACGAACTTAAGTTGCTGACTTAATTAATAAATGAGTATTGAGTCAAGGTTTAAGATGCTGGCCTCAGCTGAGTTACTGTTGATTAATAAACCGAACTTGACACTTCAGTGTGCACTCAATCATTGTATTAAGTTGCTGTGAGCTGAGTGCAGTCAGTTCGTGACTTAAGTGAGTGTATTTAGTGGGTGTGCTCAGACAATATAAATATATTTTTAGGTTAGGTTATGAAATTAATTATTAATTACTAAAACTAGGCTATATTGATAACATTTTATGGATATTACAATATCGTTTGTCGGAAATGTATACCTATTAGAGACTCCTCGAATATAAATTTAATAACGATGAAAAATATTTTAATGAATTTTCAGAAGAGGTTAACAAAGATAAAATATATTGAATGAAAATTCAAAATACATCAGCATCACAGCTTTGCGCAAAATCATCATCATAATAACTCATAACTGCTACTAGAAAAAAGAACGTAAATAGAACAGGGTGTCTAGTACGGGCTTTATAGTTAACGAACTCGATAAAACAATAATTAGGTATACTACTCTGTGAATCAAACTGTCAGTTTTCCCGCTTTTCTCCATACATTTCACACCAGCGCTCCTAGCGGTAACTATCAAAAACTACTAAAATGTAACAATATCGTCAATTCCGTATGACGTAACGCTCTCAGAATACTCAGATCAGCAGGGCTAGACAAGTGGCAAACGCTTTGTATCTATTCCATATCGACAATCATAAACGCTTTAGCGATATCGTTCTTCGTTTGGTAGCCAAATGTACTAGGAGTTATCGAACGCTTATTCTATTCGATCGCTACGAAAAATAACAAATATAGTCTATGGTTTCGTTCTTAAATGTCATCCAAGTATCTGTCACTTGGGCATTGCAGGGCTAGACAAGTGGCAAACGCTTTGTATCTATTCCATATCGACAATCATTAGCGGCAAATGTTGCGTGACACCCACAATCCTCTGATAGGACCCTGTAGCTAAGAAGCTTAGCGTACATAGCACCTACAAAAAAAAATATCTCCGTAATATATCTAATAATAGGTCAAATATGCGCCATTTTGTAGCGTTATCTACAAGTGTTTGGCGATCGCTTCGTTTCGTACGCTTTGATTCGAAGTAGAATGTCAAACCTGCCACTTGGCTACGGTTTCGATGGGAATTAATGTACTATTCCGACGTTTCGTTTCATCGAATAGATTAGAATGACATTTGGCTACCAATTTTCTATTCTATTCGTTAGATCAAATTACTTATCGTATGTTTATGTCATTCCCATACATTCAGTATTCTATTCTATTAGCGTTTGTGCCACTTGTCTAGCCGTGCAGGCTTTCAAATAGCTAACCGTAAGTTGCTGCACCAAAAACAATACTCATTTGGGATGCTGTTGATTTTCGTTTATTAATAAGCGACGATATTAAGATGCTGCCCCCATCTCAAGTGCGTATCATATGATATCGTACTTAAGTGTCTACCTGAGATCAGTTTATTAATACGGGCCTTAATTAGCATATAAGTACGCATTTTATAATCATTTTTATTCGTCTGTTCAAATGTAGAAGATACTAACTAGGCACCTAACATAATTACAGTGCCTAGATTTTAAGTAAAACCAACCTAATTTGTCTATGCGTACCATGTGCAACTGTCTAAGAACATAGTAATAAAGTCTTTTAAATTAAATTATTGAATTTAAGTGGACCAGACTGTATAAAGGTCCTTCTAAAGTGGACCTTTCAGGTCTTTCGAGCCCGGTGCAAAAGGCACAAAAGCAATAAAATTATATTATTATACCATAACAGCATCCTTTAAAAGAACAGTCAACGTCAACTCCAGTCGTCCTCGTAAAACAATGTGTATTATAAATTAAACAATAGTCTGAGCCCCAAATGATTCAAGCAAGAACTGCGAGAATCAAAGGTGACATAAATAATCACGACTTCAAATCGTTTCCTATCGTAAATTCGGTTGAAAATATCGATGATATATCCAAACCAAACAAGAGCTGCAAATCTTTCTTTCACAAATAAAGTAAACTAAGACATAAATCATTATCACTGGTTCCTGTAAGTTTGGTAAAGTAAGAAATATTTACACTACCCGAATTTTTCCCGATTTTGTTTGCAGTGACTATTAATGTTATGTATGGAAAACCTCAAAACGTATAGCTACTAAAGTCATACCAGGTCCACAAACCCCAACTCCTCCACGGTTACTTACTTAGTAAACCAATGGACACACTAAAGCATTTTCACTTACTAATCGCTAATAGTAAACTCAAATATCACTTCTCGTCGCACAAAACAAAACCGATAAAATTTCAGGGTATATCAATCTAGTACTCACCAACCATTGCGTAGGTACTTACCCTAATTACATAGAAGTGGTTAGAAAAAGCTTACGTCAATCATCTGACCATCAACCTTTGAAAGGTCGAATATTTCTGGAGACAATGTTAAGGAATATTGTTGAAATGTGTTAGAAGCGAAGATATTTTTTTCATACAATAACATTATTACTTTTTATATTAAATTTTGATTTCATTTTAATAGTTTTTTTAATTCAATTTTTTTATTATTTCAAATAGGTCTAACTTTATTTAAAGCTACCACCGGAATACAACGTGGCCTCAACTAGGAAGATACTGCAAGTAAGCAGCTTGTCCTTTACTTTTTGAAGTGAAACTTCTTATGCGACTTCCAAAAATGTTATCACATAACGCGTTAAGCGTTAAATGATAGGTGATAGGCGTTAAGTGATAGGTGTTAAACGGTAGGCGATAGGCGTAAATTTGTTAAGGTTATGAAAGCGCTCATGTGACGCCGTCACTGAGTGAGTGGGTGGAGTGGGTGAGTGGGTGGAGTGGGTGAGTTGGGGTTGAGTTGGGGTGAGTTGGGGCGAGTTGAGTTGAGTTGACTCGACTAGACTCGACTCTACACGACTCGACTCGACTCTACACGACTCGACTCGACTCTACACGACTCGATCGACTCGACTCGACTCTACTTGACTCGACTCGACTCTACACGACTCGACTCGATCGACTCGACTCGACTCAACTAGTTGAGAATGAAGTTTCACTTCTTCCGCGCGGAGGGACTCCACGCACGCACATTTTTTTATATTTATGATACTAAACTATAGACTTATTCAGACATTTTGTAATAGAATTTAGGCATAATTTCTTCAAATTCCCGATATCATCTTGATCTACGAGTTTGTAAAGGATACTCATGCAACGGAGTGCGTCCTCCATCTTCTTGAAGCGCACTAAGGCGCGGCCTTGTCCGGACATGTCTGCAAACATCAACTCGCCTACTTCTCGCAACTTGGTTGTCAGCGCTGACAGTGTCACACTCGGAGGCAGCTGGATTGAAATTAAACACCATTGTCATTAATGTAGGGCCAAATTAATAGATCACATTCGACAACTGTCAGTTTCTTTGTTCTGTCTGTTTCTTTTATCATTATTATAATAAATATGTAATCATATGTTAAGCAATTGTGCAGTTCTAAGTTCGAAAAAAAAAATTAATGCCCGCCGTTACGAGGCTTATATTATAAGCGTTATCAAATTTTGATGAAGTGTCAAATCTGATCTATTAAATTGGCCCTACTTTAGCTGTATCTGTCTAAACCTAATCTCGTAGCACAAGTTAGGCAAGCTCGGGATTCTAGATATTGACATCCTGGGTACAAATGTCCCCATACACTGACCGCTCGCTGGACAAAATTATTGATTTCAGATCCACTGTTTGCTATAAATATTTATTTCCGAGACACCCGGTATAAAAATACTTGATAGATGTATTTTTTTTTTCAAGTGTGTAGAATAAAGTTAACAAAAAACTCTGCTGTCCCATTTAGGGGTGTATTTATATTATGTTTATAATATCTAAAATCTGAATCGACTCCTGCCACGGCCTGCCTTTGACGCTGATAGGCGGCGTCTTTGAGAACAGTACGCCGAAAGGTCGGCAAATTTAACAAAGTACGCCGCCGACTGTCACGGCACGTGCTGCCAAGTAACTGACCCTCTTATCAATCTGCATAACGTTCTTATCGAATTGTGTAATTATGTGATATTTGAAGTACCGTAAAACTCGCGATACCGGGGCCTGATTTGATGAATTAATTTCATTAGTTCTACGGAGCCTACGCCCAAACTATTAAACAATCAAACAAATGCATCAATCTGTTAGACGTGCACGTTGAAAAAGATCCATCGTGCGTAACCAACATCGATATAATATATAAACTAGATAAACATTCACGAACAAAATGACATCTAAAATGTGGTCGCGGTGGTTGCAAACTTATCTGTGCTGGTGGCGGAAACGTGAACTAACGCTTTTGTTATGATAATGACGTGTAGTTTGACAGTTTCATATAGACAGTAGCGACACTCCTATCGGCAAAAATAATTTTGTCAGGCTATGGCTTGTAAAGAAATAGCGACACAAGGGCGCTATTTCTCTCTACCACTTTTTGTACCGTGACGCCAAATCTAGTTTAAATATTATATCGATGGTAACCAACGATCAAGAACTTTTCAATGAATAATTACTGTACTTGTATAAATATACTAAAACATTTGCTTAATGTGATAAATTAAAGTATTAACTTCAAACAGCTGACTGACTATATGCGAAGAGTTCATGGGTGTACGAGTAATTCGGAGATGTAGGTACGCGCGTGGCCGCGGCATTTTTGATACCACTAGCTATCTCTCTTTCTCCGTCGTCTGGTATCAATATCTACGCTTATAAAGAAAAGCAAGAGGTAAAAAAATTACTTCCACTTTATGAACCATCAACCACAGGGTTTTTGTTACATACTGTATATTATACTCACATTAGTAAAAACCAACATGTCTGACGATGTCGATAAATTTTTGTCTGCATTTTCACGTACTTGGTAATTATTTGTAGTTATATGACCGTTGCCTGCAAAAATAAATTTAACTATTTATTACAGAAAATTAAATCTATAATTTATTTTCCTGAACTTTCGTTTTAATTGAAACCTGGGGAGTTTGGACCAATTCGATGGGGAATCTTCAGACTATTTAAAAAAAATTGCCAGCGTGGATTTTTTATGTCTTTGTTACTACGTTGCATAATCAGCACCATAAGAAGAACATGGAATTACCGATTTTAAGTTTTTCTTTGATGTACAGAAAGTCAATAACTTACCATCATTAAATTCATGATCAGCATTTATTCCAACACCAAAACCACTTCCAGACATGATACTATTGTAACTGGTTTCGCCGCTTTTCACACTTTGCGCCTGGTTTACACTTTGCGCCTGGTTCACACTTTGTGTTTGGTTCACACTATGTGCCTGGTTTACACTCCACGTTTGGTCCACTTGGTTTAAGATTCCATGATTTGATTGATTATTCTGGCCAACACCAACCATAGTTTGCCCCATAACATGCTGACCCTTCATATTTTGTCCCACAACAGGTTGACCCATCATATTTTGTCCCATTACGGGTTGACCTATCATATTTTGACCCATAACAGGTTGACCCATCATATTTTGTCCCATAACAGGCTGACCGGTCATATTTTGTCCCATAACAGGTTGACCCGTCATATTTTGTCCCATAACAGGTTGACCTGTCTTATTTTGTCTCATAACAGGTTGACCCATCATATTTTGTCCCATAACATGTTGACCCGTCATATTTTGTCCCGTAGCAGGTTGGCCAGTCATATTTTGTCCCATAACATATTGACCCAATATATTTTGTTGCAATGCGCCCAATTGTGAGGCCAAATCTCCCATCTGATTTTGCTGCAGTAGAGTCTGCAATGCCTGAATGTTGTTCAAGCTTTGCAATGTCTGATGATTGTTCGAGGTTTGTGGATTAGCTAGACTGGTTGATGACGACGTAACGTTGTTTGCAGAAAGATTAGTAGTTCCGCTAACAAACGGGTTCGTTTGTGTGAAGGGATTCGGTACAGAATTGTTTTGAGCAGTCATAGAGTAATTGGTGTTCAAGGCGCCACTTGTGCCCGGAATGGATTTATTTGCTCCTTCCTTCTTCTTATCTGTTTCTTGTGTAAGGAGTTGCTTTAATTGTTGCAGTTCTAGAGACCATCTGATCCCTCTCAGAGCTTCACCACTCTCTCCTAACCCGGGTCCGATGCTGTTCAATCCAGCAGGGAGTAATCTCTTCCGGAGCGGTATCTTGTCTATGTTCACGATAAGTCTTTTGTCGAATAAAGGTTGGTCGTGGAACATTGCTACTGCCTGCGGATAACATTAACAAATTTTAAAAAGCTTACGAGATATATCCCTGCAATACAAGAAATCCAAACAAAATTGTTTTTTTCGAAGACCGTAGACAGTTAAACGGAAGACATTAAACAAGTTCCGAACATCACATTTAAAAAAACTTTAAAGAAAGGTTATTAGACGAAACTAAATTTTACTCTAATAATAACGAACAGGGTATGGTTAGTGGCCACCCTGGGGTCGGAATTGTTTAAGCTGCCCTTAGGCCTTGTGACAACAACCGCGACCGACAATTTACGTGCCCTCGAAGACGCTAAGAGCAAATGACCTGGCGACGGGGCCTTTGACTTGATGTATTGGTGACAACGGCTAGGACTAACATTTTACGTGTCATCTGAAGCAATTGATCGATTATCGAACACTAATTACAACTAACTCAGGGTCTCATCTCTCATCTCAGCTCTGCCTAGGAACAGGATAATGTACTAATTTCTTTAACTATTTTTTTTTAATCTTATAACAATATATATATTATAGTAACTATTGGCCATTACAGCTTCACCGGACAAGAGTTGGCGAGCGCTTATAGCACTGCAGTTTTAAGGTCAGGGCAGCTCCAAGCGCAAGGGCACCTCAGGGAGGCCTCGGCTTGAGCTGTCGCTTAAGACAGAGGGCTGATTCCACCACCAGTTCACAACGCACCCCCACTCAGAAGATCCGGCAAGAAACTCAGTGGGATGATGCTCTTCATTGAGGTCACATGTTCAATATGTACCTACACTGCTCAAATGAATTTGTAATCGTTCACAAATTCATTTGCGCCTCAATAACTACATAACACCTACGTTCTTAAAACAACTTTATATTACAAAGCCGTTTTTGCTGCTGCGTTGCATAGTATACGGCGGGTTTTCGACTGCATATTGAAGTTGTAATCGTTTTTAAGTTTATTTGGAATGGAGTATACATACTGCTTAACTCATAACTGCCCGGCCCCTGCTTTGACGGGACTTACCTGGACAGCTTCTACGGGATGGTCGTATTCAATTTTAGCTGTTTGAATTTTTGACTTGGTTAATACGACAATATTGCCGGCGAGGCTAAATACTTCCCACAGCTTGGCTTCGTCGACCGCTTCATCCAACTGGGAACAGGTATGGTATTAAACTAAAACTAGTAACTCCGTTTAGTAACGAAAAATATAAACTTTAGCGACCATCATTGTATAAAATATTTTTCATAGGGATACCATATAGCAGAAACT
The DNA here is from genome assembly GCA_911728495.1 of Furcula furcula. Taxonomy (NCBI): domain Eukaryota; kingdom Metazoa; phylum Arthropoda; class Insecta; order Lepidoptera; family Notodontidae; genus Furcula; species Furcula furcula. The sequence goes on along the minus strand of OU452257.1, from coordinate 19,980,335 downwards.
CTTCATATTATATATTTTCTGATATTTACGCGATTATACATTGGAATGAAACTAATTTTACGGATATACCTAATAACTGACCGCGATATAATCCGTAAAATTCGTTTCATTCCAATATATATTTTCATTGAAAATCTCAGAAAAAATATAAGTATGGCCAGAGCGGCGAATCTTCTACAAAAAAGCCATTATCCATCATCAGCCGTAAGATGTCCACTGCTGAACAAAGGCGTCCCCCATAGAAGTGAGAGGTGCAATAATCTCCACCCTTGGCAGGCGGCTTAGGGATCGCAGTATAGTAGGTGGTAGGTAATCTAAAAGGAAGACGCTGCTGCCAGTCTTCTTGTTTTCCCTTAGTCCCTTCTTACGGTCACCCAACACGGGGTGCTATTTTAACCCAGACCCCCCCCCCCCCCCCCCGCGGAAGATATTATAGTGCAAGAATGCAATCTCTTACACGACCGAAGCGAGATCAAGCACAGGACCGATATTATACACTTATCAGGCGTACCAGTTAGGAACAAAGTTTTCGCAACCCCGCAGGAATTGAACTTGCGATCTCCGGTTTGCAAAGCAATCGGTTTTCGGCGTCGTCTATTGTGAACGTAGTGTCTCGAATGCTCAAGTTACTTACGTTCCCAACGAATATTCTACTCAGCAGTGGCGGTTCAATGCCGAGTGAATTTAGATAGCTCGTGCTGAGTCCATACGTCACGTAATTATTAGATTTGTTCCATTTTATCGAGGTTTTCCACTGTGCCGGTTGCTTCGGCGGTCGCTGTAGTTTATCAGGTTTATTATTATGTGTCGAAACCAACCTGCAATCTATACTTATAATAAAACTGTAACAGGTCCAATTCTGTACATTGAAGATATTTTGAAAATTATATTTGGAGGGCATTCTATAACCGATACTGAGGCCGAAAATGTATTTTTTTAAATTTTTGTCTGTCTGTCTGTCTGTCTGTCTGTCTGTCTGTCTGTCTGTATCACGGCTGAGCATCACGCCGAAACTACTGAATGGATTCAAATGAAACTTGGCATGATTTGAGATCTTACTACGAGGTAGGACATAGGATACTTTTTATCCCGTAATCTAGCACGGTTCTTTTGGGAGAGGGGATTAAAGTCAAAATGGGTACTTGGTTATACGCTTGGTCCGATTTTATCAATTTTTCTTTATAATATAATAAATATTAGTAAGGGAACACTCATAGAGAGTTGTTATCAAGGTTTTGTAATCGATCGGGTTAAGCAACGTTAGGTAAGGTCAATAAATAGATGGGTGACCGTTTAACGCCATTTGAACTAAACGGGACCGTGCTTCGGAGAGCAAGTAAAAAGTGGGTCCCTGTTTTTAACCGACTATAAAAAAGGAGGTTATGTATTCAATGCGAATGTCTGTTATTAAAAGTTTAGTTAACGTAAAAATAGCGCAGGCGGAGCTGCGTGGGTCAGCTAGTATCAAATAATTGGGAACTTGCACAATTTTTATTGATTTTAGGCTTGCATAAACAAAAAAGGTAAATATAAACAGAATAAATTGCAAAACAAGTTGTTGACTTTGTGGTAAGTACTTAAGTTTTATTTTTAAATGAATTAGTTTTATATTTAAATGGTTTCGTACTATCGAGGACACGAACGGTGTACCAGTTTTCAATCAAAATAGTTTGAAAGTTACGTGCGCTTACCCCGCCTGCACGAATTTCGGGCAGACTCATGCAAGCGATTGTCGTCTCAAAGGTGGTACACCGTTCGTGACCGCGATAGTACATGCAACTGCTATCATATTTTAGTGGTGATTATTAATCTAGAATATAGACCGATGGAAATAAAATTGTACAGATAAGTAATATCAACTTTCAATTAGTAAAACTTACTTTTTCTTAAACATTTTGCTCAATTTCTTTTTGAATGATGCTTCTGCAATTTAAGAAATTTTCTGTTATTTTATTACAAGTATTAAATTATGAACGCACAAGAAGCCGGACTGCAAACAAACATCATCTGATACACAAAACGTATCCAAAGTATCATTGAAAAAGGCTGGAAATATTCCCGTTTCATACAAAAACATTCAGTCATTTTATTAAATGTTTCATTTGAAAAATACAAATGTCTGTATGTGATGATATATTAAACATGTTGTAAAACGAAAGTTACTGAAACAGACCAAGTTTTTTCTAAAATATAAGCAAGCTAAAAATAAATTATTACATTTAAGTTAAGGATCAATTTCGATTTTTTTATATTTCTTTTACAGAAGATGGGGTGAAATTTCTAATAGCAAAAATACGTATGTACAGTATAAAAAAATTAATCAAATGTTTCACTTTATCTATAGCACTTGAAGAAACCTTTTCCCTGACCTTATACATAATGTATACCTAAATACATATAATTTGGACTCCTCTTGTTAAAATCTTTCATTTGATATCCATGGTCATGACTCGTTCATAATAAGAAATACAAAATGACTGACTGACCATTTAAGATTTTTTAAATTTTACTCCCGCGGCCAAGACAAATCGGACATGAAATTTAAGTCAAGATCCATCAAGCTGTTTAGTGTCTAAGACATACACACATCACACACGAAAAACATAACACTCCTTCTGATGCAGTCAGATAAAAATACCTTTATCCAGCGTTATATCAATTGGTCTCCCTTCACATTCAAGTCGTCCATCAAGTTCTGACCAGGCCCAAGCACATAGCTCATATGTACCGAATAATACGAGACACTCTCCAGATGGCGCATTATCGTCGCTATTCAGTATTCGGGTAAACAATATTGATTTAGCAACCTGGAACAAAAGAGTATTTACTGTAATTTTTATGCAATGTAAAGGAATCAGACATAAAAATGTTTGCTTGACTTTAATAGTAGTATGTAACTGTAGCATTCACAGAATCTGCCAGTATCTATGGTACTTAGCCTCATTCTGTTTAGGTGCTCATTGGAACCAAAATAGCCCATAAGTGCACCCTTTCGATGTCTGATTTGTGATCTGTTTAGGATTAATAATTAAAGCCCACAGTCCACTCTTGGGCTGGCGAAAGTCGCCTTCATACTCAATGGACATCTTATGGCCCACACCTCAAATGTACAGCGACTCCGAAGGAGATTAACAGCACATATTACAACCAGTTTATACATACAATAATCAAAATATAGCAATAATCACAAACTACTCGATATTTACCTCTGGATTCAATTTTGAAATAACATTTTTGACATCTGAAAATTGCCAATGTTTTGGGATATTTCTTAAATGAAGGAGATTGCATTCACCAGGCTTGTCATATTTGATGTGTGATGATGGATACCTTTGAGTACTTTCTGGAGGGGAGTGGGATCGACTCCGTAAGGGTGAGCGAGATTTGCTTCTTCCACTATCACCTAGAAATTAATATAAACCAGAAGAATAGATGAATAAGGATTATGATCGCCTAGCAGATTATTTAAAAGTGTAGTAAAAGTGTAGTGTGTAGTATTTTTATATTTTTTAATACAAAAACCTGACATATAGACCATAGTTTATTGATTTAACACTGAGATTACTTTGCGAGACCGTAACACTAAATTAGGCATATATCCTACAGCAAGAACTTAATTTCAAATTCAACATAATAATATTAAAAGTTTATCATTGAAGCGCTTAAGTTTCTACTGACTTGTTACTACTGGTAAGAAGTTTTGTGATGAAAATTTCTCTGTCAGTTTTTTTGGCCTGTCTCTTCGATGGGGCCTGATACCGATGATGCAGCCAGCGACAAGATATTGGTGAACGTGTCGTGTATGCTTGGTTATACAATAAAGCATTGGCTTTCGCTAAGCGGCCGACGGAACTCCTCGTCGATTAATATAATACACGGTAAAGATGATTTATAAAGAACTATCAGAGGCACAATTTCGGTAGAGATAACTCGTACATATCGATCAAGTTTAACTTACTCATTATTGTAGTAACGGTAACAAATAAATAAATTAATTGAGGACGATGAGGAATCTCATAGATTAAATAATTAAATTGTTTTATTGAGTCGGCATCAATCAAACCATCAAACAAAACAAAAATCTGGCAGTCTATTTTAATGATTAATCGGCCGATCCTATTTTAATGATTGAACCATAGAGTAAAATAAGGTGTTGCAAACATTTGAAAAATTTCCTCCTAGTCAGAATACCCCTAAAAACATTTTCGTTGGTCATTTGAACAGAGCATAATCCGAAGTTTATTTACGTGAACATATATAAAGGCACGTTCTAAAAGAGCCATGAGTAACATCAGCCCGACTAGACTATTGCGATCAATCAAATATAATTTAGAGTCATTTTTTACTCAATATTTTAACGTGTTCACAATATTATACCCATGACCTACTAGCTTCATGATTATACCCATAAGAAAACATTTTTTTTCCTAAAACTAGGGGTTGAAACTCCTGATACGTTTTTTTGGTAAAAAATAACGGGAAAATGAAAATAGACGACAGTTGCCATAGTTACGCACGGAGACGCAATGATATTGTTTGATTGATCGCAATCTCGACTAACTGCCGCACCTATAAACGTCAATTATAGTTGATGATTAATTATTTTTCTCGAAATAACATAATTTTGACACTCGAAAGTCTCGAAACCAATTAATTATTAATTAATGCTCGAATATTGAGTGGATATCAAATAACTCGTATTCAATAATCTAAAATAATTATAAAACGGCTCCGCCAGTCGAAATAAATAGATTAAAAAAATGACTAAAGTTCATGACGTTTGTGAGTGCGGCAGTAAGAGTAAGTTAATTTAGTTCTGTGATAGCAATAGTCTAAGGCAGGAGTTCCCAAAGTATGGGTCGCGACTTCCCTCTGACCACAGAGACTAGGGAATCTGAGCGTTACGAATATTTAATGCCCCCTTTTTAAGACGGCCAAGAGGTGGGTCCCGAATTTGGCAGTTTTTGTTTGGTGGGTCGGAGCCCAATCAAGTTTGGGAAACTGGCCACCACTGGTCTAGGGCCCTTTTTTTAGAACGCGCCTTTTTAGTAAATATATAAATAAAAGTACCTATAAAATAAACTTTAGCGGGGTTTAGGGGGTATTCCTAGTTTCTATATCTGTTTCAGTTTTTGCCCAAATGCCCCAGGCGGAGGGCTATGTTTTTCGGGGTATACTTATACGTAAGTAGTAAGTCTTTTTTTTTGGCACGGCCTACAGCCCAAACGGCGTGATGGCACGTGACGTGGACAGTGACTTAGATAATTCGTTTTAGCCTTAGAATAATAATAATAACGTTATTATTCTAAGAAGTCACCCTTATCGCTTCCAATCTGTATTTATTAGGCTTGTGTAGTACATGTACTAAGTACTAAAAGGAATATATTCCCGACACTGAATCGAACGTACTATTCCCTTTCCTTTATAGTCTTTATTCTTTTAGTACTTCGTCTTTCGCGATGTATTCTTAGTCTCTGGTTCTGTACTAAATGGTCAGCTATTCCTATACCTTTGTAGTACATCATTCATAGTACTTTGTCTTTCGTTCGCGAGCGATGTATTACCCCGGGGCTACATCTGCACGCGAATATTCGTGTCGCCCTGTCGCGATAAAACTTCGTCTTCGCCCAACGGCGAAGTCGCTGGCTACATTATCGTCCTAGCAAAAGCACGTGGTATTCGGGCGAATATTCGTCGGAATAAGTGTTGCCAGATGCATTGAGCGTTTTATAATCTGTATATAAATCTGTTTCTACCTAGGTATGCCTTATTATCATGAAATCTGTATAAAATATGTATGGACAAAAGAGCTAAAATAAGTGAATTGATTAGGTAGGATTAAATAAAAAAAAATCAGTCAACTGCAAGTTGGACTCGCGCATCCAGGGTTCCAGGGCATACCTTTGATTGGACGTATAGTTATTTTACTATTCGTTTAATGCCTCATAAAGTAAACCGGAAAACTCAGTTTGATAGTCGAGGATAAAAAAAAATAACGACGTTTGTATTAACCACTAGATGTCCCGCGCAGCTCTGCCCTCGTAATTTTCTAGTGTTTCTTTCATATGAACCTTCTCTTGACAATAACAAACACAAACAAAAAAAGAATTAGCGAAAATGGTCTAGCCGCCAATATGCCTGCATATTGCCGTGACCAAAGGAAACAACAGGAGGACAACATTTAAGATTATTATAATTTACTACGGAATAAGAAATCTGATATATGGCAACGCTGCTGCAACTGCAAAGGCGAAGTGTAGCCAGCTCGGCGAAGTTTGTCGCGACAAAATCCTTTGATGCGTGTCAATTTACCGACAACACCGCGAAGGTATTCGTGTTCGCCCGAATACATCGCGCTAGCACGAATTGTTTGGCCACACTTGTCGCGATAACGCGAATCTTCGCCGAAGCGTGCAGATGAAGCCCCGCCATTATAACGTAGTGATTATATACTCATTGTTTCTTTCTAGTCTCTGGGTCTGTACGAACTTGTCCGCAGTGTTGCCAGCAGATAATTAAAAAAAGGTCCGAAAGCAGTGCTGGCAGTAAAGGCCGACATTCAAAAAATATATTATGACTAATTACGAGTTATGTTTTGAACTTATGTATGTCCATTCCTTTTTATGTATTATGCTTATACAAGAGGGATTGGTCAACCAAACCATTCGATGGATTGGCGACTGCCAATCCATCGAATGGTTCTGCCTCCGACTGGAGGCTTAGCCACTCGCTGACGTACATGGAACGTGACTGAACGAGTGAAAGGGAACGATATGGAATCAATGTACGAAAGAGTGAGATGCATAATAACAAAATACTATTCCCTGTCAACTTTGATCTATGATTCATGAAACTATTTTGAACTTTATTAAGGGTCTACTGTTGGTCTACTATCGATATAATATTTAAAATATAATTCAACAGATATAGGATGTATAGATGTAAGCAGGACAAGCAAAATGTCGCCAGTACCTTGTACCTTCTGGGCTAAATATTTAGATCAATACCCGGCACGGCACGCTGGGTGAAATAGAAGATGAGGTATCTCTATCTCGTTTCTTACTATTCTTTAGCCGTAAGATTATCTCTCTCTATTGTTAGAAAGAGACAGATATCACTTCCTCCTGAGGATACTCCTTCCACGTTTAATTCACTATTCCTTCAGTGTACTACAGTACTAGAAGACTGTACTAGTACGGAGCGCTCCGTTCAGTGTCCGAGCAAGAACAAGCCTAGTATTTATATCAGGATAGCAAACACTTGTGCCAAGCTGTAGCTCGGTCATTAGACAGCTCAGCTGAATTATGTTATTTATTTACTTACTAACTGTATTTGTACTGTGTAGAAAAGAAACTTATTACCATTGCAGCTAAGAATTACTTTGGTGAAAGAACAATGCAGTATTTAATTCCACGATTAATTAATCAGCTTAACCCATCATTTAGAGATACAATCACGATTCAAAACATAAAAACTAAATTAACATCATATTTTTTAAACAGCCTGTAGCTTTGAACACTATTGTTAGCACCCTAGCCGGTGTGCCTATATCAATGAGGTGCAAGCTGAGACAAGGACATTCATACAGCGGTCACGGAACAGTCAACGGTCTACCCTCATCAGGATATCAAAATGGTTTGAAGATAAAAACTTGTAAGTGATTTATTATTATTCTCTTTACTGTTTGTGATTTATGATGTTTTATTATTGTGTGACTAAAAAGAGAAGTTCTATATATTATTATGCTAAAGATTTAAATAATCGTCATGCCTCTTACATCAGAAGTGTGATAAGTAACTCGCTAGCCCACAAACTATAGCTGTTTTTATTTTTCTTATATATAATATACTTTTGTTTTTATGTTAAATGGTTAAAGGTATTTTTATAGTTAGTACATAGAAACTGATTGATTGCAAAATCTACTACCCACATCTAGTAGATATCGAATATCGGCGATTGTTGTTTTTATGAAATGTGAACTGTATCACGTTAACCCACTACTATAGATGTGTTTATCTATCTTTTGATTTAATTTTGATATTTATGACCGTGCTAAAAGTATTATATAGTTTAGTACAAAAAGAAAGTGAATAGTTGCAGAAGTGCCTAATGATATGATCTACTTCCCACATCTAATAGATATTTAATCGAATATCGGCGATTGTTGTTTTTGTGAAATGTAAACTCGTTAAGGCACTACTATATTTGTGTTTATCTAGCCTTTGATATAATTTTGATATTTATGACCGTGTTAAAAGCATTTTAAAGTTAATACAGAAAGTGAATAATTAAGTGCTTAATGAAGGAATATACTACCCACATCTGGTAGATATCTAATAATCGTAATTATTTGTGAAACGGAAACTGAATATTCATAACTGCAAATATACGTACCGCATGTTGTAGTGATGTATCCACGTAATTTCTATAATTAATTATTGTTTAAATAATGAATCTTAAAGTGCTTTATTAATTAACCTGGTAATTTGTCATGATAAAAAAAAATATAAAGGTTGCAGGTAGAAACAAAGTGTGTTATAAATATTTACGTTAGAATTAGAAAAGAATGGTTCTTCGTGGTAATAATTATATTATGTGCATTTTTCGTCAAATACCTACTAGTTTTACGAAATGGTATGATAACTTTTATAATGACTGTACCTACCTTTAACATTATAAAATACTTTACCGGTTATGTTTAGTGGAGGAAGGCCGAACGGTTGATAGCGGTAATAGTTTTCAATTATAACTAAAAGTTATTAATGATAATAAATAAGAATCTCAGTAAAGTTAAATCCTTGTTAATTTTATTAATTAAGAGTTTTTAATATTTTGTGGATATATAATATATTGTTACATTTCATTACGACAATGTAGTCGCGTATCTGCATTGCAAGTGGGAGCGCAATGGCGGAGAATACTATAGTGTCTTGGTGATATATATACCTACTGCAACATTTCATTAAGACAATGTAGTCGCGTATCTGCATTGCAAGTGGGAGCGCAATGGCGGAGAATACTATAGTGTCTTATTGACGTGTGCTGTCATTTAAGATGACTGTAGTTGTCTATCTGTATTGCAACAATGTGGAAGCGCAATAGCAGAGAGAACTACAGTGTCTTGGTGATATATACTGTGTCATTTGATTAGGACATGTAGTCTTGTTTCTACATTGTGACAATGTGAGCACAATGGCTAGAGGAAACTACAGTGTCCTAGTAATGTCTGGATAATGTTGTAATGCAAAATTATATTTTACAGAAAGTTGATATGCACTGTAGCTGGCTCACGCAAGCTCCTGGTGCCTGAGGGCAGGCACCCGTGCAGGAGGGCCGTCTTAACACCCCAGCCGGTGTGCCTATACAAATGAGGTGCAAGCTGAGACAAGGACATTCATACAGCGGTCACGGAACAGTCAACGGTCTACCCTCATCAGGATATCAAAATGGTTTGAAGATAAAAACTTGTAAGTGATTTATTATTATTCTCTTTACTGTTTGTGATTTATGATGTTTTATTATTGCGTGACTAAAAAGAGAAGTTCTATATATTATTATGCTAAAGATTTACATAATCGTCATGCCTCTTACACTATTACGTTGCTTTTTTACTGGCGTGACCGCCATGCATGCATCGGGTTTGCGGGTGTGACCTTATCTCTGTGGGTAGTTTTAAAAGGTTACTTGTTTGCATATCTTTTAATAAAAAATATTTAAGTTTCTATTATGTAACGTTTTGAATTGTTATAATTTTTTAGATATTGTGCACAGAATGTACTTATTACGATCTGGACAAACCTTCGTGGTTTTTAGATTGTACGTTGATCATTCCATAAAAATTGTACTTGTATAGATAACGAATGTATACGTCCTGCGCAGCCTTGGACGAATTACTTGAGTGCTTACGTTATTTCTGAATATTTAAGCATTCGGGAATAACTTTTAGCAACTTAATTCTTTTTGTTGCTGCTATCCACAGTATACAAATATCCATATTTTCAGGAAATCATAAAAATAAATTCGGGAAATCTGAGAAATTCTTCAATGCACCCAGCATGTGGGATCGTGTATGATCTTTGAGTATTAAACCAAAAGGAGACGACACGCGCACTATTCGCTATGAGAAAAAGTCTGTCACTTTCTGCGCGGGGGACGAGGTAACTCACACAAATACTATCTACTACTAATGCATTCTTCGCCACGTCGCTACGCAGGCACACGACAATATTATCAAACACTAACATAATCTATACGCACACAAGTAAATTCACACACAGTGACAACCTTAGAGGAAGAAAACAATAGAGGGCTGGACACTTTCTTTCTCATTCACGCAAGAAAAGAATGCGTTTATGTAGGTTACGTGTGATAGAAAGAAACAGTGTATATGATTTTTTGTCCCTCACCATGTGTTCAATTTTTCCGCGCCGTGGGTGCGAAACAAATTTGACGTTTGCTCCCACTTTGCTCCGTGACAATTTTATCGTGGTTTTAATATTAAATAAATAACTTAAAATTCAATAAAAAACTAACTGTGACATTACTGTGTGTTGTGGAAATCCTATAAGAATCGTGCAGTGCAGTATTATAGGCTGTAAAAGTGACAGTGAACGTAAAATTAGTGGAGTATCGTTTCACAGGTAAACGTGAATTATTATGGCCAATTTAGAGATTACATTTAGAAACTAATACATGTAAACGACTTATTTAGATCTTATTGCTCTAAATTAGTTACTATTATACTTGAAAGTTACGTGTAAGATCGATAAATTCTTGTTTTTCATCCATAACCTAAAATTTTCAGTTTATTGATCGCCATTATCAGTGTTGCCAGTGTATAAAAGAGAGACTACCATAAATAAGTGGTAAATTATTATTAAGTGCATCATACACGATCCCACATGCTGGGTGCATCGAAGAATTGTATATTGGAGAAATTTACTAAAACTTACCCGGTAAATGGCCATAGTATGTATTATATTAAGTTATAAGAAAGCCAATTTTTGCCTACGTCTCTGGGAAATAGCTTATTATTGTTTTTATCTCTTAACTTTTTTGTATGAGGCTAATAATTATCTACAGCTCTTAGCCACTTTAATCACCACGTGATATCACCCAGGTGAACAATGTGGAATAGACCTTAGCTACAGCATATATGATATTAAGTGTACATTCACTTTGTAGCCTCCGTCGTGGGTTCGAATCCTGCGAAGGGCAACAAATTTGAGTAGTTGTTCCTTACTGGCTAGGACAATGCAGGCCGATGACCTGATTGTCTGTAAAGTAAGATGATCCATGTGTCGGGATTTGCGATAGGACGTATGCCCGACTCCTGTCCGTCAAATTAAAACACCGAGCTTTGGTAATAAACACTTATAATCAAATTGAGAGAGAACAACCTATAATACAGTGGAGTAATCGTAATAATTAAAACACGTCTCTGCCATAGATACTAGCGCGCTGTCATCTTTTTGACAGCCCCTTTGGCGTTCCGAAACCGTGATCCGAGATACGCCACACATGCGTCGGATGGGCATGTAAAAAGTCGGTCCTGCGCTTAACTTCTCCCCAGTCGTGTCGGTCTTCCGTCCCATCGGATTATGAGAGGTACCTATTATATAAAGGAAGAGAGAGTGCACTTGTGTCTACGCAAGCACTTGTGCACTATAATATCTCCTGCGTACATGGCTGATCTTGTGAAAGATTGGCCGCTGTGGTCGTTTCGGCTAGGAGGACATTATTATAACAATCACTTTCGTACTTTTTGCAGACTGTCATAGATTAAGACGATATAATGTAAGAAAAGTAAATGTTGTGTCAAAAAAGTGGTTTTTGATTAGGAAAGAAAATATAATTTACAACAACCTCCGTATTTGCTTTACACAAAGGGTAAAATTTCCCTTACGTGGCAACTCTAAATTTGGTATGTACTTATTTTTCTGTCCTTATCGGCGGCACGCTTGGTATATGTCTGTATTATATTCTGTCTACGGTGACAACACTGTCTGTACACGAGATGACGTCAATTTTAAGTAAACGAGGATAGTGCATGACACTATCGATATTTTATTGTCGATGAGTTCCGATAATATTTTTGGTGAAAGTTAAATAGGTGTAAGGTATTTTTAGAATTAGGATCATAGGAAAAGAACCTTGGGTTGTCGTCAAAATCCGATTAATTAGGATAAGTCAGTATGGTTAAGTCTGAAACTTCAAGAAATACCTAAGCTGCATTCTTACTCTTATATTATGAAAAGTCTGCCTATAAACAACTTTGTGCAATAAAAAGAAATAAATATCTTTACTCATTCCTATGATAAAATTTTAACGGCCAAAAAGGGAAAAACATTTTGCTAAATATGTTGTATTTTTGACATAAGCTAGCGTTGGTTAAGCAATGTCAAGTAAGGCCAATACATAGATAGCCGTCGTCTGGATTTTCTTGAACATTTGAACTGAGCTTCCCTGTGCTTCGGTCTCGGTTGTTGTAGACAGTAGTCGTTACCTTCGGAGTCGCTGGACGTACGGGGCGTGGGCCCTAGGACATCCATTAAGTATGGCAGTGACTCCGAGGAGGACGGCGCACTATGGACGGAAAAACGAAGTTCCCTTTCATAGGATTTTTTAAAAATAAATATTTTATTTGATAGTTTCAAGTATACAGTTTTGTCGAGTACATTAAAACATTGAATAAATTAGTAGTTACCGGTTTTTTTTTAATAATTTTACGGCTGAAATGCCAGATCACTATATTCAGTACAAATATTTACGTGAAACCCATGTATTTTAAGAACTTGTGTTAGCTACCTATATTCTTGCAAATATAAAATATCAGACATTCATATCGCATTATTTGTTGTGTTGTGCATACGTTATGAATATGTACGCTTTTCGTCAAGATCGTTAGTCATATAGGTTTGTTGTCTACAGGGCCGTCTTTACCAGGGGGTGCAAGGGGTGCGGTGCACCCGGGCGCAGGGCGCCCGGGGGCGCCTGCCGAGCGCTGAATATTTAGATATTTCATTGAACTTAACGCCATTGCACAGTTTCATATATTTGTTACGACGAATACGTATGCGCAAACTAAAATACTAAAAAAAAATAGTCATCAACAAAAATCATTGTTTTACCACAGGTTAGGTATTAGTTTTTACTTGTATTACGCTTTCGGCGCTTGTCACACCGCTCATGGTGTGCAAGCTAAAATGACTCTTATTAGTACACAAATAACAATTTTATTTCATACAAGACGCGCGCGGCAAAATGTCTAATCCAAAGAGAGTGTATATAACCTTTGACACATTGCCGCCCGGTCGCCCGCACTTGAAGCAAAATGATCTCTAAGTCAATAAAGTATAAGTCGTAAATTCATTTGAAAAGGGGGCGTGGCGCGGCACCTGTGCGTCTGTCATAGGCGAGTAATTGCGTCCTTTGACATAGCCGTCCGGGCACTCGCACTTAAAGAGAAATGATCTCTAAAAAATCACTACAATTAGGTGTAAGTTTATTTGAATACACAGCGCGGCGCGCGGCGCCTTTGCAAGTGTCTGTCAGTGATTGATCTGATTTCTTCTTTTTAAGTAATTAAATTCGTTAGCTCATTTCATTTGCGACGACCGCCGAATTAGCACGGAAGATCTAGTGGAGAAATTCATTAATTTATATGTATAGTGTAACCATAGTGTAAGTTGTAATTGTAAGTGCATGGAAATTCATGGAATAAATGGAATTTCTTCGTCATAAATAAGAGAAAAAATATCAAGGTAAGTCAATTTTATTTTTTAAGTGTTAGGTAGCATGCAGATCTCGACCATCCTCATCCAACTAATACCTAGGCGCCTACCGACTAGCTGTTCGTCGGTCCAGCGGTGGGCTGGAGGGGCGTCCGAAGCTACGTACGTGGACAGTGGTTTCCATTCGAGAACTCGTCGGTTAACATTAAAATACAATACATAGGTACAATACCGATACCTAAAAGTACTCATACCTAGCTAGAAAAATACATCATTATAAGTATGGAATCCAAAATTGATATAAAAATAAATGATTTAATTAAAATCTTTGCCAACTCAAAAGCAAGAAAAATTGAGTTTGTTTGATGTATGTGACGAAATTACGTGTTTGGGGGCGCCGAACACAGGAACTCCAATAAAATATTTGATTAAATTAATAAAGTGGTATATTTAATCTTCCACAATAGTTATTAAAATACACACATCAAAAGTGTCTAGGGATCAAGCATTTTTGGGCAAAAAAATGGGCAGAAGAACAATGGCGTTTCGTGCGCTTTTCTGATGAGTCTCGTTTTGGTATGAGACCGGATACAAGACGTATACGACACTGGAGAACCCCTGGACGCCAACAGCGATTAAAATCCTGCCAGGAAGTCCATCCTTATAGTGGTGGAACCATCATGGTATGGGCGGGTATTTGGATCGGCGGAAGAACTGAGTTGATTTGGATCAGAGGCAACCTCAACGCTCAAATTTATGCTGAGACGATTGTATCAGACGTCATCGTTCCTCTACAAGTGCAAATCGGTCCCTTATTTCAGTTAATGCATGATAATGCACGACCGCACACCGCAAGAGTTGTAAGACAGACTCTCGCCGCAGCTAACATCAATGTCCTGCCCTGGCCTGCTCAGTCGCCAGACTTGAACCCGATTGAGCATGCATGGGATATGCTACAGAGAAGAGCTCTGCCGAATATGGAGGGTATCCAGTCGCAAGAAGACCTTTTTTTGTTGTTGCAACGAACATGGGCGGCCATTCCACAGCGTGATTTGGATGAACGCATTTTGAGTATGCCAAACCGATGTTCTTGTGTTGTTAGTGTTCGCGGTAGAAACACGGATTATTAATTGTTTAAGTTACCCAATAAAATTTTAAAGAAAACTGTTATTTCAGTCTTTTTTTCGAACTTTTGTGTTAGTGGTTCAAATGTCAAAAATCCCTTTATTAGGAAAATGGCAAATTTCTTTATTAATGCAAAGGTGACTTGGTTTATCGTTACTGTGACAAACGAAAACACTTTATTTGATGAATCCTTAAAGAAAATTTTAATTAATATCAATCAGGAGAAAAGTTATTGCAAAAATATATGTTGATCCCTAGACACTTTTGATGTGTGTATATATAATCTTAGTATCTATCCTTAAAGTCTATGCGTCTGTTCCCACCGATCTTAGGTAAGGGAAAGCCATTATGATATTGTGTGATCTTGGTATAGTCGAAGTGTTATTTAAAAGACATGTTTCCAGTTTGATGTCATTTATTGAAGTGTATATAATTTACAGCGTTTACTTAAATTAGTAACTTATTCTATGTCAGCACAAAGTAACCGCGCTTGTAACCTAAGAGCGGAGTACAATTACATATACTTCATCTCCCCCGAAAAAGTCTCATCATTACCCCTATTGCTAAAGGGAAAAAAAATGATCGAAAATACATTTTCTTGATTAAACTGCTTACGTTAAATTTGGAGGAGAGACATTCAGCGCCATTTCATTAAATTAATCTTCTTGTTAGGTCCGCATTCTCGTTCCGGGCGATAGTAACTTCTTCTTTTGGCTAATTATTTTCCGAGTTCTTTTGACATAATTTAATCTTCATTTTTGTTTTTCTTTGTTCTGTTTTGGTTCTTGATCTTCAATTTATTTAGATTTTAAGCTCCATGGTAAGTGGCAGTAGGTCGCCATATGATATTGTGTGATCTTGGTATAGTCGAAGTGTTATTTAAAAGACATGTTTCCAGTTTGATGACATTTATTGAAGTGTCTCTAATTTACAGCGTTTACTTAAACTAGTAACTTATTCTATGTCAGCACAAAGTAACCGCGCTTGTAACCTAAGAGCGGAATACAATTACATATACTTCACCATCTCATGAAGCCGTGACGTCATGAGCTCGGTGTCCGATGCGCGGCAAATGTCCCACGGTCTAGGTATATGCTGACGAGGCATACTGGCTCGTAACAAGCAATTAAATAACAACATAAACGAGAGTTGGATTGCTGGTGTTTTTCGCCATTACAATCATCTCAATATAATTCGTTCTTATTCTTTTGGCTTGGCACCGACTTCAGTTCAGTAAGTACCAAGATAAGTTAGAAAAAGTCACGCATTTTCGTCCTTGGAATTAAAAATTCTAATTATTTTTTTCGTTTTTTAGTGTTTGTTAATTTTTGTTTGAAGATTCTTTTTGAAGGCGGTTGAATATTTTTTTAAAAACGTTTTTTATTTGTATAATTGGGTTTAATTTGTATAATTAAAGTTTAATTTTCGTTTTGCATTTTAGAGAAATAAAGAAATTGACTATAATAATAATAATATCTTGGGACAATCCACACACGGTCATCCGATCCCAAACTAGGCAGAGCCTGTACTATGGAAACCAGACAACTGATACTAATACTTATATACTTTTTTTTTTATATAATTACATACTTAAATAGATAAACAACACCCAGACACTTGGCGGGAATCGAACCCACGACCCATTGGTTAGCAGGCAGGGTGTCTGACCACTAGACCAACGGGCCCGTCTATCAAAATTACGTGGATTGTGTTTTCTTGGTTGACACACAAATACAGGAAAAATATTAAAATAAAAAAGAATATCTAAACAAATCACAAAAAAAGAGAGTATCATAAATAAATATAAATAAAATGCATTAATTATGCATTGAGTAAATATGCATTTTTAATTGATTCATATCTTTTGAACGAGGAAGTTCGGTTTTTTAATAGGCTCGGCAACAATACCTAAAAGTTTCAGCTTTACAATCCTAGACAGAAAAAAGTTATGAGGAAAACTAATTCCATTTTCATACATTTGAAATATAGAAAGTCATTCTTTGATGGTATAGACTCGATAAAAAAACCGGTAACTACTCATTTATTCAATTTTTTAATGTACTTGACAAAACTGTATACTTGAAAGTATCAAATAAAATATTTCATTTTTAAATAATCCTATGAAAGGGAACCTCGTTTTTCCGTCCACTGTGCGGCGGCGGGGACCCTATCCCCGTGAACACCGTGTCTGGTTCCAGGGGGGCTATAATGCATCCCCCGGTGGCGGGCTCAAAGGCAAGGTACTGACGGGCTGCTGGTGCAGATCCCACTGGAGAGCCCGGGTGTCTCCTTTCATGTGCCGATGCGTCAGCGATGCGATAGGTTTACTTGCGCTTGACCACAATCTCACATAATGGTAAGTGAAGATAAGATGTGGTCTAGGATGGACCGCGCTTACCCATAAGATGCCTGTTCAATCTAGACTTGAAAACACCCAAGTTATATTTATCAGGGAAAACGTTGTCCGGGAGGGTATTCCACAGCTTGGCCGTGCGCATGAGGAAAGAAGAAGCGAAACGCTTAGTTCGGCAAGTTGGAGTGTCAACGTTAAAGCGGTGGAGACCCTGCCGCCGCCTGGCAGTCCGGTAAAAGAAAGGGGATGGTCATGAGTGCCGCCAGAGTTACTTTCAGGGGGGTGCATCTGCTTCTACACATTTTACTATTAACTTAAACTATAGAATTATACATGTATATGATGTAAATAAATGTAATGTCAAATTCAAAACACGCGGGTATTTGATTGAGTATGTTTCGCTAATCAAAAGCGTACTTATGTATTTTTTCTATGTATATTCTTCCGTGACAAGCAGGGTGCAAGGGGGTGCAAGTGCACCCCCTTGCACCCTGCTGCCAGCGCTCATGGGGATGGTGGTACAAGGTCAAAAAGTGCTTGAGCGCATTCACCGTGGAACAATCTGTAAAAAACCGATAAGCATGCAACTAGGTGACGATGATCCAATTGTTGCAGTTTTTCATTTGTTAGGTCATTATCGTCAATTATCCTGCGAGCGCGTCTGTCTAGCGAATCCAAAGAGTCAAGTTGATATTTGGCAGAGCCATCCCACAGGTGAGAACAGTACTCCATGCAGGGTCGAATCTGAGCTTTGTAAAGATTCAACTGCTGTTCCTTTGTGAAATACCGCCTCACCTTATTCAAGATACCAAGTTTTTTAGCAGAGATTTTGACTTTTGACTCAATGGATCGTCCGAAATTAAGGTCGGAGGATAAATTGAGACCTAACAAATCTAGAGGATTGGATGTCAGTATAGATACACCACAAAAAGCAGGAGTATAGATGTATTCCAAAGAATTTATGATCATTTTATAAAATATATAAAAAGATTGAACCGACTTCAATAACACTAAAATGCATAAAATAATTTTAATATTATTGAAATTGGTGTTAGCGTACCTACGGAGTATACTTATTTGCATTTTTTTACATCATTCATGTTTCTTCAGGAACAATTTATCAGGACGTAATGAAATTTGCATGGAATCATTATAGTAGTTAACTTTCTCGAATAAAGAAAGAATAATCGAAATAGGTTCATATTTGAAGTTAGGCTCAATTCACACCAAGATGGCAGCGGCCGGCAGCGCACTTTCAGTGTGAAAGAAAGACATTTGCCAGAGTTATGACCATTTTTACCTTAAAAACGACGAGTCTCATCCTTAAGGCGTTATTATAAATTTTTCTGACGCGACATTCTTGTTTTTTTTAGGAACTACCTACTTATTCGTAAATCGCAATCGTTTTTAATGGGACCCGATCAGGGGATCGGCCTATCCGTACAAAAAATAATTTTTCATATCGGTCTATAATTGCCAGAGTTATGCGCGAACATACGTAAATGTAAATTTATATATAGTCGAATTGAAAACCTCCTCCTTTTTTGAAGTCGGCTAAAAAGTGACACGGCATACGGTACACTACACAAACTCTTTTGGATATCTGATTAATAAATAGTCAGAATAACATACTGATAGTCGATATCGATATTTGATTATGAGCTGTCCCAGCGCTAACTTTGCTGCGGTGTGGCCAATGTATTTAAAAATAAATAAAAGTATTCGGAATAAAAGTGACGACCGTAAATATCTTATAATAATTAAGTACACCCAAACATAAACATACAGTTTCATAGAATCGATAATTTTTAAAGTGTTTAGTAAAAAAATATGTAGAAAATTCAAGTAAAGATACTGAATTTCAAACAGTAATCTTTAATCAATTAATTATGCATCTACAGAAATAAATGGTATTAACAATCATTTACGTGAAATAGAAGTCTTAAAATAATGTCAGTACATTCAACTTTTAAAATTACGCTCGTTACGCTTTTGTACGATTTAGTGGCAACACTTATTGATAAATAATATTTTTTAGTTTTTTGCAAATTTACTGCATTATTTGACAATTTATAAACGAAATAATATTTACAGATGGAAAGTAACGTTATCCTTGGGTACACTAGATAAGTCTTATATTTTTTTACACGAAAACGCGCTGGCATTCGGCATTTTTAGCTTACGTCGTTCCGCGCGCACCGGGATTTGTTGAATGGCGTGGAACGCGGGTCAACTAGTTTTATATAACGGGTATGACCGGTGCTCTCGTACTTTGACAGAGGGGAACGCCTGACAGTGGCCTCTCCGGTTGGTTTAATACTCCAAGTGTATGATGCACTTAACAATAATTTACCACTTATTTATGGTAGTCTCTCTTTTATACACTGGCAACACTGATAATGGCGATCAATAAACTGAAAATTTTAGGTTATGGATGAAAAACAAGAATTTATCGATCTTACACGTAACTTTCAAGTAAAATAGTAACTAATTTAGAGCAATAAGATCTAAATAAGTCGTTTACATGTATTAGTTTCTAAATCTAATCTCTAAATTGGCCATAATAATTCACGTTTACCTGTGAAACAATATTTCACTAATTTTACGTTCACTGTTAGTTTTACAGCCTTTATTACCGCACTGCACCATTCTTAAAAGATTTCCACAACACACAGTAATTTCACAGTTAGTTTTTAATTGTATTTTAAGTAAATTATTTAATTTTAAAAGCACGTTAACCCCTGGTGGTCGGGTCCTGGAGCAAACGTCAAATTTGTTCCGCACCCACGGTGCGCAAAAATCGAACATATGCTGAGGGACCAAAAATCATATATGTACACTGTTTCTTTCTATCACACGTAACCTACATAAACGCATTCTTTTCTTGCGTGAATGAGAAAGTGTCCAGCCCTCTATTGTTTTCTTCCTCTAAGGTATTTAGTTATGAGGTTTTATCTATGGTAAATAACTTGGGTTAGAATTGCATCTCCCCATCTACTCTCGTTGTTGGGTGTCGTAAGAGGCGACTAAGCGAGAACAGGAAGACGGGCAGCAGCGTCTTTCTTTTGGATTTATTTTAAAAAGTATAGTGATACACATAATACCCGGAACAAACACGATCTTATTGTACATGCCACGCGTCTCCACAGAACAGGCAAATCGTTTATGGGCCAAAGTATACGCTTTTATAACAACCTGCCACAGGATATCCGAGATCTTCCAATAAAGAAATTTAAACCTTTCATAAAAAGCCGATTGTCAAAAAAGGCTTATTATAAAATCTCTGATTCCCTGGAGGAAAAAGCTGCGTGGGCTTGAACTGCTCAACTCATGCAAGCTTAGAAGTTTAAGGCTGACTTATGTTATAATTTGTAAAACTGTTTAAGAAAATGACAAAAATGACAAGCCCTCTGAGTTTGTTGCCGGATCTTTTCAGTAGCGGCCGCGTTACGATCCGGTGGTAGTTTGTAAAAATGATTTTTTAACCGACTTCAAAAAAGGAGGTTCTGTATTCGACGCGTATGTATGTAATATTAATAAAACTGCGTAATATTCATATATGTTAGTCTATGTGGGCTTCTAAACGAATTTACCAAATTTCACGAGTGTATGTATTTCCACGGATTTCTCAGAAACTACAAGTCCGATTTCGAAAATTCTTTTTGCAATAGTTAGAGTATCTTTCAACTTAGGGTAGAGTACAAATTTCATCAAAATCAGTCCAGTAGTTTAAGAGATATAAACTTTTAATGTTTTCAGTAAGTTACTGTAATGTAGACGTTCTAGTTGCGTGATAGTGCTGATACCTATCTTGGTAAAATAAGTCACTAAAAAGTGTTAAATAAACAATTTAAAAAAAAATAAAAACCGACTTCAAAGTAAATTCTCTAAAAAGCATAAAATTACGAAAATATTATTGAAGTTGGTGCAGAATATACACAGCAGGTACGCTAACACCAACTTCAATAATATTTTCGTTATTTTATGCTTTTTAGATAATTTACTTTGAAGTCGGTTTTAATTTTTTTTTAAATAGTTTGTGTAAGTGTCTCCGTGGGCCCTATACATAATAAAGATATTTTGACCTTGACTTTGACCTATACTGCGATCCCCAAGCCTCCTGCCAAGCGTGGGGATTATGGCAACCGCTCCATTCTGCGGGGGAGGCCTTTGTTCAGCAGTGGACGTCTATCGGCTGCAAATGATGATGAAGTATTACAAAATAAAACTCATTTTCCACTTTTACCCTTTATTAATTATTTTAACATACACGTACTTACTTAGTACAGTTATATAAACTTATAAATGTAAATTCAATCTTCCACTCCGTGTCAAATTACTGAAACAGAAACGAATGAATACTTTTTAATTATTCATGGTTTACTCTTAGAGTGGTTTACTAGAGTATAGCCCTAATGCATTCATGTCTAGGTATTTTACTATTTCCATCAAGAACCAACTTGAAGAAAGTAACTACCGACATGATTATTACAATTTATTCCTATATCAGTATCGCTGATGAGGTTCAAAACGTACTCATCTTATAAACTTATAAAAGCAGTCGCTGGTTATTAACCCACTAACTATTCTGATATTCTCGTTCAACAGTAGGTTAAATAAACAAGGAGGCCCTTCCCAATGGTAAGGACTAAAAACTCCTTACCTAGTAAAGCGAAATTGGTCGCCATGGACACATTTAAAACTGAACTCAAAAGCAGCCCAGATATTTAAATTATGAAGACGGTAGATGGTCTTTTCGCCCTGCAATGCGGCAACCTTTCGTTTGGGTAGGTCTCAGATAGGTACGTATACAGAAGCGAGTTCATTATTAAGAAAAAAAAATGGCCTCCGTCTGTTAAAGTCGATGATTTCGGTAACAGTGTTTAAGTATATATCCACAGGGAAGTGATGATGGACTAATGCATATCGTATTATATATATCATATATATCAATAAACTCTTCTGACAACAGATAACTCTAATAACAGAAATGCATCATAGCATCTATTTATTAGATGGTCATCATAATTATTGTCATTAAACTGAAGATACACAAGTCTATCTCCAATAGAGATAGATGGTGAAGCAAATATGGCCAGTTGCCATTTCAGCTTACTAATCCTAGAAACATAATTTTAAGTCTTATTTACTACGCATTTTTGGCTCATTGCGGAGCTGACTTCTAACTTCATAGAAGTCCCCAGTTATAAAAAAATATCAACCGCATTGTGTACCATAAAATGTTGTAATGCGGCATTACAACATTTATGGTACACACACACGCACACGCACGCAATAGACATGATGACTAATTTTGAAAAAATATTCTATAATGTATTTACTACTACTGTTGCCGAAGATAATCATATTTTTGTATTAAAGGAGTTGTTGCAAAATGGGCTAGGAATATGTACACCACCTCAAAAAATCGAGAGAAATCCATAGAATCCGGAAAAAATATAAATATTTCGTTTAAATTACTATTATTGTTGTAATTTTAATTATAATTATCATTTATTTTATATCTATATTCAACATGACGTCCTAAGATGGCGTATCACTGATGTCGAATTAAACTGTCAGCCAGCCAGCTGTCAATAGCTACTGCTGCTGTCACACTTGTCACAGTTGGTTGTGTGCGTGTATTGTAACATACAATACACGCACACAACCACTACATAGTGAATTGATTATCATTGATATTTTAATTATTAAAATGATGTATGAGGAAACAAAAATACAAAGAGTACTGTAATAAAAATACTTTTATCGCCATTAATAATAAAAATGACACATGACAGTGACACTTTTCCGCCATGCCAGTTTTTTGTTATGTGTTGCAATTTTAAGTAAAAATTCTTAAGTTTTACAAGCAAATAAAGCCAGATCAAAGTAAATGGATAGTTAAAAACTGTTTTATGTGTGTTACCCTATTTTAGAGTATAGTGTACAAAATCCTAGCCCAGGCTCCATACATTTTGGAACATCTCTTACAATTAGTAGCAATATTTTCAATTTATGAAATAGATTTTGAATTTCGTTCTAAGACGAAGGCTGGTGCATGGCGCCATTTTGTGACATCACCACGCTGTCAGTAGGTATAAAAGTGAATTATTGAAGAAAGAAAAAGTTAAGGACAGTTTGACAGTTGTTTGTTTATACCGGGATGACGTCATTCACTCTGTTCGGTGTTTATTACAAAATGGCGATTAGCTGTATTTTAGTAATTTATTTATTTAAAAATTACGAAAATCTCTCTATTATTATGAAAATGAGATTCATTTTTGGAATCAGTGCAATCTATTTAATATTCAAAACCTCAGTTTCATTGGTATTGTGTTGCAGTCATCATGCCTATTGTCGGAATATAAAAACAGACATTTCATGTCATGAAACGTTTAATCAGGTACCGGAACATAAATAATATTAGGTTGCATAAGTCTACTTAGTAGCGTAGTAGTGACGGCTCAATGGGCGAGCGTTTGCCTTGGAAACAAGGTGCGCAGGTTCGAACTCAGCCTCTGATTTCTTTAATTAATCATGTGCGAATCGTCTTCGTGCGATTGATGAAGCTTTCGATGAAGGAAAACAGTGAGGAAACTTGTATGTCTGAGAAAGCCTAAACAGCTGTCGAACGACGTGTGAAGTCCACCATCTCGTACTCGGCCAGCGTGATGGACTATGGCCTAAGCCCCTTCCACGTGAAGGCGGCCCGTGCCCAACAGTGGGACATAAACAAGGGCTGGTATTATTATACATGCTGCATAGCATAAATACGCATTTATGTACTTACAAGCATTTCTCCTTATTCGTCTTTCCAAATAAAGAAGATAATAAACTACGCACCTAACATGTCTGAAGTGCCCAGATTTTAAGTAAAAACAACCTTATTTTTCTACGCGTACCATTTAAACCTGCTGATGTGCATAGTGATATATGAACAAGAGCACTAGAGAGTGTACCTACTATTATTAGCGGACCAGACTGTATAAAGGTCCTTCTAAAGTAAACCATTAAGGTCCTTCGAGCCGGGCGCAAAAGCGAATTCTCCATCATAAAAGTAATAAAACTATAAATTCTTTATAACATTACAACATCCTCAAAAATAACAATCGACGTCCACACGAGATATCCAATGATATCCCCGTAAAACAATCGAAGAATCCAAGATGACCAAGGGAGAATAATCACGAATTCGAATCGAGCGAAAATGCTGATGATATTTTGTCGAAACCAAACAATTAAAAGGTGCAAACCATTGTTACACAAAGAATCTAAGCTCAGACAAATTATTTTCACTGGTTCCTGTAATTTTTGTAAAGTAAGAAATATTTATACAACCTGAACCTTTCCCGATTTTGTTTGTAGTGACTATTACTAGTACGTATGCTTAATTTCAACATCGTATAGTTACAAAATTCATATTAGGTCTACAAAACCCAAGTTCTCCAATTGATGGTTACTTAGACATCACTGCTTAGTAAACCAATGGAGATACGAAAAGCATTTTCACTTACTATAGCTAATAGTGAACTAAAATTAGAAACTCTTAATTCTTTCCCTTCTCGTCGCAAAAAACAAAACCGATAAAATTTCAGGGTATATCAATCTAGTACTCACCAACCATTGCGTAGGTACTTACCCAAATTACATAGAAGTAGTTAGAAAAAGCTTACGTCAATCATCTGACCATCAACCTTGGAACGGTTGAATACTTCTGCAAGCACTGCTAAGGAATATTGTTGAAATATGTTAGAAAGCATCTATATAAACTTTTGTAACGTTTGAACTCTGTTCACCTGCTAAGGCCAGTCTAATCCTAAGTAGTTAGAAGGCAGTGGCATCTAAATAGTTTTGTAACATTTGACCTCTGCCCACCTAAATAGATAAACAGCCGAGGATAAAAGCGGACTAGCTAACACAAGGCAAAGTTCTCTGTGTGAAAAGAAACGCTGGGCCGGCAGTGAAAAGGACGAAACATAATCATACAGCACTGGTAAGTTTCCTCACTGCCAGCAAGTATCCTCACTGCCAGCAAGTATCCTCACTGCCAGTGGCGCTCAGTCCAGATAGGCAAAAACACTACGCCTATCCTAAATTATTAATGAAGTTATAACTTTTGGATTGTTCTGGATTGTTGGATGATTCTAATACATCATCTGCCGAAATACGTTCACTGTTGAATTAGGGCTCCCCAAGCTTGTCATAAACCCCACCTTGGCAAGTGCCATGGGGCATCGCAGTATTTGTGGTACATAATCCAATAGAAAGACGCTGCTGCCCGTCTGCTTGTTTCCCTTAGTCGCCGCAGTGGGTAATCTGCATTTCTTTGCGTGCCCCGTTTTAAAACTGTGAGCACGCCACTGCTCAGTGCAGAAAAGTCTTTAGGAAAGCATTTCATGGTTGCGATAATTTCTAATTCAAAGTTTTCCGATATGCCCTACCTTTTTTAAAGTTTCAGTCGTCTTCAAATTCAGATATAATTGGAATTTGTAAAGGATACTGATGCAAAGAAGTGCGTCCTCCATCTTTTTGAAGCACACTATGGCGCGGCCTTGTCCAGCCATGTCCACGTACTTCAACTCGCCCACTTCTTGCAACTTGGTCGTTAGCGCCGACAGTGTCACACTCGGAGGCAGCTGGACGGAAATTCAACACCTTCGTCAGTGGTTGCATTTAATTAAACCCATCCTCTTGTGTTTAACCCAAACATATCTTTAGCACGAGTCAGGCAAGCTCAGGATTCTATTACCCGTTCACTTCGAGATTGCCGTCGTCGACCGTTATGACTTCAAATCTAACGGTACTGAGTACAAAAACGAAAAATATGTTTCGAGAGTATTTATTTATTTATACTCTTTATTGTACACATAAAAATAAAATAAAAAGGACTTGAAGAAATTTGTACAAAGAGTATGTATGTACTGTGTACGTAGATTTCTTTAGCACGGCCTACAGCCTAAATGGTTTGTTGCTCTGTGACTTAAATTATGTAATTAGATTAGTTTTAGTTGTGGGAGTGATTTAGCCTATACAGGGTGTAAGGGACATCGTACCGAAAAAACATTTATAATACGTCATATAATGTCCGTTACAACATTACAGTAACCATGTATATGGTAAATGACAAATGACTAACTTATTAATTTTCGAGCATGTAATGAACATAATAATATGCGGAATAATGTTTATTTTTCAAATTACATTGCTAATTTTCTAAAATAATAATATTAATTGCCTATTAATTAATTGCCTATGCACTGTTATTGTGAATAAAGAATAAATAAATAAATAAAAATAAAATAAAAACACAAATAATTAATTGTTTTTAAATTAAAATTAGGCTTTATTATTGTACCAATAATGATGTTATACTAATTTTATTTAAAAAAAGTGATATTTTTTTTGGAAATTCATGAAAAAGCCGATGAAAAATTTCAACACTAGGATGTTCAGAATTGTGTTCTGGATCCCTGGTATCGGTTTTCGGTACGATGTCCCTTACACCCGTTATATTCTTCAAAAAATAATAGTATGGCGGACTTCAGCAGCCGTTTTGTATTTTTTTACTTCCAAAAACAACAATATGGGTATCAAATGAACAATTGAACACATGTGGGTGTGATAGTCAAATTTTTATACGTTTTATGTATGTGTAATGTAATTTAAGCCTTTTTTGTATTGTATGAACTTAAATAATAAATCAACAGAAATAATAAAAACTTAACAAAATATAACAACAAAATCAAGAACAACAAACTCGAGAACGCACGGGAACATAAAACGTAAATACACGCTAGCGTTGCTATCCCTACTAATGGGGCGACGCTTGAGGCGCGGTACGAGGTAGCGGGAAGGGAGGTAATGGCATTCTTGGAATGAACGCGTAGTAGACATAGACATTCTTGGCAAAACATAAGACAACCGGTATAGAGTACAGTGTTACTTAGCCATAGAGGATGGACGATGAAGAACACTGCTCACCTAAGTGAATGCATATATTTATTAAAAACGCCTGCGATTTGTGAGCATGCGTGTTTGAAAAACTATTTAAAAAAAAAAACCGACTTCAAAGTAAATTAAAAAAAAAATATATTGAAGTCGGTGTCAGCTCGTGCTAGTCTTAGTTAACATGATGTGCTAGCACCGACTTCAATATATTTTCGTTATTTTATGTTTTTTAGATAATTTACTTTGAAGTCAGTTTTTTTTAAATAGTTTATTTAATACTTTTTAGTAACTTTTATTTTTAGCAAAGTAGGTATCAGCACTATCACGCAACACGATCGTCTACTTTACAGTAACTTAGTAAAAACATAAAAAGTGTATATCTCTTAAACTACTGAACCGATTTTGATGAAACTTATACTCTACCCTAAGTTGAAAAATACTCTAGCTATTGTAAAAAGAATTTTCGAAATCGGACTTGCAGTTTCTGAGAAATCCGCGGACAAACCTACATACATACATACATACACTCATAAAATTTGGTAAATTTGTTTAGAAGCCCACATAGACTAACATATATTAATATTACGCATTTTTATTAATATTACATACATACGCGTCGAATAGAGAACCTTCTTTTTGAAGCCGGTTAAAAATAGAGAGAGTTTGTGTATAAATTAAGTGCATATTCAATATACGCAATGCAATAAAATGTATATGTTACTTTGTTAGCTGAACCGCGCAGCTCCGCACGCGCTCTTTCACTTTTCTGAAGATCATGACATGATCAAATGCATAGTTTACGATTCTATAAAGGACATACAGACTAACATTCATTTATATATATATAGATTAATAACTGTAGGTACTACAAAATTGATACATTTATGAGCTTTACAGTGTCGTCATAATTTAAGAATTTGCAATCAAACAAAATAAACACACAATCAAATTTTGTTAGCGGATAAATGTTACAATATTTATTTATAGTGTTGTTAAGATAGCTTCCGACAATATGGTAGAGACGGCCTGCAAGACCTGTACTGTATTAGGAAGTTGGGCAAACTCGGTATCTTTTACTAATACGTATATTATGGGAATTTCGATCAAATGATAACTATAGTACTAATAATAATTATACTCACTTTAGAGAAGACCAGCGAGTCTGAGGAAGTCATTAAACTTTTGTTCGTATGTTCAGCTTTTTTATTGTAATTATCTGTTGTAATTTGACTGTTGCCTGCAAATAAAATAAACGTTAAAACTGTCACATCATAACATTTTAATACGAAAATGTATTTTTTTTTTGCAAAAATTTAAATAGAAAAAAAAACATGTTTTCCTGAACTCTCATTCTATGCCGGAACAGATTTTTGTGACCTGGGGATTTTACCAACAGTTCGACAGAGAATCTTCAGAATTTTTGTAAAAAAATTATAACATTGTGCATTACTTTTTACTTTTTGTATACTAAGGTGTATAAACACAAAATATGCATGGGGTTACCGGTTTAACTTTGACGTACGTAAATCCCAAACTTACCATAATTAAACTCAGAAGTAATTCCAACACCAAAACCACTTCCAGACTTCATACTATTGTAACTGATTCCACAGCTTTTCACACTTTGCGACTGGTTGACACTCCATGTTTGGTCCACTTGGTTTAACGTTCCATGATTTAGTTGATTTTTCTGGTCGAAACCAACCATAGTTCCCGTAACATGCTCTCCAAATATATTTTGTCCGACAACATGTTGACTTATCAAATCTAGTCCCATTATTACACTCTGCATTGCCTGAAGATTTTTCGAGGCTTCTGGATTAACCAGACTGGCCAATGACGTCATACGGTCGTTTGCAGAAATATTTGTGGTTCCGCTAACAAACGGGTTTGTTTGTGAGAAGAGATTCGGTACAGAATTGTTTTGAGCATACATAGAGTAATTGGTCTTCAAGGCACCACTTGTGCCTGGATTGGATTTATTCGCTCCTTCACTCTTCAACTTGTCTATTTCTCGTGTAAGGAGTTGCTTCAATGGTTGCAGTTCTAGAGAAAATCTGACATTTCTCAGGGGTTCACCGTTTTGTGCCAACCCTGGGCCGATATTGGGTAATCCCCCAGGGAGCAATTTATTCCGGATCGGTTTCTTGTCCATATTCACGATAAGTCTTTTTTCGTACAACGGTTGGTCGTGGAACATTGATATTGCCTGTGGATTTGAATCCCATTAACTAATTTATAGCGACTATGGTGATTTCTCGGGTACAGAAATAGTAACCGTTTGCATCCTCTGGGCATTTACCAAAGGGGTTACCAAAAAGTTCATCACACTGGCACGAAATGGACTCTGTAAAGTTACCTGAATAGAGAAGTCTGAGAAAGAAGTACTGAGAAGTTCTGATGTGATTCCGTCTTCACTCTTGTTGTTTTTAAATTGTTAGAGAGCTATTCTAATCTCCGTCAGACGCTCAGTGCTTTCACTAAACGAATACCCATCTATGGACCGACCTCGCCTAACGTTGCTTAAAGAAGAGATCGTTTACCGAACAGTGATTACAACTTTTTTTTATTTTTTTATTTACTACAAGCAGTACAATTTTTATGAAATGATCAACTTACAATCTAAAAACCACGAAGGTTTATCCAGATCGTAATAAGTACATTCTGTGTACAATATCTAAAAAAATATAACAATTCAAAACGTTACATAATAGAAACTTAAATATTTTTTATTAAAAGATTATGCAAACAAGTAACCTTTTAAAACTACCCACAAAGATATAGGGTCACACCCGCAAACCCGATGTATGCAGGCGGTCACGCCAGTAAAAAAGCAACGTAATAGTGTTCAAAGCTACAGGCTGTTTAAAAAATATGATTTTAATTTATTTTTTTATGTTTTGAATCGTGATTGTATCTCTAAATGATGGGTTAAGCTGATTAATTAATCGTGGAAATAAATTAATTAAATTCTTAGCTGCAATGGTAATAAGTTTCTTTTCTGTCTGTTGCCGCGTTTTTATTTTGTGACAGATAGGGACTTGTATACTGTCATTAAAATATTGTTCTTTTAGTATACTATAAGTGACTTTGACATGAATTGGAAGAACATTACAGTACCCAAAAAGTTTTGAGTCTTGATCCTTAAATTTACATGAAATATTGTAGGGAACTATTAATTAACTATCTATGTGCGCCTCAGCCTCCGGCTAAGAACAGGCTGCATACTAATTAACTCATAACCGGCGTTTGCATTGACGGAACTCACCTGGACAGCTTCTACGGGATGTTCATATATAATTATAGCTTTTTCTTTTTTTACCATCTTCAAGAGGACAATATTGCCGGCGAGGCTAAATACTTCCCTTAGCTTGGCATCGTCGACCTCTTTATCGAGCTAGAACATTATGATAATTAAAACATCTCCGTTTTGTAAAGAAAAATATAAACTACTAGCGGACCCGCATAGCTCTCGCACTCTTTTTTTTTTTACTTGTCCGGTGAAGCTGTCATGGCCATCTGCGGCCAACAGCACTGCTCCTACAAAAAAAGGCTTTTAACGCCCAATTTCTTTTTTTTCTAAACCACCCCTGGATTATAGCGAACCAAACAAAACAATATTTGAATACCTTATAGCAAAACTCCCCAAACAGATTTTAGAGGGCAGAAAAAAGTATAAATACAGTCAGAGCTGGCAAACTTCCACGAGATCAGCCATCTAAGCGGTAGATATTATACTTAGACTATAGAATACATAGACCACGCGCACGGAACAAATAAGTGACGCCGGTTTGACCTTGCCGGTGTGTGCGTAAGCTGCGATTTCTGTGTACGGATACAATTACCTGTGTGTGCGTAGAGTTACCAGTACCTGAAATAATCTCCCGAGTATTTTTCTTTATCTTATGGACTTTCAAATTTATTATTATAATAATATTATTATTATAATTTATAAAATAAACTATTTTTAGAAATATAAAAACGACTAAAGAAAATTATCTAAAAAGTAATTAACGAAAATATATTGAAGTCGCTCCGAAGTATTGTGTGCTAGTTAACACCAGCAGTAGCAAAATGAGGAGAGGTGTTTTAAGTTTGTCGCATATGCCTGGCTGTGGCATGATAACCCGCAAACGACTGCTATAGACGAATTTGAATTTTTAACCGACTTCAAAAAAGGGAAGAGGTTCTCAATTCGACGACTTTGATAGTTCAATCTGTAAGAATTCGAAATCAAAATTGTTAGGCATAGGCCTCATGGGGGCTATGATCGTAACGCGGCATCCACTGAGAAGATCCGGCATGAAACTTAGCTTGTATTTTTTCAATAACAAATATATTTTTTTGTTTTATTGATAAATGAAAAAATACTTGTTCAATATTTTTTGATAACCTAAATGGAGTATTATATAATTAAATTAATTGTATTATAAAACTTCAAGCTTTAATTTCTAGCTTGAATTGTTTTTTTTTACCGCTCATAACTTGTTTAAAACTATTAACACCTATGTTCACTCATCCCTTGAATTATCGAAATAGGAATTGCAATTCCTGAAAAATACGTTGGCAAACAGACATACATACAACCATTTACAGTACATTTGTTTTGATGCCCACATGGACTAACATTACGCTAATATTACGCAATTTTATTAATATAACATACATACGCATTGAATACAGAACCCCCTTTTATTGAAGGCGGTTAAAAACTTTAAAAGTAATCTATTAATATTTAGTTCCTAATATCAAATAAGTTACCCACAAAAGATGTGATATTTTATGGGAGAAAAATTTGTGCAGTATTAAGTACAACACCGTATGACTTTGGTGAGGTTTTGTGTTCCGAATTTGTGGGATCAAAAAGTTCACCAAACTAATTAGAAATCTGTAATTTTTAGACATTTACCTATGAAATGATAATCTAGTATTCTTTCTTAATTTATCTGATGTGTTTTTACAATATTTTACTACACAGTACGGCATAGTTTCGATGTTTTTTTTTGCTGGGACCAGACGTGCGCTCCCGATCGTGGCTCGCGATCACTGCGGGTCGAATCATAGCACTTTGTGTTTTCATATTCCTCGTGCCCGGCGTCATTTGTTAGTTCCGCGCGTCATATCTATTTCTTTTATATGATCTAAGATATTATAGTGCACAAGTGTTTGCGCAGACACGAGTGCATTCTCTCATTCTTTACGTCACAATTCGATTGGACGAAAGGCTCATAACCGACTTTTTACATGCTTATTAGCGCTTGGATTATCTTATTATCTCATTTAAACAGTCTGTAATGTCCTAACAAATATGGAACAACACTATACAAAGTTGTTGTTTGCTACCGAATTAGAACCTCCGGTTTATATGCGCGTCGTATCGAATGTTCAACTTACTTACGTTCCCAACGTATATTCTATTCTGCAGTGGAGGTTTTATCGCAAGTGCGTTCAGATAACTCGTGCTGAGTCCGTAGGTCTCATAATTAGTGGAGTCGTCCCATTTTGCTGGAACACTGAGCACCTGGTGTGGACCTTCCGTATCCTTACAACTATTTATCATACTGCAACATCAAATAATACAATACCAATGATATAATATTTAAACTAGGTAAACATTCACTAACAAAATTACATCTAAAATGTGGTCGCGGAGGTCGCGAACTTATCTGTGCTGGTGGCGGAAACGTGAACTAACGGTTTTATTATGATAATGACGTGTAGTTTGACAATTTCATATAGACAGTAGCGACACTCCTATCGGAAAAAAATAATTTTGTCAGGCTGTGACTTGAAAAGAAATAGCGAAACAAGGGCGCTATTTCTGTGTGTCACTTTCGGACTTTCGGACCGTAACTTTTAATCTAGTTTAAATATTGCATCGATGACCTATACCTAATAAAGATTTTAGGCTTGCATAAAAATACCAAAAACAAAAAGGTAACAAAATATGCACAAAAAATATCATATTAATTACGTTCTGTTTACGTAGTTATAATTGAAATATTGTGTAAAGTAATAATTGCCGCCACCCCTTCAAATAATTTGCCTATTAATACGAGTGCTGGTGTCCAAAGGTTTACTGTGTCAGACCTTAGAGTATATTTTCGTGTGAGTTCTCAATGGTTGATGCTACAGTATGGACCTGAAGATAATAATAAATATCTTGGGACATTCCACACACGGTCATCCGATCCCAAACTAGGCAGAGCCTGTACTATGGAAACCAGACAACTGATACTAATACATAGATACTTTTTTTTGTAAATACATACTTAGCTAGATAAATAACACCCAGACACTTGGTGGGAACGGAACCCACGACCCATCGGCTAGCAGTCGGGGTGTCTAACCACTAGACCAACGGGCCCGTCAAAATAATCCATAATCGTGAGTCTCATTGTTACAGCAAAACCAGGATGCATTAGTTATCGTACGCAAGATACAGCAGCAAAAATATGTCCACTGCTGAAAAACGCGTTCCCCTCAGGACGGAGGGGTTATAATCCCCACGCTTGCCAGGCGTCTTGGGGATCGCAGTACAGGTGGAAGTTAAATCCAAAAGAAAGACGCTGCTGCCTGTCTTCCTGTTCTCACTTAAGTCACCTCTTACGGACACCCAACGGAAGGAGATGGGTGGGTGCTATTACGCGGACACGCCATAGGTAAAAGGAGTGATATCAAACATAAAACATTTTTGAATTTTTAAAAAAAAAAAAAAAAAAAAAACAATTCGTAAAACTTACTGTTTTATTAGCTTGTTTCTAACTTTCCGCGGTAATGATGACTCTGAAATGAATGAATTTATTTTTAACCAATAAGATGTAAGTATGAAGTTTATCACAACCGGAACTTCGATCACTTGACCATCTTCGATGGTTCAATCGTTAGGTATGAAAAGTATCACTAAAATAATTTAAATATTGTTGGAATTGGTGCTAAATATACAGTAGGTGTACACTAACACCAGGTTCAAGTCGATCGGAAGAAAGTCTCAGTCGAATTTAAAAGTGCTAAGGACGCTAATGTTAACACATTAGTATCCTGTCTAATAATATTCTCTTTGGTGATTATAAGGCGTATATTCCAAAATTCCTCATATCCCGCATGGGAATTGTTAGGGACATCCCCACCGACTGGAGTTTAGAAGACCTGGTTGCAGGAATTAAAACTCCCATAAACTGTGGTGAGGTTATAAAAGCCAGACGTCTTAATACAAAATCTGAAAAAGATAACAGCGTTTTATGGGTTCCCTCATCCACGGTCATGTTGACATTTTAGGGCCAAAACCTCCCCGAGAGAATTTATTGTTGTAATAGCACATTACCCGTTTCTGTATACCACTTTCCTACGATTTTCTTTCCTTTATTAATCATAGAATCAACAGCACATTGTATTGTTTAAAATGTATATAGGTATCCTACCATATTGCCAGTAACAGATTCTTACTATTTAGTACCAGTAGTTATAATTTCGCTTGAAGAGCTCGACTCTCATACAGAAATTAAAAATAATTGAATGAAATTAATTAAGTAATAACTAACAGAAATATTTAGTTTTTAAGGTACGCATCTGAAAAGCTGTAAGCATTGT
Organism: Furcula furcula; assembly: GCA_911728495.1. Taxonomy (NCBI): domain Eukaryota; kingdom Metazoa; phylum Arthropoda; class Insecta; order Lepidoptera; family Notodontidae; genus Furcula; species Furcula furcula. The sequence continues at coordinate 19,945,583 of OU452257.1, read as the reverse complement.
GTGTGTGTGTGTGTGTCGTATGTGTAAGACTATCAGTGTGTACGTGTGTGCGGTAATATAGTTAACAATTTAACAATGATGTTAAATGGCCAAATTGTATTGGTGACATTTTCACTGATCAATTGCGAGTAAAGGTTAGTGCGACTTGTTTTAACCCCTCCGCTGGTGCCGCCTGCGCGCTCCGATACCCCACCTCTGGCCGCCCCCGCACCGTACACCCCGCGAGGGAGGAACAGATGCATTATTTCGAAGATTTCTCTATATTTTTGTATTAATACCCTCTAATATGTATTTTATTTTTAAATTCTTCATTAAATTATCTACAGATTAGTATATAATACTACTAAAGTACTTAAATACATTTTTAAAAAATATTCGGTTAATAAGAGAAAGGGAAAAAAAAAATTCGAAAAAAAAATATATATAAAAAATTAAAATAGTTACATATACGGTATTAGTTTTAATATGTAGCTGAATATTATATCTACAAATTGTTATTAGTTCTATAATTTAATACTTACTTTAACAACAAATTTCATTTGAATTTTCTTTCTTTAATTAATATCATTATAAAGTTTAGTGGGTCCCTACCGAACAATGTCGTTATATTGGTTAAACAGCTCTTACAATCTTTAGTTGATAAAAATGGCTCACAAGATACCTCAATGGAATTGTAGAAGCATTCATCAGAAGAAGCACGAGTTGATTTACTTAATAAATCGACATAAACCAGTAGATTCCGCCGTCTCGGAGACGTGGCTTGCCCCTGGTTCTCGTTTTCGGGTTCCGGGCTTTTCGTGTCTACGGGATGATAGAGACGATGGTAAGGCAGGTTGCGCTTTGCTAGTTAATAGTTCAGTCACCTTTTCTCAAATTCCTGTTCCTGCTCATGATCCTGGCCTACACATTTTCGTTGCTAAAGTCCTTGATATCTCCTACATATCTGTTTATATTCCACGTCCCAACCAATCTATCCTCGCAGAACTTAAATCTCTCATGTTTCTGGTCCTCTCATAATCCTCGGTGATTTTATTAACCTCTGCATTTTAAATGATGGGACCTCTACACGAAGGGTTTCCCCCTCCCAAAACACAAGTGTTCCCGATCTATCCATTGCCTCCCCTTCCTTGGTGTCTACCCTATCCTGGGCTGTCCTTCCTATCACCTTTGGTAGTGATCACTTTCCTATCCTAATCCTATGTTTTCAATCTGCATATAGTCCCCTCCAGCCTAATCCTCTTCTAAAATACCGTCTGTCTCAAGCTGACTGGGTTAAATTCTCATCTTCCCTAGACGAAGAAATTGCAAAATTTCCTTCCTGTATATGATCAATTTATATCCTGTCTTCTTCAGGCTGCGGATAAATCTATACTACATAAACAGTCTTCAGGTAATTTGATGTCATCTCCTCCCTGGTGGGACTCAGATTGCAGCCAAATCGTTAAACAACGCAAAGAAGCCGAACTAAAATATGCAGCAGATTTAAGCATGGATAACTATATAAACTTAAAGCGTACTGCAGCACAAACATGTAGAACCCTTGCGGAAAAGAAACAATTGGGTTGGCATAAATTTTAGGAATCACTCTCTCCTCGATCCCCCCTGCCCTGTTATGGCGTAAAATAAGAGCATTCCGCAGATCGTATGTAGATTTTAACGTATCTAACTCTTCCTCCTGGACCGAACAGTTTACTAACAAGTTAGAACTCTTTTGCAGAACTATATTGCGTCCTAGATAAACTCCGAGACCCTACTCCAGGCGTGGACGGCATTCAGTACTCTTTTATTCCTAAATCTTCTCATACTAGCCAGCTATATTTCTTGAAAATTCTTAATTCCATATTTATTCTCTCTGGGGAGATTCCAGAAGCTTGGACAACCCAAATTATCATTCCGATTCTGAAGCCGGGCAAAAACCCAGATGATTCATAGTCTTACAGACCGATTGCCTTATCATCTGTACTAGCTAAGATCATGGAGTCTCTCATTAAAAATCGGTTAGAATGGATTCTAGAGAACAAAGGTCTATTACCAGACAGCCAATTCGGTTTTAGGAGGGGTAAAGGTACTCTAGATAGTCTTAGCATTCTCACCTCCGAAATCCGAACAATGAAAATGTTATTGGTGGGATATCTCGTCTGCATACGATAACGTTCAGCTTCCACTTCTCAGGCAGAAAATGCTTAAGCTGAGAATCCCCGCGAGGTTAATTTATATTATATGCAACTTACTTATGGTCCGTTCTATTTCAGTCCGCTATCAAAATTGTCTTCTCCCTCCACGCCTGGTTTGGAAAGGACTCCCTCAGGGTTCAGTTCTGAGCCCTCTCCTATATTACATATATACCTCAGATCTCGACTCATCAGTAAATTCATTCTGTAAGATCTTGCAATATGCGGATGATATAGCCCTTTATGTCAAATCGCCTTCCTTTCCTGGTGCCTCTTCCCGCCTTAATTCTGCATTATTTTACCTCAACCAATGGTTAACTGACCATGGTCTTAGTTTGTCGGTGGAAAAATGTCAGGCTGTAGTTTTTCCACGAAATCGCTATTGCGCTTTCTTGAATATTCCCAACATCTCCTCATCTTCAGATAATGTAGATAGAGAAACAATTGCTATCCAGGACTGGGTTAAGTTCTTAGGTCACTAAGCGTTTCGCTTCTTCTTTCCTCATGCGCACGGCCAAGCTGTGGAAGCCCGGATAACGTTTTCCCTGATAAATATAACTTGGGTGTATTCAAGTCTAGAGTGAACAGGCATCTTATGGGTAAGCGCGGTCCATCCTAGACCACATCTTCATTTACCATCATGTGAGATTGTGCTCAAGTGCAAACCTATTAAATATAAAAAAAAGAGATGGTTCTGAACTCCAAATTATCTGGCTTACATTGCACTATATAGTTAAGAAATGTGAGAGTAGCGTTAATGTTATGCGAGCACTTTCTGGTGTTCGCTGGGGCTCCCATTCGTTAACACAAAAACTTATTATACTCCACAACAGTTTTAAGCCATTTTGATTATGGAAGTTTTCTTTTGGAGCCATGCAACAAAATTGCTATTGCCTGTTTGGACAAAATTCAATCAAAATGCCTTCGTATTATTACTGGAGCCATGAAGAGCTCACCCATCAATGCCCTTCAGGTCGAGTCCTTAGACCCTCCCTTATTTCTACGTAGACAATATTTGTCAAATAGGTTTCTTTTCAAATTGGTCCAGTTAGAATCTCATCCTATTCACCCACTTCTTCACTCGCTTCCTCAGTCCGTATCAACCTTTGAGTATTAAACCAACCGGAGAGGCCACTGTCAGGCGTTCCCCTCTGTCAAAGTACGAGACCACCGGTCATACCCGTTATATAAAACTAGTTGACCCGCGGTCCACGCCATTCAACAAATCCCGGTGCGCGCGGAACGACGTAAGCTAAAAATGCCGAATGCCAGCGCGTTTTCGTGTAAAAAAATATAAGACTTATCTAGTGTACCCAAGGATAACGTTACTTTCCATCTGTAAATATTATTTCGTTTATAAATTGTCAAATAATGCACTAAATTTGCAAAAAACTAAAAAATATTATTAATCAATAAGTGTTGCCACTAAATCGTACAAAAGCGTAATGAGCGTAATTTTAAAAGTTGAATGTACTGACATTAGTTTAAGACTTCTATTTCACGTAAATGATTGTTAATACCATTTATTTCTGTAGATGCATAATTCATTAATTAAAGATTACTGTTTGAAATTCAGTATCTTTACTTGAATTTTCTACATATTATTTTACTAAACACTTTAAAAATTATCGATTCAATGAAACTGTATGTTTATGTTTGGGTGTACTTAATTATTATAAGATATTTACGGTCGTCACTTTTATTCCGAATACTTTTATTTATTTTTAAATACATTGGCCACACCGCAGCAAAGTTAGCGCTGGGACAGCTCATAATCAAATATCGATATCGACTATCAGTATGTTATTCTGACTATTTATTAATCAGATATCCAAAAGAGTTTGTGTAGTGTACCGCATGCCGTGTCACTTTTTAGCCGACTTCAAAAAAGGAGGAGGTTTTCAATTCGACTATATATATATTTACATTTACGTATGTTCGCGCATAACTCTGGCAATTATAGACCGATATGAAAAATTATTTTTTGTACGGATAGGCCGATCCCCTGATCGGGTCCCATTAAAAACGATTGCGATTTACGAATAAGTAGGTAGTTCCTAAAAAAAACAAGAATGTCGAGTCAGAAAAATTTATAATAACGCCTTAAGGATGAGACTCGTCGTTTTTAAGGAAAAAATGGTCATAACTCTGGCAAATGTCTTTCTTTCACACTGAAAGTGCGCTGCCGGCCGCTGCCATCTTGGTGTGAATTGAGCCTAACTTCAAATATGAACCTATTTCGATTATTCTTTCGTTATTCGAGAAAGTTAACTACTATAATGATTCCATGCAAATTTCATTACGTCCTGATAAATTGTTCCTGAAGAAACATGAACGATGTAAAAAAATGCAAATAAGTATACTCCGTAGGTACGCTAACACCAATTTCAATAATATTAAAATTATTTTATGCATTTTAGTGTTATTGAAGTCGGTTCAATCTTTTTATATATTTTATAAAATGATCATAAATTCTTTGGAATACATCTATACTCCTGCTTTTTGTGGTGTATCTATACTGACATCCAATCCTCTAGATTTGTTAGGTCTCAATTTATCCTCCGACCTTAATTTCGGACGATCCATTGAGTCAAAAGTCAAAATCTCTGCTAAAAAAACTTGGTATCTTGAATAAGGTGAGGCGGTATTTCACAAAGGAACAGCTGTTGAATCTTTACAAAGCTCAGGTTCAACCCTGCATGGAGTACTGTTCTCACCTGTGGGATGGCTCTGCCAAATATCAACTTGACTCTTTGGATTCGCTAGACAGACGCGCTCGCAGGATAATTGACGATAATGACCTAACAAATGAAAAACTGCAACAATTGGATCATCGTCACCTAGTTGCATGCTTATCGGTTTTTTACAGATTGTTCCACGGTGAATGCGCTCAAGCACTTTTTGACCTTGTACCACCATCCCCATGGGCGCTGGCAGCAGGGTGCAAGGGGGTGCACTTGTACCCCCTTGTCACGGAAGAATATACATAGAAAAAATACATAAGTACGCTTTTGATTAGCGAAACATACTCAATCAAATACCCGCGTGTTTTGAATTTGACATTACATTTATTTACATCATATACATGTATAATTCTATAGTTTAAGTTAATAGTAAAATGTGTAGATGCAGATGCACCCCCCTGAAAATAACTCTGGCGGAACTCATGACCATCCCCTTTCTTTTACCGGACTGCCAGGCGGCGGCAGGGTCTCCACCGCTTTAACGTTGACACTCCAACTTGCCGAACTAAGCGTTTCGCTTCTTCTTTCCTCATGCGCACGGCCAAGCTGTGGAATACCCTCCCGGACAACGTTTTCCCTGATAAATATAACTTGGATGTTTTCAAGTCTAGATTGAACAGGCATCTTATGGGTAAGCGCGGTCCATCCTAGACCACATCTTATCTTCACTTACCATTATGTGAGATTGTGGTCAAGCGCAAGTAAACCTATCGCATCGCTGACGCATCGGCACATGAAAGGAGACACCCGGGCTCTCCAGTGGGATCTGCACCAGCAGCCCGTCAGTACCTTGCCTTTGAGCCCGCCACCGGGGGATGCATTATAGCCCCCCTGGAACCAGACACGGTGTTCACGGGGATAGGGTCCCCGCCGCCGCACAGTGGACGGAAAAACAAGGTTCCCTTTCATAGGATTATTTAAAAATGAAATATTTTATTTGATACTTTCAAGTATACAGTTTTGTCAAGTACATTAAAAAATTGAATAAATGAGTAGTTACCGGTTTTTTTTATCGAGTCTATACCGTTCAAAGAATGACTTTCTATATTTCAAATGTATGAAAATGGAATTAGTTTTCCTCATAACTTTTTTCTGTCTAGGATTGTAAAGCTGAAACTTTTAGGTATTGTTGCCGAGCCTATTAAAAAACCACTTGACATTTGACCTTGAACCCGAACTTCCCCGTTCAAAAGATATGAATCAATTAAAAATGCATATTTACTCAATGCATAATTAATGCATTTTATTTATATTTATTTATATTTATTTATGATACTCTCTTTTTTTGTGATTTGTTTAGATATTCTTTCTTATTTTAATATTTTTCCTGTATTTAATCATTTCCAATATTTTTTTATTTTAATAATCTAACTACACACATCAAAAGTGTCTAGGGATCAACATATATTTTTGCAATAACTTTTCTCCTGATTGATATTAATTAAAATTTTCTTTAAGGATTCATCAAATAAAGTGTTTTCGTTTGTCACAGTAACGATAAACCAAGTCACCTTTGCATTAATAAAGAAATTTGCCATTTTCCTAATAAAGGGATTTTTGACATTTGAACCACTAACACAAAAGTTCGAAAAAAAGACTGAAATAACAGTTTTCTTTAAAATTTTATTGGGTAACTTAAACAATTAATAATCCGTGTTTCTACCGCGAACACTAACAACACAAGAACATCGGTTTGGCATACTCAAAATGAGTTCATCCAAATCACGCTGTGGAATGGCCGCCCATGTTCGTTGCAACAACAAAAAAAGGTCTTCTTGCGACTGGATACCCTCCATATTCGGCAGAGCTCTTCTCTGTAGCATATCCCATGCATGCTCAATCGGGTTCAAGTCTGGCGACTGAGCAGGCCAGGGCAGGACATTGATGTTAGCTGCGGCGAGAGTCTGTCTTACAACTCTTGCGGTGTGCGGTCGTGCATTATCATGCATTAACTGAAATAAGGGACCGATTTGCACTTGTAGAGGAACGATGACGTCTGATACAATCGTCTCAGCATAAATTTGAGCGTTGAGGTTGCCTCTGATCCAAATCAACTCAGTTCTTCCGCCGATCCAAATACCCGCCCATACCATGATGGTTCCACCACTATAAGGATGGACTTCCTGGCAGGATTTTAATCGCTGTTGGCGTCCAGGGGTTCTCCAGTGTCGTATACGTCTTGTATCCGGTCTCATACCAAAACGAGACTCATCAGAAAAGCACACGAAACGCCATTGTTCTTCTGCCCAATTTCTGTGTTCAAGAGCCCATTGATATCGAATCCTACGATTGTGCATTGCTATAGGTGGTACCCGTAGCGGTCTTCGGGAATGAAGGTTCACTTCATGCAAGCGGTTTCTGACTGTTTGGTCGCTAATTAAGTTCCCTGAAGAGTGATGAAGCCTCACGGCTAACATCATGGCAGTTATTGTTGGAGCTCTTCGAGTTAAGATTTGAATATATCGGTCTTGTCTCCGTGTGGTGCAGCGATACCGTCCTCCATGGCGCTCAGCCACGGTACCAGTGCTTCGGTAACGTGTCCAAAGTCGACTGATAACACTCTGACTTGTATTCAGAGCTAAAGCCACAGTACGTTGCCGGGAACCAGCTTCTATCATTCCCACGGCTCTGAGCATTTCTTCCCTGCTTAAATGACGTCGCCGCTCCATAATAACGTTGGTTTTAATCAGTAGTAGGGAAACAGTAGCACTAATAATGTCTTCAATGCGTTGTATGTTTTTATAGGGAAAATATTGACAGCTGATTTTCATCTTTTACTCGAATTTGATTCACAGTTCCTGATTCAAATTATGAAATGCACCAAAAAGGATCCATATAAATTTATAAAATCATAAATTTATTACAAAGCCACATCTCAATCTCAAGAAATCCGCTTAAAAATGCTTGATCCCTAGACACTTTTGATGTGTGTATTTATACTTTATAGAACACAAGCAAGCATATCGACAATGTTGTTTATACCTGTAATAGGTTCACTTATCAGAATTTATATTAACTGTGAACGTTGTAATGTTACTTAATCATAAGTGTACTGTTGGTATATAACTAAATAAAATAAAATATTTGGACGATGTTTCAACACGCGGTAATGTACTTCAAAAATAAGTTTTGTTTTATTTTTTTTACCCTTTATTGATCCCTGATAGACAAGACAACAAACCTATATGACTAACGATCTTGACGAAAAGCGTACATATTCATAACGTATGCACAACACAACAAATAATGCGATATGAATGACTGATATTTTATATTTGCAAGAATATAGGTAGCTAACACAAGTTCTTAAAATACATGGGTTTCACGTAAATATTTGTACGGCTGAAATGCCGAATATAGTGATCTGGCATTTCAGCCGTAAAATTATTAAAAAAACCGGTAACTACTAATTTATTCAATGTTTTAATGTACTCGACAAAACTGTATACTTGAAACTATCAAATAAAATATTTATTTTTAAAAAATCCTATGAAAGGGAACTTCGATTTTCCGTCCATAGTGCGCCGTCCTCCTCGGAGTCACTGCCATACTTAATGGATGTCCTAGGGCCCACGCCCCGTACGTCCAGCGACTCCGAAGGTAACGACTACTATCTACAACAACCGAGACCGAAGCACAGGGAAGCTCAGTTCAAATGTTCAAGAAAATCCAGACGACGGCTATCTATGTATTGGCCTTACTTGACATTGCTTAACCAACGCTAGCTTATGTCAAAAATACAACATATTTAGCAAAATGTTTTTCCCTTTTTGGCCGTTAAAATTTTATCATAGGAATGAGTAAAGATATTTATTTCTTTTTATTGCACAAAGTTGTTTATAGGCAGACTTTTCATAATATAAGAGTAAGAATGCAGCTTAGGTATTTCTTGAAGTTTCAGACTTAACCATACTGACTTATCCTAATTAATCGGATTTTGACGACAACCCAAGGTTCTTTTCCTATGATCCTAAATTTAAAAATACCTTACACGTATTTAACTTTCACCAATAATATTATCGGAACTCATCGACAATAAAATATCGATAGTGTCATGCACTATCCTCGTTTACTTAAAATTGACGTCATCTCGTGTACAGACAGTGTTGTCACTGTGTGTGAATTTACTTGTGTGCGTATAGATTATGTTAGTGTTTGATAATATTGTCGTGTGCCTGCGTAGCGACGTGGCGAAGAATGCATTAGTAGTAGATAGTATTTGTGTGAGTTACCTCGTCCCCCGCGCAGAAAGTGACAGACTTTTTCTCATAGCGAATAGTGCGCGTGTCGTCTCCTTTTGGTTTAATACTCAAAGGTATCAACTTCGAGTTACTGGAACCATAAAGATCCCCAGCGCTCGTTACCAGCTTTGATACGCTTAAAAATGTGTCTACACCTGTCTATTAACAAAATAAACACCCACTATTTGTAACAGATTTTGCTTCACTAGTTTTCAGACCCGAAGTTATTTTGAATTTGGATATCAACAAATACTGCCCTGGAGCAAATCAAGTAGTCTCTAGCATTCTATAATCAAACTGGCCTGACTGGTTAACTATCTACTGATGCATCCAAATCAACAGATGGTGGTAATGTTGGTGCAGCTGTCTGGATTCCTAAATTCAAAATAATATTGTCTTTTAAGTGCCCTCCCATTTGCTCAATATTTACAGGAGAAGCTATAGCTATTCTGGAGGCAATTACATATGTAAGAGTCCCATAAACTAAATAGAACTCTAATTCTTTCCGATTCTTTAAGTTGCCTACAAGATATTATTAAGGTTCCATTTAATTCACGCGATTCATCTCCTTTAACACTTAAAATAAGAGAAGTTTTAATCAGATGTTACAGCACGAATATCCGAGTGGTCCTGGCTTGGATAACTAGCCACTCTGGCATCGATGGTAATGAAACGGTTGAAACTTGCGCTAAAATTGCAGCTGTTATGTTTTTGTTTTCCTGCTCTAGACTTAAAGTACCACTGTATAATCTATTAACTGATGACCCTCGCCCTGTAAACATCCCCTTGCTTTTATCTTTGGCTCATTCTCGTTTTATTAAAACCCTTTATAAATTTATAAGTCTAAATAATATTAAGCAATAATTAATTAAAATACTTTTTTTTCTTCTAATTTTAATTTTCTTAGAGTCTATGTCGAGACTAGAGACAAATGCATTATAGAGCACACTTGACGAAAATGACACACACAGAAACAGACAAACATTGACTTTGTACGAATGACTAAGTGAAAACTGTAACTCTTTTTCGTTTTTTTCCTTCCTCGTGTTTACCGCCCAATCAATATTTTTAACCGATCATTTCTCATCATAATACTTGCGTTTTTTATAAACTTGTCGTTGGCAGAATCATCGGTAAACGATGGAAGCCATAATTTAAAGTGGAATTGGAAAATCATTTTATACTTTTCAGTGTGCTGTCTATTGAAGTCCGTTCAATATTTTTTGCCTGATACTTTGACTAACCTAATACAACACATGTTAAAGTACGTGTCCTTCCTGTTCAGCAGTGGGCATATGTATTATGGCAGCTGATAATGTCATCATTGCCTTTGTTCTATCATCTAATATATAAAATTCTCGTGTCACAGTTTTCGTTGCCATACTCCTCCGAAACGGCTTGACCGATTTTGATGAAATTTTTTGTGCTTATCCGGTATCTATGAGAATCGGCCAACATCTATTTTTCATCCCCCTAAATGTTAGGGGTAGTCCACAAATTATTTATATGGCAAAACAACGTTTGCCGGGTCAGCTAGTATCATATAATATTCTATGTTACTCGCACAGCTAATACAAACCAGAAATATTCATATTTAATCTGTTTAGCATCCAAGAAACACACATACATTACACATGAAAATCAACCACCTTTCTGATCTAGTCAGTTGAAATACCTTTATCTATCTGTACGTCAATTGATTTCCCATCACATTCAAGTTGTCCATCCAGTTGTGACCAGGCCCAAGCACACAGCTGATATGATGCGAATAATATAATACATTCTCCTTCTTCTCGAACTTTGAGCATTTGGATAAACAGTATTGAATTAGCAACCTGAAATGAAAGAGGATTTACAATATTTTTTATATATTATAATGTATGAGGAGATGTGGCCACTGATGATGTTTGATTGATGGTCTTCGTCTTCTTTTTCATATGGTTAGTGTTAGAGTTGTTCTAGCTACCCTCTGACTTGGCTTAACTGCTGTCTAATATAGATGACAAACAGGTCCGATTTTTATGTACCTTCCAAAGCACTGAGGCGCTCAGAGGGCCTAGACAAGATGCAATCGCTTCATAGCGAATCTATTTCTTCATTCGCTAACGGTGTCAGTTCCCTATAACTTGTCACGTGATTTTGCATTTTTATACTTTCTATTAGCGATAACGATTGTAGAATGTTACATTGTCTAGCCAGCTCAGGTGCCACTAAATGAAAGAAAGAAAAACATGTATTCAGTGACATCTAAATCTAAATCAATTACACTTTTTATTTTAACAATGCAACTGAAGGGTTATGGACACTCGTTAGCGAGAGCGTATCTGAGCGCAACAGCATACACCGCAGATAAGTTTAACAAATAAAAGAAAATGAAAAGAAAAAAATTCAAAACACACACACACACACATGGACACATACATGGAATGCACAATTATGTAAAAGTGATGGTTTTAGTCTATAAAATTAAAAATAAACTTAGTGATGAAGTAAATCCCATGGTTAAATATGTGGTAAACGGATGTTGAAGTGGCAATGGGCAGGCCACATCGCTCGAAGAACCGATAACCGTTGGAGAAGAAAGGTTCTCGAGTGGCGACCACGAACCGGAAGACGCAGCGTTGGCAGGCCTCCCACTAGGTGGACAGACGACATTGTGCGCGTCGCAGGTAACCGGTGGATGCAAATAGCCACTTGTCGTTCATTGTGGTGTTCTAAGGGGGAGGCCTATGTTCAGCAGTGGACGTCTTCCGGCTGATGATGAAAACGGATGTATATAAAAGAGTGTGAAAGTATGTAACCCAATGCCCAATGGACATTCTGCCCAAGAAATCTACTTCAATTTAGGGTGCACATTCCTACTGTATGTTATCTTTATTAGAGTGTCCATACTATGTGTGACCACAGATAGGCAAAAATATAGGTAATCTTTTTAGGATGCCATGTTCATTTTTGTCAAAACTGAGAATATGAATTCTGCACGGCCAGCGATGGTCCCATTCCGCTATGCACCACCACAGTGCAAACAATACTGTCTATGTTGTATGTCTGTGTGTGTAATTAGTATTTACACTGTGGTACACTTAACAGTGTGTGCTCGACACAATACGGACATGATTTATTTTGAATGCATAATAATTTCAGTTATCTCTTGTGCCTAATACATTCATAGCATGGTCCTTGTATGACCCTGTCTACTGGGCAGACAGAACAATTATGATATTTTAGCCAATCATTATACACTCCTTTGCAAAAAAAACCGGCGGTTTTGATTTTTCTACATTATTGGTAAGTACTAATTTAGTTCTAAGGAGGTTTTAATAGCCAAACTATGTTACTGGCACTTAATAAACACTCTGCGTATGAAAAAAAGTGCATTCCAAATTCGAAACCTTTGTTTTTAAAAATAATAATCCCTTTTTCAGTTAGTGACTTTTTACTTACTTTTCGCGGGTTTTCGGGTAAAAGGTTATAAGGTAACTAAAATTAACTGCTTGTTATTTTTTAGGAGAAATAATGTATGTTTGGCGCAACCTGCCTTTTTGTGACATAAAACAAATATCTTTGTGTCTATTGCAATGGCAGAAAAAACAATAAGAGCTAGTAAAATTATAGCGCTGCTGGAAGAGGGGTGTAGCCAGTGTTACGTCTCACAGCGGTTAAACGTGAGTCGTTCAACCGTCCAAAGAACCTGGACTCGATACCAAGAGACAGGTTCCGTTCAGAGAAGGCAAGGTTCTGGGAGAAAACGTTGCACACAACCACGAGACTACAGCTTTTTAGTGACTCAGGCGCTGAGGAACCGCAAATGCAGTTACATAGACCTTAAAAGAAACCTTGAAGATGTGCGAGGAACGCAAGTTAGCCTATGGACTGTGAGGAGGAGGCTTTTAGCAGCTGATGTCGACGACCAGCGCGGGCCCCTAAGTTACTCCGTGAGCACCGCATTGCTCGATTGGGGTTCGCTAGAAATTGCCTATCTTGGACACCACGTAACTGGAGTAACGTACTCTTCTCGGATGAGCCTCGAATTTGTCTGCATGGTGAGGACCGACGTCGGCGAGTGTTACGAAGACCAGGAGAACGCTATGAACGCTATGAACGCTATGAAGACCTTATTGTGGGGGGTCCGTTATGTTTTGGGCGGGCGTAAGTTCTAGCTGTCGTACTGAGATAATATTCATTGAAAATGGCTCACTAAATGTACAGGTACTACATGCACTACATAACAGAAATCATTTGTCAAGATGCACAACGCGCACTGGCTGTAATTGGTGAAGATGCCATTTACATAGACGATAATGCTAGGGCCCACCGTTCTGGCGCTGTAGATGCTTATATAAGCATCTACAGCGCCAGAACGGTAACGGTTCTTGCATATGCAAGAGATCGGTATTCGTCGTTTGGATTGGCCAGCGCGGAGTCCCGACCTTAACCCCATTGAGCACATCTGGGACCTCCTAAAAAGCCGAGTACGATCTGTCCAACCACCTCCACAAAACATCAGGGAGCTGAAACGTGTGATCGCGGCTGAGTGGGAACACATTTCACAGGACACCATCAAAAGTCTAGTGGAAAGCATGCCAAGAAGATTACATGCCGTAATCGCTGCAAGAGGAGGTCACACTCATTGTTAATGTTTATTATTTAATGTCTTTTTTTATTAAAATTCCATACAAATCTCTTAGTCTTAATTTCACTATGCCCATAAAAATGTTAATTTTAACACGGCTCTCTGTTTTCATTAACTGAAACACCGATTCCAGGATTTAAGTGTTAAAACCTATATTCTCATTGATAATAAGAAAGGAGATGTTCCATTTTGGCCCAACACTATGTACACTACATGGAAAAATAGGAAAAACATAGGATAGTTTCATAAAAATACTTATAAATTAATTTGAAGCAGAGTACAATTGTACATAAACTATTTTTTTAAAAATAAAAACCGACTTCAAAGTAAATTATCTAAAAAGCATAAAATAACGAAAATATATTGAAGTCGGTGCTAGCACATCATGTTAACTAACACTAGCACCAGCTGACACCGACTTCAATATATTTTCGTTATTTTATGCTTTTTAGATAATTTACTTTGAAGACGGTTTTTATTTTTTAAAAAATAGTTTATTTAACACTTTTTAGTGAGTTATTTTACCAAAATAGGTATCAGCACTATCACGCAACTCGAACGTCTACGTTACAGTAACTTACTGAAAACATAAAAGTTTATCTGCCGAACCTACAATCGTCAATTAGAGTTAATGATCATTAATCCATTTTTTGAAATCGGTTTATATCGACACTCGAAGCTCTTTAATACTTAATACGTAGATAGTGAGTAGATGTATCAATTATCTCGTGTTCAATGACCGAAAGTAATCATAAACTGCTCAGACAGCCGAAATAAATAGATTTTAAAAAGTGACTTAATTAGAATTAAAGTTAATAGGGGTTTGTGAGTGCGGCAGTATATCTCTTAAACTACTGGACCGATTTTGATGAAACTTATATTCTACCCTAAGTTGAAAAATACTCTAACTATTGCAAAAAGAATTTTCAAAAATCGGACTTGTAGTTTCTGAGAAATCCGTGGACAAACCTACATACATACATACCTACATACATACATACATACAAACACTCATAAAATTTGGTAAATTTGTTTAGAAGCCCACATAGACTAACATATATTAATATTACGCATTTTTATCAATATTACATACATACGCGTCGAATAGAGAACCTTCTTTTTGAAGCCGGTTAAAAAATGATTACTTTTGCAGTTATTTAGTATGTCCACCCTGTTTTTAGGGCAGCCATGACAGTTGCGTTTGACGTTGGTTTACTACTTGACAGTTAATGCTATAGTTGACGTTTCGTAATAGATTGTTTACGCGTGGAGTACATAATGTATTTCGGAGTTTTTAGTGATTATTTATGTTTGCGGACATTCATTGACTGTTTCTTTCTTGACCCGGGGCTTTATTGTATTGATTATCGCCTGTGATTTGGATTGGAATCCGCAACAAGTTCAATCGCAGGTATAGTCAGTTGTCAAAATGACATTTTAGTTACGTATTTCCGATCCATCATATTATTGTGGGGTGTTGCTACAGTAGTATTATATTTTCTTTGGTGTTGCTCTCCTTGACCAAGATATCTTAAATGTACAATAAAACGAAGCAATATTAAAAAAAGATAACATTACAAAACAGTTACTATATTGAATAGATATATATACATATAGTGTACATGGTGTTGGCCCAGGCTCCATACATTTCTGGAACAACTCCTTTCTAGTCATTTAAGCTAATGAAATACTAAAAATATTAATATTATCCATAGAAAAGCCAATGACTGTAAGGTGCCCGTTTTTTTTGCAAAGGAGTGTACCTCATGGACTTTTATGATATGCCTTTGATGAACAGCATCTAATACAAACTATTCAATCAACCATAAAAAAATTAAAAACTATAAGATATTTACCTCAGGATTTTTTTCTGAAATAACATCTTGAACATCTGAAAATCGCCATGTATTAGGGATATTTTTTAAACGAAGTATATTACAATCAGCAGGCTTGCTTCCTTGCAATGAAGAGTAGCTTTCAGTACATTTTAGACGACGTTGGGTTCGGCGTGGTAAGGGGGAGCGAGATTTGCTTCTTACACCATCACCTGGAAGTATAAGCCTTATAAGTTAATGTATTAGGATTATGGTCGTCTGGCATTGGGATTATGTCTAAGAGATTAATTTAGACATATCGTCCCCATAGAGCGAAAAGTCACCAAGTCCCAAAATGAGTTTTAAATGTCATCAGACCCACTGTACTTTTCTCTATCTACCTGTCTAACAATATTTTCAAAAAGCCAAATACTTTTGGTTTTAGCTAGTGTGAAAATTCACCATGTCAGTATGTTGGATCTTCAAAGTTACCGGAACAAATACCTAAGTAGACATAATTACTTTAATCCTTTTTCTTTAAACATTTTTATTTATGTTTTGTAGTGCAAGTTGTGTTAGTGTCAAACTCACTAACACAATATAGTTAATTTTAAGATGTTTTCTAACAAAATGTGAAAGCGAAAACTAATTAAAGTATACTTGGTGATTTTTCAATGAAGGCAGTATGCAATAATCTGCAAATGCAAAAAAATTAAAAATTTGTATTATTTACTATTTTTTTTAAGTCGAATATTCAATAACTGAGTTTAAACTGTAACAATTTAAGGTAAAAATTAATTAACTTAGTTTTTCTTATTTATCTTTAATTTTTTTTTCATTTTTCTATCTTTGAGAGCTCATATCTCAAATCAGTGTTTTACGACTTAATGACTATTCGCTCTACGGGGAGAATAATCCCTTCAAAAATATTTTGTCGATTTAGAGCATACCAACGATATCAGAAGTATATCACTTGAGCTTAGGAACGCACGTTTCTACTGACTTATGACCACTAGTGGGTAACAAGTTTACTGATTAAGTTTTTTCTCATTGAAATGAAACTAATTTTACGGATTATATCGCAGTTTATTTTTGATTTTAATTTCCCGACGTTTCGAATACTTTACAGCATTCATGGTCACGGGCGGACTGGATGGTGACCATGAATGCTGTAAAGTATTCGAAACGTCGGGAAATTAAAATCAAAAATAAACCGCGATATAATATGTAAAATTAGTTTCATTTCAATGTGTAATATTCGCATAAATATCAGAAATCATTAAGTCTTTTCTCGCTATAGCCAGTCTACTACATAGATAAGTGTTTGGGTTATGTTTAATATTGGTGAATGATACTGTAACTGTTCCAATCCAATCCAATTTTGGTTTATGGCTCCATGGTTAATTGATGATCATGCCAACGACAAGACATTGGCGAGAGCTTAATAATTAAGCCTGGCTTATAGCTCCAGCTGACTTAGGACGACTGGCATGCAAGGCATATACAAAATACAACATTGGCTTTCGCTAGGCGGTCGACTAAACGCCTTCTCTCTCATTGAATAGGTTTGTACACGGTTACCGAAACCATTTTAGTAAAAGAACAACTATCAGATGCACAATAATAATTAGGTACAAAGAACTATACTTAGTACATATGAATCAAGTATAACTTACTCATTCTTGGTAAAAAGTTAATCAAGGACAATTATTTCTCAAAATGAACTAAAATACAAACGCAACTCTCCAACATAAACAAAACCGAAATCTGCGTCAGCTGCGTTCAGTGTTGCCAACTCTCAAAAATGTATCCCCCCCTAAGCTCTAATCAAAAACCCCTAAAACCACCACAATTTCTAGAGATTCCCCCTAAAAAAATTATCGTGTATAAAATAAATAATTAAAAATTTTAAAATAAATAATACATTAAAATGATAAAATATTTATTATATGCAATAAACGAACAATAAATTTTAATCAATCAATAAATAATTTCATTCAGAAACCCCATTTTTCCAAATTATTTATTTATAAATAATCGAAAACTTCAACTAGAGACATTGGCCCACTGTTTATTACTTAGTTAATTGAAGTTATAAAAATCCCTAAAAATACCCCTAAGAATTTAACACCCCTAAAAAAATCCCATCCCACATTTTTCCCCCCTAACTTTAGGGGGAAAACCCCTAAGTTGGCAACCCTGGCTGCGTTCCCGACTATTACATTACTCTGTGTTCCCGACACATCAACACATAAACCATAGAGAAAAGTAATACCTACACAAACTATCACAATCTAGGGATATTAAAATAATTGATTTTTATTTAATCGATTATTATTTTCTTATAATCGATTTTTATATGAATATTAATCGATTTTTAGTAAATCGATTAAATAATAATATCTTGGGACAATCCACACACTAAATAAATTAAATAAATTACGTGTTTAAATCGATTTTCAGAAACAGCTCGTATCTATGCGACGGATGAAAAATACTTGCAGTATTGTAATACTGCAGATTAAATAATACTGCAGATTAACAAATCGGCACTATTTTTCAGTCTTGTTTTATACATAAAACAAGACTGAAAATTAGTGGCAATTATTTTAGAATTTTGTTTTTTTAGTGGCAATTATTTTAGAATTTTAATTTAGTTTTTGAGACAACGTAGTCGTTTAGAATTTTTTTTTTAATTCTCGTTTTAAGTATTTTATTTTAATATGAATCTCTTAGGTTTATTATGAAAAGCATGTACTTTTAAACAATACAATAAAATACGATTTTTTTCGCAGAAATCGATTATTTATTTTTATTAAAATAGATTTTTGACAAATCGATTAATTTTGAATAAAGAAAAATCAATTTTTATTTAACGATTCTTTTCCATTAATCTCACAACCCTATACAATCACACAAAACCTTGGATTGGAGCATAGACTAGTATGAGATACTACGTATATATATGATTGGAGGAAGTCAATCCCTAATACGTCTGTGGAGGAAGTTATGGGTCGTATGCACAGACGTATTAGGGATGCTACCATTCTGTCTACGGATGCTACGCATCAGACGGTGAACTGCCCTAGAGGAAAAATCACATTACGGATTTGCAGTAATAGAACATGACGTCTGTTTTTTTTTAATTTATACGCTCATATCACGTGCCGTGGGCCAGAACTTTTCGCCTAATCTTTAAAAAAAATGGAAGCTAGCCTTTTAAGCCGCTTTACTTTTTATATTCCTATTCCAATTTTCTTTAATATTTCATATTCAGGCTTAAAATAAAATAAAATATACATATTAATTTAAATTACTTTTATTATTTATTAAAAAAAATATACAAAATAAGATTCATACTCTGGTCAGGATGCGACTCTCCGGGTAGTTTTTCCTTAATTCATTTGTTTGATAAACAGTCTCCATTTATAATAGCGGCTAGTTATTATATATTATTAAAGAATGGGTTAATGTCATGGTCGAGATGTGGCTTGTCACAGCTTTTTAGAGATATGTTTGTTTGTCCGATAAATTGGCATTGTTAACAGCATCAAAGGGACCATCGCAGATGTACAAATTCCAACTGAAACAAAAGAGTGAAATGCTTTAGTATTTTGTATGACACACACAATTACCAAAAACAGAAGAGAAGAGAACCTAGTGCAGAAGTGAATAATTCCGGTTAATTATTATTCTATCTTATTTTTACAGTAATAAGTTTTCAGCAGTTGCAGCTTTATTAGCCTGGCCTAATAGTATGGAACTGTCCTACTACAGCACAAAATGTGCATCAGCTGTAGAGAAGTAAATGAGGACAAATTAGGTACAACAATGTATAGATACAAGACAACTGTGTTAAATTTATAAAACTAATGTTATAAATGTTAATTCATATAGTACATGATGTAGTGGATTATAAGTTAAATTAGGTAGCATTAATTAGCATTATTATCATGAAAAGTATGAGAAAATATTCGTAACAAGGTACTTAGCATTGTGGTCAGTGTGCATTGTCTAAGGAGTGCATTTGTTGATTTCGTAAGCCAAAAATAACGTAGGGTAGGCTTCAACACGAAGACGAGGCCTCACTGGTATGAGGCAATGAACTTTTCGGTGAAGAATATCCTTTCACAGTTCATGTTTATATGTTACAGTCCTGCATAGTACAATCTTGGGGAAAAACATTAAATTGATTGCCGTCCTTACTCCTACAAGCACAATTCACGACACAGTTGTTTTAAAACGTAATGCAAGTTGTAATCAAGATTTGACACAATCATTAAGTACAAAATTGAAAAAAATTACAATGAACAACGAACTTGGTAAAATCACAATGGCGTCCACATAGTTTTCTGGTTTTCTGTCTTAATAAAATAAAATATGGCGTCTATATTACAGATTGTTTTCTTTCTCTAAGATTACAGACGACAAAGGAATGAAATATGAAGGAGGGAGGAGGGATACTGTCAAAATGGATAGTTACAATATGGCTACTATTGCGAGGAATGGAAGTACCGAGATTTATAGCCGTGGTCGTATGTTGTATCAAGCTTCATGGTCGTATCGTACCACGAAGATATAGGGTCAAAGTGGAGGCAACACTCCCAAATACATGCCTGAGGTCAACGCTATCCCTTTCATGGAGGTCGGATCTCTCGTTCTAAGAGGGTAACCTTGATGTTTCATGAAAAATCAGGACATCATCTTAATTTAGTCGCATACGACTTACTTGGTTTGTTTAAGCTTTAAGTTTAAACCGATTAAATATGTCTAGTTGCTTCCGTTTACCTCTCAAAATACGACGGGACGAAAAACCGGCACGACCGTTGAGAGACCAGGCGCAGGACCTACATTTTACATATCTATCTGACGCATGGAGCATCTTACTTTACAGACAATCAAGTAATAAATAAATAATAAGTTAATGGTTGTGAAAATAAAAGCATATGAAGTTATGATAAAAAGAAATTGTATTACAAGATCATTTATTCAGTACGTTTAACGATCTCCAATTAATCACAAGATATTGAATAGCAATTTCCATTATATGCAAACAACTAAAACAGCTTGTAACCCACACATTAGACGATAGAAAAAGCATTTGCAGTAAATTTAGGTTTCCATTGGACCAACTGCAGATCATTGCAGCTTCATAAAATTTCTTTTCGAATGGATAGTCATAATATTCCTTCGCTCAATATCTTTAGGAAATCTACAAGAATATAAAAAATGTATTAATATTGACCACGGGTAAATAAAACAGTATGTATAGTGACAGATATAGTGACAGGTTAAGAAATAGTGACATAAGGAAACGTTGTGGTATGAAAGAAGATGTTGTGACAAAAATTGAGGTATGCTGAGATGGTT
The DNA here is from genome assembly GCA_911728495.1 of Furcula furcula. Lineage (NCBI taxonomy): Eukaryota > Metazoa > Arthropoda > Insecta > Lepidoptera > Notodontidae > Furcula > Furcula furcula. The sequence goes on along the minus strand of OU452257.1, from coordinate 19,924,610 downwards.
TGGTCATGTCGAGAGAATGAATGAGGAACGATTGACGAAAATAGTGTATAAGGCGGGTGTGAATGAAAGTGTTGGAAGGGGTAGACTTAGGCGGACGTTTCAAGACCAAATCAGGGACGTCTTGAAAAAAGGCCAGGTCAAGAGTACCCTAAATCGAAGAGCATGTATGAAGGGAATAATGAAAGTGGACGAAGCGAAACAAGTATGTAAGGATCGTAGCAAGTGGAAAGAAGTGGTCTCTGCCTACCCCTACGGGAAAGAGGCGTGATTATATGTATATTTATAGAATGATATAGGTACTCTCGCCGATACGACCACAGCGGCCAATCTTTCGCAAGATCAGCCATCAGCCAGTGCACAAATGCTTGCGTAGCCACAAGTGCACTCTTTCTTCCTTTTACCTCTCACAATTTAGTGATACGAAAGATCAACACGACCGGGGAGAGGTCAGGCGCAGGAACGAATTTTATATGCCTATCCGACGCATGGATCATCTTACTTTACAGACAATCAGATGACCAGCCTGCATTGTCCTAGCCAGTAAGGAACAAATATACAAAGTTGTTGGTCCCCGCAGGATTCGAACCTGCGACCCCCGGTACGCAAGCAAGCGGTTTCCCACTGCGCCACGGAGGCTACTAGACGCAACAGGACTAGGAGGCGACAAGAATAAATATATTATAATAATATGTTTAAAACTACATACACACTTGAACATACAATATTTTTTCCATATCAATCCTTTGAACTAAATACCTACATCGTATATTTTTTATCATAAAGTGGCGTTAAAAAAATCCCCAAAACGGAAAGTCTTCAAAAAATCTTTACCATGGTTACTCTATGAAAACAATGTAAAATATTTTACATTAGATAATTCAACTACAAATTAATAGAAAGTTAAACCCAATACTAACAAACGAACTGAAAACGTGTTATGTGCCTATCGAAAGAAGAACTGATCGAAAATATGGTGCATAATCCAAAGGGATCATCGGTAGGTACATTATTGAACAAATCGGACTTACGAGTGATATTCGGTATCATCTAAGGGGTACAACATATTTTTGCAACTAAGTACTACACATTTTATCACCATTCTTATTAGTTTAATTCACTTTATCTTGAAATTATGGTATTTAAATGTTGGATCGATTGAAATGACAGACAGTTTCATGCTGACAATAAGTGCCAGTGTTGCCACAAAATACGAACCCTTAAAATCGGTATTTAAAATTGCATTTGAGTACAATTGGCGAAAACACAATAGAGCATTATTCTAATCGTACTCGCAGAACAATACCAAAAAAAAACATTATTAGACATGATTGTCATCGTATTTTATGTTTTCGGGTGGAAAACAATCTTTTGATGTTGAAGTAGAGCATTTCTATATTAGGGTATCCATTTCTCGGGTAATTTAAATTATTACATGGACCACACATTGGACCACTTAGAAAGAGAGAACCGGCCTCAATGTAAGGGATAGCGTATGCCTCAATCAACTATTTGGAGTTTGGACTCCACTTTGACCCTATATCTTCGTGTATCGTACGTACCTATTACAGTTCAGAGTCCTTCCTCCAAGGGGGGAAGGAGGAAGTCTGTCTGTGAGGAAGGGAGGAAGGAGGAAGTGACTTGAGCAGTTATATTCTGTCTACCTTAGAGGAAGAAAACAATAGAGGGCTGGACACTTTCTTTCTCATTCACGCAAGAAAAGAATGCGTTTATGTAGGTTACGTGTGATAGAAAGAAACAGTGTATATGATTTTTTGTCCCTCAGCATGTGTTCGATTTTTCCGCGCCGTGGGTGCGAAACAAATTTGACGTTTGCTCCCACTTTGCTCCGTGACTATTTTATCGTGGTTTTAATATTAAATAAATAACTTAAAATTCAATAAAAAACTAACTGTGACATTACTGTGTGTTGTGGAAATCCTATAAGAATCGTGCAGTGCAGTATTATAGGCTGTAAAAGTGACAGTGAACGTAAAATTAGTGGAGTATCGTTTCACAGGTAAACGTGAATTATTATGGCCAATTTAGAGATTACATTTAGAAACTAATACATGTAAACGACTTATTTAGATCTTATTGCTCTAAATTAGTTACTATTTTACTTGAAAGTTACGTGTAAGATCGATAAATTCTTGTTTTTCATCCATAACCTAAAATTTTCAGTTTATTGATCGCCATTATCAGTGTTGCCAGTGTATAATAGAGAGACTACCATAAATAAGTGGTAAATTATTATTAAGTGCATCATACACGATCCCACATGCTGGGTGCATCGAGGAATTTCTCAGATTTCCCGAATTTATTTTTATGATTTCCTGAAAATATGGATATTTGTATACTGTGGATAGCAGCAACAAAAAGAATTAATTAGGTTGCTAAAAGTTATTCCCGAATGCTTAAATATTCAGAAATAATGTAAGCGCTCAAGTAATTCGTCCAAGGCTGCGCAGGACGTATTCATTCGTTATTTATAGGCACAATGGTCATTGTACATTTAATCGTGCTTTTACTATATGCATGTTGTTTAAATATATGTATGTATGTTGTTGGTTACAATTTATTGGTAAATTTGTCTGAATTGTAAATAAATAGTACCGACGTAGAATAGTTTGTTTCATTTGCCCCCCTATTATGTACCTATCTCGTATGACAACTAAAGTGATGATCAATAAAGCAAAGTGACTATTAAATAACTGTCAAATGATTCATTTGGCATTGTCTAACTTGAATCACCAATAAATACCAAACACACTTTCAGTAGACAGACATCAAAGTTTGGTGGACAACTGAAGCTTGATACTATGCGTTTCAACTAAGAATGTGGCCGCCATCTTGCCATTTCAAATATATAATTACTAAAAATTATGTCGAAACAAAAATAGATAGCAAAATAAAACATTACAATAAATAATCAAAACCGGGGCGAATTTTTCATTTTGTGTTTACTCTGCTGCCGGTACAAAAATTGTAAAAAACGAATGAAGTTCCGCAGTCATGATCATCATGGCGGTCACATTCTTAGTTGAAAAGCATAGTAGTCACTTTGCTTTATTGATCATCACTTTTTTTTTTGTAGGAATAGTACTGTTTCACCGGACGAGAGGACGAGCGCTTAAAGCGCTCCAGCCAGAAAGGTTTGGGTAGCGACTAGCACAGGGGCACCTCAGGGAGGCACGGCCTCGGCTTGGGCTGCCGCTTAGAGAAAATGAGTTTACCACCGGTTCACAACGCGCCCCCGCTGAGAAGAACCGGCAAGAAACTCAGCGAGGGGATGCATGTCGAGGTTGCATGCGTACGGATCCCTTCGGCCTCGCCGGCGAGACCGGTGTCAGTGTGTTGATGTGTTTACGACTCTTGACATCGTTGTCTGTGTTGGTGTTGTGTCATGGTCCAGGAGGACGGACATCGGGTCGGGTGGGTCGAGCAGTACATGCCGCGGACGGCGGCGATGTACGACTGTTCGACGATCTGAGGGACCTGGCCGCTGCCCAATAGGGCATGGGTTCGATTCCGAAGGATTCCGAACAATGGTCTGGGTGTTATTTATCTATTTAAATATGTATTTATACAGTTTACAAGTATTTGTAATCATTTTTCTGGTTACCTTACTAAAGGATCTGCGTAGATTGAGATCAGGTGGTCATTGGTCAAGCGTAGATTGTCCCAAGATACTAGTACTATAGATTTGTATATTGGAGAAATTTACTAAAACTTACCCGGTAAATGGCCATAGTATGTATTATACTAAGTTATAAGAAAGCCAATTTTTGCCTACCTCTCTGGGAAATAGCATATTATTGTTTTTATCTCTTAACTTTTTTGTATGAGGCTAATAATTATCTACAGCTCTTAGCCACTTTAATCACCACGTGATATCACCCAGGTGAACAATGTGGAATAGACCTTAGCTACAGCATATATGATATTAAGTGTACATTCACTTTGTAGCCTCCGTCGTGGGTTCGAATCCTGCGAAGGGCAACAAATTTGAGTAGTTGTTCCTTACTGGCTAGGACAATGCCGGCCGATGACCTGATTGTCTGTAAAGTAAGATGATCCATGTGTCGGGATTTGCGATAGGACGTATGCTCGACTCCTGTCCGTCAAATTAAAACGCCGAGCTTTGGTAATAAACACTTATAATCAAATTGAGAGAGAACAACTTATAATACAGTGGAGTAATCGTAATAATTAAAACATGTCTCTGCCATAGATACTAGCGCGCTGTCATCTTTTTGACAGCCCCTTTGGCGTTCCGAAACCGTGTTCCGAGATACGCCACACATGCGTCGGATGGGCATGTAAAAAGTCGGTCCTGCGCTTAACTTCTCCCCAGTCGTCCCAGTCTTCCGTCCCATCGGATTATGAGAGGTACCTATTATATAAAGGAAGAGAGAGTGCACTTGTGTCTACGCAAGCACTTGTGCACTATAATATCTCCTGCGTACATGGCTGATCTTGTGAAAGATTGGCCGCTGTGGTCGTTTCGGCTAGGAGGACATTATTATAACAATCACTTTCGTACTTTTTGCAGACTGTCATAGATAAAGACGATATAATGTAAGAAAAGTAAATGTTGTGTCAAAAAAGTGGTTTTTGGTTAGGAAAGAAAATATAATTTACAACAACCTCCGTATTTGCTTTACACAAAGGGTAAAATTTCCCTTACGTGGCAACTCTAAATTTAGTATGTACTTATTTTTCTGTCCTTATCGGCGGCACGCTTGGTATATGTCTGTATTATATTCTGTCTACGCTGTCTACCACAGACTATTAGGATACTACGTATCAGACGGACAACTGGCCTCTCTAGGTCGCTAGACACAAGCTGTTGCTTCTGATTGGTTAGAGCAAAATGATGTATGACATTTCTTTTTTTTTTTAATTATAAAATTTGCAAGCTTAGGCAACTTAGGTAATGCCATATTTTTTGATACACGCACTAGGCCATTCCTTACATATTACAATTCAAATTTTCATACCCACTAAATAAAATGAACAAAATTACGCTTTATATTATTTATTTTTCCTTTTCAATTTTTTCTTGTATTTACAGAGAGCTTTCATTTGCATTCCTGGCAGATTACATCTTGTTTCTAATCTTATAATATCCGTGCCCTTTAATATTTTGTTTATGACTGCACACCAGTTATGTATGCACAATTTAATTATACTATCAAGCAATCCGTGAACCACTTGGTCCTTATGGCTTTGACATGATATTTGGCTAAAATCTATTTTGTTTTGGACTTCTTTTATGATACATTTGGAAATATTTTTATGGTGTGGATTTTTTTCAAGATATTGATTTGATAAATCAAATATCTTGCCAAAGTACCTCACAATGTGTTCTGCAGGGTAGGTCAATTTTTGCTGGGTCAATCTTTTATATTCTCTATAATTGATCCATTTGTGGACCTCACTGTTTTTTTCTACAGTAAGGTCTTTTTTGCATACTTTACAATTGACTTTCTGAAGTATTTTTCTAACGACCCAACCAGCAGTGTAAGCACGAGATTGAATTGTCAAGCGTTCACGTCTTGCATCATGTGAAACTGGATACATATGCACACAGGATTCATCAAGTTTCGAACCAGAAAAGTCGTCACCCATGTTGATTTGACTTTCTTTTGGAATATCAAATAATGATTTTATTTTCAACAATTGATTGCTGTTGTCACTTTCACAATTGAAAGATGTGTGGTGAAATTTGATAAATCCTGTGATCAATAAGGACTTGAATGTTGATGTGAAGTTGTGGCAGCTTGGATTATTATCCCTAAAGTTGTATGATCGCATCTGACCAAAGAAGTTTTCAATTGCATCAGAATTTAAATTTCTTGGTTTCATTATTTTAATGTTTTTGTTTTTCAAGATCTGCCACAACCTTTGCATGCTCTGAAGGGTACTTATCCAGTTTTTCAAACTGGGCACGGTTGATTCTCGACCATTTTGGTCTACAAATTTTAGCTGTCGTAATTTTAAAATAGCCTCCTGCCAAAAATCATGATGTTTGCTGGTAGCTGTAACAGCAGAACGAAGCTGTTTTCCTTTTTTTTTCAAATTATAAATAGCACTTCCATTGACGCTATCAAACAGGTCGTCGAAGAATGACACCACTTCTGCCGTATTTTTCAGTGTTTTGCTGACTGGTTGTCCATCAGAGTAATGAGCTGAAAGTGATTTAATTATTATCAATATTACTAGGCATGCAATTAGATGTTACATAATTATTGGCTTTATTAAAAAATACCATCTTGATTGGTATCATTAAAGTACCGTACCATTAGTTCTGCTTTTAGAAGCATGGAAATTTTGCTCTTTAGAATAATAAGATATAGCATGAAAAATTACAATCCAAGTGAGGTTTAACTTGTGTTTTCTCAGGTGACTGATGCAATGCAGTACCCCAGAGACTACTTTGTGTGTTTTAAGAAAAAGCATACAAAACAGACTGCAGTTGTCATGGATAGAGCTAATGGCTAATGTTACACTTTCATTTCTGTAGACTTGTATTGTTAAATAAACACTTACAAAATGCTGAAGTGAAGTTTAAAGCTCCAGCTACAGTCTTACTGAAAACCCGAACACAATTTTTTACCTGTGAAAAGTAACTTATTTTAGCTATCTCATCTCACTTGTATTATAAAGGCGGAAGTTGTCTATATGTTTGAAACTTATAACACCCTCAATTTGTGTTGGAAGTTAATAATAATTTTTTACAGAAATAAAAAACCTTTTAGTTTTATTCAAATCATTCAGTTCATAAATGTTGTTTGTTATGCCCAAACATCCACAAAAAAAAATAAACATACTGGTAGGGCACCACAGGGAATAGCTGAGTAGTACCATACACATAAAAATATAACATTTATAGGCACTATACCTTCATTTTTTTTATTTTGTCTGGAATAACGTGTTCATCATTCAGTTTGTGTAGCAAACGAGATTCAGTGTGCTGGCAGTCTGTCTTGTATACGTCAACAATATCAGACCATGTTGCAATTTTTTTATTAAAGGATATGTTTTTTGTAAGAAAATTATTTCTTAACCCTTTAATTAAATGGCATGGGTCATAAATGATGCTCATGTTGAAACCCCCAATGTGAATTGTGTCATCTGAAACAAATTTATTAATTTACTGCTATACAAGATGAATTAACGTAGAAATTTTATAAGATGACTTTATAATAATTATGTAATTATATATTGTACAGTAGGGTATGAAAACCTTCATCAGTTTTCAAATTCATTCCTTTATCAAGTTGTGGACTCTTAGTACCTTTTGAAACTAAAGCACTAAACAGACAACTGCATATAAAATAATACTTGATATGATAGATAACAAGGGTCAATCAAATCTTACTATCTTTATTAGGCAATCTGTCAGTCAACTAATTGCAAACGTCAATATGATATTGTTTCATTTGAAATAAAATGTCGGCATGACTAACAATTGCCCTGGCTGCAAGCAGGTGTCGATTTTAAGGTGACCTTTTCTTACCCGATTGTATAAAGGAAATTTACCTGTGATTTTATTTTCCAGTATCTGAGACCGTCTTGTGTCTTCTTGTAAATTTTTTAAAGCCGATTGAAATGCAGCTCCCTGATCCGATACGAGAGCTAGCGGTATAAGCCCAGTTTCACCAACTGCAGTAACTATTTCTTTTAAAATTTGCTTCAATTTTATTGCTGAGGTTGCACCTTCACAAAAATAAAAGGCAACGGCTTGTTGCCACTTATGTACCACACCCTTAATCATAAACACTAGGGCATGGTCAGCAAACGCATTGGTTTTTTCTGTTAGGTCAACTAAGCCACATATTTCATCTGTATGATTATATGTTAATCCAGTTTCGAGTGCCATTTCATCAAACACAATAGTGCAGAATTTTTTATCTTCTTTCCACATGTTGACCTATAATGTGAGAAATAAAAAACAGTTTATTTTGTATAGAGTACAAAACACAAACACATACATACAAACATATAAATATACTAGCTGACCCGCGTAGCTCCGCCTACGCTTTCATTGCCTACATTAAAAATAAAAATACTCCAATTTCCAGTTTCTGGTTAAATATTTAAAAAAAAATCGATTTCTCACTCTTTTTTTCTCTCCCATTTGGTTCTCTCTTTTTCCTCCTTTCTTGATTTATTTCTCTCTCTCTCTTCTAAAAAACAGACAGACAGACAGACAGACAGACAGCCAGACAGACAGACAGACAGACAATAATTCCAAAAAAAATTGTTTTGGCCTCTATGTCGATAGTATAGTATCCCCACATAAAAATTTTGGAAAAATATTCAATGTACAGACAAAGTGCTCTTTGAGTTTTATTATAGTAATATAGATTTATACCTCTTTCTTTATGGCTTCAAAAACTTGAGCATTTATGCCAGTTTCAATGTGTAATTTTGAGACCATTTTCTTTAATGTTGTCTCAGATGGCAAAACAAATATCTTCTGTAAAAACCGGTACGATTTTGGGCCTTGTTTTAAAATCGAAAGGGCAATCAGTTTCTCATCAAGTGTGAATCGTCTGGCTTTTTTTTCTTTGGTGCATAATTTTAGTTGCATCCACAATACTTTTTTTGCAATAGGGTTCATCCCGACAGCCATTTCTTCAAAAGAATGTGACTGTGAGAAGCGTAAAGCTTTTTTGGCTCTTCGAGTAAAACTTAATAGCTTACGAGATTTTCGAAACTCATTATATAGCTTACGACATTTCGGAGTCAATGCTTCAACTTTTGCAACAGTTCTTTTGGTGTGTTTCAGTTTCTGAATTATTTTTGGATCTGAAATTAGTATTTTTGTAACAATTAACTAATAATTGAAATGTAAATTATTATATAACTATTTTATCATGAGTATTGCTGCGCAGCCCCACAGTGTTATATTCTATTGGAACATATTTTTGGGATAAAAAGTAGCCTAAGTTTATTAACTACCTTTATACCCAATGTTATCTAAATCTTTTCAGCAATTTTAGTGTGAAGGAATTACAAGTACACACAAGAATTTTAATTTTTATAATATTAGTGAGATGAGATCTAATCATTATAATAATACCTGATGGTAATTGTTTTTGAATTACAGGATCATTTATATCTTTCAAAAGTCCATCTGTAGATGTAGAAGGAAACACGTCTGGAAAATAAAAAGAAGTGTCTTAATTGAGATTTGTGGCACTGTATATAATTGTGGTATAGCACTCCTCTACACATTGAGACATAGGAAATATTTGACCATTCAATTCTGCCATTTACTTGTGCAAAATCACTAGTATGCTCAGTAATTATTAGTACTTGAATGAAATAAACATGTCTATTACATATTATGTAAAAAAAAAAAAATTGGTACTCAAAATCGATTAGTAACTGACAGAGTATTCTCTATTATGCCACAAGGGAAAAAACAATTGCAAAATATTATGATAAAAATTGTAAAACCACCAAAAATTACAGATTTTTCATCAAACAAAACAAGTAATTGCTTGGGGTTTTATAATATTAGTGGGATGTGCATAATCCTATTACTAAATTACATTATATACAATAATTTAAGCATTTTTAACCTGTAGACTTCTGCATTTCATCAAAATGCGATTTGCAATAACTGTGATCAGAATGCATTTTCTTTGCATATTGGTGTTCAAGAGTATGGTCCGGTGCTGTAAAATAAAAATACAAAATCAGTATGATGAAAAATTTCGAGAAAATACAAATAAACAAATACAACGGGTAAGCTTAAACGTACCAGCAGTTTCGGTAGGATTCAGTGGTATCCCACTGAGTATTTCAGTTTCAAGAAATAGAGTAGGATATGCAGTGGCCAGAAGACGTGACTTCTGAGTCACGAAACGTGGTTCAAAATGTTTGTGGCACACTTGTAGACTGCCGAAATCACCTTTCTGTCGCAAAGATTCGCAGTTAATACTGTCAAGCCACTTTTGGAGTCTTTTCACGCACTTCGGAAATTTGTGTAAAATAGCGTCCTGTCGCGAACTTACACAACCCGGCACAGAACACTTGAAGTACATCTTGATTTGCTCAAGAAAACAGTTGATTACTATAAATGTGGAACAGAAATATACGGAAAATACGACGCAACTACTTCGCTCAAAGTAAGCAAGCAATCTATTTTGAGGTTATATTTTTCACCGGTTTCAATGACATTAAAATAAATATGGCGGTGTGCTGGCGGGTGGTGCGGGGAGTATAAATGTCAAACATCATTTTGCTATGCGTCTAGTTTTTTTTATAGGCAGATTACGGCCCGTGCTGTCTACGCTTGAGCACTTATTATTGAGCTGCAAAGAGTAAAATAAATAATATGTTGGTTGAGGTTGAGCTGATTTGTGCTGTCGTCAGTGTTGCCAGCAGGCAATTTAAGAATGGGCCGAAAGCAGTGCTGCCAGGGGCCGATTTTAGGCAGTAAAGGCCGACGACTTTCCATTGACGTCCGTCGAATTGAGGTACAACCCCCCCCCCCCCCCTCCACCTCTTAACCTTTTTGTAGAACCTCAATTAAAATCACTAATTAACTCGAAAATGTGAGATCTTTTCCTTAGAAGTTGCGGCGACCTCCCATTTTTGAGTTCTTTAATTTTTAATTCTGAGGAAATTTTCCTCATTTTATGAATTAAAATTAGTAATATGTGTAAAAAACAAGGGTTTCCTCCTTGTTTTGTGGGGCAATGGGGGAACCCCTCTCCATCAGAAACAGTAATAAAAAACGGGAAACAAGAAATGTAAATTAAAAAAACAAAAACGAAAATCTTCGTTTTTCTGTTTTACAAGAGCCCATCCTTCATCTTTAATTTTACATCTATGTTTAGAACGTATGACCTATGTCTATTTCTTTATATATAAAGTATAGTACTTTAGTACAGCTTTTAGAATAGGAATTGGTCAACCAAACCAATGATTTCGATGGATTGGCTGTCGGAGGCTTATAGGCCGATGAAGGGCCGATGGCAGCCAAAGGCCGACATAGTTTCGAAAAGGCCGAGAATCGGCCCCCCAGGGGCCGATCTGGCAACACTGGCTGTCGTCCGTCTGTCTATGGACTTTTTGGCGGGAAGTCAAATAAGGCGGCAACTTAAATTTTCACTCCCGAGTTAAAAATTATTTTTTTGCACTTATTCGACTGATACCTACTTGTTTTATATCACAAAATATTCTGGGCATAGCGTCCCTCAATATGAGTCCCCACAGCGACGGTGAAGATCCTGGAGATGGTAAAAAGAAAAGAAAATTTCAAGCTATTTCTGGCGGCGAAAAAGAGAAGTATAACATTTTTACTAAACCAAACTATAAAAGATTATTTATTGAAAATGGCAGCAATGAGTTTGTCGTTTTCGTAGAGTCAAGCGAACAGGAAAAACTAGGTAACAAAAACCCGATTACCCTTACAAAGATACTTACTGACAGTGTTATAGGCATTGTGGGCGTTCACCGAGTAAACGCCAATAAAATAGGAATAACATTTAAAAAGGCAGCTGCTGCCAACAATTTTCTTAAAATGGAAGAATTTTTGAACAAAAATAAAATGAGAGCATTTATCCCATCTTATTTAACTGAGAGAGTTGGTGTGATAAGATATGTACCTAAGGACCTATCCAATGAAACGATTTATAAGAATATTGTTTGTGATACCGAAGTCATATCAGTAAAACGTTTTATGAAAAAGGTTGATGGGAAACTTGTACCATTAAACACAGTTGCAGTTACCTTTGCCTCAACCAATTTGCCCCAATATGCTTATATTAAACTTTATAGATATGAAGTACACACTTATATTGCTCCACTTCTGCAATGCTATAAATGTTTAAAATTTAACCACTCCGCTAAAGTGTGCAGGGGTGAACAAAATTGTTCTTCATGTGCTGGACGTCACTCATACAAAGAATGTGATGTTGAAGAGATAGTTTGTATAAACTGCAGCGGCAATCACTTGGCTGTGTCAAGAGATTGCCCTGTGAAGCAAAAGAAAATGGAGGAAAAAAAGAAGAAGTCGCTTCAACAATCATATGCCACTGTTGTGAGTACACCCACACCACCACCAGTTAGTGAAACTTCCTTCCCACCATTGCCTAGCAAACCTTTAAAAAATAGCGATAATTTTAATATAAAGCAACTTGCCGAAAACGATATTATAATAAATGCAATAGTAAAATCTCTCGTAGCCCTTGGCAATATGTCCAGTACCCCTCTTACTACTAAGAAAATAAAAGAAATATTTTTATCTAATTTAATTTAATGGATAGTTACTTAAATATATTACAATTCAATATACAAAGTTTACAGAGCAAAAAAGCCTTATTACAAAACTTATTAATAGAAAAAAATATTGATATATGTCTTATAAATGAAACTTGGCTTAAGTCTACTTCTATTATTCCTCATTTTCCTCAATATAATTTTATTTACAAAAATTCTAATAACCCCCATAATGGTGTTGGTATTTTAATCAAACAAAACTTAAGATACTCTATAATTTCTACAGTTTTTTATGAATCCGTTCAAAACATATGCATCTCAGTAGAAACAGTTTCTGGTCCTTTAGCTATAGTTTGTGTATATTGTCCTCCTAATAATAGACTGGATACAACAAAGTTGAAAACCCTTATAAATACTATACCTAAACCATGCGTTATAATGGGAGATTTTAATGCACATCATATTGCATTTGGATGTAATAGTGATAACAACAAAGGAAGAAACTTATATAACATAATAGACCAATATGATTTGTGCATTTTAAATGATGGTTCATCCACAACTGTCCCATATCCTAATAGACAGGCCTCAGCTATAGATCTGGCTTTAGTTAGTCCTTCCATTGCTCACTTATGTAACTGGTATGTACATGATGATCCTATGGGTAGTTATCATCTTCCAACATTGCTAGAAATTAATATTCTTCCATCCACATATGAGTCGTCTCCTGTAAATAAAGATAAATATATTTATAATAAAGCAGACTGGAATGCATATTATACCTTGTCTGAGACTTGCTTTTCTGAGTTACATTTAAATAGTAATGATAGTGCTATAAACTTGTATGATAACTTTGTAAATACATTAAATGATTTAAGAGACAAAACTATACCTAAGCAACATACAAAACCCAGAACTTGTATATCTAGAAAACCAGTTCCATGGTGGAATCAGGAGTGTACTGACGCTGTGACTAAATCAAAAGATGCATTAAAAGACTACTTCTCCGAACCCACCATAGAAAATTGGATAAAATACAAGAAGTTAGATGCCAATAAAAAAAGATTATTAAAACAAGAATGCACTACCTCTTGGCATAACTTATGTGGTAGTTTTAATAGATTAACACCTATTTCACGAATATGGCAATATATTAAAAAATTTAAAAGAATAGGTGAGAAGTGCTCAGAACAAAAATATGAATGAGGAGTGGATTCCAAGATTCTTAGATAAGTTATCAGATTCAACTCGTACTGATCAAGAAAAACTTGCTAATTTCTTTGAAAATGCTACAGAAACAGACAATAATCACTTTCTTAACAATAATTTCACCTTAGATGAGTTAAGAGTATCATTAAAAAGTAGAAAAGACACTACACCAGGATTGGACAACATACCTTACATATTAATTAAAAAATTACATTTGAATGCACAAATCATATTACTCAATATATATAATAGTTTATGGCAAGAGTTAATAATTCCTGAATCTTGGAAAACCCAATGTGTAATACCAATTTTAAAATCAGACAAGCCCATTAATGATGCCAATTCATATAGACCTATTTCATTATCATCTTGTTTAGGTAAAATTTTTGAAAACATATTAAAGTTGCGATTAGATTATTTTGCTGAATCTAATAAATTAATACCTGATGCACAGTTTGGGTTTAGAAAAGGTAGAAGTTGCTCTGAAAGCTTTGTATCATTGATATCCGATATAAAAAAGGTTAAGCTTAGTCATTCTAATATGATCTGTGTATTCCTTGATGTTAAGGGTGCTTTTGACAATGTCAATATTGAGGGCCTTATTCAAGTATTAAGCAATATTGGTTTACCCAGGCATAATTTAAAATGGATATATAACTTTCTTAGCAATAGAACTATATTTGTTAAATACAATGATCAGTTACATGGGCCTAAAACAGCTAATAAAGGTACCATGCAAGGGGCGACATTATCTCCTCTTCTATACAATTTGTATACTTCCGAAATATTAAAATATGTAGATACAACAAATATTAACATATTGCAGTTTGCCGATGACTTACTTCTGTACAGCATTGATCAAAACATTCAAACAGCAGTAAACAATATGAATACCGCTCTTAACCAATTGTTCTGTTATTATCATAATACTCTCAAATTAGACATTAGTCCAGAAAAAAGTGCAGTTTTAATTATAAGTAGAAATCCAGATCAAACAAACAGTCAAATACTTTATGATAATACTGAGATCCCTATTGTAAAACAACATAAATTTCTTGGAGTGATCATTGATAATAAGCTTAAATTTGATGAACATATTAAGCATATTTGCAAAAAGGCTTTGAAAGGTATAAATATTTTGAGACATCTTGCAGGTACCTTTTGGGGAGCCGATCCTAAAACAATGAGTATGCTGTACAAAAGTATTGTCCGAAGTCACTTTGACTATAGCAGCCTAGCATACATGAATGTCAATAGCACCCTTCTTAAAAAATTAGATGTAATTCAAAACATTGGACTAAGACTTATTTGTGGAGCAATGCGCTCAACTCCTATTAATTCATTAGAAATAGAAACATGCATACCTCCTCTGGCATTGCGTAGACTGCAGTTGGCAGAGAGATTTTATTTAAAAGTTCTTTCCATGGGCAATAGTCCTCTGCATGACAAGCTGACTCTACATCCAGATATCTCTCAGTCAATTTCATCCACCATAGTGTCAGCATCTTCAATTATTGACAGAACATTGCCTGAAATGTCAACAATTTTTACACACATTAAAAACAATGCTGAAAATATAAAAGTATATAATATTTGGCCACTATACAGCTGTACATACAAGGGACTGGTTAACAGTTCATCAAAATTTTATCTTGATAAAGTACATAACAAAACTGATTTTGAACAGTTTAAAAATGAAAAAAGTAATTATCACTATATATACACTGATGGTTCTAAAAGTAATTGTGTTACAGCAGCATTCTATGATCCAAAATTTGATTATAAAAAATGTATAAAGTTAAACAATGTATGTAATATCTTCACAGCTGAGAGCTATGCCATTTATTGTGCATTGCACTATGTATATATAAATTTTACTGTAAATAATGTACATAACATTTTGATAGTATCAGATTCTAAGAGTGTCCTTTCTGCAATAGCTAATGTAAATTTGTCATTTAAGTTAAATTATATTATTTATAATATTAGAAATTTGTTATGGCAGCTAGTTATAGGAAAAAAATTCAATGTAGAGTTTGTATGGGTGCCTTCACACAGTGGTATTTATGAAAATGAAGTTGTTGATACAATAACTCGTATGAGTCATGATGAAGATGAGTCGGAGACACTCAAGGTTCCATTTACGGATTATTATATCTGCTATAAGACTACGAACAAGGAATTGTGGAAGCAATGCTGGAATATTACACTTGAAACGAAAGGCAAGTGGTATGCAGAAATACAAAGAGAAATACCTTCAAAGCCATGGTATCATGAGTTCAAGTACACTGATAGAAAGTTTATCACAACGATATCTCGCATGCGAATGGGACATTGCTTAACGCCAGCTCACTTGAACCGATTACATATAGTCAATAGTAGCCGATGTACTTACTGCTCACAAGAAGAAAACGCCGATTTGGATCATATAATTTTAAAATGTCCAGCTTTCAAAATCCAACGATTAATTTTAGTGAGTGACATTTGTGACAGTGTCAGTGAACTGAGTGATGAACGTGTACCCCGCCGCGTTCAGGAATTACTATCGAATTCAGATTATTTTGCACCGCTATTTAAGTTTATTTGTAGCACTGTTGAAAAGATTTAATTGTTATTTAGTTTAGTAGTTTAGTTACTTTATTTGTTATTTTTACTTTTTATATTTTTTGTTTATTTTTAAAGTTAGAATTGTTTTCCTTCTTTTTTTGTCACTTCGTTGATCTATGATGTATTACTACTTAGCTGTTTCTTAATTTACACATAATTATAAAAGATGTAAAATGTATGCGACTGAAGGACTCTGTATCCATGGTCATGAATAAATATTATTAAAAAAAAAAAAAAAAAAAATCCGTCTGTCTATGAGGCCCTCCAAGATGAGGCCGAGTCTATTTTAATGATTGAACCATAGAGAAGAGAGAACCATATCAACCATAAGACAAGGTGTTGCAATCATTTGAATAATTTCCCTCTAAACTCAAGTCAGAATCAAACATTTTCGTTCATTTTTCATTTTTGATTTTAATACTCTGCAAGATTGTTTTAAATTGTATGTACGCCAAGCCGCCAAAATTGTCATATGCATCAGATATATATTTTTTTAATATTATTTGTAATGTAATTTAATATGATGTGGCTGTGCACAATAAATAATAAAGGCACGTTCTAAAAGAGCCATACAGTGACATCAGTCCAAATTTAGACTATTGAATGCGAACAATCAAATGAGGCGTATAAAATCAAAACCGACCATCAAAGGTGACACCTTTGATTCTAGAAGCCGTGCCGACAGCCTCTCGGTATTCTACAGAATGCACTTTGGAGTGTGCGCAATGACTTGATCCCACCATCACCCTTCTATGATCGAGACGCACAGCGCATACGCACCCTTATGCGGTGAACTTGCCTTCAGTTTTGCTTCTTCATTTAGGACAGCTAAAGACTGGAATAGTTTGCCTGCGTCGGTTTTCCCGCCCGATTGTAATGTGGCAAGGCTAGAGTGAATAGGCTATTAATAACCTAGTGTGCTTTACCATCCTCGACTGCGTCGCCGCTTTCCATCAGGTGGGATTGCAGTAGCACTAGCTTAAAACGAATAAAAAAAAACTTGGAACAGGATAACTGTATTCGACGCGTATGTATGTAATACTTAAAATAAAATGCGTAATATTATCATGTGTTAGTCTTATCCATATATAACTACTGAACTAATTTCGATGCAACTTGTATTCTTCCATAAGTTAAAATATACTTATTACAACTATTTAACGGGCCTGTAGGTCTAGCCGTCTAGCGTTTAGACACTCTAGCAACTACCCAATAGGTAGTGGGTTCGATTCCCACCAAGTGTCTGGGTGTAATTTATCAATTTCAGTACCTATCTATGTGTCTGGTATCCGTAGTACAGGCACTACCAAGTTTGGGACCAGATGACCGTGTGTGAACTGAATATTATTAGGTATTATCCACAATCAGATTTATAGTTTCCGAGAAATACGTTGACAAACACAATATAAACCCTGTTTTTTTCATCTTCATCGTTGGCAGACGAAAGACACGTCTACTGCTAAACAAAGGCCTCCTCTTTAGAAGGGAGGGGTTGCCATAATCCCCACGCTTGGCAGGCGTCTCGGGGATCGCAGTATAGGTGGTAGGTAATCCAATAGAAATACGCTGCTGCCTGTCCTGGGGGTCTAGTAAGAGTTCCGATAGTTTACGAGCTCGATCAAACTGACAGTTTTTGCCCGTACATTTTACTAGTTCTTGATAGTTACCGCTAGGGGCGCTGGTGTGAAATGTATGGAGAAAACTGACAGTTTGATCGAGCTCGTAAACTATCAGAATTCGTACTAGATCCCTGTAGTTTTCCCTTAGTCGTCTCTTACGGACACCCAACGGGAGGAGATGGGTGGGCACTATTCTTGCCCGGACACCCCACGGGCTCAATGTGTCATACATATTCAACCCTTAGCTGGCCACCAGTCAGCCAACACTCTTGTATTCATACTTTTATTGCTAAGATTTTGATCTTATAAAGAAAAATATAAAAAAAAGTTGTTGATTGAGATGCCCTTAAAGACTATAACTAACTTATTATATAGACGTCTTATGGCTGAAGGCGAAGTTTTTTAAACCAGTGTGTGTTGCCAGTGATGACATATGGTACTGAGACGTGGTCCTTAACTGTTGGCCTTTTAGAGAAGCTCAGAGTTACACAACGAGCTATGGAGATGATAGCTATGCTCGGAGTTTCTTTGCGCGACAGAATCCGCAACCACGAACCGGAAGACGCAGCGTAGGCCTCCCATTAGGTGGACAGACGACATTGTGCGCATCGCAGGTACGTAGGTACCTACCCGGTGGATGCAAATAGCCAATTATCGTTCATTGTGGCGTTCGAAGGCCTATGTTCAGCAGTGGACGTCTTCCGGCTGGTAATGATGATGATATTAAATAGGTATATTCAGAGTTAGATTATTAAGACTTGTGACTGCATACGAATACGTTAGGTGACCGCTTAAAAATAAAATACTTTTTTTAAATATGTTACCTTTTATTGCGATTATAATAACTACAGTTTTGACATAGTTTATTAATTTATCTACATACATACGTAAATTATTAGCAGATCATGATATGCAAGAGGCATATATGTGTAATGAAATTCCATATATACTGCTATGATGCCGAGTGAAACTGTACGCTGTAGCGTCCTACTAGTAGGTACATAATGAGAATACAAAATAAAGATGTTCCTGAATCGCGCAAGCGAAGTTTCAAAGTACATTGAGTATACATAATATATATACAAAATCCCAACTACTATTACATTTTTATTTCATTTCTATATACAAATATGAGTCTTATAAGTGATTTTGGTTAATTTTACATACTTACCTACATTTAAATTCAATTATAATTTTAATATATTTATTCTATAATTCAATACTAAGTATAGACTTACAATTTAAGATTACTAACTGCCGCACTCACAGACATCAATTAACTATAATCGCATTAAGTAATTTTTTGTAATCTTTTTATTTCGAATCTCAGAGTCTCTTATCTTTTAGTATTAATTACAAGATTATTTATATATCTACACACTATTCGCGTATTAAGTATTATTTGGCTTCGGAAGTTGAAATAATTCATTTACAAATTATGACTTAATCACAATTAACTATAATTGACGTTTGTAGGTTCGGCAGTAAGTACCTAACTACCTATTTACTAATGAATTGAATTCATAGCTTAAGTATTTGCTGAATTACATTAGGTACTAGAAATAAATACAATATCTACATACAATAAGATTTTATGTCTAGAAAGTTTTTTTCGACTAGATTTAATAGGAGACTAGAAAGTTAGGTACCTACTGGTTACCTTCTAACACTGACTTAATAATAAAAATATCTATATATTTTTAGTAATAAGTATATTATTAGTAAATCAGTGCCTAATAGGTACTTTCACTAGATATTTTTTTTAAATTGGCAGCACCAATAGTTTACAATATTTTGCGGCCTTGATTATTTTTCGGATAACATTGTATACAGTATTGTGTAGGTACTGTGATGTATTGCAAATAAATACAGCTGGCCACCCGCCGTGTGTGAGTCTCAGATCCACAGATAAGAGTAAGTATATTACTTCTCAGATCCTCAGAGATTGAGACGAGCCAAGACGAGCGAACGTGTGGTATACGGCGACTAAATGTTGTATTTTATTTTACACTGGTGTGATCCACCTGGATCAGGTACCTACCTATACCACAGCCTGTACCTACTGTAATTGGGTTTATTTATCCAATAAACTCAATCCGAAATAGTGAGACACCACTACAGGTACCACGATAGGTACCGAGAACTACGGGCAAAGATCAATAAGTAATAATCTCATAATATAATATGGAATGGAATTTTATTGATTTTTACAATTACTAATTAACCAAAAGTCTATTTTTCGGCGGTGACCGACGACATTGTGAGAATAATTTCATTACTAATGAAACTACTTAATACAATTTGAATTACTAGCCATAGTGTATTTTTCAAAGGTTTGAAAAAAAAAGGTCCAGGGATGGCTAATGTGGCGCCGGTGCTGGTGGTGGCAGCAATGGTAGAGGCGCTACGCACGCTACGCAGTCTCGATCTGTAAAAAAATAAATTTAAAAACAAAGTTAAAAAACATACATAATAATATAAGAAAGTTTTTTTAAGGGAGTTTGGAGTTTGTTCGCGCCCACCATCTTGGTGGTAGCTACCGCGAACAGAAAGTTTCCATCGTTTTTCAATATACTTACTTATGTAGGTACTTGATATTAAATTTATTTTGCAACTGCTAAATATTTAACTACTTGGATAATTTAATATAAGACATTTTGTAATAGAAGAAGTTGTGGTAAGCGCGGGAACTTTTGTAACACAAGCAACATAACTCCCGACATAATCATTGGAATATAATACACACGCACATGTTTGACGACAGAAACAAGAAAGAATGTGTAATGAGTTCTCCGAACAGAAAGCCATAAGTCATGATATCATTTGTGATATACATATAACAGAAATGGATATATTAAAGTTACTTAAAAACCTCGATCAATTTAAAGGCCCGGGCAGTGATGGGCTCCCACCGTATTTTTTCATTAATTGTGCTGAATCATTGGCTGGCCCTATAGCTGTACTTTTCAATAAATGTTTTTCAGAAGGATATGTTTCAAAAATTTGGAAAACTGCTAATATCGTACCTGTACATAAAAAGGCTTCGAAAACATCTATTGAAAATTATAGACCGATATCGATCCTTAATGTACTTAGTAAAGTAATGGAAAGGGTAGTCCATCGTCACGTATACACACTAATCGTTCATCACCTACCTATGCAGCAGCATGGTTTCATGCGTGGTCGTTCTACCAGTACCAATCTTTCAGTTTTCGTTAGTAATGTCCTTCGTGGAATGGAAGATGGCTATCAAATTGATGTCATATATACTGACTTTGAAAAGGCCTTTGACCGCGTGGACCATGACATTCTTTTGCGTAAGCTGCAAGAGCTCGGAATTCGAGGAAATCTTTTGCGTTGGGTAGAGTCTTATCTGCGTAATCGTGCTCAGGCTGTAGTTATGGCTGGAAGTCGATCGGATCTCGTTGATGTTCCCTCTGGTGTACCACAAGGCTCTATATTAGGCCCATTGCTGTACGCTTCATATCTGTATGATATAGGTGACTGCTTCCAGTTCGCCAACTTCCTGATGTATGCCGATGATACTAAGATTTACGCAAAAATCAAAACAGCGGCTGACGCACATGAACTCCAAAATGACTTAAATCGACTTTGCAGCTATTTTGAGGAGAATCGTATCGGTGTCAACATCTCAAAATGCCTCCAAATTAGTTTCACTCGTAATAAAAACAAAGTTAATTTTCAGTATGCATTAAACAATGTACCTCTGGATGTCAAACAAAGTGTAACAGATCTTGGCGTGTCCTTTGACTCAAAAATGTTAATGTCTGAACAAGTAGATGCAGTATGTAGGAAAGCTTATAAAAACCTAGGTTTCGTACTCCGTGTGAGTCGCCCATTTACAGATCCAGAGTGCATTAAAGTATTATATTTTGCTTATGTCCGAAGTGTTTTGGAATATTGCTGTAACGTGTGGAGCCCGAACTGTATGATATACATACAGAACATAGAGAAAATTCAAATGAAATTTGTTAAAGTATTAAATTATAGAACTAACAACAATCACAAGACTTACTTTGAATCGTGTAAATATCATAATCTATTACAATTAAAAGACAGACGGACTTTACTGCAGATGTTGTTTCTACACGACATCTGCCACGATAGAATTAATTGTCTTGAACTTACAATGGATTTTCTTAGGCTTAAAGCACCTTTGAAGCGTACTAGACACACATCGTTGATTCACGTACCGTTTTGCCGCACAAATTATGCTCAAAACTCAATAACGAATCGTACTTTAAGTAGCTACAATAAAGATTTTTCGGCAATTGATATCTTCCATCATAGTAAGGCATCTTTTAAAAAACAAGTCGCACTAACCTTTACTCGCAATTAATCAATGAAAATGTCACCACTACAATTTGTCCATACAACATCATTGTTAACTATGTCACTGCACACACGTACACACTCCTAGTCTTACACATACGGCACACACACACACACACACACACAAACAATGCTTACAAGTTTTCAGATGCGTACCTTAAAACTAAATTTTTCTGTTAGTTATTATTTAAGTAATTTCATTCAATTATTTGAAATTTCTGTATGAGAGTCGAGCTCTTCAAGCGCAATTATAACTACTGGTACTAAATAGTAAGAATCTGTTACTGGCAATATGGTAGGATATCTATATACATTTTAAATAATACAATGTGCTGTTGATTCTATGATTAATAAAGGAAAAAAAAAAAACCGGTCAAGTGCGAGTCGGACTCGTGCACCGAGGGTTCCATACCATCTTTCGACGTAATTTCTAAAGTAATTTTACTATTCAGATAGCAAAAAACCCAAACCGCCAAACTAAGTTTGTTTGTCGAGGTTTTTTATGATTACTAAAAAACTGTACGTAGTAACTGTAAAACGTAGAAAGATCATTTAATTTTTCCTGTACAATATACATACATGTATTACTTACCCATAATCATGTATTACCCATAATTATTTCCGATTTTTCCATCCACAAACTTCAGAGATAAGCGAGGGCACAGATTTTTGTCATTTTTGATTATAAGCCAAAAACTAAGTTTTTTTTTTTTTTTTTTCCTTAATGCTGTACCGTGAGGTAACACCATATAAATTACAATCTAGCCTAAAGACTAATCAGTAATATTAATTTGACCTAAACGAATAAATTAAAATAGTTTAAGAATGTGTCCAATGGCACTTTTCTTATTGTCTCTATCTTAATAGCCTTAGCGAAGACACTTTGTTATTGTGTTCTACACTGCACTACACTGCACTAATTTAATATTTAAACTAACTCAAAAGGTTTTGTCCTTTTCAGTCTTCTCACTATGTCCGTGTTGTCGAAGAGCTGGATGGCCTCGACATTCACATGGTGATGAAGCCGATATTGATGAGCTTCAGCATAATCCTTAATAATTTTGGCAACGAGGTCCACTTTGAGGTCCCGATGGAGGTCGTTTATTCTTATGTACCAGGGCGCATTTACAATACCTCTGAGTACTTTGTTCTGGAATCGTTGTATTGTCTGTACGTTACTTTGTTTGGTACA
Source organism: Furcula furcula (assembly GCA_911728495.1). Taxonomy (NCBI): domain Eukaryota; kingdom Metazoa; phylum Arthropoda; class Insecta; order Lepidoptera; family Notodontidae; genus Furcula; species Furcula furcula. The sequence continues at coordinate 19,901,387 of OU452257.1, read as the reverse complement.
GCCCCACAACTGTATACCATAAGTCCATACTGGCATCAGGACTTGCTTGTATAAAAGGATTTTGTTTTGCACAGACAACACGGAATGTTTTCCAAGAAGCCAGTGCAGTTTCTTGTAGCGAAGGCCTAACTCTTCGCGTTTCTTTTTGACATGAGCCTTCCAGCGAAGCTTTGCGTCAAGTGTCATGCCAAGGTATTTAGCAGTATTCTCATAGGGTATAGCTTTATCGTTTATGTATACCGGATTATAGTTGGACCTTTTGTTGGTAAAATCAATATGAACCGACTTTGATTCATTTAATTTAATTCTCCACTTTCTTGTCCAATTAAAAATGGTGTTAACGGCGCTTTGTACATTCTCCACAGCTTCCGCGTGAGTGACTCCTGTAGCCAAAATGGCCGTGTCATCAGCAAAGGTTGCGATGGTATTGTTTTCTAATTCTGGAATATCGCAGGTGTATAATAGATACAGGACCGGACCTAGAACACTTCCTTGTGGTACTCCAGCTTTGATTTGCTTAAGATCAGAATAAGCATCTTCCTGCCTTACTCTGAACAGTCTATCTGATATGTAGGACTCCAAAATATCTGAGAATGGTTTTGGCAACATTTTTCTTAGTTTATGTATGAGGCCCTGATGCCACACCTTATCAAATGCCTGGGCCAGGTCCAGGAAAACTGTTGAGCACACTTTCTTTTCTTCTAATGCTTTTTCAATTATGTTTGTAATTCTGTGAACTTGATCTATTGTAGAGTGTCTTTCCCTAAAACCAAACTGATAGTCAGGGATAAGATTTCTGGCTTCTATGATAGGTTTCAATCGTTTCAGCAGGATCTTTTCAAATAATTTAGATATTATTGGCAACAGCGAGATCGGTCTGTATGAAGTTACTTCATTAGGTGGTTTACCAGGTTTTGGTATCATTATAACTTCAGCAACTTTCCACATATCAGGTACGAATTTTAATCTGAACGAAGCATTTATAAGTGTCGTAATTTTCACTATAGCTTTATGTGGCAAATTACTGAGAACTTCCCCGGTAATGAGATCATAGCCAGGGGATTTTTTCTTGTTTAAATGTCGAATCTCTGTGTGAACCTCTTTTGGTGTGGTGAGTTTTATATCAATTTCATCTTGTGTTATTGCCTCAAATATAACCTCTTCAGTGTCAAGTTTATTTGGTTGAAACTTTGGTTGAAATGTGTCTTCCAAATAATGTGCAAATCTGATTGCCTTTTGCTCATTATTTACAGCCCATTTTCCGTTCACTTCTTTAATAGGAGGGATTTGGGTAATGGGTTTTTTAAGGTGTTTTGTAGCTTTCCATAATGAATAATCTGTTGCACGATCACTCGTTAATTGTGTAAGGTATGTGTGCATAGCTTCATCACGGAATTTTTGTATTTCCCTTCTTAACTGCTTCGCCAAAAACTAAGTGACATAATCCAAAACAAAAATCTGTTTTGAGATGTGCAAATGAAACAATTTCCTACGATATAGTAGTCTTACTTTGAAATTTTAATGAACCATTCCGATGCCCATTAAAAAAAAAGATGTTTATCATTTGCGATGATGTTGGGATAGCGTCAGTGGTTCCTGAAATATATAGGTGTGACAGACAGACAGACATGAGAAGTCTCACCATTTGGTATGGAATGGAACCCTAAAAGAGTTTATTTATTTTATTTATACACTTTATTGTACACACATAAAAAAAAAACAATAAAAAGGACTAGAGAGTATTAAGAGAGATACCTACATCTGTGGTTGCGGTTATACAGAGTAGTAGGTAACCTCCACAATTCGCTTGTAGCTTTGTTCATTTTATAAACCTTAAAAAATCATGGTGTATTTACTTCAGCAAAATGTCGAAACGTATGCATGTCTAATTGGCAGTAGACTTACATCGGTCGCCGCAATTAAATTGGGATTAGGCGTTACCTGGCGACGCGGCAACGGCCGATCGATATTATACATTCATTTCCTTATTGCTAGACAGCTGTAGATTCCGCGGATGCAATTCTATCTTAATTACTCGTTAATGACTTATAGGTAGGTACTTACTACGGTATACTTAGATAAAAATTAGTAAGTAACCTAATACTTTGTATGATTACTTTTTTCTACTTTGGTAAATAAGTTAACGGAATTGCTCGCACGTGAGCCTTGAAAACTAACGTCTCGCCAGTGACACTGGCAGTGTAGTGTGGTGTAGTGTAGGTCTCTATCATGAGCACCTGGTTTCTTCACTAAGTTCAATAAAAAGTATATACCAGCCTATAATACCAGCCCTTTGTCCCACTGTTGGGCACGGGCCTCCCCTCAAGATGAAGGGGCTTATACCATACCACTTCACACGTCATTCGAAAGCTAGCGAGGCGTTCTCAGACATGCAGATTTCCTCACGATGTTTTCCTTCACCAAAAGCTAGTAACAATCGCACAAAGACGATTCGCACATGATTAATAAAAATAAAATAAATAAATATATATTAGTATATTTTATTTTCTAATATATAAGTATTAGTATTATATTAATTATTGTAAGTTAAATTATAGTGTTATAATATTTATCTATGTTTATTTAGTTTCACTTGTTTTGTTTGCACCTACCACGATTTGTCTCTGCATCACCCTAAGGTAGACTGGTAGAGAATGCCTCTGGCATTAAGTCCGCCTATGTACTGTTTTGTGCATAAAGAATAAATAAATTAATTAATTAAAGAAATCAGAAGTGCGAGCCGGTGTTCGAACCTGCGCACCTTGTTTCCAAGGCCAGCGCTCGCCCACTGAACTGTTACTGCTCCCGCAGCCTATAGACGCTAGCTACTCCAGAAGAATCACTAGCGCATCTCCAACCCAAGACTTTAGTTATTAAGTCTTTGTGTCCGATAATTTCACCAGCTACAGTGCTCTTCACGCCGGAACACAGCAATGCTAACACACTGCTGTTTATCTAACACTGCGGTGGTACCTACCTTCCTGGACGGTTCCTTGCACAAGGTACCTACCACCTAGTAAATATCGGAGAATATCCTCACCACGGTCATGCATGTAATGTAACGAGGGTCGCAGGTTGGGGAGTCTCCAGTGTTCCACCCGGTCTTCGTCCCTCTCGACCTTGGGGACGAGGGCACTCCAGCAGCTCTCCTCAGGCCGCGGGGTTGGTACACTGCATGGCCAGGAACATGCCTGCAAGACAAGAATATTAAAAAAATCAAATGATGCAGCCGGACAAAGGGACTGCCTTCCATAATAGAAATCGGTGGTTTTATGAGTTTAAGACTGATTTACATGATGCCATTTTCTTGTAAGACATGAAATTAAGCGCAATATTCGACCTTCAAGAATTGTAAGTAACTGTTTACACGCGGATACTAGTTAAAACATTGAATGTAATTATTGAATGCAAATCTTGCCCAGTAGAGCAAGAATGTGACATATTGTTCAGTTTAGACGATGCAAGGTATTTAGTGCTTCAATATTATTGTATGGAACAGGCAAGAAACTGGCATCGTGCAAATGGGCCTTTAGTTTTGAAATGAAACTACCTTTACGGATTATTGTGGTTTATTTTAGATTTTACTTTCTCGATAATTGAGACTAATGTTTTAGCAATGCAATGCAGCTGTCCGTGGGTAAGAGTGTCGCTTACCATCAGGCGAACGCCTCCCTTATCTCGTCTCGAAGTTGGTTACATAAAATCTGGATATCATAAAACGTTGTTATACTCTTATCATAATGTCTTTTATTTACGCGAATACTACACATTGAAATCAAGCTAAGTACTTTTTGACGGATTTTAATTCAGGATCGCACCCGCCATTATATCAGATTTGATAAACCTATAATCCTCGCAAATGAACACCGATTCCTACCAAGGATGATTCGTGAGGCTATTGAAATCATAAAACATCCTAATTTCAATTGAGATGATGGTTGGGTTACCACCGGCTTGGGATCCTGTGTTAAATATTAGGTATTAAATCAAAAACCAAGCAAAACACTGCACGGCCTCAAGATACTGTAAGCTCTTACTGCGTAGATCGGACCAACAATAATAACTAAGAAGACCTGAGGGTACACCGGCATAATTGTGACATAAGGACGTGCAACATCTCAGTCCTCCCGTGACCATGGGTGCTGCAAAGCAGACAAAACGTCGGGATAGTAAAAATCTAAAAGAAACCGCGATAAAATCCGTAAATTAGTTTGATTTCAATGTAGCTGTTATCATCTCGCCAAAACTTCATTAGGCAATTATAAGTCTTCGGAATTGCCTGACGCCTAGGGTTAGACGGAGGCAACTCCAACGAGTACCGCCATTCCCGTGAGCACTGTGATAGGTTCCCAGGACATTGGGCCTCATGGCAGTGGGCTCAAAGGCAATGCACTGTGAGGGACCTGGTGTAGATCTCACCGGAGAACCCAGGCCTTCCCTCGCATGTGCCGATGCGACAGTCTCGGGGGTTTTGGTGGGTAAGAATCCTACATACCCCGGTTGATCCTCCATAGGGTCCCGGGAGCCCTTTGAAGGTTACAAAATAAATGCGTGTACAAAAGATAACCAAAAAAGACACGTAGGTACCTAATATTACCTCCCTTTATTGTGAGTTCGGTAAGTCAAGACCTACTAGTAGTCATTAGTAAAAACACCAAAGTTTGACCCTCGGCGAGTCCCGGGATTGGTTAAATTGGTTTGAAACCCGCAACAAATTTAGTTACAAAAGTACTTAATATGGGACTCTCCATATTAAGTACTTTTTGGAAAATTATGAATTTTACATCATTTTACAAATCGGGAGACATACATTAAAAGCAATCAAAAGAGCCAGCAGTAGTCAATACAATTCATATTCGTGATAAAATACAAGTTAGTTCCGATTACCGTCACGAGAGGGTTATCTGATCGCGCACGGCACCAGCCCTCATGTCAATTAACTAATCACTTGTGTAATACAATCACCGCGTTATGCATGTTGATGTCAAACTTCATAATAATTTTACCAGAAGATAAAATAAATAGAACCCTGGTCCTTCTGCAAGCAATCGTTCAGGTAGGACTGTGATGCCGCATTAAAGCTTTCCCCTTAAGGGAGAGGGTTATCATAATCATAATCCCCAAAGGGATCACAATTTAAGTAAGAGACGCTTCTCGTTTTTACTATCTAATAGACGCTATTAATAAAAGAACTAATGATTGAACTCTTAATAAATAATAAGTTGAGCATAACTAAACTACTAAAGATACATAACTAAAGATTGAACTGGGGGGAGTTCTGGGGGTCTAGTAAGGGTTCCAATAGTTTAAGAGCTCGGACAAACTGTCCGTGTTCTCCATACAATTCACACCAGCGCCCCTAGCGGTAACTATCAAGAACTAGTAAAATGTACGGGCAAAAACTGTCAGTTGGATCAAGCTAAACTATCGGAACTCGTAGTAGACCCCTTGATAGTTTACGAGCTCGATCAAACTGTATGTTTTTTCCCGTACATTTAACTAGTTTTTTTATAGTTACCGCTAGGAGCGCTGGTGTGAAATGTATGGAGAAAGCTGACAGTTTGATCAAGCTCGTAAACTATCAGAATTCGTACAAGACCAACTGTTGTGTTGATAAAGAAAAAGTTGAGCATCGCCTTATTGTGTACATACATTTAAGTTATTATCGCGTGGTGTTACGTAGAAATGTTCAATAATTGTTGTTGTTTGGTTTAAAAGTCACAGTGACAGAGAACACGAGCTAGAAACAAATAGATTTGGACAAACTATCCATATCTAAATGGATTAGTAACAACTCATTTCATTTTAATTAGAAGATCACATCTTAGAACTATGTGTATGTCGCTAAAATATGTCAGAAACTGTGCAAGACCCGAGTTTTACAAAATTGCGTAAAGCTTAATTAAGTCGCTTAACATTAACTCGCTTGCACTGAAGGCCTGAAGGCCAATAAGCTGCCAGTTCTTAAACTTCTTGAGCATCATCAGGGCACCTATAACTATCGTCGTACTTATGAAGAAAATCTTTACTGAACTGCCGATCGAACTACTTAACAAGAACCGGTTATTAGATTTCGTGTTTGTGGACGACTAGTTCAATTAAAATCACCTACGTTGATTTTCCACGGCCACAAACGCTTACTATCATGTGGGATTGTACGACAGAGACAAATTATCTGTGAATTACGAACAAGCACATCATCATCATCATCATCATCAGCCGGAAGACGTCCACTGCTGAACATAGGCCTCCCCCTTAGAACGCCACAATGAACGACAATTGGCTATTTGCATCCACCGGTTACCTGCGACGCGCACAATGTCGTCTGTCCACCTAGTGGGAGGCCTGCCAACGCTGCGTCTTCCGGTTCGTGGTCGCCACTCGAGAACCTTTCTTCCCCAACGGTTATCGGTTCTTCGAGCGATGTGGCCTGCCCATTGCCACTTCAACTTGCAGATTCTGAGAGCTATGTCAGTGACCTTAGTTCTTCGGCGAATCTCCACATTTCGGATTCTGTCGCGCAAAGAAACTCCGAGCATAGCTCTCTCCATGGCTCGTTGTGTGACTCTGAACTTTTCTAAAAGGCCAGCCGTTAGAGACCACGTCTCAGTACCATATGTCATCACTGGCAACACACACTGGTTAAAAACCTTCGTCTTCAGGCACTGCGGTATTTTGGACGAGAAGATATCGCGTAGTTTCCCGAACGCTGCCCATCCGAGTTGGATTCTTCGGGCGACCTCTTTGTCAAAGTTGGACCGACCTAACTGGACAGTTTGTCCTAGGTATACGTAGTGGTCAACAACTTCGAGTGTATCGTTCCCAACAACTACCGGTACGGGTGCAACATGGACATTAGACATGATCTTCGTCTTGTCCATGTTCATTTTAAGACCCACCTGTTGGGAAACGCTACTGAGGTCGCTGAGCATCGTATTGAGGTCCTCCAGCGACTCTGCCATAATGACTATATCGTCGGCAAAACGAAGGTGAGTGATGTATTCGCCATTGATGTTGATGCCGAATCCGTACCAGTCCAAGAGCTTGAAAACGTCCTCCAATGCGTTTGAGAACAGTTTCGGAGAAATAACGTCTCCCTGTCTCACACCTCGCTGCAATGGGATTGGTTTCGTGCTCTCTTCCTGTAGTCGGATCGACATGGTGGCGTTGCTGTACAAACACTTCAACACTTCGATGTACCTATAGTCAATGTGGCACCGCTGGAGGGACCGCAATACCGCCCAGGTCTCGATTGAATCGAAGGCTTTTTCGTAGTCCACAAACGCTAGACATAATGGCCGATTATACTCCTCGGTCTTCTGTATAATCTGGCGGAGCGTATGTATGTGGTCTACGGTGCTAAAGCCTTTTCGGAACCCGGCTTGTTCGGGAGGCTGGAAGTCATCAAACCTGCGTTCGAGACGGTTCGAACAAGCACAACATAAAAGAATATATAAAAAAATCCTTTGTGTACGTAGTACCAAATAGAATCATCGAACCTATCTTATTATATAAAAGAGTAGACAAAAACCCACTCATCACGAAATCTCAGAAACTACAAGTGCTAGGAGTCTCAAACTTTGCATGGGGGTTCCTTTTAAGACGTAGGTGCTCACTAAGAACCGATTTTGCGAAATTCAACCTCTAAGGGGGTCAAATAGGGGGGCAAAGTTTGTATGGGAGAACGCGATTCCTTGGTCCTATTGACTTGAAATTTTGCACAGACATTCGTTAAGAAAATTAATTGAATTAGTATTTCATATTTTTTATAATTTATCCCTTTACAGGGTAAAAAAGAAGTATTATTACTCAACCGATGGCGGTACAAATATATTACCACAATAAGATACGATAATTCGAAAGATAAAATAAAAGTTCCTTGGCCAAGTGGTTATGGAAGCGTCCTCTAAGTGTGGACTGTCCGGGTTCGCTACCCGTGTGCGGATTTTTTTTTGTATTTTTAAACTTTGTTTTGATTTTTTTATTTATATTAAGATTCGATGTTTTAAATATTTAACTCATATTAACTCCGGCACTTTTTATCTCTAATATATTTTTATATTTAATACTTTTTTTAAATTTAAAATCATGCATACGTAGTAACTTCTCTCTAATGTTATGATTTAGTTATTAGTGGAAACTTAATTGATTTTTATGTACTATTGGATCTTATATTTAGTAATAAGTGGTATCATTTGTTTGTTTCCCAAATATAACAAAATAAAATAATGATAATATATTTTCAAAATGTCTGTTTGGGTAGGAATACAATATGATATAAAAAAGCCAAAACTTTATTGGAATTATTGTCTGTCTGTCAGTCAGGGTTTTTTCTATAGGTTGGCTGGTGTTGGGGACCAACGACGTCAAAGTATCTTTACATAGTGTGAAACAAAGTCGCTATCCGAGTCTGTCTATATCCGATAACACCTCCTAAACCACGCTGTGATTTTCACCATCGGTTAGATAATTTTTCATTGAAGGTTTTAAGTTTTATCTAAGTAAATAAACTTACATAGCTTACATTGACTAAACCTAAAGAGATACATAATTAACAATCAAGTACTAGAGAATTTCATTAATTCCATATATTATAAAGTAGGTAAATATCCGGGATATAATATACCCGCCCCCCGGCGGCGGACTCAAAGGCAATGCACTGAGGGGCAGCTGATGCAGATCCCACCGGAGAACCCCCTCTCATGTGCCGATGTGACAGCCACGAGAGTTTTAGTGGGTAAGAATCCCCCACAGGATCCCGGGGATATATTAAACGTGCCCCCCACCACCCCTTTAACTGTGACAACGGTGACAGATTCCCGGGGGGCTATAATGCGCCCCCGGCAGCGGCTTCTAAGGCCCTTGCCTTGCACTGAGGGGTACACGGTGCATACTCTTTTGTGTGGACAGCCGTGGGGGACACATACTGCAGTCGATCGCCCGCAGGATCCTGGGGCCTATTGGAGGTTTCCCCTGCGATCCCCGTATCTTTGAGCACGATGATAGTTTCCCGGGTGGCTTTATTGTGCCCTCCGGTGGCGGGCTCAAAGGCAAGTCAAGGTCCTACTTATGTACTAATTTAACAGCCGTTGGGGGTTTAGTGTATTAGAATCCTACATAACCCGGTTAACCGCCAACAGGGTCCCGGGGACCAATTGAAGGCTTCCCCCGTGACCCCTGTAACCGTGAGCACGGTGAAAAGTTCCCAGGTGGCTTTATTGTGCTCCCCGGTGGCGGGGTCAAAGGCAAGCCACGAGGGTATAATGTTGCAGATCCCACCGGATAGCCCAAGAAGGGTTTCTTATGTGCTGATTGCACGGCCGTTGGGGCTTTAGTTTATAAGAAACCTACATACCCGGTTGACCAGCAACAGGGTCCCGTAAATCCCATTAAAGGCTTCCCCGTGATCCCTGTAACCGTGAGCACCATGACAAGTTCCCGGGGAACTATAATGTGTCTCTCCGGCGGCGGGTTCAAAGTCAAGGCACTGAGTGGTATCAGCTGGTGCAGATCCCGACAGATAGCCCAGGTCCGCCCTCTAATGTGCCGACGTGATAGCCGCGGGGGTTTTAGTGGGTAAGAATTCCCCGGTTGACCCCCGTTTACGTCTTAACGATGAAACCGAACAAGGAAGCCTGTATTGCTTCCATAAATTGGTTTCAAAGAAATGATGTCCTTAATCCACCCAAATTGTGCACCCGTACACGTCTGCAGTTTCTAAAATTAACAAATCACAAGCTCAGAGATTCAACGTAGCAGGCTTAAACCTAAGCGTTGAGTACTTTGCCCATGGACAGGCAGCTATACGTAGCCCTTTCACGCGTCACTTCTATACAAAATTTGTTCATATTGCGATACGAAAAGTCAGCTACAAACTGATAAATAATTCCAAGAAATTCTATAATCAAAGGCAGTAGCTTTAAATTATCCACTTCTTTTCTTTTCTCAATTACACCCGTGCGAAGCCGGGGCGGGTCGCTAGTTGTTATAATAAAATAAGTGTAAGAGGAAGACACGCTGGAGTTCTGTATTAATTCAGAGGTACTACGCGTTCCTTCCAAGAATGCCGTTACCTCCCTTCCCGCTACCTCGTACCGCGCCTCAAGCGTCGCCCCATTAGTAGGGATAGCAACGCTAGCGTGTATTTACGTTTAGTGCTCCCGTGCGTTCTCGAGTTTGTTGTTATATTTTGTTAAGTTTTTATTATTTCTGTTGATTTATTATTTTAGTTCATACAATACAAAAAAGGCTTAAATTACATTACACATACATAAAACGTATAAATATTTGACCATCACACACACATGTGTATACATTTGATACCCATATTGTTGTTTTTGGAAGTAAAAAAATACAAAACGGCAGCTGACGTCCGCCATACTATTATTTTTTGAAGAATATATTATAGGCAAAATCACTCCTAAAACTAAAACTAATCTAATTAAATAATTATAAGTCACAGAGCAACAAATCGTTTAGGCTGTAGGCCGTGCTAAAGAAATCTACATACATAGTACTATCGCGGACACGAACGGTATACCAGTTTTCAATCAAAATCGTTTAAACAACTTTACGTGCGCTTACCCCGCTCGCACGTATTTTGGGCCGACTCATACAAGCGATTGTAGTCCTAAAGATGGTACACCGTTCGTGACCGCGAAAGTACATAACATACATACTCTCGAAATCATAACCGTTCTCCTGGGGCATTCGGGCCAAAAATATATTTTTCGTTTTTGCACTCAGTACCGTTAGCTTAGAAATCATAACGGTCGATGACGGCAATCTCGAAGTGAACGGGTAATAAGTTACTTAAAACTTATAATTGCAAATCATTTGGATGCGTGCAGTACTTAGATATGTTAATTCTACATAAGTACATACTTACAAGATAAGCTAAATAAAGAAGTGTTAAAGCACTTCTATTTATTATTCATGTCAGTTCTAAAATTGTTCAGTCTATGGACTATTCATAAACAATTCATTATCGGTCTCCACATAATTATTTACGTGTCGGCCCGTCACAAAAGCTTCGGTTATTAAGTTAAATAATATATCACTATTTCAAATTAACATACATTAAAAGTTAGTCGTACTTGGTTATAAAAGCTTTTCGAAATAAAAATAAGGGGTTATACCTACTCAAAGTTCAGTTAAGTACTTAAACAAAGCAAAAAAATATAGATTTGTTAAGTAGGTAGGTAAGTACTGGGATTGGGAAATGGGATGCGAAATGGGATTTCGAGACTCAAAGTCAATAAGAGCACGCAGGCTAGGTAGGTACTATCTATACATATATAATAATAATAATATCTTGGGACAATCCACACACGGTCATCTGATCCCAAACTAGGCAGAGCCTGTGCTATGGAAACCAGACAACTGATACTAAAACTAACATACTTTTTTTTTGTAAATACATACTTATATAGATAAAACACCAAGACACTTGGTGGGAATCGAACCCACGACCTATTCGTCAGAGGCCAGGGTGTCTAACCACTAGACCAACAGGCCCGTCAAATATATACCTAAGTACAATCTATATTAATAAAAGAGCAGGGTGTTTTCTAGGAATCACGATACAGCAAAAACCATATAACGTACAATCTTGAAATTTGAAACCAACATTATTCAAATAGTCTAGGTGAACAATAAGAACGGATTTTTCGAAATTCCATACTTAAGGGGGTCAAATGGGCTCCCAAAGTTTGTATGGAAAAAAATATTTTTTTCGTCACACGGACATGAAACTTTGTCAGTGTACTAAACAAAAGAAATAAAGAAACACGTGTATCACAATTTTTGAAAATCGACCCTTACAGGGGTTTTAGCATCGTTTTTGAGTATGCAACGCGGAAAAAAAAATTCATACTGCATTGCTGAAACTTTGCGAATACATTAATCAAATTATAACGATCCAAGTGCAAATAATATTTTTTTGAAAATCAACTCCTAAAGGGGTCCAATTGGGGTCCAAAAAATGTTTCTTGACCTACAGTCATAAGACTTAGTTTATATATTGCACACAAGAATCTAAGAAACTTAAATTCGGCCTTTTACGAAAAACTACCCCTAAGGTTTTTTAATAGGGTTTCAAAGTTTGCACAAAGAAGGATTTCCATTTCATCCTATGATGCAGCTAGAGTAACGAAACTCGGTAAATAAACTCAACATAACAATTGAAAAAACTAATTTTGATCATTTTTGTAAAATCAACCCCTAAGTGGGTCAAATGGGCTCCCAAAGTTTGTATGGAAAAAAGAAAATTTTCGTCACACGGACATGAAACTTTGTCAGTGTACTAAACAAAAGAAATAAAGAAACACGTGTATTACAACTTTTTGTAAATCGACCCTTAAAGGGGTTTTAACATGTTTTTTGAGTATACAACGTAAAAAAAAACATACTTTCTGCATTGATGAAACTTTGCGAATATATTTATCAAAGTATAGCAATCTATGTGTAAATAATCATGTGTTGAGAATCAACTCCGAAATGGGTCCAATTGGGGTCCAAAAATGTTTTTCCACCTACAGTCATAAAACTTAGTTTATATATTGTACATAAGAATCTAAGAAACCTATTTCCTGCATTTTTCGAAAAACAACCCCTAAGATGACATCAAGGAGTTGCAAAGAAGGATTTCCATTTCATGCTATGATGCAGCTAGAGTAACGAAACTCAGTAAATAAACTCAACACAACAATTTAACAAACTTATTTTGAGCATTTTTGTAAAATTAACCCCTAAGTGGGTCAAAAAAAATTCTTTGGGATTATAATTATAATATAATTACTTTGGGAGCCCAAAGTAATTATGGAATTTTTTTTTTCATCACACGGATAAGAAATTTAGTCAATGTACTAAGCCAAAGCAATTAAGAACCACGTGTATCACATCTTTTTCAAATTCGACCCGTAAAGGGATGTTAGCATGGTTTTTGAGTATGAAACGCGGAAAAAAATATCATGCTGCATTGATGAAACTTTGCGAATACATTTATCAAACTAAAGCAATGATTGTATAGATAATTATTTTTTGAAAATCAACTCTTAACGGGGTCCAATGGGGGCCCAAAAATGATTTTCGACCTACAGTCATAAGACTTAATTTATGTGTTGCACACAAGAATCTAAGAAACCTATATCCGTCATTTTGCAAAAAACAACCCCTATGATCATTTAATGGGGTTGTAAAGTTTACACGTAGAACGATTTCCATTTAATGCTATAATAGAGCTAGAGAAACGAAACTCGGTAAATAAACTCAATACAAAAATTAAATAAACTAATTTTCAGTATTTTTCGATAATCAACCTCTAAGTGGGTCAAATGGTATCTCAAAGTTTGTATGGAAAACATTTTGTTTTAACCACACGAAATTTTGTCAACGTAACAAACATAAGAACTGAAAAAACAAGTGTATAACACCTTTTTGAAAATCGTCCCTTAAAGGGGTTTTAGTATGTTTTTTTATTTTGAACCACAGTAAAATATTATGCTGCATTGATGAAACTTTGCGAATACATTAATCAAACTAAAGTAATCCATGTGTAAATATTTTTTGAAAATTAACTCTTAAAGGGGTCCAATTGGGGTCCAAAAATGTTTTTCGACCTGCAGTCATAAGACTTAATATATGTATTGCACACAAGAATCTAAGAAACCCATTTCCGGCATTTAGCGAAATACAACCCCTAAGATCATATAATGGGGTTGGAAAGTTTACACGTAGAACGATTTCCATTGAATGTTATAATGCAGCTAGAGTAACGAAAATCGGTACATAGACTCAACAAAACAATTTAACAAACTTATTTTCACCATTTTTCAAAAATCCAAATCCATGTGCAATTTTTTTATTTGATTCCCAAAAGGGATTAATTGGGGTCCAAATCCTTTTGGTACCCTACGGTCACAAGACTTATTTTATGTATTGCACATAAGAATCTAAGAAACCTGTTTCCTGCATTCATCGAAAAATAAAACCCCTAAGATCAATCAATGGTTTCAAAGTTTGTTTCAAAATTTCTTTCTTTCTTTCTTCTTCTTCTTTCATTTTCAGCATTTTCAACGGACTTCGAGGAGGTTCTCAATTTGTCTGTACATATTTTTTTTTCTATGTATGGTCGCGCATGGTTCTGGCAGTTATGAACCGATTTCAAAAAATCTTTCTGGTACGGATAGGCCGCTCCACAGAATGGGTCCCATAAAAAAAAATTACTTAGGAATAAGCAGTTCCTGAAAAAATAAAAATGGCGACTCAGAAAAAACTGTAGGAACGGCTAAAAGATGATATTTTTATCGCATTTTAGGGACGAAAGTGGTCAAACTCTGGCAAATACGAGTATTTACCAATTTCAATAATTCTTTTACGAAAAGAAGGAACCACTGTAATGAATATGTATAAATTTTATCACAACTGGATAAGAACTTCCTGGAGAACCATGATTGATGTGGAGGAATTTATCTGGTAAAAAAAATAATATATACAGACGAATTGAGAACTTCCTCCTTCTTTGAAGTCGATTAAAAAAACATGAAACTGATGTTCTCAATTACATTACTCTGACAAATATGAACGGATTTCGATGATTCTTTTTTTATTCAAGGGAGTATACTACTGTAATGAGATCATGCAAATTTCATTAGGACCGGATAAATTGTTCCTGAAGAAAATATACACAGTAGGAACTTCAACATCAATCAAATCATTAGTGTTGTTGAAGTTGGTTCCTTTTTTTGTTGTGTCGTGTGCAATTTTTTATTTGAAAATCAACCCGTGGGACAAATGAGGTACCAAAGTTTGTATGTAAGAAAATATTTTTTCAGACACGAAAATTTGTCAGTGTACTCATCAAAAAATTGAGAAACACCTCTAACACATTTGTTTTGAAAATCACCCTTAACGGGGTTTTAGCACGGTTTTTGAGTATCGAATCCGAAAAAAAAAATTCATGCTTCACTGTTTACACTGCGGATACATTCGTCATATTGAAGCAATCCATGTAATTTTTTTAAATTATCCCCTAAAAGCGTTCAATTGAATTCCAAAAAATATTTTATTCCTACAGCCACATGCCATATTTTATGTACTTCATACAAGAATCCCTAAAGTTTGCGTGAAGAATTATCTCCATTTAATGCTATAATGCAACTATGGTAACGAAACTCAGTGAATGAACTAAACAAAACTGTTGAATAAACTTATTTCCAGCATTTTTCGAAAATCAACCACTAAGGGCATCTACCAATGGGGTTACCAAATGGTTTCCAATTAACAACCTCGTATGTTTTTTAATGGAATTGCAAAATATGTATAGTATCTTTTTAAATAAAGAAGTAAATATTTAAGAAATTGGAGCTATGATAGCTTACACAAAAATACAGGCTACATACTTGATTAGATCAGAGTTAATAAAAGTGTGAAAATATTGAAATCGATCGTCCGAAGATCGGACCAACAATAATAACTAAGAAGACCTGGGGGTACACCGGCATAATTGTGACATAAGGACGTTCAACATCTCAGTTCTCCCGTGACTATGGGTGCTGTAAAGCATTCGAAACGTCGGGATAGTCAAAGCTAAAATAAACCGCGATTAAATCCGCAAAAAGTAGTTTGATTTCAATGTGTAATATTCGCGTAAGTAAAAGACAATAAGCTTATTATTTATGAAGCTGGCTTCAAAATACAGAAACGGTAAATGTTGTCCTTGAAAACTGGGAATGCACGAAATCAAAAAGATTATTAATGCCTAAAGGATTAATGGAAATCCACAAATATATGGACGAAAGGTAAGTAACAATTTATTACGAACGTTTTAACTAACGCGAATGCTACACATTTAAATCAAACTATGATTTCAATGTGTAGCCTTCGCGTAAATAAAAGACAACATTAGTGTAAACAATATTTTAAAAAACCTCGATCCATAAATCTAAACACGTTTGAGTAACAAAGTAAACGCGGGCGAAGCCGCGGGCTACTGCTAGTTATGTTAATAAATCTGGGAATCAGGTGTTTCTCAATAAATAAAAAGTTTTATTCATATTTGTTACTTTTATAATAAATACCATCTCATTATCACTCAAATAAAAAACCATGCCAAATTCAATTTACGCAAGAATAATGACGTAACGAACAATAGGCGAGGGGCACGCGTCCTCGCAGCCCGCAACAGAATAACAAAATTAATGTTCCGCACACGGCCCACCCAATAAAAACGACGGGCCAAAATGCCAGTTCCCCAAATGAGGTAAATAATAAAAAAAAAAACAAAATGTCACAGCGGCATTTATGGCGGGATCTACACTACACAGCAGGGCTGCCAGATTAGGCGATTTATCGCCATTTAGGCTACCTTAGGGGGCCAAATGGCGACCAAAAAATCCAATCGGCTACCAGTAGCCATTTAGGCTACCTAGGAAAAAAGGAACGGGCGTTTTAGGCTACTTCAGGATTACCTCAAAATTTATTTATTTATTTATTATTATTATTTATTTCACAAAATGTTATGCCTTAAGATTAAAACAATTTAAGTAGGTACTTGGTTACATGGTACATCCTAAGGCCATAGTTAGGTTTCAATACCCCCTGTACTAGTACGAGTACTGTATTACAATGGGTATGTTCACCAAAATATGTCCCGTAATTGCAGTGATTGAGCTAGCTACACAAGATGAAGTAGTGTAAGTACAACACAATGTGTGATAAATTATTCAGTACCAAGGCAAGCAGTTTTTATATAATGATAAGACAATAACTGATAACTATCAAGTAATAATTATAGTAAGAGAAAAAAAAAAAAAAAACAGAAAAAGGAGAGTTACCTAGGCTTGATTTTATGTATAAGTGTGTGTGAGTATGTGTGTTTGTGTGTGCATGTGTGTAAGTATGTGTATTTGTGAATGCTTGTGTGTGTGTGTGTGTGTGTGTGACTGAGAGAACAAGATGAATGCATCGATCAGCACGAATAAAGTGACTACGTTAATAGCTCAATAAGTTCCTCTGTGTTTTTATAATTTAGAGTAAGTAGGTATTTTCTTAAAGCTTTTTTAAGGGAGAATAAATTTAAATCTCGAAAATTTAAAATTCTATTTACTTTGTTGTAGAGGTGTGGACCCAAGAATGTATAAAAACGTTGTACAAATTTTGTTTTACATGCTGGTTTTCTAAAGACAATATCACTTCTTCGTCGATCTCCTTTATAATCAGGTATATGTTTATGTTGCCAGTAAATAATTGATTCAATAAATAATTGTCTAACCGTAAGAACTGAGGTCTGTCTATATAATTCGTCCGTTGGAAATAAAAACTTTTTAAATGTCATAGTTTTAAGAATTGCACGTTGTGCTCTCTCAACTTTTATAAGAATCGATTTTGCACAGCCACCCCAGATCGATATCCCGTAATTTATTATCGATTGACATAAGGCATAGTAGGTCGTCATGAGTAGTTTCGAGTCACAAATACGACGTAAGTTCCTAAAGATGTAAAGTAATTTTCTAATTCGATTAGTAAGTAACTTGATTTGAGTTTTCCAATTAAGTTGTTCGTCAATATGAACCCCCAAATACCGGACAGACGGAGCAACCGATAGTATACTACATCTACACGTTTGGGTGTTATGACACGTGTGCGCCTTTATAGAAATGCTTCCTGGTTGTGGTCTAGAGTTTGTATTTATAAAGTACGTTAAAATTTTGGTCTTGGATTCGTTAAGCGTTAGCAAATTATTATCGAGCCATTTAGTGATAGTTTTAAATCCCTCCTCTGCATTCTTATTTACGTGTTCCCAGCTGTCACCATTAAAAGTTATCACCGTATCATCCGCAAATGTGATGATGTCTGCATGGGGTAATTTAAGTCTCGATAAATCATCAATGTATATTAGGAATAATGTGGGTCCCAAGATGCTACCTTGTGGTACCCCATAATCTATACTTTCTTCAGGACTTAAGTATTCTTCAACTTTGACAACTTGTTTTCTTTTGGTCAAATAGTCAGTCAATAGTTTAAGTGGTATACCACGAATTCCTTTATTTTCCATCTTTCTTAAAAGTACTGGAACAGATACCGAATCAAAGGCCTTAGCTAGGTCCATAAATATACTTAAGCATTTAAGATTATTGTTAATGTTATGTGTTACATGTGCTATCAAGGATTTCATTGCATCGTCAGTTGACATATTCTGTCTAAACCCATATTGCTTTGACGAAATTAAATTAAATTTTTCAAGATAGTGTTTAAGTCTGTTATTTATTGCTTTTTCTATAATTTTAGACAGGGTAGGTAATAGCGAAATAGGCCGGTAATTTGATATCGTGTTTTTATCACCACATTTATGCAGAGGAACTAATACAGACTTTTTTAGTGATTCTGGAAACTTTCCTTGCGCAAAGCATAAGTTACAAATTATCTTAATAGGTGTTATGATAACTGGAGCTGCTAATTTAAAGAAAGAGGATGGCGTAGTGTCCCAACCACTGGAATTAACATTTTTTAGGGTGCCTATAATGTGTAATATTTCTTTTTCATCAACAGGTAGAAGTACAAACGAATGAGGAACTGAGGGAAGCGCATTTAATTTTTTTTTAATTTCATGTTGGTCATTATTTGTTTGCAGTAAAATATTTGTCGCTAACTTTTTTCCTACTTTTGCGAAGTATCTATTGACCTCCGTTAGAGAATCACTGGGAGTACTTTTTAAGTTTAGTAATTCTGCTGTTTTTACATGTCTGGTCTCGTTATTAACGTCCTTAATTATTTCCCACTGTTTCTTAATATTATTGTTGTGCATAGCGATTTTTCTCCTATAGTAATTTATTTTTCTTTTATTTAGTAAATTATTGCAAGTATTTCTGTATCTTTTATATATCGTCTGCAAGGTAGCTTGTCTCTATCTTTTTTTAGTTTTTGATTTAATTTGTCCCTGTGTCTAATGCATCTTAACAGACCTTGCGTAATCCACGGTTTAATTAATAGTTTTCTTTTAGATATATATTTAATTGTGGTATGTTTTTTAATTGTCTCACTGATTATGTTGAGGAAGATATTGGTCGCATTCTCGGGTTCCCTTTTATTTAATAATTCAATCCAGTCTATCTTACTAAGTTCATTTATTACAGTATTATAATCAATATCTTTATATTTTGTTAATTTAGGTTTAGTCTTTTCTTGCTTATGAATTGAAAATATAATTGTGGAGTGATCTGTGATAGTTGTTTCACATATTATTGTTTTTGTTGGTAGTTGTGTTTTGGCAATTGTATGATCGAGACATGTTTTTGAGCGAGTTGGTAAGAAATGAGTGGGTTTTAGGCCATGAGATGCAAGTAGGAAAAGGTAATCATCCGACTTTGAATCATTATTGTCGGGTGCAATATCTATATTAATATCACCAATAAGTACTATGTTTTTAAATAGTTTAACACTTGTAAGTAATTTGTCTAATGAATTTATAAAGCGGTCGATATTAGTATAAGATGGTGATCTATATACACAAATAAAGGCGTACTCATCGCGTATTGTAAGTAGTAAGCAACTCGCATCATCTACCAAGGGTTCCGAAATTTTACAGTTGATATGACCGTGTGTGGATTGTTCTTAAAAAAACCTATCCTTACCTAGAACTGCCATAATGAGACGTCACGAATCTAGGGCATGTATTCACAAACCTCGGAAACGTTCCGATCCCGAAAATATCTACTACCCGGTCGAGTTATCTTGCACCTTTAGGCGAACACGTTCTAAACTAGCGAGGTGTAAAGTTCCCGAAAAGCTCTAAAAAGCGAGCTTATGTGTCAATTTAAGTTACTCATTCCAACTTGCTGTATGACAGAGACGGTTACATATTTTTTTTTCAGTGTGCTCTCTATTTTCGGCTAAATATACTATACAACATTTTAGGCGAATTAGGCTATATGTCAAGAAAAAATATATTGGGCGATTTAGGCTACTTGGTAGGCAAAATTAGGCGAATTGAGTTAGCAGATATCTGGCAACCCTGCTACACAGTCTGCACTCGTATTGGAAGAATTCTAAATATTTCACACACTATAATTCACATCCCGATTCAGGTTTTACCTTGTGATTCATTAGTAGGTATGTAGTTATTATATGTAAGTATGTAGATTTAGGAATTTAACAGTTTGAATTAGATAAAATATTTAAAAAAAAATTGAACCGACTTCAATAACACCAAAAAGTATAAAATAATTTAAATATTAAAGAAGTTGGTGTTAGCGTACCTGCTGTGTATATTTGGCACCAACTTCAATAATATTTAAATTATTTTATACTATTTAGTGTTATTGAAGTCGGTTCAATTTTTTTTTTAAATATTTTATTTTAAGCTTTTTAGTGATATTTTCATACATAAAGATTGAACCATCGAAAACGGTAAAATGATCTAGGTAGGTTATGACATCATTATGATTTCACATTATCGTCTACATACTTTTACATAATTCATGTTTCTTCAGAAACTCAGAAACAATTTATCCGATCGTAATGAAATTTGCATGGAATCATCATAGTAGTTTACTCTCTCGAATAAAAAAAGAATCATCGAAATCGGTTCATATTTGTCAGAGAAATGTAAAGGAGAACATCAGTTTTATGGTTTTTACCAGATAAATTCCTCCATATCATTCAAGGTCCTCCAGGAAGTTCTTATCTGGTTGTGATAAAATTCATACAGGTTCATTACAGTGGTTTCTTCTTTCGAATAAAATAAATTACTAGTTTAAAAAACTAAAAATACACGCTTTTATAAGGACTAAGTACTGCACTAAAAAGCTATAAATAAATTATCGAAACCGTTCTTTTTTTTTTCTACACCGTGCTTGTAATTTATGAATTATATTTATGTGTAAAAGCGTGGGGCGCTTTTTCTCTGTAAATGATTACAAATTATTGTCATGTGAATACAAATACTTAGCGTTCTTGAAATTTGACAGAAATGTTAAGCTGTTATTCAGAAAAGGCGCAAGAATTTTTAGTTTTTTAAACTAGTAATTTATTTTATACTTTTTAGTCTTAGATATATTCGCCTAAACTACGGATAAAATTATCCCAAGTATTGATTTGTTCGTAGCTTGAATCGACAGGTTGTGGCAAAACATATTTTTACTAAACTAGATATTACGCGTAGGTATCTGAATGAGTTTAAGAAAGTACTACCTATTTACCCTTTAAACAGTCGAAAATACGCTAAAAGTCAATAGCTTCACAAGTAGTATTCAAGGGTTCCGTTACCAACCTTCCGGATCCATCAAGAGGTCCACGTATTAGGCAAAGTGAACATAACTTCTTAATACAAATCAAATGAGTCCAAGCTTGATGGGTTTACTAGTAATCATTCCAGGGTTCCGTCAACCACCTTTCATTTCCATCATCAACCATGATTATTGGGCAAGTAAACAGAACTTTTTAATACGAATCAAATGAGCTCAAACTCGATGTGTTTACTATTAGCCATTCCAGAGTTCCGTCGCCCACCTTCCAGTTCCATCATCAGGTCCTCATTAATGGTCAAAGTGAAAATAAATCTTTAAAACAAATCAAATAAGCCCAAACTCGATGTGTTTACTAGTAGCCATTCCAGGGTTCCGTCACCCACCTTTCTGTTCTATCATCAGGTCCTCATTAATGGTCAAAGTGAAAAAAACTCTTTAAAACAAATCAAATGAGCCCAAACTCGATGTGTTTACTAGTAGCCGTTCCAGGGTTCCGTTACCCACCTTCCTGTTCCACCATCAGGTCCTCATTAATGGTCAAAGTGAAAAGAACTCTTTAAAACAAAACAAATGACCCCAAACTCGATGTGTTTACTAGTAGCCGTTCCAGGGTTCCGTTACCTACCCTTCTGTTCCATCATCAGGTCCTCATTAGTGGTCAAAGTGAAAAGAACTGTTTAAAACAAATCAAATAAGCCGACACTCGATGTGTTTACTAGTAGCCATTCCACGGTTCCGTCACCCACCTTCCTGTTCTATCATCTGGTCCTGATTAATGGTTCATGTGAAAAGAACTCTTTAAAACGAATTAAATGAACCCAAACTCGATGTGTTTACTAGTAGCCATTCCAGGGTTCCGTCACCCACCTTCCTGTTCTATCATCAGGTCCTCATTAATGGTCACAGTGAAAAGAACTCTTTAAAACAAACCAAATTAGCCCAACCTCGATGTGTTTACTAGTAGCCGTTCCAGGGTTCCGTTACCCACCTTCCTGGTCCATCATCAGGTCCTCATTAGTGGTCAAAGTGAAAAGAACTCTTTAAAACAAATCAAATGAGCCCAAACTCGATGTGTTTACTAGTAGCCATCCAAGAGTTCCCTCATCCACCTTCGAGCCCCAGCATCAGATCAGCTCGATGATACCATATTATTGTATTGTCACCGGTTCTTGATACATGTGCAAAATTTGAAATGTTTTGGACGTGTAAAAGTGGGTCAAAATTGCATCGCAAGATTCCATTACCATCATACATACATAGTTACATACATACATACATACAGGTCAAGCTAATAAAAGCGTGTTAAAAAGAATCATTGAAATTGGTAAATCCTAATAAGGTCCTTATTGGCGGCAGGCTAGCTAGATGTCTTGTTATATTCTGTCTACGATATAGGCTTTCTTGCAGCTTTCCTGCGCAGTCAACATTCTTGTTTTTTCAGGAACTACTTATTACTAAGCAATATTTTTTTTATGGGACCCAATTAACGGATTAAAGAATGGATGGAAGAAAGATTTTTTCAAATCGGTTCATAATTGCCAGAGTTATGCGCGAACATACATAGAAAAAAAAAAATATATATATACAGACGAATTGAGAACCTCCTCCTTTTTTGAAGTCGGTTAAAAATCAAACGTTTATTTGTATAAGGATGGAACGGGTGGAAGAAACCGCGTACTTACGAAGCCTCATCGATATATTCAGTCATATTATATCGATGCGCAGCCTGTTTGTCTCGTGGGAGTTACAATGCGTATGCGTCGCGGAACGCATTTAGTCTACGTGCACGTATACGTCACACACGCGAGCGGTGTGCCATGTCCGCTATGTCTAATATAGTTCCAGCAGGCTTAGCACGATTTGCCAAGACTTCGTAATCTTGACAGTTCGGTGTGGAGTATGACGTAGTTATCGACCTAGCTAATACCGAAAATGACGTTTCTACGTCGATAACTACGCCATACTCCACACCGAACTGTCAAGATTACGAAGTCTTGGCAAATCGTGCTAAGCCTGCAGACATTACAACGTCATAGTACGTCTACGCATTGGTGTTCCTTAAGCGCGGATTAGACCTTTGGTTTAATGGCGTAATCAAACAGTTTATTTAGAAACGCCTATATAATTACGTTGTTATTGACGAAACGTGGTACAATTGTAGCCTACAGCTACAGCTCTATTCAACCCCTTCGCAAGATAAATCAGTTCAAGACTGCAAGTACCTATGACTAATTCAACGAGAACAGTTCTGAATAAAATTATTTGGCATTACACTAAATTAAAACACCATTACCACACACACACGCTACAAATATTTACTACTATCAGCGCAGCAGTAATTACGTCAAGCGTGCACACACTTCGTGAATATTTTATTTAAAACATTCATTCGATTCGAAATACAAGCTTTCATCAAAATAGAAATCAAACAACTTTTAATACTATTCCGATAAAGATCTTTTTGTTACTAATGTCAGAGGCACCAATAAAATTTGATTATAACAATCGTTCAAATTCAACGAATGTGAGAATGAATTATTTAATATCACGATAATGGAGTTTTTGTTTTATTAAAACAATATGAGGAGTACGTTGTGTTTAAAAAGGTTAAATTGAACAATGGTTTTAGGTTGGTTTATAATGTAAATTAATTTGACGGCAAGTGCTTTTAAATGAGAAGTGAAATATACATAATTAAATATACATAAGTGAAGTGTATTTCTGTACATAATTGAAGTTTGTCAATTTAGCAACTTTTTATGTAAATGCGGTGTAATTTAATTCACATGCAATTGATACGTGTAAACCATAGACTATATATGATCTAAGGTGTAAACACTACAAATGCAAACAAATTGAAGCAACGAAAATCCACGATGCCTGAAATGCCACCACTGTGTGGCGGCCCAATTATAATAGTGGCGGCGCTTTCAACTTTTGATAAAAGCGATTCAACTTGTCTAATTCTGAAGTGTTAATAGCAGGACATATGCAAATTCCTTGATTCAATCATTGTTTATGCCGACATTGTCGCTGAATGGTCGCTGAATAGTTTTTTTCTTTTTCTTCTTCACATTGAACTATTTTAGCATCTAGTTCCAGTGTTTAAATAAGGTTTAATTTCAATTTTAGTATACGGCTCTATCGCTCTATCTACTATCTACCGATGGTTCTATCAACGAATACTCGGAATAATTTATAAATTTAAAACGGATTTAAAACCATTGATATCATGTATATCAATGGTTTTAAATCCGTTTTCGATCCTAGTAGCCAATCCAAATATAGCAGCAAGAGAAAATAAATATACCTAAGTACTTGAGTTAAAAAAACGAAAAATAATACGTTCAAAAAATCAATATAAGTACTTACTTATTATTTTATGTATGTACTTACATTATTAATTTCAAAAAAGTTGAATAAATATTTTAATAGAACTTTTTAAACGTGGTCAATCAAAATAGTTAGGATTTTTTGCTTAGTCTAACAGAAAAACCAATGCAAGTATTTGTTTTACAATATGGAGTTCTAAATGGGTCCAATTATTGTTGGTATGTTTCACACATTTATTCAAAATGAACTTGAAAATAATATAAAAATATAACTGCAACAATCGGAATTTAAAAAAGACTGAGCAGAAGAGGTCTCACTAAAATATTACTGATGCTAGACATGTGGCACATAAGCGTATCATAAAGCTTTGAAAACTGTACTATTGTTCTCACGACTCCAACAGGGCCCACCAAATTGTAGTTGGCCTAGTTTTCATATCTATTCAGTTTTTGTAATGCCGTTAAAAACTATACTTTTGTATATAATGTTATAAGTATGAAATAAACACCAGTACCATCGTGCACTGAAGTGCAAACTTCCCTAGAAGATCAAGTATGGAGAAACGCAATGCTACTGATGTAGTAAATTAAAAAAAGAACCATGCAACGATAGAAAATGCATTCTAGGCCTCGGACCCTCAAAAGGAGAAAGTCAAACATTACATTTTTATTGCATATAAGTCAAACTAACCATTGGTTAATTTACAAGTAACGTCACTGCCTGTCCATTTGTCAAGCGTATAATTAACTAGGCACTGCAGTCCCGCGGGCCAAGGGTGAACCATGGGGACATTACATGTGCGTATACATCTCACTATATGGATTGTTTGTTCTGATTCAATTACTATGCATCAGACTGCCTCAAGCAGCATAATACTTACTAACGGATTTTATAAGCCATGTATTATTTATAGTTGCTTTGCAAACTGGACGTTACAGGTTCGAATTTTGCAACACGCAGCTAGATTTTTGTGTAGTTAACCCTCATTATATGATTAGGAATTACCTGATTATGTAAAGGAAAAAGCTGCATTAAGGCAGAATATCTGACATTACGGCGATACTTATTTCGGCGTTGCACAACAGTCGATAAATCTGTTCTACAACTTTACAATCCATGGCTGATCTCTTACCGTTTGTGACGTTATTCCATCTCGCTCTTTAGAACAGTTTACTGTTCGTTTATAGACGTCAACAGGGGGTCTAATACGAATTCCGATAGTTTAAGACCTCGATCAAACTGTCAGTTTTCTCCATACATTTCACACCAGCGCCCCTAGCGGTAATTAAAAAACTTGTAAAATGTACGGGAAAAAACTGTCAGTTTGTTCGAGCTCGCAAAGTATCAGAACTCGTACTAGACCCCCAGTTCTCTTATCTATTAGAACTGAATGATAAAAGTCAAAGATCGAAGCTTATGACAAAGTTTACGCAGTAGGTATCGCTAATATTTTCATTGCCAAATGAACATCAACACAGTCTACCATCGTGTCTCAGGTAAGAAACAATCACGCGTCCCTAGGCCCTTCCAAATCCAAACAGATAAGTGGTAACTCGCACCCAACCCCAAAACATAATCTACGTGACTAAAAACACACTGGAACTCTGAGTGCGAGTGATTTATAAGGAACATCAAATGGTGCAATTGAATCGTTCCGCGCAATCCGGCTGAAGCGGCTATTAGCTACGTGATTCGTTTACTGACTAGCAACACTGTAAAAGTATTTACGTTGGCAACATCGCGTTGTCTGTGGCTCGAGTTTTTTTTAATGTTCGTCTTGAGGATTGCCGCCATTTGTCTTCTTGATAGTACGCTTCGATGGAGCAGGGATTTTGGTGGAAAACTTTTTATTTCAAGAAAAGCCTTGTTACAGCTAGCTTGCTTGCGTGTTTATAGATATTAGGAGCTGTACTCTCGTGAATTAACTACCCACTTCTTTCGCTTTCTTAAGCTGAGTTTGACACAATACTTACTTTATTATTACATTCGAAAAAAAAATGGTTTGAATAAAAACGCATAAAGTAAATATACTTCAATAAACATAGACAAAAGGTATGACGTTTTAATTTAATAGATTGCTCAAGTTACACTTTGTATCAAGAGCTTATGTTCAAGTGCCGAGTTGTTTGTGTACGCGCCCCAATTTGAACAGAACGCGTGGCTTAGGGATGTCCGTTGTTTGATATGATGAAATATTAAATATCATTATTGTATTTGATCATTTTTGATAAACCACGGATCATCGGTAGAAATGCTCATTTATGGAAGACGGACCGACACGACATTATGTTAAAACATGAAAAATTTGTATTAATAGTCTAAGAAGTGTTATTTGAGTTTCATAGTATATTTTTTTCATATTAATTTATTCCGAAAGACGTCCAAAAGGGCCAAAGCCTTTAGCCTTTTAGGGGAAGCCTTTTCATATAATAAAAATATATTTATTTATATTGATGGTGTGGAGATTAGACACCCTGGCTGTTACACGAAAGGTCGTGGGTTCCAAGGCTAAAAGTATTGAGAAGCCTTTTAGGCTGGCCTTTTAGAGGATTTCAGAGTCACACAACGAGCTATGAAGCAAGTTATGCTTGGCGTTTCTTTGCGCGATATAAATCCGGAATGAGGAGATACGCCAAAGAACTAAAGTCACCGTCATAGCTCGCAGAATCTGCAAGTTGAAGTGACAATGGGCAAGCCACATCGCTCGGAGAATCGATAACCGATGGGGAAGAAAGGTTCTCGAGTGGCGGCCACGAACCGGAAGACGCAGCGTAGGCAGGCCTCCCACTAGGGGGACAGACGACATTCTGCGGATAGTAGGTAACCAGTGGATGCAAATAGCCAACTGTCGTTCATTGTGGCGTTCCAAGGGGGCAGCCTATGTTCATCAGCGGACGTCTTCCAGCTGGTGATGATGATGATGATGACTCAGTGCTATACAAATTAATCCAGGCAATTTTTTTTCTAATTAGCATCTAGAAACTAGTAGAAACGTACTTAACTACCACACGTAACTATCTCCTATTGCCTTATAAACGTGCAGCCTAACCATCACTATGACATTAAACTACAAGCCCTTGTGTCCAAACAATGAATCAATTCAATAAGTGGAAGCCGGCGGCGGCGGCTCGTAATCCGATTTCGATCTAAACTACAAGCCGGTTCGGACCGGATCCGATTTAGTCATCACATTTTAATCCCAATTCTGATTTTGCAATCTATGTAATTGTTTCAATATGAACGAAGATATAGCCGCTGACTGTACCGTTGGATAATTTTAGTTTTTAGTTCATTATGGATCTTTATTTTCATGATGATCGATCCCCCATGTGCTGGACCGCCCCGGTTGGCATCATCGCTGTATCGGATCTAACCCTAAGCAGTGTAAGCTATAAGCATGTCTGTGTTCTGGTGTGCAGGACTCAGTAGTTGGTGAAA
Organism: Furcula furcula; assembly: GCA_911728495.1. NCBI lineage: Eukaryota > Metazoa > Arthropoda > Insecta > Lepidoptera > Notodontidae > Furcula > Furcula furcula. The sequence goes on along the minus strand of OU452257.1, from coordinate 19,873,371 downwards.
CTACCGTTACTATGAGTTAACATGTCTAGACCATCAATGTAGTATGCATCTCGATAGATAATAGGTACGATATCCAGTATGTAAAATCAACCAGTAAATATAAATACGCCCTTATCCTGGTAATATAAACTGTGGTAATATAAATAAATAAATGTAGATAAATGGAAGTTGTCAATAAATTCAAAATGTATTATTGGGTGTGTTTTAATTTGGTTTAATATGGCTACACATTCAGTCAAAAAAGTATCGGGAATGGATGGTTTGTTAGGCCTCTGCCTCGAATCTTGCGGGCAGCGGGGCGGCGGCGGCGGCGCGGGAGCGGCAGGATCTTATGCGTAAAATCAAATGGACCGGCTCTCGAAAAAAGCGGCGCGGCAGCGGCGCGACCGGTGTCCGCCCGCGCCGCCGCCGGCACCGCCCCGCTGCCCGCAAAATTCGAGGCAGAGGCCTTATTCTCCTTATTTTCGTCAATTCTCTGCTTGTGGCGTCATCCCAACATCAAGGGGCTTCGGCTTTGACCGAGCATCACAGCGCGCTAGGTCGGCGGATCCTCTCTTTGGTATCGCTGCCGCCGCCGCCACACTGGTGCCTCGCACTGAACATCTTTTTTACTGAAGGGAAGAAACCCTCATAAATTCCCCGATACCCCATACGGGGTCAACCAGGGTATGCGAATTCTTACCGACTAAAGCCGAATCTGTCGCACTGGCACATGTATGAGAGACTACCCCCGTGCTCTTCAGTTGGATTTGCACCACATACCTCTCAGTTTCATGCCTTTGAGTACACCGTCGGGAGCCCCCCGAGAACACATTGCTCGGGCCGAGAGGGGGTCTCAACCCCGTAGTCACCGCCGTAGGTAGGCAATGGATGTTAGAGTCCAGGTCTAATGCATCTAATCCGACCCATTACCTATTATAAAAAAAATCAGATGCATACTATAAATTACCTACAAAATACATTATACCTTTAATTAAACGACACAAGAGTTCTTGTAACAAATGTCTTGAAGATTCAAGTAAGTAATTCAGCTCGGGCCAACCCTAGCGATTCCTTTGAGGAGATTACTCGTAGGGCTGTCGAGGCACGTTAATTACTAGCGTTTACGTCAATCATTAGGGCCGACGCCTCTTTTATTTACAACGTAATACCCATTCAATATTGGTAAATAACTATGTACAATCACACGTTTGGGGATTTGAACATGTTTGAGTTTATTTATTGGTAGGTAAGTATATTTTATTAGTAGAAAACATAATTAAACCATAATTAATTATAATTAGGCTTATTTGTATAAATTCGCGATATCATAAAAAACAAAGAGGCGTCGTTTCAAGGATTCAATTGATTATTCATTCCTAAACACGTTGTACTGATCTGCCGGTAGCGTTTAGAGAGAATTGTATGTACATATAAGTAGACATACAGTACCTACTGTTTGGTGCATTGTTTGCCAAAATGATTTGTCCGAAAGAAGATGTCATTTGCTACTTCTTTAGAGTTCTTTATACCATAAAACTCATTACTTGCCACACATTACAACTTCTTAATTTTTATTTTGAACAATTCCAGAATTCAGCATTTAAAATCATTTTGGCAAACGATGTACCAAACACCCTGTATAACTTCCTTTCACTAGTGTCAGTTGTCAGCCTTGAAAAGCATACATATAGGCGGTCTTGACAAATCGGTAGATATCAATACAATGCTGATGTTTATATTTTGAAAACTACGCACTACCTACACATAGCTTTGCAAATCGTGTTAAAGTTTTTGTGCTTCAAAAGAATATTTTTTTTTAAGAAAATATAATGTTGGTTGAACTAATATACGGATTAATATCCGTATTATTAATATCCGCTAATATATTAATAATTAGTACACTTGATTACATTTAAAACGTAACCTAAGAACGTAACTTACAACTGTTTAAGTCACAATCACTGCAGCAACGGCTTATTCAACGTTCAGCCAAAAAATACACTGATTGAACGCGTACTAAATCGTAAATCCCCAATCTTAATTGGTACTCGCCAATCCGATGGACAAATTAAACATTTTCTCTTATTTAAAATCGAAATGAAGTTCATTTTGAATTCGTCCCAGTAATTACACAGTTTACGACGTGCAAAAGCCCCGGACGGTCCGCCATTTTGTCAAAATGGCGGCACGTACCATCCTTAGGGAATGGCGAACACCGACCGAACTTAAATGGCTAATCTTTGAAACTGTATAAAATTAATCAATGCATTAATTACTCAAGTTTAATTTTATCGTGGTTAAAAAAAACTTTATGAACTTAATTACTTTAATAAATGGGAATTATGTTTGAATATCAATTTGGTGAACCCGTGGGGTGTCTGGGTAAGAATAGCACCCTCCCATCTCCTCCAGTTAGGTGTCAGTTAGAGGTGACTAAGGGAAAACAAGATGTCGGACAGCAGAGTCTTCCCAGCCGTTGGGGGTTGTTTAACTATACTGCGATCCCCAAGACGCCTGCCAAGCGTGAGGATTATGGCAACTCCTCCCTACTAAGGGGAGGCCCTTGATTATCAGTGGACGTATTTCGCTGCTAATAATGATGATGATGATTAATTTGTTAAAAGTGCATTTTTTTACTATATAATATATGATACTATATGATACAGGTATCGATATATATGGGCCATAGAATTAAGGTACGGACGTACACACACACCTGTGTGTGTCCGTCTGTACCACACAGGCCTGCTGCTCTTAAATAATTATTGATAAATAGTGTAAGCTAATCACTTGTAGGAAATTTGTAACTCATCATCTATGATTCTTAATGGTTGTATGTGTGTAAGTATGCCCTTTTTACGTGAGACCATTCAGGTAGGGTGCCCTTTTTACGTGAGACCATAGATAATATGGCTCGCTAGAATTCTGTCGCAACGCTGCAGGCTTAGCACGATATGCCAATCTTGAGAGATGAGTATGACGTCACTATGGCGTAGCATTTCACATTTTTGTATAGAGAATGACGTTTCGGTGTTGAAAACTACGTCATACTCCACACCGATCTGTCAAGATTGCAAGTCTTGCAAGGCCTGCTGCTGTGTGTCATTGTGGGTAACGGGCGTTTAGCGCGCTGTATACTGAGAAATGTGGGATGGCGCGTCGTTTACCCTTAGGCGAACGTTTCGTTCTTCTCATCACTAAGTTAACAAAATCCGGAGGTTCCAATTGAGTTTACGTGAACAAAGAACTAATCGCACCGATTACCGGGCCGCGACGAAGGTGATTGGAAAAATTTTTCTCTTCCAAACTTCACAAATTGGATCCAAGTTCGCCACCGCTTCGCGCGCGCTCACAAAAATCCAACCCAACTGGATAATACGATCAGCTCAGTAGTATTAAATTGCATCTTTGAGTTAAACGTTTAAGTAGGAAAGCCATAAAAGTATTTTCAAGTATTTTTATTGACCAACATCGCAAAAAGGAGGCTGTTTTATGGGGTTTTTAACTTAATAAAATTCTACTAAAGTAAGTAAGCTTCAGGCTTCTACAAAAAGTAGGTACTTACATGTAACTGAAAAGACAAATAATTTCATAGAATAAGTAGTCTTCACATCTATACTTACATACGTGGTAACTGGATAAGTACATAAACATAGATACATCTAAATATTGTAGTCAGCTCTCAAAACCGAAAAGTGAAAGCCCTTGGAGGTGGTCCCTGTGTAGATGGTGCTATAGGTTAAGCGCCGGTTCTATGAAAATCCGTTCACTTTATATTATGAACTAGCTGACCCACGCAGCTCCGCCCGCGCTGTGTTTACGTTAACTAAACTTTCAATAATATACATTCGCATAGAATACAATACCTCCTTTTTTAAAGTCGGTTAAAAAATTTGGACCGACTTTGTACTTGCCATCCGAAGCACGGAGACGTTTAGTTCAAATGGCGTTAAACGGTCACCCATCTATTTAATGACCTTACCTAACGTTGCTTAACCTGATCGATATCCAAACATTGTTAACCAATTTGGTTTTCGTCCAGGGAAGTCTACTTCGGATGCAGTGCACTCTTTGACAGACCATTTGGTTGAACATCTTGTTAAGGGAAAAAAATGTATTACTATCTTTCTGGACTTGGCTAAGGCCTTCGATACAGTGTCTGTTCCGTTATTGATCTCAAAATTGGAGCGATTGGGAATACGTGGCACTCAACTAAATCTCCTTAGTGACTACCTCTCTGAACGATCTCAGTCAGTAAAGATATGTGATTATGTGAGCGAGGAACTCCCAATTACATTTGGAGTGCCTCAAGGAAGTACCCTAGGGCCAACCTTATTTCTAGCCTATATCGATGATCTCAGCAGACTCCAATTGTCTAATGGAAAAGTCGTTTCCTTTGCTGATGACACAGCAATCTGCTTTTATGGTGATACCTGGGCAGATACGTATTTGTATGCGCAAAATGGCTTAGATGTCGTCCTTAAATGGCTTAATACGAATGTATTGACTCTTAATATATCTAAAACTACATACTTAACCTTTTCAATAACAAATAAGAATAGACCATCACCCAACTACCTGTTTTAACAGCTCATTCATGTCCCGACCGTCTGAGAGGCGATTGCGACTGTCCTACCTTAACTAACTCAGACACTGTTAAATACCTTGGTGTTATACTAGATAAAAACCTTAATTTTAATGTCCAAATTGAGACCTTGTCAAAGAGAGTACGTAAATAATAATAATAATATCTTGGGACAATCCACACACGGTCATCCGATCCCAAACTAGGCAGAGCCTGTACTATGGAAACCAGACAACTGATACTAATACTTATATACTTTTTTTTTGTAAATACATACTTAAATAGATAAACAACACCCAGACACTTGGTGGGAATCGAACCCACGACCTATCGGTTAGCAGGCAGGGTGTCTGACCACTAGACCAACGGGCCCGTCAATACTTGATAAATCAATAATTGATGTATATTTTCAAACAGCTAAGCAGAATTGCTGATAAAAACATTATTCGTACTGTTTATTTTGCATTATGTCAGAGTCTTCTACTCTATTGTATTACTATTTGGGGTGGTACTCACAAAACCAGGTTAATAACTCTAGAGAGAGCCTTGAGGGCTGTCTTGAAGTTCAGTACTTCACGTCCTTACAGATTCCCCACCTTTGAACTTTTTCAAGCATGTGACGTGCTCAGTGTTAGACAGTTATTTATACGGCAAACTGTCCTTAAACAACATAGGCTGTCTAGTTTTGATGATTTAATAAACATTAATCGCAGGAGAAACGTTTTTTTACCGTATACAACCAGATTTAAGAACGCGTTCTCAAATAGATTCTTTCCATTTCTTGGAGTATATCTATATAACAAAATCAATCAAATTATTAATATCTACCCAGTTAATAGTATAACGTGTAAACATCAATTAAATAAGTTTTTAATAAAGCTTAATTATGACGAAACAGAGAAACTCATTACTATTTTACAATGAGTAAAATACAACTGGCCATTACTTAATAATAACACCCTGGGACAACCCATGCACTTTTCAATACTTCGAAAGCACGTTGAGTGATTATTTTCTTATTGAGCTCATTTACACATCACATCTTTTTCTTGATACATACACACACATTTTTACACGCACTAACATACATACTAATAGATACACTTATTTTTTTATTTTTCTTTATATATCATTTATGTTACCACATACCTACCTATGTCCGCAAACATACAGTTATCTATACTTATAATAAAACTGTAACAGGTCCAATTCTGTACATTGAAGATATTTTGAAAATTATATTTGGAGGGCAATCTATAACCGATACTGTGGCCGAAAATGTAATTTTTTTAATTTTTGTCTGTCTGTCTGTCTGTCTGTCTGTCTGTCTGTCTGTATCACGGCTGAGCATCACGCCGAAACTACTGAATGGATTCAAATGAAACTTGGCATGATTTGAGATCTTACTACGAGGTAGGACATAGGATACTTTTTATCCCGTAATCTAGCACGGTTCTTTTGGGAGAGGGGATTAAAGTCAAAACGGGTACTTGGTTATACGCTTGGTCCGATTTTATCAATTTTTCTATAAAATATAATAAATATTAGTAAGGGAACACTCATAGAGAGTATTTATCAAGGTTTTGTAATCGATCGGGTTAAGCAACGTTAGGTAAGGTCATTAAATAGATGGGTGACCGTTTAACGCCATTTGAACTAAACGGGTCCGTGCTTCGGAGAGCAATAAAAAGTGGGTCCCAGTTTTTAACCGACTATAAAAAATGAGGTTATGTATTCGATGCGAATGTCTGTTATTCAAAGTTTAGTTAACGTAAAAATAGCGCAGGCGGAGCTGCGTGGGTCAGCTAGTATTTACTAAAATTGAAATACCTACACACAAGAAAACATATATTTTCGTTTTATTTTTCTTTAAGTTGATATATTATTTTGCATTGTATAAAGTCTCCTTTTCTGATATACTTGCTATCGTACGTACATACAACTTTATAGTACTTAGTGTATCTACCTTGAGGGTGGGTTATTGGTGGTACCTGAGATACAGGAATCTCCTAGTTCGGGTGCCTTTTGGTAATTTTTATTTAATTAAGATACACCTGTTTATTTATAAGTGCGCAAATGTGTAAATTCTTGTGAAATAAAAAATTCTTGAGAAATAAAACTGTCTATGAGTGTTCCCTTACAAATATTTATTATAATTATAATGAAAAATTGTAAAATTGGAGCAAGCGTATAACCAAGTACACATTTTGACTTTAATCCCCTCTCCCAAGGGAACCGTGGCGAATGTCGGGATAAAAAGTATCCTATGTCCTACCTCGGAGTATTAACTCAAATCATGCCAAGTTTCGTTTCAATCCATCCAGTAGTTTCCAGTAATACAGACAGACAGACAGACAGACAGACAAAAATGAAAAGAAATACATTTTTCGCTTTAGTATCGGTTATAGAATGCCCTCCAAATATAATTTTCAAAATATCTTTAATGTACAGAATTGGACCTGTTACAGTTTTATTATAAGTATAGATAGATTCGTTTTTTTGTGTCCGGGGTGTGTTAATTTTTTAATTCAGGTAGAATATGTTATTCGTATAGGATGCCAACCGCGTAGGTTTGAGAAATTATTGATTTCTGTTTGAGTGTAAATGGCTATGAGTAGGAGTTATATCTTAGATACTATTTTCAAAAGAATCTGGTTTATTTTCATTGAGGTAAGTACTGCACATGTGCCAATAGCCAGTGATGACATATGGTACCGAGACGTGGTCCTTAACAGCTGGCCTTTTAGAGAAGTTAAGAGTCACACAACGAGGTATGGAGAAAGCTATGCTCGGAGTTTCTTTGCGCGACTTATATAAACTTAGGCAGTCGGCGAGTATAAAAAATAATAAGTATTACTTCAAACTTTATTGCATTACTACAAATTAATACAAATAGTACTAGATGTGTGAAGGCTGACACTTGGAACGAGAGTGTCGTCACCATCACTTTCCGCACACACCGCACTCGCCTACGCAAACCGCCACAGGTCTATAACACGCGACAGAATCCGTAATGAGGAGATTCGGCGAAGAACTAAGGTCACCGACATAGCTCTTAGAATCTGCAGGTTGAAGTGGCAATGGGCAGGCCACATCGCTCGAAGAACCAATGACCGATGGGGTCGAAAGGTTCTCGAGAGGCAACCACGAATCGGAAGGCCTCTCACCAGGTGAACAGACGACATTGTGCGCGTCGCAGGTAACCGGTGGATACAAATAGCCAATTGTCGTTCTTGTGGCGTTCGAAGAGGGAGGCCTATGTTCAGAAGTGGATGTCTTCCGGCTGGTGATGATGATGATGAAGAGTAGTTCCTATAAGTCCTCAATGGTTTCGTTCGAGACAGATACATAGACGAAGTCACATCTTAATGGTTCCTAGATTTTCTTCTTTATCTTTTTGGTACGAAATCCTAAAAAGTTTTAATAAATCACTCACCACCTCCCTCGGCTGGTCCTCTTCAGTGGTTTCAATGTCGACGCTCTCATCACTGTCTCGATCACTTTTTGAGGACATCACTGGTGATGACGGTGGCGGTGACCGCAGTGGGGACCTGGTGAGTGATCGCCTCGGTGATGACGTGACTGGTGACCTGAAAGTGGTGGCTGGTTAAAAAAGTACCTGATTATTGGCTCCCATGCCTGGCGAGGACATGGGTGACAAAGACGAATAGGTCATCATGATCACAGCTTTATTTATGTTTATCTTTAAATTATTTAATACTGGCTAGTATTTAAAAAAAGTCGCCAATTTCCTATGTAAAGAAAAAATATTTCAAAAATGGTGAATTCTTAATTCAAATAAGGATTTTTTTTTTGAAGTGCAACACCGCCTTCCATTCTTTAATGCCAAAGAGTATGTTCAATGCCTTGCCATTCCTCAACAATTACGATTCATAAATTTGAAAAAACTCATTCGCTTCAACTAGATTCAGAGTAGTACTCGCTTTCACCTGTTGTTCGGCGATCTCGACGGCGATATCACAGGCGAAATTTGCGGTGACTCCACACGGTGTCCTCGTACTGGGCGGAAGGCTCGAGGTTCCTCTATAGAATTTACACTGCTCAGCGCTGACAATGCTCCTGTAGAAAAAACAAAACACAGTCAGTACAAGTCCCATTACTCATCTTTATTCCTTAACTCATATCTACATAATTAACGTTAATCCTAAAGGGGAACTAGAAAATTATAATGATAAATGACATAAAGTAACTGGTATTGTCAGCTACATGCCAATGTTCGAGAGAAAAAGTGTCCGTTGTCGCGCCAACGTAGAAAATTCGTTTGATTTGCAATATTCTATCTAAATTATTTGTGCATATTTGGGCGTACTTTTTTAATTTTGGTATTTCTAAGCAAGCTTAAAATCTTCATTATACTTACACAAAAAAAAAATACAAAATCCTTAATTCGTCAAAGACACCGCATAAATATTAGACTCACCTGGGCTCCATAAAGTCGGTTTAAGCCAGGGTAAAGCATAAGGTAGGGGTAGTCTCGCCCCCCACACGTAGTCGGCAAGCCTGGGCACAGGTGCGTGGGCACTCGGTGGACTGGCCGCTGGTCTTTTGGCCTCACTGCTCCCTTCAGACTCGGGCCTGCGGATTGGTGCTCTTCTGTAGCACAATTTTAAGCTGAACTATTTTAATTGATTTTGGTGATTATTGTCTAAGTTATATAATTGAAATTGATCGGTAACACTCTACAAAAATAGACATCATGCGACATTTTTACATAAAATGTTGTGTAACAAAGACTTTTAACTATTCAAGAATAGACTGAATAGGTGGACCATAGCAAAATTTTCTCTACTAAACTTATAACCACTAGTAATAAGTCAGTTAGCGTGTGTACTCACAGATCTAAAAAAAAAATTGATGAAAATATATTTAGGCCGCACTATCACCGTGTGAATAAACTTGAAAATATATTTTTCTCGCTCTCACCTAGCAGCAGATAGCATCCTCTTTCTCGTTCCCCCATTAAACATAGCCTTAACGTCTTCCCAAGCGTGCACCACCTCCTCAGGCGGACTTCCGGTGAGCTTCATGTGACGTCTCCAAGAGTTGAAGTTAGCAGCGTCAGGCTGTATGTACTTGTCACCAGGGCCAACGCGATGCGAATGGAATATGAACTTGTTCGGTGAGAAGAATAATCCACAGTACGCGCATTTGATGCATTTGGCACGAGACGAATTGTACCTAGAAGTGATGACGTAATAATAATACTCATAACTGGGCGTTCCCCGTGGGTATCCGGGTGAGAATACCACCCTCCCATATCCTTCCGTTGTGTGTCCGTAAGAGGCGACTAAGGGATACAAGAAGACTAGCTGCAGCGTCTTTCTATTGTGGATGGCCAAGCATGGGGATTACGGCAACCCTTCCCGTCTAAGGGGAAGGCCTTTGTCCAGCTGTGGACATCTTACGGCTAATATTTTACATCAGGTTAAATGTCGTCGTCATCAACTGGAAGATGCTCATTAATGAAAATAGGCCTCTCTGGGAGAGGGGTTGCAGTAATACCCACGCGTAGGCGTTTTGAGAATCGTAGGATACGTGAAGTTTGATAAAATATATCATAGCGAAATATCATTTGTTAAAAAAACATATACCCATGGCTTAAGGGACACTGATTAAATTAAACTGTATGGACCTAGGACTAACTATGGTAAAAAAAGTATAGTATATGACGGTGCAAAATTATTTAATAGCCTACCAAAAGAAATAAAAAATTGCACAAGTATGTCACTTTTTAAATCAAAGCTACATTCATTTGTTAGTGAACACATATACGAATATAAAATTATATTATTATACAAATAAACTAAAAACATACACTACCATCCGATTCCATATTGAACTACACTAATATAAATAGTTATATAATTTTACTCAGAACAAACATTAAGAATCGAACCTAAACCTAACATAAATAAACCTAACCATCATAAATATTTAATTGTAACAATCTTTCTTGGGTCATTGATTAATTAATTGATCAATTTAGCTTTACTAATCCAAAATGATAATTTTCTACTAACTATATCGAACTACCGTCTGTATCTTATTATATAAAAGAGTAGACAAAAACCCACTCATCACGAAATCTCAGAAACTACAAGTGCTAGGAGTCTCAAACTTTGCATGGGGGTTCCTTTTAAGACGTAGGTGCTCACTAAGACGGGTTTTTTCGAAATTCAACCTCTAAGGGGGTCAAACAGGGGGGCAAAGTTTGTATGGGAGAACGCGATTCCTTGGTCCTATTGACTTGAAATTTTGCACAGACATTCGTTAAGAAAATTAATTGAATTTGTATTTCATGTTTTTTTTAAATTTATCCCTTAACAGGGTCAAAAAAGGAGTATTATTACTCAACCGATGGCGGTACAAATATGATAAGATATTTCGAAACATTATACAAAACGTCCTTGGCCAAGTGGTTACGGAAGCGTCCTCTAAACACGTATTGTCCGGGTTCGCTACCCGTGTACGGGTTTTCATTTAGTATTTTTAAACTTTGTTTTTGATTTTTTTATTTATATTAAGATTCGATGTTTTAAATATTTAACTCATATTAACTCCAGCATATTTTATCTCTAATATATTTTTAATACTTTTTTTAAATTTAAAATCATGCATATACGTGGTTAGTTTCTCTCTAATGTTATGATTTATTAGTGGAAACTTAATTTATATTAGTACTATTGGATCTTATAGGTATTAGAAATAAGTGGTATCATTTGTTTGTTTCCCAAATATAATAAAATAAAATAATGAAAATATATATTATATTTCCAAAATGTCTGTTTCGGTAGGAATACAATATTACATGCATATTGTATTCCTACCGAAACATAGTACGTATAATATAAAAGCCAAAACTTTATTGGAATTATTGTCTGTCTGTCAGAGTTTTTGTACAGGTTGGCTGGTGTTGTCCCCTATCAACGTCAAAGTATCTTTACATAGTGTGAAACAAAGTCGCTATCCGAGTCTGTCTATATCCGATAGCACCTCCAAACCACGCAGCGGTTTTCACCATCGGTTAGATAATTTTTCATTGAATGGTTTTAAGTTTTATCTAAGTAAATAAACTTACATAGCTTACGTTCACTAAGCCTAAAGAGATACATAGTTAACAATCAAGTACCTACTAGAGAATTTCATTAATTCCATATTTTATATTATAAGGTAGGTAAATATCCGGGACATAATATACCCCGCCCCCGGCGGCGGACTCAAAGACAATGCACTGAGGGACAGCTGATGCAGATCCCACCGGAAAACCCCTCTCATGTGCTGATGTGACAGCCACGGGAGTTTTAGTGGGTAAGAATCCCCCACAGGATCCACCCCTTTAACTGTGACAATGGTGACAGATTCCCGGGGGGCTTTAATGCGCCCCCGGCAGCAGCTTCAAAGGCCCTTGCCTTGCATTGAGGGGTACCCGGTGCAGCCCCCCCGATTTTGTGCGGACACCAGTGGGGGGTTTACAGGGTAAGAATCCCACATACCGCGCTCGACCGCCCGCAGGATCCTGGGAGCCTATTGGAGGTCTCCCCCGTGATCCCCATAACTTACATAACTCCCCAACTGAGCACGATGACAGGTGTCTTATTTTTTTTCGTGCTCCCCTGGTGGTGGCTTCAAATGTAAGCCACTGAGGGGTTTTTTTTTTAAATTTATCCCTTAACAGGGTTAAAAAGCAGTATTATTACTCAACCGATGGCGGTACAAATATTCTCACTTAGATTTGCTTAGTACGTAAATTAGGTAGTGTACACTGATAACTTTAATGCATAAGGTAAAATATCACACTATATGCATTAGGGACTGAGCAGACATATAACAAGAATATGATCAAGTAATTCGAATAATATAATGAGAGTAGCCGTGGTCGGGAGGTTACGGAAGCGTCTTCTAAAAGCAGCAGGGTCCGGGTTCAAGTCTCTTTAGGATTTTTTTTCTGTACTTTTAAACTTTTTATTTTTAATCATTTTATTATTTTTTTAATTTTTCACTGAAGGTTTTTATATTAACTGAATTTATTTAAAAGTTTAATCTAAGTAAATAAATTTAATTAGCTTACGTTGACTAAACCTAAAGAGGTACACATGTACTTAACAATCGAGTATTATAGAAGTTCATTCTATATATCATTCATTCCGTATAATATAATTTAAATCTGGGATATAATATGCTTGCCCCTCGGCGGCGGACTCAAAAGCTAGGCACTGAGGGACACCTGGTGCAGATCCCACCCGAGAAACCAGGTTTCCCTCATGTGCCGATGTGACAGCCACGGGAGTTTTAGTGGGTAAGAATTCCAAATACCCAGGGTGACTTCCCCACGGGATCCCGGGGGCATATTGGATGTTTCCCCCGCCACCCCTTAACTGTGACAACGGTGACAAATTCCCGAGGGGCTATAATGCGCCCCCGGCAGCGGGCCGGTTCTTATGTACTGATTTAACGGCCGTTGGGGGTTTAGTGTATAAGAATCCTACATAACTCGGTTGACCGCCAACAGCGTCCCGGGGACCTATTGAAGGCTTCCCCCGTGACCCCTGTAACCGTGAGCACGGTAACAGGTTCCCGGGGAACTATAATGTGCCTCTCGGGGGCGGGTTCAAAGTCAAGGCACTGAGTGGTATCAGCTGGTGCAGATCCCGACAGATAGATAGATCCAGGTCCGCCCTCTATTGTGCCGACGTGATAGCCGCGGGGGTTTTAGTGGGTAAGAATTCCTCGGTTGACCCCCGTTTACGTCTTAACGATGAAACCGAACAAGGAAGCCCGTATTGCTTCCATAAATTGGTTTTAAATAAATGGTGTCCTGTTCCTGTCCTTAATCCACCCAAATTGTGCACCGGTACACGTCTGCAGTTTCTAATAAAATTATAAATACAATTAACAAATCACAAGCCCAGAGATTCAACGTTGCAGGCTTAAACCTAAGCGTCGAGTACTTTTCCCATGGACAGACAGCTATACGTAGCCCTTTCACGCGTCACTTCTAAACAAAATTTGTTCATTTTGCGTTACGAAAAGTCAGCTACAAACATTATTTATGAAGAAATTCTATAATCAAAGGCAGTAACTTTAAATTATTCACTTCTTTTCTTTCTCAATTACACCCGTGCGAAGCCGGGGCGGGTCGCTAGTACTTATTATAAAAATGTATATTGCTCATTTATAAGTGAACTGTAATGTTCTTTGAGTAATAATAAACTTCTTTAAACCGAAAAACAGAAGACGCTGCCCGTCTTCGTACGACACCCGACGAAAGAGATCGGATGTTGCGACTCTTACCCGGGCACCCCACGGGGCAATACAGGTCATGGTAATGAGAACCGATGTATAGTAAAATGGAGTAGGATTTTGACTTATACCACAAAGACAAGTACACGAAGCAAGGGTAGACAATAAAGGTGATGACAGGACGAGCTAAAAACTCACTGCAGGCCCTGCCTCTGTTAGAGTTGAGTTAGTTGTGATATAGACCAATGGATACTGCTCATCATCACCAGCCGGAAGACGTCCACTGCTGAACATAGGCCTCCCCCTTGGAACGCCACAATGAACGACAATTGGCGATTTGCATCCACCGGTTACCTGCGACGCGCACAATGTCGTCTATCCACCTAGTGGGAACCTACGCTGCGTCTTCCGGTTCGTGGTCGCCACTCGAGAACCTTTCTTCCCCAACGGTTATCGGTTCTTCGAGTGATGTGGCCTGCCCATTGCCACTTCAACTTGCAGATTCTGAGAGCTATGTCGGTGACGTTGGTTCTTCGGCGAATCTCCTCATTGCGGATTCAGTCGCGCAAAGAAACTCCGAGCATTGCTCTCTCCATAGCTTGTTGTCTGAGCTTATCCATGGATTACGGATTTATTTATGGACACTGCTAGAGAAGGTCAAACATCTTATAGCACAACGAATAGGTATGACAATAGAAACAAGTTTAAATTATAAAATTATAAATAGCCCGACTGCGAAAATACAAAATGGTCCTAAATTACATTATACATACATAATTCATATACATAATGTATATACTTATATATATATATATATATTTATTTCAAGTCGTCTCGTTAAGACCTTTAATTTGATACCCATTTTGATGTTTTTGGAACTAAAAAGAATATAAATGGTGGCTGGTGGCCACCATGTTATTTTTTTGGAAAACATACATAGCCTATGTCACTCCCACGACTAAGACGAATCTAACGACATTTTATAAGTCACTGTCCAACACGCCGTTAAGGCTGTAGGCCGTGCCAAAGAAATAGACACACATACATACAAACTTACATACATACAAACTTACATACATACTGTCGAAAAACATAACCCTCCGCCTGGGGCATTCGGGCAAAAAGGCTGAATGCTCTAAGGCATAGATTTAATAAGTGTAATTAGAGAATATCCATATTTAACTGTTCAAAATACTGTCTATAATTAGTGTCACTGGAAGAAACTAGTGTCTAAGATGTATCTTAAGCCTGTAGGCTAGGCCTAGTTTAGACGCTAGAGGTACATCTAAACTGCAAATTATAGGTAAGTTAGATATAAGTTTAAATTGTTTAAGGATATTTTTGTGTTTTATGTCAATAAAGTTTTTTATTATTATTATTTACCCGATCGCTTTTAGGCTTGCGTGGGACGGATACAACACTTAGGGGCCCTTGTTAAAAAATGGCCTGTGTAACACCTTTCAAGATCTATTGCTATACTATAATGATGAATGAATAGCAGTTGTATATGGAATATATTATATGGTCTGTGATTGTTGGACTAGAACCTACGGTATTCTGTAACGACTAGGCTCACTTGCCATAATTATTTATCTAATGTAGGGCCAATTTAGTAGATCACATTTGACATCGGTCAGTTTCTTTGTTCTGTCTGTTTTATTTTGTCATCATTACCATAAATATGTAATCATAATTTAAAAAGTTAAGCAAATTAATGTGCACTTCTTCGAAAAAAATATTTTATGCCCGCCGTTACAAGGTTACGTTGTTAAATTTTGATGAAGTGTCAATTGTGATCTATTAAATTGGCCCTACTTTAATTATTTTGCTGCTATAGTGACTACCACCCACGGCCACCCACTATTGTAGATGGGCTCAATTGGGCTCCCTAAATTTTCTTCATAGTACCTACTTACCAGTTAGGTTTTCTTGAAGTGAAAACTTTTTTAGCATGGTTGTGATTTGAAAGTCGATGAAACGAGAAAGCGACAGTACGTATATATATATATTTTTTTTTTGAAGGAGCCTGTATTTTTTTTTTGAAGGTGCCAGTATCTTTTTTTTAAGGTGCCAGTATTTTTTCTTGAAGGAGACAGTATTTTTCTTTAAGGTGACATTTTTTTTTTTGTAGGTTGCACCTCTTGTGGCACACATGTTATTTTTGTTATTATTACTTACCTCGCTGGTAAGAATGCCCCTCGACATCCCCAGGCGCATTCGTGGTGAACAGCAAACGCGAAGTCGTCTGGTAACCTCGGAGGAGCGTTATCCCCCAGAAACGACTTGCACAGACGTTCTGCTTCTCGCCTTGTTATCATACCTGTGTAGTTTTTAATAATAAGCAGTGTCGTATTATGGTAACTTAGAGTAATTAGAATGGAGCTAGTATCGCGTCGATTTCCCGAACAACTTTTTCGTGGTACTTTTGCGGGGTGCGGGAGGCGAAGTAAACACACACAGATACAATTTCACGCATACCCACACTATAATAAACTCGCAACACATTCAAAAAGATACGCACACAAATAAAGAATGACCTGAACATATGAACAAAAATTTGGCAGAGGGGTTAGCGCATCATGCTCTCTCCAGTGGTCTCTCCTCTAAGTATGGTAACGACCATTCGACCTTCACATATGAGTTTTGGCCGAAGGGTGGCTTGTTCCGACAATTCCGAGGTAGGATACCTCACACATAGTATAAAATTAAATCATCTATGCTTAACACCAACACACGTGTCCCACACACGTTGGCTGTTTTACGTGTCATTTAATGTTTTAATTAGAAGAAGAAGAAGAAATAAATATTATTTTTCGCAACATGTGACGCTACAGAAAAATATATATATACTTAACCAAAAGTAGTTAAAAGTAAAGGATTGTTGCTACATACAATAGCAAATAACATTTCTTAAAACTAGTCTTAGTAATCTCATAGGCCTCTAACCTAAGCCCCTTGCCATTTGACATTTATAAGCAAAGAGAATGTCACCAAATCAATCACCCTCTATTTTTGGTAGGTGGTTGTTCTGTGGTTGGTGGTGCCATACTTTGTGATGAAAACAAGTAAAGCCTAAAACTAAACATAACAAAGAGGTTTTAACTTATAAATTCCAATCTTAGGTACCCACATATCCGACAATACTTATAACTCAAAATAATCTAAAACGCATATTATTTGCCGGGGTCAATATTAATATACTCGTACCTATTTATACATAGCCTCATGAGTCAGATAAAAAGAAATAACAAAAATAAAATAAAAATATAAACAAAACTGGAGTGGTATTAGGTATGTATAATGTATATAACTTTTATGTATGTTACTCTACAAGGTATTTGTTTCAGGGCCTGAAATAAAAGTCAATAGCAATAATGATTAGGCGTTTTTCTAAAGAAATTGATCGTGCGACCATCTGCAACATGCCATGTGCAAGTGCATTTTGCGTTCAAATTTTGACAGAGTATCAAAATAAACTATTAAAAAAAAATACCAACTTCAAAGTAAATTAAGTATCTAAAAAGCATAAAATAACGAAAATAGATTGAAGTCGGTTCTAGCACATCATGTTAACTAAGACTAGCAGGAGCTACGAGCTGACACTGACTTCAATATATTTTCGTTATTTTATGCTTTTTAGATAATTTACTTTGAAGTCGGTTATTTTTTTTTAAATAGTTTATTTAACACTTTTTAGTGACTTTTATTTTAGCAAAATAGGTAAGTATCAGCACTATCACGCAACTCGAACGTCTACGTTACAGTAACTTACTGAAAACATAAAAAGTTTATATCTCTTAAACTACTAGACCGATTTTGATGAAACTTGTACTCTACCCTAAGTTGAAAAATACTCTAATTATTACAGAAAAAAATTTTTAAATCGGACCTGTAGTTTCTGATAAATCCGCGGACAAACCTACATACATACATGCATACATACATACACTCATCAAATTTGGTAAATTTGTTTAGAAGCCCACATAGACTAACATATATTAATATTACGCATTTTTATTAACATTACATACATACGCGTCGAATAGAGAACCTTCTTTTTGAAGCCGGTTAATAAATATTTTCCGACGACCGTGTAGGTAGTACACCATATTAGTAACTTCGGAATCCGCACAAAAATCAATACGCTGCAAGCAAATTATATTGTGGGCGAAAAAGAGATTAAAGACATGAGTAAGTACCTATTTTTATTTCTCAAGAAGTCCGCTGTACTCTTATTACGTGTTTGATAGTAAACGAAAACGATAATTAGTTATGTATAACTTAAATACTTATTTGACTAAGTAGTTTTTTAATTTAAAGAGATAAACCGACAGTTTTCTGACGTTTTCAGAACTCGTACTTAGGGATAGTACGTGTTTGGCAGTTGCCATGTAGGCCATAAGTGTAGAGAGACAATATAGAGCGTAGAACACGAATAAACGCCAAAACAAAATACCACATCTTCTGTATAAATAACTAAAACATAGAAACGGCTTGCTCTAATACAGGGGAGGTTAAGAAGAAAAAAAATTGGGTTAAGTATAACTTAAAAGATGCGCGGGCAGAGCAGCTGTTCAGAACAGCGGCGCTAAAGGGAGGATCCTCCGACCGAGCGAGGTGTGATGCTCGATCAGGGCCGAAGCCCCCGATTTTTTTTTTTTTTTTTGGAATGATAGACGCTGTTGGCCGCAGATGGCCATTACAGCTTCACCGGACAATAGGAGGCGAGCGCTTGAAGCGCTCTAGCCTTTACGGCAGAAGTAGCGACGAGCTCAATCGCTCCTCAGGGAGGCACGGCCTCGGCTTGGGCTGTCGCTTAAGAGAGGGCTGAGTTTACCACCGGTTCACAACGCGCCCCCACTGAGAAGAACCGGCAAGAAACTCAGTGGGGTGATGCACGTCGTTGGTTGTTGCCGGGATGTTTTATATATTCTCAACGTTTGAGAAACTTCGCTTGCGAGATTCAGGATTCGGAGTTGGCGCCGTCTGTCGTGTTGTATGTGATACTACTCGCTTCTCATCGCGTCGCTATATCACATGTGGCGCCATCTGGTTATGTCGAGTCGCCACAATACTTACCCTTAGAATATGAATCCGTACAAGTACTACATATAGAATGCTTAATTCAAGTACTAGTAAGAACATGTAGCCACGAGTAAGAACATCAAAATACATAAATATCAGGTACACGACAATAGGTACTATACCGTCAGCTGTATTTATCGACATTTGCGCTTGTGACAGATCAAACTCATCACTACTTATCACTTACATATCAATATAACTCATATAATATAGCTTCAAATTGTGCAATTCACCTGCCTCTTGGAGGAAAATCTGCCTACGCTTTGTGTAAGGGGACCATAGACAAACGCGTACTCTATTCTTATATAAACTCTATGTACTTACCACATCGCCGTGAAGACACAGGCATAGCTCCCGCCCGCCTCAATATCTCCAACTGCACGGGGGTACATTGAACGCACGTGATGCCCAAAGCGACCCGTCGATTGTGAATCTCATTGTACGAGAACTGTTTCAGCAAGGTGTTCGATATCTGGGCGAGGCATAGTCTTTCGTTCCCCTCAATCACCAGGGAGACGATTGGGACACCGTACAGGAGCACTGTGCCGACCTAGTGTTGAAAAGTATAATTTCAGTCAGTCGAAAGTCGTCCACTGCCGAAAAAGGCCTTTAAAGAGAGGGAGAGAGAGAATTTCCATAATCCCGACGCTTGGCAGGCGTCTTGAGGATAGCAGTATAGGTGGCTGGTAACCCAGTAGAAAGAGGCTGCTGCCCGTCTTCTTGTTTTCCCTTAGCCGTCTCTTATGGACACCCAACGGGAGGAGATGGAACCGTGCTATTCTTAGGGTGCGTTTCCACTGAAGCGGAGCTGGACGGAGCGGAGCTATCCACACCGTGAATAGGGATAACAAAAAAAAAAACTAATTAGTCCGTCAGTTAGATTATCAAAAAATATTGGACACGTATTTTTTTATTTAACAAATCAATAAAAAATTGCCAAAGATATAGAGCGTCTAAGCTCGGGAGTAGGGTCTTTTTACGTGACACCTCAGTAAAAGTTGTATACCGGAGTGACGTCACGCAACATTTCAAAGCACTATATCTTCGCCATTTTTTGTTTAATCGACAAACGAAACAATAACGGACTAAATGACGGACTAAAAAATATTTTTTTGTCATCTAGCCTATTGGCTAATCACAGTGCTCGAAATCTCTGCTCCGCTTCAGTGGAAATAGTGTTAGCGGAGCTGAGCGGACTTTCAAATAAAATATATGATTACGCAGCCCCGAGCTGGACATAACGGAGCTGAGCGGACTTTCAAATAACATATACGTATGAACACGCGGCCTCGGCCGCTCCGCTCCGCCCAGCTCCGCTTCAGTGGAAACGCACTTTTATCTTACTCGGACACCCCACGCATAAGTGTGTAACCTCGATCGTTGCTAGCGTCCTTAGGCAGGGATGACTGCTTACCATCAGGTGGGCAGCCTGCTTGTTTACCACCTTGGAGGTTCAACAAAACTGGGTGTAGTCGGTGCATTTGGCTATACAGTCAAGCAATTACAAATGCAACCGCATTGGCTAAATAAACATATTAAAGAGTAATTAACTGAGCTTACTTGATTTGGTTTACCATTCAGCTGCAATGATTTGTGTTCTCTAGGTTTCAATGTGTCCCGCGGTGACATGGCCAGGTTTGTAGCCTCCATTCTGTAACAACAAAATAAATATTCATTTGTCATAAGTATTTCGAAATCAATTCAAACCAGTGAGCTTTATATCAAAGGTAGGATAAGGAAAAATTCCCAAATAACAAAACGACCTACAAGCAAAAAGACCTATTGCTATTATATTAGGTTAGTGAAATTTAAAATCGGACTGGATTGACATTGGTTTCCAAGTGGCGGATTTCCCAAAAGGCTAGCTAAGCTATAGCCTAGGTTGGCAAACCATAAGCGGTAAATTTTCGGCAGCCACAAAAAGGTGGTACCAATTTCTCACTCTATTTCTATCACGGTAAAGATGGATCCTCTACTCTTCCACTTTTCCGTCAGCGCATTAAAATTTCTGAGGTAATAAACCTGCCTACCACCACCTCTGATTGCATTATTATTATAATCTTACATTAGACAACGTAGAGGCGTTATTTTACGTAGTCTATGCCTGTGTCACTTTCTATCGATAAAGCAAGAGAAGTATTAGGTGAATTTAGGTGGTGGAACTTACACCACCTATACTTCCCGGGCCCTTCCACTGTGGAATTTGGCCTCCGATTTCATTATAACTTTTATAGATATTGCCTATTTTTTGAGAACCTCTAGTATTTCAGTGCATTTTTACATATCTGTTACTATAATAAGTATAAAAACACCACTTAATTGTTTCCTATTATTTTCATAATTATAGTACACCATTATAATAGAACATTACAATAAAATGACTTCATTTACTTCTGCCGCGCCATAAAACTGCACAGTGTGGAAAAAAGGCGAATAAATTCGGGACAAAAGTGAACGTTTTGTATACAAATTGGCAGTTTGCGTGTGAATTTAGTGTATCGAATATCAATTGGAAGTATCGGGGGTGAAGGGAACGATAATGCATGGAGTACCGCCCCTCGAGGGGTAGCTTACTATGTTTTTTTTATTTATAGTTACTTTTTGTTTTAATATTTAATAAGTCATATAATTTAAAGCAGTAAAATTTAACCACACATTTTGTTGCTTTCATACGAAAATTCAGTCCAATGGTTTCCATCTAGAGATTTTGGATTGTTGAATGGAAGAGGAGAGCCGAAGACCGGGCTTAATGGCGTGTATTGGCAGACCTATGGGGCCTATGTCCAGCAGTGGACTAATGTAGGCACAAAAAATAATAATAATGTATGATACATAAATACTT
The DNA here is from genome assembly GCA_911728495.1 of Furcula furcula. Classification (NCBI taxonomy): domain Eukaryota; kingdom Metazoa; phylum Arthropoda; class Insecta; order Lepidoptera; family Notodontidae; genus Furcula; species Furcula furcula. The sequence goes on along the minus strand of OU452257.1, from coordinate 19,851,616 downwards.
CTAACAAGTACCCGAGTCAGTAAGTCGAGTTCAGTTTGCCCGAGACAGTAATCAGTGCGCCCTCAGTTAATGCATTTAAAAACAGACTAGATAAACACTTTAAACAAATTAAACACAAGTGAACAGTGATATGCACGCATCAGCTTTAAGCTGCTTGTGCATTAACAAATAATAATAATAATAAGTACACACCATCACCTTTTACCTGTTCACAAAATATCCTTATATAGTATAACTCGTTTGTGTATTTATACTCGTAAAAGTACCTAATTAATTTATTAACTTCGGTGTTCACTCAGCGCCCTTTGGCAGATACTCAGAAATAGTAGCATTATACCCGCTAATGGAACGAATTTATGCTAATCTCGACAAAATGATAAAACGAATCATATCAGAAAACTGCCGACAACCATACCGAATCGCTCCAGATTTCCTCCAAAAACGATTAGTTCCGTTACAAGTGGTACACATGTGCTCATCCCCGTCCCCACGGGGCAGCCTCCCCATGTATCGGAGATATCAACACCATATGGCCCTCATAAGGGATTTATAATTACAAGTGAATTTTATTAAATGCATTGTCCACGATTCAACAAGAGTTGTTGCCAGTTGAACCGTGAAATGTAAAAAATGATTAATATCTGTGATGTAATCCACTCTTCATTGTAAGTGATAATATACATCCAGTACATTTTTATATTTACACTAGCTGAGCCACGCAGCTCCGCCCGCGCTGTGTTTACGTTAACTAAACTTTCAATAATATACATTCGCATAGAATACAAAACCTCCTTTTTTAGAGTCGGTTAAAAACTTGGACCCACTTTGTACTTGCCCTCCGAAGCACGGAGACGTTTAGTTCAAATGGCGTTAAACGGTCACCCATCTATTTAATGACCTTACCTAACGTTGCTTAACCTGATCGATTTCCAAATATTGTTAACAACTGTCTATGAGTGTTCCCTTACAAATATCTATTATAATTATAATGAAACATTGTTAAAATCGGAGCAAGCGTATAACCAAGTGCACATTTTGACTTTAGTCCCCTCTCACAAGGGAACCGTGCCGAATGTCGGGATAAAAAGTATCCTATGTCCTACCTCGGAGTATTAACTCAAATCATGCCAAGTTTCGTTTCAATCCATCCAGTAGTTTCGGCGTGATGCTCAGCCGAGATACAGACAGACAGACAGACAAAAATAAAAAAAAAAATTTTTTTGGCTTTAGTATCGGTTATAGAATGCCCTCCAAACATAATTTTCAAAATATCTTCAATGTACAGAATTGGACCTGTTACAGTTTTATTATAAGTATAGATTGAATCAAAATTTCGAGGAACAAAAGCATACTTAAGTGTTATTATCTGAAGACTCACCTGAAAATGCTTCTTTGAAATTTGATTACTAGTACAGGTAAGTATAAATTTAAAATACGCCTGAAACGTGAAAGCGTATTCCTATAATAAATGGCTGAACAACATTTTTAACTTCTTAGAACCATCCCATTAAATCGCCTAATTCCCAGTAGTCTTACCGAGTAGTCTTACCAGTTAAACTACTGGGAATTTCCTTCCCAATAGACTGACTAATAAATAGTATGGCAGCAATAAATTAAATTAAAAATACATTCAAATAATTTCACCTATTTATATTAACAAATGTCTACCTTAAAGTGATTTATAAATGTATAAGTAATAGATTAGACTATATACTAAGAATTAATATAAATTTCACATAGATTAATATGAAAAGCCACATAAACACAAAGCAGACATCTTCATACAGAAATCAATAATTTCTGATATTTACACATCAAACCTCAAAACGTTACGTCGCGTCGTTCGTAGAAATCCTCAGGGTATTCATGAGAATTTTGAACTCCATGGATTTGTTATAACATCTTTTTATTATTATGATACGAATAACCTTTTCTAATCAAAGAAGGTCATAAAAATAATATGAATCGCCCACAAAAATAAAATATAATGCGGAAAGTAACATATGCAATCATTACCATAATGCAATGTCGTTTTACTTAATCAATTATTTTGGCGGGCACTCCGGCCCACTGTGCAGGCAGGGGTGACACAAATTGACTAATCACACCCTATAATGACCCGCGCGGTGCGTCATTGTGACCCGTAGTCCGTGCCAACCCTATGTTGATTTTTCACATTAGGGCTGGCCGATTTAAGTGATTTATATTTTAAAGTGGTGACAGGTTTCCATACAAACAAAATCATACCTAATCAAGTGGTATACTTAATGTAAATGATGCTAGGTATGTTGTAAATACTTTTCTGACTATTGCAATACCAGCTTTCAAATAAAGGACTATGTAAAAACGATCGACTAGTTTTTTATGAAGTCTAAATCAAAAATATTTATTTCAAATAAGCTTAACCCTAGCACTTTTGAATGGTCATTTTTTTTTTAAACTACCACCGGATCAGACCTCAACTGAGAAGATCCGGCAAGAAACTCAGCGGGCTTGTAATTTTTTTCACTTTTTTTAAACATTGTTTGTCTTGTTACAACTAGATCAACATCAGCGATAGTGTGTCCTGCCGTTCGAAACATAAAACAAGAGAGAAAAGAAAAAAATACGACAAAATTACAACAAACTAAAAGGCCAAAGGGATAGTAGTCGGACCAGTTCCCCCAAGCAGCACCCGCGCACGAGTTGACTCGAGCAGCAGCCATCACTCCCCTCCACCATATTAGAAGGAAGGGGGTGACCCGCCACAAGCAAAGACTTTTCGATGGCGAGCATGACCAAACCAAAATAACTGAGGCTCACATTTAACTTCTGCTGTTAAGTAGTACCTCGTCAGGCAAGACACAAAGCACTTTAACATAGTAGATAGATTTAAGATTCTTCTTGCAATGAGAAATGGTAACAGGCTTATTCTAAAGACTAGCTGACCCACGCAGCTCCGCCCGCGCTGTGTTTACGTTAACTAAACTTTCAATAATATACATTCGCATAGAATACAAAACCTCCTTTTTTAAAGTCGGTTAAAAACTTGGACCCACTTTGTACTTGCCCTCCGAAGCACGGAGACGTTTAGTTCAAATGGCGTTAAATGGTCACCCATCTATTTAATGACCTTTCCTAACGTTGCTTAACCTGATCGATTTCCAAACATTGTTAATAACTGTCTATGACTGTTCCCTTACAAATATTTATTATAATTATACTGAAAAATTGTTAAAATCGGAGCAAACGTATAACCAAGTACACATTTTGACTTTAGTCCCCTCTCCCAAGGGAACCGTGCTGAATGTCAGGATAAAAAGTATCCAAGTAACTATAAAAAGTAAAGTATGTCCTACCTCGGAGTATTAACTCAAATCATGCCAAGTTTCGTTTCAATCCATCCAGTAGTTTCGGCGTGATGCTCAGCCGAGATACAGACAGACAGACACAGACAAAAATAAAAATAAATACATTTTTGGCTTTAGTATCGCTTATAGAATGCCCTCCAAACATAATTTTCAAAATATCTTCAATGTACAGAATTGGACCTGTTACAGTTTTATTATAAGTATAGATAGATAAATGTATCTCTACTGGCCGGAGTTATGTAAGCGCTCACCTGTCTAGTCCGCTGGAGCTTATATGGCCAAATGCGGCCAATAATTCATTCCTCAAAAAAAAGTCCATGGTCACAGGTCTATAATGGACACTTAAAAAGTATCGAGCTGATGATCACGTAAGTAATTATGTTTAACCCTTACTTAAGCAACGGTAGCTTACGTGATTTACAAACCCAATATGTCCCACAAAAAGGACACTATCCTTTTTAAATCACATCTAACACACATTCATCGGGTGTCCAAAATAAATCGGCAAAATAACAGCAGTCCGCAACCGATCGCCGCATTGACAACATGTTGTGCATTTCCCCGGATAATCCGTAACTAAAGGGGACACTCAGCTCAGTGTGTGTCGAGCGTAGGAAACTGGAGGGTGACCACGAGTGAAGGACATTTAGAGAATTGTTGATACATTTTTTTTTTCAAGTGATAAAAAATATGATTCACAGTGACCCGTGAAGTGCAGTTGGCACTAAAATATAGCTCATCACCAGTTACATGTGTTATAAAGTATATTGTGTCCGGTAATTTCACCAGCTGCAGTGCCCTTCAGACCGGAACATATCAATGTTTACACATTGCTAATTGATGGCAGAATATTCCTTTGTACGAGTGACGTAGCACCTACTGAACTATAGTCTTTATTCGAAGTATGGTGGCTGGCTGTGGTGGTTTCAGTAAGGAAAAGGTTGATTTTGGTAATAAAGTTTTTCAGGTCTCTCGAGATACTACGCAAATGTTTAGATAAGGCCGCCTATATGTACAATGTTTCTGTTTCCTTTTTATGTGTTCTGTATTTTGTGTTTGTACTTAAGTGTAAATAAATAAATGTTAATTGTATATATTAGATCAACGCCTTTACAAACAAACGTTTAGCATGAACCTTCTTTCTAGAACCTCGGTCACTAATGTTTTATATTTAGTCCAAGCTGCTGTGTTTAGACCAGATAAACTTTCGTTCCCTGTTAAAAGAACCAAAAAATCTAGCTTCGTTTTTATCATATGACTAGCTGACCCACGCAGCTCCGCCCGCGCTGTGTTTACGTTAACTAAACTTTCAATAATATACATTCGCATAGAATACAAAACCTCCTTTTTTAAAGGCGGTTAAAAACTTGGACCCAATTTGTACTTGCCCTCTGAAGCACAGAGACGTTTAGTTCAAATGGCGTTAAACGGTCACCCATCCATTTTCATGACCTTACCTAACGTTGCTTAACCTGATCGATTTCCAAACATTGTTAACAACTCTCTATGAGTGTTCCCTTACTAATATTTATTATATTATATAGAAAAATTGATAAAATCGGACCAAGCGTATAACCAAGTACCCATTTTGACTTTAATCCCCTCTCCCAAAAGAACCGTGCTAGATTACGGGATAAAAAGTATCCTATGTCCTACCTCGTAGTAAGATCTCAAATCATGCCAAGTTTCATTTGAATCCATTCAGTAGTTTCGGCGTGATGCTCAGCCGAGATACAGACAGACAGACAGACAGACAGACAGACAGACAGACAGACAAAAATTTTAAAAATTACATTTTCGGCCTCAGTATCGGTTGTAGAATGCCCTCCAAATATAATTTTCAAAATATCTTCAATGTACAAAATTGGACCTGTTACAGTTTTATTATAAGTATAGATTATTAAATTATTTACTTATTATTGTCTCGAAAAAACTCTAACACGTCAAGGTCCCCGTACTAAAATCCCGAACTATTCACAAACATTCCTTATATCAAGTGTTCCTTTGAGATCCGTCCGTTTTGTGAGCCCAAATACTATTTAATCTTTATAAAGACACCAGTTGGCTGGTTGGAGCAGTCATTGTTACGCTCCGATGTTTGTTAGATAGTTCGCCGACGGAGGGGTGGGACTTTACAATTTTTATGAGACGTTACAAAATGTTCCGTTTTGTATGTCAAAATACTGGCCTAGCCGGTGTATGGGACTTTTATGGGGTTAAATCGACCTTTTAAATCGTTTTACCGAAAAGGTCGTGGGTTTTATTCCCACTCAGGACATAAAGTGTACATGACTGTTTCTTTTGCGTCTGTGTGAAAATCTCTCTATATCTTAAAGAATTTTTATAACTTCTCTGGTAACCACAGTTCATGTTCTGCTTAGGCAGATTTAGAAGCTACCTGATCCCGACCTAGGTCGCATTATGTATTTGAAATGTAGTCAAACATGTTTTTGTTACTGTTAATTTTTTTCATTTCTGCCTCATGTGACTATTCAGTAAGCCCCCTATTCGATTCCCAGGCGAAGTGGTTTTGGGTTATTTTTCTGAAGTCTCGGTAGTGTCCGGAGTTAAAAAATAGTAGGGCAATAGGCTTACCCTTCATTAGATGGGACCAAGCATAGCTGATGAAACATGGGTTTAGGTACACGCTGCCGACCTTTTGAGATAAGGTTTTAAAATGTATTTCAAGGTGCGCGGTTCGAATCCCGGCTCGCACCTCGGATTTATTTAAATAAACATGTGCGAAACGTCTAATGACGATTATTATAAGCTTTCAGTGAAAGAAAACATCGTGAGGAAACCTGCATGTCTGAGAAAGCCTAACTAGCTTTCGAATAACGAGTGAAGTCCGCCAACCCGCACTTGGCCAGCGTGGTGGACTATGGCCTAAGCCCCTTCATCTTGAGGGGAGGCCAGTGCCCAACAGTGAGACATAAACAAGGGCTGGTATAATTATTTTAATTTATGTTTTTAACATTTTAGTTTTTTTTATTGAAATTTATAATGCACGCTTCCTAATTCCGTAGATTGTTTAAAACAAATTTCACCTAATTATACCAATGCAATATCTATAGCAACACTTAAACAAACTGCCCCCACCCCTATTCAAATCCAAAGCACACTTATATAAAATTAATTCGCGAGCGACGTTATTTACTCTGGTACTTTGTTCGCTTAATTGGAGTCGACGGCAGAAGACACGGAGTTAATTCGTCAATTAATATTTAATCGGCGCTTTGGGCTTGTGAGCAAGGAGTCGGCGGCGTTGGTTCTGCGAGAGGAGTATTATTTTGTTCAAGGAAAGGAATAAAAAAAGAGAAAGACTAGAGCATAAATTTTTTTTTTTTAAAGTGATTAAAACAATAAGTAGATGTAGAGCCCTGATAACCACATGTTTTTACTGACGGCTGAATTTGTGACGGGGTCCATTTTATTAGTATTTGTTCGAAATAGAATAGACGTTAGGCTTAAAATCATAACAACAAAAGTACCTAAGTAAAAGAAACGCTAAAATATAAATTGCTCACGTTTCTGGAAATTACACTAATTAGAAATCTAGTTGGCATAACGATTCTGACACCTACGAAACCAATGAAGTTAAATAGGAGAACAACTACGTGCGCGTAGATAAAAACTTTTTTTTTCCATCGAATCAGTTACCTTCTTTCGATAGTTTAAACAGATTTCAATCTCAGGTTTAAATGGTAAGGAAAATAAAAATGATGGAATGTCAAAAACACCGTGTTTAAGTTATAAAAAATTAAAACAAAAACTATTAGACAACAGCTGGTTGAAAAAAAAAGTAAATTCAAATTCTTTTCCGCGGCAACCTCCTACAGCAGGTGAGTTCTAAATCGGGCGCGTTCGCTTCATCGTCCGCCCGCTTCGAGCACAATGGCGCTTGTTGACACGGGCCAAGCACTCCGCCGCGCGTTTTTCGACACAATTGAATTCGTAACTAATCCGCTACCCATTGTTAATATGTTGAATTAATTCGTTTAAAATTAAACTGTTGGCTCTGTGGAATGTTTGATATAAGTATATTTCTGTTGTTTATAAAGGATGAAAGGTGGCGATGGGATTATGTCCCTAGCGTCGGCTTTCCATAAACTTATGTCTTATGTTTCAGACAATGCGTCTGGACAAACAATGGAAAACATAGATCATACAAAAGTAAATTATATACTCCTCAAATCGGAGTGTACTGGTAGAGCTTTGAAAATAAAAAAGCTATTTGAAATTGGTTCTGTTCTTTTTAAAATAACTACTTACTTTTTGTCATCATGAATGCCTACTTACTATAGTCAGATCGTGCTTGATCAGGGCTGATTACATATAACACTAAGCGAAACAAAAAGCGCGGAAAGCGTCGCCTTTCGAGGAGACTTTCCGCGTTTTCTTTTTAACTAACTAGGGACCTTGTATATTATAATATAACTTATAATTTCATAAAGAAAATATAGCAAGAAATTTGAGAAAACACAAATTTCAACAGCATTACTACATATTTAATGAATTAGTATTTGATTACAAACTGCAACTTTGAATCCCAACAATTTCCCATTCCAATGAAAATTCCCGAGAAATTTTAAATAACATCCCTTATACAAGGTAGACAAAAGGCATAAACATGCAAATTGTCTCTGAATATATTTATAAAAGTAATTGAATCGCCCGCGTCTCCATAATGACATCTGCCGACTTGATTTGATGAAAATTACTTTGCACGAGGAAGGATGACAAGTTTTTGCTAACTTTCTCTCCCCCCGTAAGCTTATTACGTTTTATAAGGCATGATGAGATTCAATACCAAACGATTATAATAAGTAGGTACATGTTTGAAACGATTTTTATAAAAAAAAATAGGTTACACTTATAAAGTCTTATGTTCAAGAAACGATTGCCTTATATTAAGAAATTAAAGCTTTTAATTAAGGCTATTTATAATACGGTCTGATCATCCGCCGTTAAAGACGTCCACCGCTGAACAAAAAACTTCTAAAGGGGAGGCCCCTTTAGAAGGGAGGGGTTGCCATAATCCCCACGCTTGGCAGGCGTTTTGGGGATCGCAGTATAACGAGGTGATAGCTCAGAGAAAGTACCAAAGGAGTTGGTATCGCGTCGATTCCCCGAACAAATTTTTCGTGGCACTTTTACGGGGTGCGGGAGGCGAAGTAAACACACACAGATACACCTTCACGCATACCCACACTATAGTAAACTCGCAACACATTCAAAAATACACGCACACACATAAAGAAAGACCTGACCATATGACCAAAAATTTGGCAGAGGGGGTTAGCGCATCATGCTCTCTCCAGTGGTATCTCCTCTAAGGGTGATAGGTAATTTAATAGAAATACGCTGCTGCTCGTCTTTTTACAACACCCAACGGGAGGACATGGGAGGGTGCTATTCTTACCCAGACACACCACGGGCAAGTTTTAATTATACAATAATTAAAAAAAATACTAATTAATGAAAACAATAATAAAAAATTATAGACATTGTAAAATAGCCTAAGTAGTTTTTTTTTGGTTTTGTCGTAGGTATGGTTAGTGGCCAACCAGCAGGCTTAGCATGATGTGCAAATCTTGACACACAAGTGTGAGTATGACCTCACTATGACGTAGTATTTCACATTTTTGTATTGAGAATTGACGTTTCGGTCTTGAAAACTACGTCATACTCCACACTGATCTGTCAAAATTGCAATTCGTGCTAGGCATGCTGGTGTCAGTTTTCAAGCTGCCCTTAGGGCCTCTGACTTAGCTTAGCGACTGCTATCTAGATGACAATAGCTGGAACCGACTTTTAACGTGCCCTCCGAAGCACGGAGACGCTCAGTTCAAATACTAAACGGTCACCAATGTTAGTACCTCTCTCAGTGTGCCCTTGCAACTAACGGAGATACGTGATGTATACCGTTTAAACTCGAAGAACATTAACAATCAGCCAATTATTGCCGAGCTATCTACCGTGGCATGCAGGGATAAAATTATCAGTTCTGTAAAGGCATACAACAAAAAATATACAACGAATAAATTTAGTACTTCAAATTTGAAAATTGATGGACCTAACAAACCAATTTATGTGTCTGAGAGTCTGACTCCCCAGACTAAAAAAATATTTTTCTTGGCTAGGGAGTATGCTAAAAGAAACAACATTAAATACTGCTGGACGTCTCGTGGAAGAATCTACCTAAGACGAGCGGATGGAGCACCACTCATTAAAATAAATAATGAAAACGACATAGAAAATCTAGAAAACAAATGACTACCTGCACACATTTGTTATTTTCATATTATATTTTTTCTATTTATTTTTTTGTTGTTAAAATTTGTAAATGCAAAGAAATCAATTACAATGTTAGAACAGAAGCACTCAACACAATTACGTACACATTTACACATTCAAGCTACACAACTTCACGACACTTTTACAACTTACTCATTATTGCTTAGTAATTATAATCACTGCCTATTATGTATCTTGTACATATACATTACATTTTTAAAAACTATAGTAGACATGCGTTATCTTAATAACATTATTATGCATAGTAAAATTATTTCGTTTGAATTTCCTAGTTGGTCTTATATTCTTATACACACATATTATATTTTATACATATTTTATAAACCAAACTCAAATATACACTGCACATTAGTATATTCATACCGATATAATGGATGACAACTCCTTTATTAATACAGAAGTGGAGAAATGTAATCAAATAGAATGTTTTAGTGTCGGTGACGCAAACGAATGTCTCTCCACCTTGAAGCCCGTAGTTAATAGTAGACGCGTTCTGTCCGTTTTAACTCTAAATATTCGAAGCATAAAATGCAATTTTGACTTATTTGTATCCTTCATATCTAGTCTTAATCTAAACATAGATGTCTATGTTTTGACTGAATGCTGGACTAAGAACCTAATTTCACCACCCAATCTGGATAATTATAATACATTTTGGACTAAAAATAACTTAAATCAGAACGACGGAGTGGTTGTTTATGTTCGTAACGATATTAATGCTTCTTGTATTGAACCATTATTCTCTGAAGGTAATTGTCTTATAATTACTATCATGCCAGAATATACTATCCTTTGCTCATACCGGCCGCCAAGCTTTAGAAATACTACCAAATATCTAGAATCACTTGATAATACCATTAGCAAAATATCCACTCGAAATATTATTTTTACTGGAGATATTAATATAGATATCCTGCCAATCAATCTGTCACCATCCTCACAAGAGTATTTAAATATATTGGCAATGCATGGGCTTAGACAGGGAATAAACCTTCCAACTAGAATGACTACTTGTATAGTTCACTTCATGGTTAAGAGTTGCGATACGTGGAAGACATTAGTCTTCGAGCAACCGCTTACTGACCATTCCCCTATCTTAATCTATATCAGTGGTGCTAACATTAATAAACAAAATTTAACATACTACAAACACTCTGTGGATTATGAAGCAATAAAGGTAGCTCTGTCAAAAGAATCGTGGCAGGAACTTTATCAGACCAGGGACGTAAACTTGACCACTGAGTTGCTAACAACTAAACTTTTTTCTTTAGTAAATTTACATACGCGGTCTACGAGAACCGCTAAACGTAACCAACCACTAAAACCATGGATTACAAAAGGAGTGGTTAGATCAATTAGAAAGAGGGATAGGCTCCACATGAAAGTTAAAAAGGCACCGGATGATGATAATGTAAAAGATATATATTTAAGATATAGAAATATATGTAATAAAATAATAAAAAATTTAAAGATAGAATATTATAAAGATAAATTTAAAAAGTATAAGGGTAAGATTAAGCAAACATGGAATGTAATAAAGGAGGTATGCAACATAACAGATGCAAAAGTTAATTCAACAGAATTACTACAATTAAATGATAGCCCAAATTTATCTCTGAATACGGTTAACGCCCACTTTACATCCATTGGTAGTACTCTTGCTACCTTAACACTAAATAAAATGAATACCACTGAACGAGAACTCGCACATAATTCAAAGTCTTCGAACTCGCCAGTTCATTCGATGTCCTTCACTCCCACGGATCCAGTTGAGATTAGAAATGTTATACTAAGCCTTAAAGCGAATAGTGCACCGGGTTGCGACCAAATCACAACAAATATTCTTAAAGAAAATATAACGTATCTTGCTGAGCCTATTACATATCTGTGTAATCTGAGTCTTGAAACAGGAAGATTTCCATCGGCGTTTAAAAAAGCCATTGTATGCCCGATCTTTAAGACAGGGGACAAAAAGAATCCGACAAACTACAGACCCATCTCTCTCTTGTCCTCCTTATCTAAGGTGTTGGAGAAAATAGTTAATAAGAGAGTTATGTCGTATCTTGAGAATAATAAACTCCTCAGTCAGAACCAGTACGGCTTTAGAAAAGGCAAGTCAACTGAGGACGCGGTTCTCGATTTAACTAGCAAAATTACGACTTACCTGGATAACGGAGACAAGTGTATGGCTGTGTTTTTGGATTTGCAGAAGGCATTTGATACCGTTTCTTTTCCCATATTATTGACTAGATTGGAGAACGTCGGAATTAGAGGCTTAGCTCTTGACTGGTTTTCTGACTACTTAACTGGTAGAACGCAACAAGTGAGGGTTAAGGAATTCTTAAGTAACGACGCGAAGTGCACATTCGGTGTTCCACAAGGTAGTACACTTGGACCAACACTTTTTCTAATCTACATTAATGAGCTCTGCTGTACTACCTTGCCTGGTTTAGATTTGCTTATGTTTGCCGACGACACGGTTCTACTCGTACACGGAAAAACTTGGGGTAAAGTCGAAGCTTTGGCTGAGGAATGTGTAACAGTTGTAACGCGCTGGCTAGAAAATAGTCTTCTTTCGCTTAACACCAGTAAATCGAAATATGTGTGCTTCAGCAAAACATCTGTTGGTGACCCTGGTGGTAGCATATCACTTAAGATGCATAATTTTCCATGCAATCGAGGTACACAATCGGAGCATTGTGATTGTCCAATAATATCACGTGTTAGATTTATAAAATACTTAGGCGTGCATATTGATGACAGGCTTAACTGGAGCACACACATAACGACACTAGCTTCTCGTTTACGTAAACTTATTTATGTGTTCAAAAACTTACGATCAGTAGCTGAGCCATATTTAATACTACAAACCTATAGAGCCTTATGCGAGTGTATAATAAGATACTGTATTTGTTCATGGGGAACCGCTGGAAAATCTTATCTCATCACTGCAGAACGTGCACAGAGGGCTCTCCTTAAAGTGTGTCTTTTCTTACGTTATAGACACCCCACAACAGATTTATATAAGAAAGCAAATGTATTAAGTGTGAGGAAACTTTTTATATTCGAAAGCATACGACGATATCATAAAAAGATTGTCCCTAAATTACCCGTATCAACGAGACGAGTTGATTGTTGTCCGATTCCTAGGGTAAAATCTAGGTTTGCTCAAAAGCAGTTTCAAGTTGTTGTACCGCACTTGTATAACATTTTAAACAAAGAGGTCAAAGTTAAAAGTTATAGTGACAACCAACTAAAAAAACATTTAATTACATGGCTAGAAAAATTGGATTATGAAGGTGTAGAAAAAATGTTAAATGATTTTCATTTCTAATAATTGTTATTCATACTTACTTAACTAGGTATATATTTCATCTTAAATAATATAGTAAACCTTTTATATACGCAGTGGCACGACAATATTCACAACATACACACACACCCACCCACACACACACACACACACACACACACACACACACACACATACACATACTGCTTTGATTTCTGTTCTTTGATCAAAAAGTAGAGTAACATTTGGATTTGTAACCTAAATTTTGTTTTTGCTTAAATTTGTAATTTTAATATGATAAAAATGGCATAATACTTAATATATCTATAAAAATTGGGAGAAGCCACTGACTCCCGACACACAGTTTATAACTAGTTCGGGAGGCTATGGATTCACATTATCTTGTGTCAATTTATTATGTCACAATAAATCATTCTTATTCTTATTCTTATTCTTACGTAAGGACTGACCTTGCCTGACGTTGCTTACCCAAGGATAGTTTACCGAACAGTGGTTACAGCTGGCTATGAGCGTCTCATAATAGCCTATATACCGGTAACATAATAGCGTATATACCGGTATTAATTTACCGGTAAATTTACCAGTACAACGCTGATATATCATACCTAATGTCATGGTTATGATGGTTGCTTGTCCGCCGGAAAATACTTTCATACATAGTTATATATCCCAAATATTTAAAATAAACTGTATATACGCAGGTATGATAAAAGTTAAATTATTTGTTCCTAACTCACTACGATCCAATCAATTTATAACAACCTATTGAAATGACGAACCAATAATCCTCGAGCGAAACGAACAAATACACAATGAAACAGCTTTATAAACACAATTTAGGAAAATGTTCCGAAAGGAAACTCATAAAAGAAACTTGGAACGGTAGCGTGGCCATTTTGTAACTTAATGTCAAATAATGACGCGACATTTTACGCGAGAATTTTGAGAGGATTTTTAAGATTTTTCATCTCCTTTATGGAATAACCTGGTATTCCAAACCGTCACGAATCCTGACCCGTGACATACGGATGGATTTTTAAAGGTTACGTTTTTGATTTTTTTTTCTACGGAACTCTAAAAGAGGATCTTCTGGCCCAATGATTTCGGGAAGATGTAGGTACCTACAGTCTAAGATACTTAATAATAAATTTGCTTATTTGTTGCACCCATCACAGGGAGTGAGGAGGAGGGTGATGGGAGGGTGTTATTCTTACGCGGACACCCCACGGGAGGAAAGTGCTAGGTGCCTCTATGTCCCAGCCAATCAGCCAATATTTATGATTGATATGTAGATTAGCCATGTAGGTAATTACAATTTTTTATTTATTTTTTATTTTACAATTCACACACGGTCATCTGATCCCAAACTAGGCAGAGCCTGTACTATGGAAACCAGACAACTGATACTAATACATATATACTTTTTTTTTTGTAAATACATACTTGTATAGATAGATAAAACACCCAGACACCTGGTGGGAATCGAACCCACGACCTGTTGGGTAGCAGACAGGGTCACTAACCACTAGACCAACAGGCCCGTCAAGATAGATAGATTTCAAAGTTATCTTTCATTTCAAACGTAATCCTCATAGGAAAAACTTCTAAAAAGACAAATTGATCCGAAATCTAAAGATTTTGGATTAGGATACCTAAGTTAATAAAATAGATCGTATAACAAGACTTTAATTTTAACACCCTTATCACTTCCATACATTGTATATTGTAATAAATGATTGACTATTGAATTTAACCCCAATAAGACAAACAATACCCGTTGTATTTGTTCGCGAATTTTTGGTTAAAAACAAATGGAGGCTTCCATTTCCTTTCAAAAATGAAAAAAAAAAAACTACGATTTCAACACTCTCGTAATCATATGACATTATTTAAATCATAAATAATAAAAAATACAATTAAAGATGGTGATTTCCTATTTTGAACCTTCATGTCTCGTCTTGTGATACCAAATTGTCCACACAAGTAATATTAAGTAGTAGGTAATTCAGAAAAGTCAAACCAGTATCAAGTTAATGTGGAAATAATGAATTCGTCGCGAATCGGCCGCCCCTGTTTGTCTTTCAATTACAGGGTCCCCAGGGGGGTCCCTCCCCTATTTAAACAAAGCAACACTCCCATGTATATTTAAAGAGGGACCAAAAATTAAATCTTCCGCTTATCTGTCTTGTTCGAAATGTAATTTATAGAAACGATTCCAACTTGAGGATATTTTCAGATATCTCAAAGTTTAGGCGTAACGAGACAAACAGAAAAACAGTTTTTTTTTTAAATATTTTAACTATTTTAAGCTATAGATATTATTAGTCTATAAAAAAATATCATCCGAAAACTGAATACGGCCGCACTCACAAACGCCAATTAACTGTAATTGTTATAATGACGTTTTTTAAAATATTTTTATTTCAACTGTCGGAGCCGTTTATGATTATTTGCGATTATTGATTCCGAGATAATTGATATCTCAACTCACTATCTGTGTATAAAGTGTTAATTGGCTTCGAGTATCGAAATAATTCGATTTCAAGAAATGGATTAATGATCATTAACTATAATTGACGTTTGTAGGTTCGGCAGTTATAGTGTATTCAGTTTCATCAGGTAGGAACACGCATACATTGACGCCATTAAAACGATAAAAAATATTTTAAAGCAACTACGTATGTCCTTTTTGCTTCCGGCACAGCATCATCATTACAGTCGAAATACGTCCACTGCAGAAAAAAGGCTTCCCCCTTATAAGGGAGGGGTTGTCTTAATTCCCACGCTTGGCAGGCGTCTTGAGGATCGCATTAGGTATAGGTGGTAGGTAATCCACCCCGCGGGTAACCGCCGGTACAGCATCGCCTCTTTTAATTAATATAAGCCAATGCTTGACTACAGTACCATCTGATAGAAAGCTACAAGGGATGGCGACACAATCCAGTATAAGTACGCTTATAACAGCCTAGTCACTCTTGCCTTGAAGACAACCACATTATAATCGGATTACAAAGAAAACGGACAGCAGCGTCTTCTATTAGATTACCTATACTGCGATTTCTTTTCGACGCGAGGGAAATGTTCAAAAGATCCCCGGGAACTATGGGGCTCGACCGCGGCTGTCGCATCGGTACATGAGAGGTCTCTCTGGTGGGATCTGCACCAGGCGCCCTTCAGTGCCTTGCCTTTGAGCCCGCCGCCGGGGGGCGCATTGTAGCCCCCCGGGAAGCAATCGCGGTGCTCACGGGGACGGGGGTCGCAACCCCGCCGCCGTCCTCCTCGGAGTCTCCACCGTACACAATGGACGTCCTTGGGCCCACACCCCGGACGTCCAGCGACTCCGATGGATCCCTAAGACGCCTGCCAAGCGTAAGGATTTTGGCAACCCCTCCCTTCTAAGGGGGGATCAAGTCGTGTAATTCCTACGCTCTCCAAAATGCGTCCTGTACAATACTTTGCGTCTCTGTTCTAGGCTTTTTAAATTGACCTCCACTAACCCAAGACAACTAATAAACCTCTCAGCTTGCCTCTTCACTGAGTCCAAACCGGCTAGATGGCAGTTCACAGCCCCACCCCATATATGACTGCAGTACTCCACATCGCGACCGATCTACGACACTACACCTCTGACACTATGTCCTTTTCCTTATATTGATAAAAATGAATGCACTTTCATTCACGGCAACATGGTGTAGCCATATTGTGGTGCATCATCAGAAGGTGGACTCGTTTTTTGAGTGCCACCGATCGAGATGAAATACGAGTCGAAGTAAGATGATTCGCCTTGCTAAAGACAAAGCAATTATAAGCGCTGATTTTCAACGTCAATTAATTGTGCAAAAAATATATTGTTGCAATCAATCACAATTAGGAAGGGCACCGTAATATAAGAAGAGCAACGCTAAAAAGACAGCGTAACCTTTATTACATACTAGCTGACCCGCGCAGCTCCGCCCGCGCTTTAATTACATTTTGCTCCCCTTTTCTCCCTACTCCCTTGATTTATCTCTCTCCATCTCTCGCTCTCTTATAATAAAAATCTAATTCTATGCTATTTCTCTCCCCTCCCGCTTCGGTCCCCGTCACACTTCCCCTCTTCCTCTCCCCGTTGTCCCCTCTGAACCCTCTCCCTCCTCTCTCTTCTCCCAACTTGCTCCCTCTCACTCCCCCCCCCCTTGCTCCACATAACTCCTCCGATCATTCACTCCATCACCCTCCTCTCTCCCTCTCTTGCACCCTCCTCTCGTTCTATATGTCCTCGTCAATCATGGTATCAGCGGCATAAAATATACTTTATAACCTATTCTCAGACCTACCCGCAAAATTTCATACATATCGTTTCACCCGACTCTCGTGCACGTAACTCAGAGGTTCTCAGATTTTGTTGTGCAAGGCGTTGCGAACGTTCGACACTCGACTCTCGTGCGCTTACCTGAGAGTTTCCCTCATTTTGTTCAGCAAGGCGTTGTGAACGTTCAGTTGAAGATTCTCCCATACGACGTATTCTTGCTGCCCGTGCTTGAGAACTATGTTTAGAAAGTTGAGACCTGGCTCTCTTAGGCATTTTCAAATGTTTAAGAAAATGCTAATAGCGTGTAATATTCTAGCTCTGAAAAGAACTGTTGTTTAGCCCTGAAAAGAACTGTTGTTTAGCCCTGAAAATAACTGTTGGTTAGCCCTGAAAAGAACTGTAGGTTACCCCTGAAAAAATCTGTTGGTTAGCCCTGAAAAGAACTGTTGATTAGCTCTGAGAAGAACTGTTGTTTAGCTCTGAGAAGAACTTTTGCGTAGGTGTAGTTTTAAGAAAGAAATAAAAAAAAAATCGCATGAAAAGACTTCGCGCACGACCGTTGCGTAGGGAGCCGACCTCGCGTCTGAGCCGCGCGGGTACCTTACTCATAGATCTAAACTCCCCTCCCGCATGCGCACCCCCGCCTTGGTGTCGCTCACTTCGCAACGGGCCGTGCAGCAGAAATCTTTTAATTTATAAGCAGTAACATTTTAATTTCGCCGTAACTTCAAAACCAATTGTCCAATTTTAATCATTCTCAGACCAAATATTATCTATATAAACTGTACTTAATGATGAAATAGTTTATTTTGATAAGGATTAATATCATGAGTAAAATAAATGCGTTTAAATGTAGTCCAAACAAAATTCAAGATTTTTAAATTAAAAAATGGTTGTTGGGCCTCACTCGACATAGATAGTGTGCCGCGGACTTTTTTGTAGATATTTATAAGATCTACAATTAATTAGAACATTTTATGGTTCTATCTTTTATAGTTTAGGCAGCGTACGCAAAATAAGTAACTTTTCTGGTTGATTTTTTACACCTTGTGTCCGAAAAATCCCAAATATCTTACGGAACCCTATTTTTTTCCTAAATAAAATTTAGCCTATGTTACTCGTGGATAATGTAGCTTTCGAATGGTGAAAGAATTTTTAAAAACGGTCCAGTAGTTTTTGAGCCTATTCATTACAACCAAACAAACAAAGTTTTCCTCTTTATAATAAAGCAGTAACATTTTAATTTCGCCATAACTTCAAAACCAAATGTCCAATTTTAATCATTCTAAGACCAAATATTATCTACATAAACTGTACTTAATGATGAAATAATTTATTTTGATAAGGATTAATAGCATGAGTAAAATAAATGCGTTTAAATGTAGTCCAAACAAAATTCAAGATTTTTAAATTAAAAAATGGTTGTTGGGCCTCACTCGACATAGATAGTGTGCCGCGGACTTTTTTGTAGATATTTATAAGATCTACAATTAATTAGAACATTTTATGGTTCTATCTTTTATAGTTTAGGCAGCGTACGCAAAATAAGTAACATTTCTGGTTGATTTTTTACACGTTGTGTCCGAAAAATCCCAAATATTTTACGGAACCCTATTTTTTCCTAAATAAAATTTAGCCTATGTTACTCGTGGATAATGTAGCTTTTGAATGGTGAAATAATTTTTAAAAACGGTCCAGTAGTTTTTGAGCCTATTCATTACAACCAAACAAACAAAGTTTTCCTCTTTATAATATTAGTGTAGACATACATAAATAATTCATGTAAGAAAGGTCATGTTAAAAGATGAAATCTAATCTACTATATTCCGAAACGCTTCTCTAATTTTACGGGAGTCTATTGAAAATCCTTCGCTACTTGATGATAAGTTGAATCACAAAAAAAAATACTTATTCGTAAATAACCCTGGCAGTAAACCTGTAAGTCACAAACAAACTAGAACTACTAAAAAAAACTACTAAACAACTACTACAAAAAAAAGTACTAAAAAAACAAAAACAACTACTAAAAAAAAGTATATATGTATTAGTATCAGTTGTCTGGTTTCCATAGTACAGGCTCTGTCTAGTTTGGGATGAGATGACCGTGTGTGAATTGTTCCAGATTATTATTATTTATTATTAACTACTTATGTAACACTTATAATTATCTATTGAATCATTAGAATACGATTTGCGATGAAACTGGTGATGGCCATCTGAGGCCAACAGTACTTACTTACTCCTCTTTAAAAATACGTGTACCCCTAATATCGTTAATTCAAAACGTTGTTTCACAAATAATTTATTATCATTGAATTCTCGCTTCTTTATTATTTCCTAATCTTTTTATAAATAATACTACTTTTACGGATTATATCGCGGTTTATTTTATATTTTACAACTAGCTGACCCACGCAGCTCCGCCTGCGCTATTTTTACTTTAACTAAACTTTTAATAACAGACATTAGCATCGAATACATAACCTCCTTTTTTATAGTCGGTTAAAAACTGGGACCTACTTTTTACTTGCTCTCCAAAGCACGGACCCGTTTAGTTCAAATGGCGTTAAACGGTCACCCACCTATTTAATGACCTTACCTAACGTTGCTTAACCCGATCGATGACAAAACCTTGATAACAACTCTCTATGAGTGTTCCCTTACTAATATTTATTATATTATAAAGAAAAATTGATAAAATCTGACCAAGCGTATAACCAAGTACCCATTTTGACTTTAATCCCCTCTCCCGAAAGAACCGTGCTAGATTACGGGATAAAAAGTATCCTATGTCCTACCTCATAGTAAGATCTCAAATCATGCCAAGTTTCATTTGAATCCATTCAGTAGTTTCGGCGTGATGCTCAGCCGTGATACAGACAGACAGACAGACAGACAAAAATTTAAAAAAATACATTTTCGGCCTCTGTATCGGTTATAGAATGCCCTCCAAATATAATTTTCAAAATATCTTTAATGTACAGAATTGGACCTGTTACAGTTTTATTATAAGTATAGATAATAATTAAGAAGACCTAATCTTAGTCCTCCGGAGACCATGGGAGTTGCAAAGCATTCGAAACGTCGGGAAAGTAAAATATAAGTATTCGCATAAATAAAAGAAAACATTGATACATTAGAATTTTAGTTAATCGGTATTTGTGTAATTTTCTTGTTATATTAGTACGTACTGATTTATGTATGTTTATAATTATAATAGTAGGTATTATTTGATGTATGTTTATATATTATACTCATATGAATATATATTATTACAGTTTACAACATATGTGTTTTTATGTGTATTTGTGTTAATGTTATCTATTCATGTCGAGTGCGCGCACCCTCTGCTCTTTGTAACTTCTTTATTTTCCTCTCCATCCAAAGGTTGCCTGGAAGAGATCGCTTTTAGCGATAAGGCCGCCCATTGTTGCATGTTTTATTAATTTGTGTCTTATTCTTTTTGTATCTGTTTGTTTGTGCGCAATAAAGAATTGTCTATCTATCTATCTATTTTAATAGTAGTTTTTTTTTGTAAATTCATCGACTGAATGATTATTTAGTGTTTATTAGAATCTTAAAAACTCTATTTTTTTTTGCTTTTTTTACATCACGCCTTTGCTACGCTGATTGATTATTCAGTACTACGACGCCACTACGCGCCGCGTAGCCACGTAGCCGCTGCGTAGGCAGATCGAACTACTTTTAATTTTTAGGTGCACTAGAGGACAATCTTAATATAGTAGAGCAAAATGAAAGTACTCAATACGTACTTGATCAGAGTTAGTACAGCCTTTTATTTGTAAAAAAAAAACATTTTGACTAAAAATACATATTTTTTTTGGATACCTAGGTATCCAAAAAAAAACCACCTGTTATAAAAAAAAATCTATATCATAAGCACCGAAATTTTATAAACACAAACAATTTTACAAAATAAATTACTTACGTAAAACAATATCCCACAACACAGATCAAAACATACTTCAACTGTCTACGACCGCACAGAGCCACCGGCTCCGCGGCTACCACGGGACTGTGTGACCGGTAGCCACCCCAACCCTCGCCTGCCACGCCCCACACAGCCCCCGCCCTAAAAACCAACCCTCCAATAGCCGCCCGCCCAAAACCTTATTTACCTTTAACGCCCGCCCTCCCGCGCTCTGCTCAGTTATCGATTGGACGGGCCGAGCACTTATTTAAGGCGGCGCACAGAATTAATTTTGTGATTGAAATTACAAGTATAAACGATTAATTCGCGCGCGGCTCGTTCGATTAAAATTAAGGCGATTGTCGGTTTTTGATGTTTAACGATATTGCGACGAATTGGCGACATTAATGATATGTGTAACCATATTATTAGAGTATGTATGTATGAGACAGTCTGTTGCCATTTCTCTAAAAATAATGAAATTAGTTTCGTATGTAACGCTTCTTCCGTGGTCCATACTACATACTTAGCGTTGCAAATCGACGTATTTTAAGCGATATCTCGTAATATATACGACGACGACGACCTACAAGTAACCATCTGTAGTATATGCTCACTGCTCACAGCAGAGAATAAATAATATATCTACATAATTGGTATACAATCTTAGGCTTAAAATATTTTTCATAAAAGAAAAGTAATTACTTGCAAAAGAAAAAACAACATTTTTAACACGATAATGAGAAATCGATCTTCATAGAGAATTAAAATCAAAACTAGCTATTATTTTCTTAAACCTCAAATTAACAATACGGACGTACGAACTTTACAAAATAACGCTAGTTACGGAAAGATTTTTTTCGACATAACCTACATAAGTGATTTATGTAACGAGGTCACCGAAGTGGGTCAGAAATATGTAACTTAAAGAATAATATATTTTTCATGCGAACATTTACATTTTCTAAGCGTCGGATCTATTTATATATTTTTATTTATATGCATGCATCGATATTGATTAGTGATCCAAAATTGTCTGTGGAAAATTTAATCTTTCAGACGATTTCCCTTGACATTTCAAATGACGACAGTATCCATCTTCACACATCGATACGTTGTTGTCCAATACCACCATTAGTCTTGCAGTTTGTTTGCGGGTGGGTGCCAGGACCAGCTTGGCTTACATTTCCATGTTGCCATGGTATTGTAGTGACACCATTGGTGTGGGATGCGACATGTGTCGACACACTTGCTGCATCCCACACCCATCGAGAGAAAACCGGTGGCTATTCTTGCCGGTGGGGAAAACCGGTGGGTGTTAACAAAATATAGAGATTGATATCACCATCTGTTAATAGATTAGGTATTCCCAGGTTCTGTATCAAATCCTTGTAGTATTGTTCAGTGTTCAAATCTTGAATTGCTGCCTGTAGGTACACTGCATTTGTCTGCGCGGTGGTTCCTAAGATGTTCTGTCACTCCATCAGTAGAAATTGCAGACGAGGAAAGGCCAGTCGTAGGTTTTTTTTTTTTAATTATTATTTATTACTATAATATATACATATGTTTACACACGAATATACCACACAAACCATCGTGGATTTAACAGTGGTATAATTTGTCACAATCTCGGTATAGTTTAACATTTTTTTATTTAAGTATGTTATAAGTATAGCGCCGCCTGCAAAACTCGGGAGAGTACCATTAGTAGGATTCCAGACAAACAAAGCATGGATAAATGAGGTACCCTATGGGGCTTTTTGGTAGGTTTACCTACCAAAAAAAGTCCGAAATAACGCACACTCTTACCCCCGTGGTTGTATGGGTCATCATGATCAGCCGCAAGACGTCCACTATTGACCACAGGCATCCCACTTAGAAGGGAGCGGTGTTCGAAATCCCCATGCTAGGGGATCACAGTAGGTGGTAGGCAATCCAATAGAAAGACGCTGCTGCCCGTCTTCTTGCTTCCCTTTAGTCGCTCTAGGTGTCACCTAACGGGAGGAGATGGATGGGTGCTCTTCCTACCCGGTCACCCTACAGGTAGGTTATATAGGTGGAATGAGGAGTTTCCCACGACAAATATATAATAAGTCTTTCCCGTTCTGTTCAAACAACTCAAATGCCACCCTCCATTTTGCCCAGTCTCGTGGGTAAATCTGACATTTTTACTGCCGATCATTAAATGCCATCAAGATAACCCGGTGCATGCTGAGCCGAAAACGATAAAGTGCGAAGATACAAACACGGTGTGATAATGAGCGAGCCCGTCTGTCGGAGATTTAACCCTCAATTATGAAATTAAGCCGCGTTGAAGGGTTGCCAACCCCTGGTGTTATGGCAATTGATGTATTTAGTGATGCGCGGAGTTGCGGGCAAATATCGATAAATGATCGACAGTTATTAAGTAGGTATATTACTAGCTAAACTAATGAAAGAAACCGCCCGGAGATACCACTGAATTGTCAGAAATTCTGCTAGAAAGCATTGTGCGTAAACATAATTGTATTTAATTGGTACATTGTAATTTATTCAAATTTAAATTGCTTATTGCCTCAATTGTGGTCCATAAGTAATTGTTCTGATAAAAATAATAAAATAATATTTAATAATATTCTTAATAATATTAAAAAAAAAAGGTATATAAGTATTAGTATCAGTTGTCTGGTTTCCATAGTACAGGCTCTGCCTAGTTTGGGATCGGATAACCGTGTGTGGATTGTGTGATATTCTGGGACAATCCACTCACGGTCATCTGATCCCAAACTAGGCAGAGCCTTACTATGGAAATCAGACAACTGATACTAATACTTATATACTTTTTTTTGATAAGCAGAATTTACCTTATATGTAGGACTATTTTTTATAACATTCGATTCATTTTATTTTTAAAAAAATCTTTCAGACAAATTGCCTTTATTTAGTCGTGGACGTGACTGATTTTATCAAAAGGATAGGTAGTAGAAGCATATTTTTAAAAAAGGCACTGAATTTTTCTTCTGCATAATATATTTTTAGAATGAAGAAACTTTTTTATACCATTTATGCGGTTAAGAGACTCGACTGGAAACCGACAAAATATTATTTTACAGAAAAAAATCATTTCGATTTTATCGATATAGTCACACATCTCTATCAATATTTGTAGCAGCGTTGTTGAATGCTGTCATAATGAAGTGTGTCACGGGGCGCGCCTCGCCGCATGTTTGCTATACAAGTGGCGCTGTGTGCACCCGCCGTTACGTTCGGTCGCGCCATTGTGAACCGAGCTTTATAAATGTCTTCATTGGAAATGTTGTGTTTAATTGCGTAGCTTATTGAACTGTGCCGTTGGTACTCCAATGCTACTTAAATCTTAATATTATGTACGTTTTTGTATGAAAAAGTATAACGTTTTTTGAATCAATGACGAGACACTCAGTGACTGCGTGAATCCACTCCAATTGCACACTTCGACCCACAGCTCCTGGCCACAGAATTGGCGACCAATTGAAGGTTTGCCCCTCGAAAAAAAAATCTTCTTCCAGGTAGAATCCACATCTTTACAAATTATTATTAAAAATGAAAGCGAGAATGATAAATACTTACTGGCGCACTCACAAAAGTCAATTAACTTTAATTCTAATTAAGTATTTTTTTAAACTATATTTATTTCAACTGTCGGAGCTGTTTATGATGATTTTCGGTTATTGAATACGAGATTATTGATATATCTACTCACTATCAGAGTATTATGTATTAATAGGCTTCGAGTGTTGAAATAATCCGACTCCAAAAAATGGATTCATCATCATCATCATCAGCCGGAAGACGTCCACTGCTGAACAAAGGCCTCCCCCTTAGACCGCCACAATGAACGACAATGGATTAATAATCATTAACTATAATTGACGTTTGTAGGTTCGGCAGTTAGAGATTTTTATAGTACCTACTTACCTATCTTATCTTATCTTTTAACAAAACACAATACCAAGATTACCTGCACACGACCGCAAAAATAAAAGTATTCATTAAAATTAAAAATAAACTAACATTCAATCAAAATTATACCGTATCGTAAATCAAATATGATTGCAATTCTAGAATATGGCATTCGATTTAAAACTCCTTTTAAAATTTTAATAGGAGTTTTAAAAAGGCATGCACAATAAGAGCAAACTGTGCTGCTATTATGACGTCACTCCAATTAATTGAGGTTTTACGCCGCGTATTTAAAACTGTTATTGTTATTTTTACCTTTGATTGTCAGCTTTAGTCAGGTTGAGAGTCTAATTGACTGTACGTATTTTGTTAGATTATATGGTAATTATATGGTACTAAGACCTGGTCTTTAACAGCTGGCCTTTTAGAGAAGCTCAGAGTCACACAACGAGCAATGGAGAGAGCTATGCTCGGAGTTTCTTTGCGCGACAGAATATGGAATGAGGTGATTCGCCGAAGAACCAATATCACCGACATAGCTCGTAGAATATGCAAATTGAAGTGGCTGTGGGCAGGCCACATCACTCGAAAAACTGATAACCGTTGGAGACGAAAGGTTCTCGAGTGCCGACCACGAACCTGAAGACGTAGCGTAGGCAGGCCTCCCACTAGGTGGATATAGGATATAAGATGATGATGATGAAATGGTAATTATTGCGGTTCTTGATTTAATAATTTATAGTTTACAAACTAGACGGTGCTGGGATCCTTGTGCAAGGAACTGTCCAGGTAGGTAAGTAAGATAACTATTTCAATCAGTGGTTCCTGAAATATACATATAGGTGTGACCTGGTGTGACATACAGACAGACAGACGAAGTTGTGGCGTTTCGGAACGACACATAAAACCGCGCTGTCAAAATGACAGTGACTCATCTCGATGGGCAAAAAGAAGGTGGTGATGTTTTTGAACTGCGCTGAGGCAGTTACGGATTCAAACTTAGTATATCACAAGTCGACACTTACTTAGTATATCACTTACACCCGGTTTCTGAAAGGCTATTCAAATGGATATTCAACTAACATGACTCTTAACTTGACAGCTTGTTCAAATCAATTCGGGTTTCTGAAACGTTAATTAGAGAAAAATTTACTAATCTATGATCATTTTAATTTGACATGAAGAATATTATTTAAGTATGGCTACATTTCCTATTTAGTTCAATATTTCATTCAATAGCTCATTCAATTCAAAGATATTATAATCTGTAACCATAGATGGAGGATCTACAGGAGGGATGATCACTTTCTTTCTCATTCGCACAAGAAAAGAATGAATTTATATAGGTTACATGTGATAGAAAGAAACAGAGTATTTTTTGTCCTTCACCATGTGTCAAGATTCGAAGGAAAAGCGCCAGTGGTACCCCATAGAGAAAATATTTATGATTGTAAAGCGGCTCCACACTCTTATTTCGTGGGCCATCATCCCACGCGGATCTGGAGTGCGCATTTCACTATCGTAAATTTCAAAAGTAGCAATTGTTAATACAATCTTGGTATTTTTGTTGCAAAGGACTTTTTATACCTAATAATTACGTAATCTGTCATAAACTAGTAGATTATCCAAAACAAATAGTATAATTTAATACTTAATTGGTCGACCAACACCGATTAGTTGACATTGTATTTGACAAGAGAATAATCTATGATCATGGCTTAATTAGCCTTTCAGAAACCCAAATTGGCTTTGACATGAACTTTCTGAAGCAAAATTTAACAGCCGTGTCAACTGACAGGATGTTCAAATTAAAATAGTTGATCATGCTTTCTGCAACCCAAAATACGCTTGACAGGAGATTTGACATCTTGTTAGTTGATTTTTGCGTTGATCATCCTTTCGGAAACCGGGCGTTAGTATACACAATCGGCTGTGATATCGTTTAAAACAAAACATGATCACATTAGGCTAATGCCCACAAAACTAACAGATTAGTTAATGAAGCGACCGAACCCACTGTGCCGGTGTCCGGTTGCGGTTGCAGGCAAACATGTCGCTACCAAAGTAATTAAGCCTGTTTTTGGGTTTTGCGCATCGATATAATAAACTAAGTAAACATTCACTAACAAAATGACATCTAAACTGTGGTCGCAGAGGTCGCAAACTCATGCTGTACTGTGCTGGTGGCGGAAACGTGAACTAACGGTTTTATTATGATAACTAGCTGACCCACGCAGCTCCGCCCGCGCTGTGTTTACGTTAATTAAACTTTCAATAATATACATTCGCATAGAATACTAAACCTCCTTTTTTAAAGTCACTTAAAAACTTGGACCCACTTTGTACTTGCCCTCCGAAGCACGGAGACGTTTAGTTCAAATGGCGTTAAACGGTAACCCATCTATTTAGTGACCTTACCTAACGTTGCTTAACCTGATCGATTTCCAAACATTGTTAACAACTGTCTATAAGTGTTCCCTTACAAATATTTATCATAATATTAATGAAAAATTGTTAAAATCGGAGCAAGCGTATAACCAAGTACACATTTTGACTTTAGTCCCCCTCTCCCAAGGGAGGGTTGCGTGTGTATGTCTGTGTGGTGTGTGTGTGTATGTGTTTGTGTGTGTGTGTTTGTGTGTGTGTGTGTGTCTGTGTGTTCATAAGGTTAACAAATTTAACGCTTAACGTTTAACGCGTTAAGTGATAACATTTTTGGAAGTCGCATAAGAAGTTTCACTTCAAAAAATGTATAAGTACTTACCCGAATAATTATTTTCTTTATACCTCGAATAGAACATAAAATTAATATTTTTATAATAAGGAACTTCGTTCCTATCCGGTGTCCCACAACACCACACGGTTTTTTTTATTTTTAGTCATATAAAATTACGTTTCTGGCGCCCCCTGGGACTGCTGCCCGTGCCGCTGCCGTTTGTGCCGGTTATGGCAACCCCTCCCTTCTAAGGGGGAGGCCTTTTGTCCAGCATTGGACGAGTTTCAGCTGCAGATGATGCTGATGTACGAGTACCTAGAGTATCTGTCTCATAGAGAACACCTACCTTTGTCGAAAATGATAGAAAATTGCTCCAACATCTAAATCTATACTTATAATAAAACTGTAACAGGTCCAATTCTGTACATTGAAGATATTTTGAAAATTATTTTTGGAGGGCATTCTATAACCGATACTGAGGCCGAAAATGTATTTTTTTTAATTTTTGTGTGTCTGTCTGTCTGTCTCTCTGTCTGTATCATGGCTGAGCATCACGCCGAAACTACTGAATGGATTCAAATAAAACTTGGCATGATTTGAGATCTTACTACGAGGTAGGACATAGGATACTTTTTATCCCGTAATCTAGCACGGTTCTTTCGGGAGAGGGGATTAAAGTCAAAATGGGTCCTACTTGGTTATACGCTTGGTCAGATTTTATCAATTTTTCGATATAATATAATAAATATTAGTAAGGGAACACTCATAGAAAGTTGTTATCAAGGTTTTGTAATCGATCGGGTTAAGCAACGTTAGGTAAGGTCATTAAATAGATGGGTGACCGTTTAACGCCATTTGAACTAAACGGGTCCGTGCTTCGGAGAGCAAGTAAAAAGTAGGTACCAGTTTTTAACCGACTATAAAAAAGGAGGTTATGTATTCGATGCTAATGTCTGTTATTAAAAGTTTAGTTAACGTTAAAATAGCGCAGGCGGAGCTGCGTGGGTCAGCTAGTATTTTCTATAAAGATAAATTATAAGAATCGGTCATTATCTATTTAGCCCGTTTTCTAAGTAGCTTTATAAACATCCAGGAATTAACAAATTATACGTGTATTGTTTTCTTTTAAATAAGCACATAAACAAAGAGGGCACGACGGCGCCGGAGCCGCAGTCCGGAGCGTTCGCCAACATTGCTGTCAGACATAACTAAAAGTGTGAAGGTACTCCACGACGAGGCGCGAGTTAATTGAATGGGAGACACTACTAGTTAAACACGAATACAAAACCAACAATTTAATAGACTGTTTTATTTTGTCACTCAATGAGACACGCCTTGAAGTAGCCCACATTATAATCGGGCGGAAAAACCGACGCAGTCAAACCGATTTAGTCCTTAACTATACATATTATAAACAAAAAAAAAACAATAAAGGAGCGTTCAATTTCACAAGATTGACGTTACCCTATTCGTATACCCCATTCAGTTAGTGTGATAATCGCACTCACTACCATGGCCTCTCTTTTAGACTAGATAACATCCTTAATGGCCCGAGCAGTCGGCAGATATCTCTCCACGACAGTGCTGTCATCTGCGTACCCATGTTTAAACAAAGTAATTATAAAAACAACTTTTAAGACTAGTTTACACTAATCTTCTCTTCCGAAATAGTTTTCTGAAATACTTCAGACAAAATAATAAGAAAGACTAAGCCTACCATAATTATATTTATTCTTAACTCTATTAGGTATAGGCAAATTATCTTTTACAACTCCCTTAGTCAGGAAAATGTTGTCACCGTTAGTTTTAGCTAGTACTAGTACGTCTACTGCCTGAACGAATATAGGCCTCCCCTTTCGAACGCCACAATGAATGACAATTATCTGCGACCCGCATAAAGTATACATAAACGTTACGTATCCTACTGTGCTGATTAACTTTCTCCTTAACGTCCTTACGTCACTCGATTAGATTGATAAATATACGTGAAGCAATAGTAAGGGATTCAGTTTCAGCCAGCCGGAAAGTTAAAACGAGCACCCCCTCCTCTCTCCGCCCATTCCCATCGGATTCCCTCAGACATGAAAATTTTACACGATTCAATTAAAGCGAACATTGTTATCAGTTTTAAATGTGCTTTTCGAAATAAAACAAACAGATTTAAGCCCATTCTTATAAATAAAATACTATTGAACATTTAATGTAAAAATCTCGTAACTGCTGATCTACCAGTCATAAATAGATGACAGATAGACCTACATAAAAATATGAAATGATTGAAATCCACGTCAACACACACGACAATAGACACACGGTCTTTTGTTCCTAAACTAGGCAGAGCCGGTACTATGGAAACCAGATAACTGATACTTACTAATTCTTATATAGGTACATTTTTTGTAAATAAATAAGTACTATAATGGATAAATAACACCCATAAACTTGGTGGGAATCGAAACCACGACCTATTGGGTAGCAGCCAGGTTGACTAACCACTAGACCAACAGACTCGTCAAAGAAGAACAACTACTTATTGTCGTTAAGCAATTATTCTAGTACACGAATGATTAATTGAAAGATTTACTTATTAACAGATACCTTGAAAACGTATCCTTCGAGTAAATTTTTATTTAAACAAGTGTGTATCTAAAACTAGTCACACAGTTCCTTTCATTGATAAGAATTCAAACGCTAACAGCAACAATCCAACAAATAATAGTGTACGAGTATATACACGATACGTAAAGGCAACTGCCCATTGGACCGTCAAATAGCATTAGTTAGGTTAACCCGCTTACGCTAAGTGAGACACAATTCAATACTCGGGACACCCGATGCGTGAACTCTTGTAAATATTATATTGTAACGATATTTTTGCGTATGACTAACTCGAGTTATTGCAGAGTAAGTAAGCTGGTATTCTTAAACGTATTTCATAAGCAAAGACGCAGGGAAAAATAAAAATAATCTGCATGTCTTGCAAAAAAAATATGTATTTTTCTCCAAGAATATTCTCGCTCCATCTTTTATAGCGATTATATAAAACTTACGCATTGCAGAATTCGATTGTTTCTACAAAGGCTTTCGATTGCATAGCATATATCAATTTTATGTTGAAAAATATGATCCCAATATTAAAATTGAATTTAGAATACGGTAGACATGTTAAATGGACTGTGGTATACCCACAGATTATATTTCCTTGAAATATAACATGTTCTCAATCACAATTCCTATAAGTGTTCCACAAGGATCAATACTTTGACCATATTTTTAAAAGATTGCTTTCTAATCGCATGTCCTGAATACAAATCGAATCTTGTAACACGAACACAATATTTCACAAATACCTACAATATCCATTGTATGAGAAATATAAAATCCGATGTCTGCACAACGAAATACAGATAATACGTGTATTACAGCTGACAATGCTATTAGACGACAATTTAATATAATTTGTCGGGAGATTTGGCAAAATTTTCATGTTTGCTTTTAATATAATTGTGTTCAGTTTATCTGGTGGGATTATACGCAAGGATTACGGATACGGGCGGCCCGTTCCGGCGGACCGTTCAAATTGAATTGTAATATGCTACCGTTATTAATAACAACGAACGGCGACAACATAGGGTTGAACATTTAGATTTCAGATGTAATTTTTGCTGCATCTAAACTAAATAATATATGTATAATATATATTTCAACAACCTTGTCATTTTTAAGTAAAATTTTAATAGTTTGAAGAAAGTTATTCAATACTCTTAAAGATTTGTATTTTTTTGAAGTAGAAGTTTTTCGCTTTGATAAAATATGTCTAAAAATTAAGTAGGTAATTTTTCTAGATTCACCAAATTACTGATTTTCTTAGAAGCCTTTAGAAAGATCACAATAATAGGTAGTTCTGGTCCATTTAGTGACAAACATTTTTCCGACAGACTTTGGAATCTTACGGTTACGAAAAAGCAAAAATGAAAAAAAAAAACTGATAAAGATATCTCAAATAACATCACTGTACAAAAAATAATAATTACAATGTAACGAACATATTGTCACAGCCAAAAAAATTATGAAACTGTCAAACAACCCTATCGCCGCACAATCGGTCGTATCAACCCGCGCGCGGCATTTTTTCCCCGCAAATTTTAAGTCTCCCCAGAATTCCGCGAATCAGCCGTATTTGTACAATAACTGCCCACCCGGGATCGTTCCGGGCACAATAGCCTCTTTGTTTAACGACGTCTTTCTATTGCGACGAGGCGCGTGCCTAGTTTTTTGAATGGGGTATATTTAACCCATGTTGTGTATGTTACGTGTTGTACTCTCAGTTTATGGTCGAATTGTCAGTAATGAATGTGTTTTTATACAAAATCTTTTTAAAAAAAAATTGAACCGACTTCAATATCACTGAAAAGTATAAAATAATTTAAATATTATTGAAGTTGGTGTTAGCGTACCTGCTGTGTATATTTGGCACCAACTTCAATAATATTTAAATTATTTTATACTTTTCAGTGATATTGAAGTCGGTTCAATTTTTTTTTAAAAAGATTTTATTTTAAACTTTTTAGTGATATTTTCATATATAAAGATTGAACCATCGAAAACCGTAAAATTATAGGTAGGTTATGATTACATTATCGTATACATAGTTTTACATAATTCATGTTTCTTCAGAAAAAAATATCCGGTCGTAATGAAATTTACATGGAATCATCATAGTAGTTTACTCTGTCGAATAAAAAAAGAATCATCGAAATCGGTTAATCATTGTCAGAGCAATGTAATGGAGAACATCAGCATTATGGTTTTTACCAGATAAATTGCTCCACATCGTTCATGGTTCTCCAGGAAGTTCTTATCCGGTTGTAATAAAATTCATACAGATTCAATACAGTGGTTTCTTCTTTCGAATAAAAAAAGAATCATTGAAATTGGTAAATATTTGCCAGAGTTATGACCATTTTTGTCCTTAAAAGCGACTAAAACGTCATCTATATAGGCTTTCTTGCAGCTCTCAGTGCGCAGTCACCATTCTTGTTTTTTCAGGAACTACTTATTACTAAGCAATAATTTTTTATGGGACCCAATTAACGGATTAAAGAATGGATGGAAGAAATATTTTTTCAAATCGGTTCATAATTGCCAGAGTTATGCGCGAACATACATAGAAAAAAAATAAAAATAAAAATATATATACAGACGAATTGAGAACCTCCTCCTTTTTTGAAGTCGGTTAAAAAGTTTCGTGCATGAAATCTACTTGAGGATGAAAGTTTTAAAATGCGTCATCGCATTTGACTTAATTACCTATATCTAAATGACGACTAATTTAGACCAGCCATTTAGGCATAATCCCGACATATTTGTTTCCTTTATATTTACCCGTGGGGTGTCCTGGTGGAGTGATCCCCAAGACGCCTGCCATGCGTGGGGATTATAGCAACCCCTCCCTTCTAAGGGGAGGCCTTAGTTTTGCAGTGGACGTCTTTCGGCTGATGTCCGGGTAAGAGTAACGCCCTCCCATCTCCTCCCGTGGATGGACGAATTTTGATAAAATGTTAGTGTTTAAGTGGACCCCTGGATAGTTTCAATTTACAGTTGGAATCAGTCAGTTACATTTGGTTTTTCGTTTATTTCTTTTACAAAATCTGACGTGCCCAGTAGAAAATGGAACTTGTGAACTAGTTTACTTCTTATCAACTAATGCTTGATTATCCCATCTGATGTTAAGTGCACTAGTTGATTCACGACACAAGGAAAACAGGCAAGAGGGATCACTGTGCCAGAGTGCCAGCAGGAAAAAAGAACGAGCTGTGGTCCCCAAGCCGCCAGCACGCGGCCACTACTCATATAGAGCATCGACAATCTTACATAACGTAGGAAAAAAAACCGATCATGTGCGAGTCAGATTCGCACACTGAGGGTTATATACCTTCTTTGGGCGTATTAAAGTTATTTTACTATACGTCTAACAACTCCGATAGAAAAAAAAACTAACGGCAAAACTAAGTTTGTCGAGGATTTATTAGGATTACTAAAAAACAATACTACTTAGAAAGATTATTTTATTTTTCCTGTAAAATATAGATAGACATGTATTAACCCATAATTATATTTTGTTATTTTTTAGTAATCCTTAAAAAACCTAGACAAACAAACTTAGTTTTGCCGTTAGTTTTTTTTTGTCTATCGGAGTTAGACGCATAGTAAAATAACTTTAATAAAAAATTTTTGCTATCTGAGGTGATAGACGAATAGTAATATAACCAATGATAATATCATTGAATATAACTTTAATAGCTCCAAAAATGGTATGGAACCCTCTGTGCGTGAGTCCGACTCGCACTTGACAGTTTATTTTTTTCTTAGTTCACTATTCATACCGGCCCTAAAATTATATAGTTTTTGGTATATATAGACCCAGTTTCCAAGAATATCACAATGGAAATACATTGTCTATTGATTGTCCAAAACTCGTTAAGATAATGAACAACGTCGTTTTATTATTGTACACGTTTACTTTATAATAGTAGTCTATTAAAATTAAAAACAGACGTCATTATAGTTAGTCGTTGTGGTCTTGGTAATATTATTTTGATATTACACATCATAACCATACATAATGCATAATAATCCTAATCCGTTCACACAGACCGGCTCGGAGAGCAGAGCAAATATTGATTGCAATTAAAATTGAGTTTTGGTTAATAGAAACAAGGTTTATTTTTACATTTCACTTCTTTTGTTATTGAGAATGGTTATGAGCATTAGCAACGCGCTTAGTGTAAAATAATAAGAGCAGCCGATCGGCTCCATCTGATGACGTGCGGTTCCGCGCTCGCACAGACTAACGGCTCCGTTGGTGTACTCTTTCATGCTCGCGCAGCCGGCAGCCGCCGTTTTGATTACGGCTCCGAGCGCATCCGCTTTGACAGTGCTCTTCCAGCCGGTCTGTGTGAACGGACACTAAGGAGCAGTAAGGTACCTACACATTTAATCGGGCTGGCATTAATTGGTACATAGTCCAGTCATTTAAGCTTAAATTAGGTAAGAATCTCGGAATTCGAGATACCCAGCTGTAAGTCTGTAAATACTACACAAAACCTACATATGGTAGGGTGTACGCAACTATTAAATTTCAAGGTCAAAGGTCACAAAAATCGTTTTTTTGCGATTTTTTTTTGTAAATATCTCATTTCCTATGGTTTTTTTGCTATTTGTATATATTATCAATATTGTAGAATACAAAATTCTCTACAAATTTTGTTTAAATTTTTTTTTTTATACGGTGAACCGTTTTCGATATAGAGGGCGGAGAGCGCGCGATCACAGGATCACTTCAGGTCAACCGGTGCCTCCGGTCGAAAACGCGCCATATACTTATAGTTGATGAACTATCGATAAATCAATGATTATAAATATTTGTCAATTTTTATTAACTATTAAGTATATTATATTTTATCATTTTTTTCCTAACCTATCCACTTTTTATTCAGTATTAATTTATTTAACAACACTTACCTGCCCATGTAATTACAGAATTGCTAATGAAAATATAGGAATTATATTTGAATTTTAACCTAATTAATATTAATAACTTCTTACATGATAAAAAAAACAAATAAATTATGAAATTAATCTTTTTATTAAAAATATCATTCAATACATTTATTTTTATTAAAAGTTTTATTAAATTATCGATAGTTCATCAACTATATATGGCACGATTTCGACCGGAGGCACCGGTTGACCTGAAGTGATCCTGTGACCGCGCGCTCTCCGCCCTCTATCCCGAAAACGGTACACCGTATAAAAAAAAATAACAAAATTTGTAGAGAATTTTGTATTCTACAATATTGATAATATATACAAATAGTAAAAAACCCATAGGAAATGCGATATTTTTTTTTTTTTTTTTTTATACTACCAAGGTGGCAAGCAAGCGTACGGCCCGCCTGATGGTAAGCAGTCACCGTAGCCTATAGACGCTAGCAACACCAGAAGAATCACTAGCGCGTTGCCGACCCTTAAGACATTAGATGTTAAGTCTTTGTGTCCGGTAATTTCACCAAAATATACAATATATAATATTTACAAAAAAAGCGCAAAAAAACGATTTTTGTGACCTTTGACCTTAAATTTAATAGTTGCGTACACCCTACCATATTATGTAGCTTTTGAGACAACTTTTAGCGTGTCAATATACAAGTATTTACAGACTTACAGCTGGGTATCTCGAATTCCGAGGTGAACTTACTATAATGACTGGACTAACACCCGAGGGTCAATATGGAACATCTATCTTCTTCTTCTTCTTGGAGATCCGCTAGAGGGCGCTGTCTTGTAAGCACTCGATTTGTACCGCTTTCAAATGTGAAATTAATTAAAAATATAAATCAATTGATAATTACGATAAAACTGTTATAAATGAGTAGACAATATCACAAACTATAAGTGGAAATGTTATCTTCAGTGTGTTTAGTGTATTTAGCTAAATATGTAACATAATAAAACAAGTGTTTTTACAGACTTTTAACCGTTTTCAACTACTTATAAATATTACTTATACAACATATTACATATCGAACATAGACCAGAAGTGATAATAAAGTGTTAAAAGTGCGTAATAATTATCTAAAAATAAACATAACATAAAAGTGGGTCGTCAGCAAAAAGTAAAAAATCATAACGCTTCTATAAAATTTAAAAACTTGTTTCTTAGAATAAGATAACAAATTTCGACTTGCATCGCTAGTGACTGTTTGGTCTGGAGGTCATCGGCTGTGTTCACAGTTGAAAGAGTGTTCCTAGGTTCGATCCCCACCGGCCGCATCGTTTTTTGTATAGAGCATAATATTTTCATTCAACACTTCGTCGACTACAGCAATCATTAAGTGTAATTTAAAGAAAAGAATATACTTAATATAAAGTTGTAATATACGGCAAAATGGATAAAGTTACTATTCGTAGACGCAAAAAAACTTACTCAATCGATGCAGCTAGCTTTCATACGAGCCAATCAATAGTAAATTCCACCTTACTAGATGAAACGACGCAAAGCGAACCATTCCTGCCGACAATTGACAGTTCTATGGTTGAATCTATAAATCGCCAGTTAATAGAAACGAAGACAAACCTCGAGTCAGCGCATAATGAAATTGCTAATCTCAACACCCAGTTATTACAAATGGAGAAGCAGCTAATTGATAAAGAGAAGATGATATCAATGTTAAAGAAAGTTACGTACGAGGAAAGAAAAGGCACGCCTTTAAAGCCCAAAAATCTATCCACACCCATAAGCCAAAGAATAACTAATCTTCATATAATATCTCCACGAATTTCACCTCTGCACGCATCTAACGTTGTATGTAAAAAGATAGATTATACATCTAAACGTGATAACTTGGA
The DNA here is from genome assembly GCA_911728495.1 of Furcula furcula. Classification (NCBI taxonomy): domain Eukaryota; kingdom Metazoa; phylum Arthropoda; class Insecta; order Lepidoptera; family Notodontidae; genus Furcula; species Furcula furcula. The sequence goes on along the minus strand of OU452257.1, from coordinate 19,814,365 downwards.
CATCACTTGTTGCAAAATACCAACCGATAACCTTATTGCACAGACGGTCGTACCAAGTCAACGATCTACCGGCAAACATAACATGCAGGGTTGCGAAAAGGGAGCCAGTTCTCCGAAGATAGTAATTATAGGCGATCAACTGGTACGCGGTTACGCAGTAGAAATGACACGACAAAGAATTAGAAACAAATGGAACAATATTTATTCGGTGACGGGAACAACACAACCACACGCAACTAGTAAACAAATTTTAAGTAATTTAGACGATACCATCAAACAATTAAATAAAGATGACATTGTAATACTAGGACTAGGTAGTAATGATAAAAACCCGTACGTATTGTTTTCGGAATTATGTATTGCACTGAATAAACTGAAAAATTATAAAGTATTAGTATTAAATGTATTGTATAATGATTACCTTAATGTTGATTTGTTAAACAAAAATTTAAGACTATTTGTAAAAACCTTTCATAACTGTATATTTATCGATACATCTAACAATAACATCGATAATAATCAATATTATAAAGTTGTATCCAGGCGCTTTTTGTGTTTTAAACTAAATATAGAAATTGACAATATTAATTATCAAAAATTGATTAAGACACATTTTCAAACAGTACGGTCCCGCAAAATTATAAATTGTGATTCTTCGAATAATGCGACAAACAAAAATATCTCAAATGTTAAAGGAACTATCCCATATTATTTTAAAAAGTTACCAAAACAAGTGCCTAACGCCTCGCCAGATCTAAACGTTAACACACCGTTTTTTCGAGCCTAAACGCAAATGTACGCTCTTACATCAAAACATAGCTGGTATACTAAGTAAACGAGATTTTTTAGAAGCGGCACTACTAGAATTAGAAAAGACAAACTCTATTGACATTGTTTGCATTACTGAGACTTTTATACGAAAAGGTTCGGAGACCAACGTAGTTCTAAAAAACTACAATATGGTTTCAGCCTTCTCCCGACCTCACCAACGCAGAGGTGGTACATGTATATTGGCCAAAAAAGACCTCGAATGTAAACCTATAAGTATTCCAGTTGAAGCTTTAGCTTATCACTTTGAATATTGTGCTATAGAGATTGTTACCTTTGATCTCTGTGTGGTCTGTATTTACCGTACACCGAACTCAAATATTCAAATATTTCAAGATAAATTGACGCTACTTCTAAGGAAACTTACATTAAGGAAAAAGCGTAATATTGTATTATGTGGAGATTGGAACCTAGACGCCATCAAAGCTGATAAGCACTATAAAGAATTAGAGTCAATCTTAAAGAACCATAATATAAGTAATCATATTTTAAAACCCACTCGAAAAAGTTCTTGCATAGATTTGATTGCTAGTAACATGTCCAATATACATCCAGATATACACTATCTGGCCCTATCTGACCATGAAACAGCCCAAACAGTATCATTTGATGTAGATCTTAATACCACTATTCTTAAAAAATCATTTTGGTTTGAAAAAAGGAGAGATCTAAGCGATGAAAATATAAATAAATTTATCTCATGTATCTCAAACTTGACTTTTGACGAAATATATAAATCTGACGATACTGACACTGCTTTTAATTATTTCCATGACTTGCTGATTTTGTTTTATAATCTCTGTTTCCCTGTCTTAAACATTAAAATCTCAAACAAACCTATAAGAAACAAATGGCTCTCAAAAGGCATAAAGAGATGCTGCATTAAAAAGCGTTGTTTATACCTAAAGTATCGTCTTAATAAAGCTAATAAAAACCTGCAAAGAAATACTTATAAAAAATATACCACCATATTAAAACGCTGCATCTCGCAGGCCCAAAAAAACCATAACACACGCTACTTGTTCCAGTCCAATAATAGATGCAAAGCGGCCTGGAAAATAATTAAAAGCTATAGTAACGATACTAGAGATTCAACTGACATAACTAACATAAAAATTGACAAACGGACATATACACAACCTGACGAAATAGCCGACAAATTTAACAACTTTTTTATTGACATTACTAATAAATCCATAAACGCTCATTCTAATAAAAATAGCGACTATGTACCTACATTGACTAATTTGCACAGTACTATATACCTAACCCCAACAGATGCCAATGACATCGCTAAAATAATTAACTCTCTAAAATCAACTAACTCCACCGGATATGACGACATAAATACTAATATACTAAAACGTTGTTCCAAAATACTTTCAGCTCCTCTAAGCCATATTATTAACCTTTCATTAAGCCAAGGCAGATTTCCATCTAAACTAAAACGCTCAATAGTTAAGCCCATCTACAAAAAAGGTGATAGGTGCGATATGAACAATTACCGCCCCATCACTCTTATTCCAGTCTTGTCAAAGGTCTTTGAAAAAATTATGCATGAGCGACTATATTCTTTTATTACAAAACATAAAATTCTAAAACAAGAACAATTTGGATTTAGGAGAAATATGTCAACAACTTTGGCTTGTTTTGCTCTTGTAAAGCTTATAACCACGAGTCTTAATGATAAAACACCTATTGCATCCATATTCGTTGACATGTCAAAAGCATTTGATTTTGTAGATCACACAATATTGATGTCGAAATTAGAGAAATACGGCATAAGAGGACAGGCTTTAAAATGGCTTGAATCTTACCTCACAAACCGACAGCAATGTGTGGAGATAACTGGATGCGCCAGAAACTATAAAACCACATATCGGTCTCCATATATAAAAAATGGCTGTGGCGTTCCTCAGGGTAGCATATTGGGGCCTTTACTTTTTTTACTGTATATAAATGACCTACCTAATATTACTAAAAATAAATGTATCCTGTATGCCGATGATACAACGATATGTATAGAGCACAAATTTAATAATTTTTCAGAATACCAAAATGAAATAAAAGAAACACTTGACAACGTAGTAACATGGTTAAAACATAATAATCTACAGATAAATACTAATAAAACAAAATTAATTCAATTCCAGACATATAATAGCAATCGCCAACAACTAAATATACTTTATGATAATAATATTATTGAAGAAGTAGATGATATAAAATTCCTAGGACTAACAATAGATAAATTTTGTAATTGGAAAGCACACACAGATAATTTATGTTCAAGACTTGATAGATTTGTATACGTCCTCAGTAAATTAGCACGCGTGGTTGGCGTTGAAGCGGCACTATGTGCATATCATGGATATGTGTCATCGCTTCTACGGTATGGCATAATAATGTGGGGTAATTCTGTTAACATGACTAGAGTATTTATAGCGCAGAAAAAATGTATACGTGCAATATGTGGAGCTCATCCACTAGACAGTTGTGTGCCATTGTTTAAACATCTAAATATACTACCATTCCCAGCCTTATATATTTTTGAAGTTTGTATTTTTGTCTATAAGAACAGTAATTTATTTATTAAACATAATGATACGGTTGCCAGAGCAAGCCGCAGAATTCATACGTTGTATGTACCTAGACAAAATATTAAACTATTCTCAAATAATGTCTTCTGCATGGCTATTCGCATATATAATAAATTACCAGATATCTTTAAGACATTAGAATTTAATGCATTCAAAACGAAACTATTTAAATTTTTACTCGACAAGTCGTACTACACCATCAAAGACTTCCTAAATGAGAAATTTGATAGCAAATTAGTAATATAAGCTATCATGGTTGTATTTGCTATTTTGAAATTAAATCTGACTTATTTTATTTATTGACATATGGATTATAATGACTTTATTTTGTATTCAATTCATCTAATTTTATACCTTGAAATAATAATTTGTATAAGTAAAATATGTAATAATTATAATTGTTCCGAGAGATTTTAATATACTAAATACATTTGTACGCCGGAAACGGCAGAGTATTTGATACCTATAATACTGTAACATCTTATATACAATGCTCTAACAAATAAATCATTCTTCTCTTCTCTTCTCTTCTTCTTCTTCTTATTATATAAAAGAGTAGACAAAAACCCACTCATCACGAAATCTCAGAAACTACAAGTGCTAGGAGTCTCAAACTTTGCATGGGGGTTCCTTTTAAGACGTAGGTGCTCACTAAGACGCGATTTTGCGAAATTCAACCTCTAAGGGGGTCAAATAGGGGGGCAAAGTTTGTATGGGAGAACGCGATTCCTTGGTCCTATTGACTTGAAATTTTGCACAGGCATTCGTTAAGAAAATTAATTGAATTAGTATTTCATATTTTTTATAATTTATCCCTTTACAGGGTAAAAAAGAAATATTATTACTCAACCGATGGCGGTACAAATATATTACCACAATAAGATACGATAATTCGAAAGATAAAATAAAAGTTCCTTGGCCAAGTGGTTACGGAAGCATCCTCTAAGTGCGGACTGTCCGGGTTCGCTACCCGTGTGCGGATTTTTTTTTGTATTTTTAAACTTTTTGATTTTTTAATTTATATTAAGATTCGATGTTTTAAATATTTAACTCATGTTGACTCCGGCACTTTTTATCTCTAATATATTTTTATATTTAATATTTTTTTTAAATATAAAATCATTTAGTTATTAGTGGAAACTGAATTGATTTTTGTACTATTGGATCTTATATTTAGTAATAAGTGGTATCATTTGTTTGTTTCGCAAATATAACAAACTAAAAATAAAATAATGAAAATATATTTTCAAAATGTCTGTTTGGGTAGGAATACAATATGCATGCACCTATTGTACGTATGATATGAAAAAAGCCAAAACTTTATTGGAATTATTGTCTGTCTGTCAGTCAGGGTTTTTTCTATAGGTTGGCTGGTGTCAAAGTCCAACCAACGACGTCAAAGTATCTTTAAATAGTGTGAAACAAAGTCGCTATCCGAGTCTGTCTATATCGGATAGCACCTCCTAAACCACGCATAGATTTTCACCATCGGTTAGATAATTTTTCATTGAAGGTTTTAAGTTTTATCTAAATAAACTTACATAGCTTACATTGACTAAACCTAAAGAGATACATAGTTAACAATCAAGTACTAGAGAATTTCATTAATTCCATATATTATAAAGTAGGTAAATATCCGGGATATAATATACCCGCCCCCCGGTCGCGGACTCAAAGGCAATGCACTGAGGGACAGCTGATGCAGATCCCACCGGAGAACCCCCTCTCATGTGCCGATGTGACAGCCACGAGAGTTTTAGTGGGTAAGAATCCCCCACAGGATCCCAGGGACATATTAAACGTGCCACCACCCCTTTAACTGTGACAACGGTGACAGATTCCCGGGGGGCTATAATGCGCCCCCGGCAGCGGCTTCAAAGGCCCTTGCTTTGCACTGAGGGGTACCCGGTGCAGCCCCATATTTTTTGCGGACAGCCGTGGGGGGTTTAGAGGGTAAGAATCCCACACACCGCGGTCGACCGCCTGCAGGATCCTGGAAGCCTATTGGAGGTCTACCCGTGGTCCCCGCAACTTTGAGCACGGTGACAGGTTTTTGAAGTGAAACTTCTTATGCGACTTCCTATGCCGTCCGTGAGTGAGTGAGTGGGTGAGTGGGTGAGTGGGCGAGTGGGCGAGTGGGAGAGTGGGCGAGTGGCCGAGTGGGAGAGTGAGTGAGTGAGTGAGTGTGTGAGTGGTTCGGTGTGGTACGGTGTAGTACGGTGTGGTACGGTGTGGTACGGTGTGGTACTCGGACTGACCGGGACTGAGCGGGACTGACCGGGACTGAACGGGATTGAGCGGGACTGAGCGGGACTGACCGGGACTGAGTGGGACTGAGCGGGACTGAGCGGGACTGAGCGGGAATGACCGGGACTGAGCGGGACTGAGCGGGACTGAGCGGGACTGAACGGGACTGGCCGGGACTGAGCGGGACTGAGCGGGACTGAGCGGGACTGAGCGAGACTGACCAGGACTGAGCGGGACTGAGCGGGACTGAGCGGGACTGACCGGGACTGAGTGGGACTGGCTGGGACCGACCGGGACTGACCGGGACTGACGGGACTGACCGGGACTGGCTCGGATTCAGTCATTCCGAGTCAGTCAGTAAGGGACACCTGGTGCAGATCCCACCTGAGAACCCAGGTTTCCCTCTCATGTGCCGATGTGATAGCCACGGGAGTTTTAGTGGGTAAGAATCCCAAATACAACAGTTTGACTTCCCCACGGGATCCCGGGGACATATTGGATGTTTCCCCCGCTACTCCCTTAAACTGTGACAACGGTGACAGATTCCCGGAGGGCTATAATGCGCCCCCGGCAGCGGCTTCAAAGGCCCTTGCCTTGCACTGAGGGGTACACGGTGCACACTCTTTTGTGTGGACAGCCGTGGGGGACACATACTGCAGTCGATCGCCCGCAGGATCCTGGGGCCTATTGGAGGTTTCCCCCGCGATTCCCGTATCTTTGAGCACGATGATAGTTTCCCGGGTGGCTTTATTGTGCCCCCCGGTGGCGGGCTCAAAGGCAAGCCACTGAGGGATCTTGGTGCAGATCCCACTGGATGGCCCAGGTCTCCTACTTATGTACTAATTTAACAGCCGTTGGGGGTTTAGTGTATAAGAATCTTACATAACCCGGTTGACCGCCAACAGGGTCCCGGGGACCAATTGAAGGCTTCCCCCGTGACCCCTGTAACCGTGAGCACGGTGAAAAGTTCCCAAGTGGCTTTATTGTGCTCCCCGGTAGCGGGGTCAAAGGCAAGCCACTGAGGGTATAATGATGCAGATCCCACGGGATAGCCCAAGAAGGGGTTCTTATGTGCTGATTGCACGGCCGTTGGGGCTTTAGTTTATAAGAAACCTACATACCCGGTTGACCACCAACAGGGACAAGGGTTAATTCCCATTAAAGGCTTCCCCGTGATCCCTGTAACCGTGAGCACCATGACAGGTTCTCGAGGAACTATAATGTGCCTCTCCGGCGGCGGGTTCAAAGTCAAGGCACTGAGTGGTATCAGCTCGTGCAGATCCCGACAGATAGCCCAGGTCCGCCCTCTAATGTGCCGACGTGATAGCCGCGGGGGTATTAGTGGGTAAGAATTCCCCGGTTGACCCCCGTTTACGTCTTAACGATGAAACCGAACAAGGAAGCCCGTATTGCTTCCATAAATTGGTTTCAAAGAAATGGTGTCCTTAATCCACCTAAATTGTGCACCCGTACACGTCTGCAGTTTCTAAAATTATAAATACAATTAACAAATCACAAGCTCAGAGATTCAACGTTGCAGGCTTAAAACTAAGCGTTGAGTACTTTGCCCATGGACAGGCAGCTATACGTAGCCCTTTCACGCGTCACTTCTATACAAAATTTGTTCATATTGCGTTACGAAATGTCAGCTACAAACTGACAAATAATTCCAACAAATTCTATAATCAAAGGCAGTAGCTTTAAATTATTCACTTCTTTTTTTTCTCAATTACACCCGTGCGAAGCCGGGGCGGGTCGCTAGTTGTAGATAAATGTTCGGGAACAAGAGGGCTTAGACGCTGAGTTTCTTGCCGGATCTTCTCAGCTGAGGCCGCGTTGCGATCGGGTGGTAGCTTATAAAAAAAATACCATTCAAAAGTCCTAGTGTTAAGCTTATTTGAAATAAACATTTTTGATTTTGACTTTGATTTACTGTACAATTTTTGATCTTATACAAAATAAAGAGTCTGAAAAACAAAATACCTACCTACTTAATCACTACGGGGCGCTTCGCCCGCCCGCGCCACCGAACGGTTAGACGTTTCCCTATACAAAGACATTTATAGTATGCTAGTTAAGTAGGCACTTAAAAAGCAACTTAAAAGACTGGTCTGATTCAATAACGAGTTTCAAGTACCCCAAGACAAAGTACCCCTTTAGTTTAGACAAAAAATCTAAGTTCCAGTGTGTAGCCGGGGAACACATTTTTGTAAGTATAACGATACAAGGCGATTTGTCACAATTACCGGTCGCGCGGAATAACTAGGCACATTTGAGCCCCACATCGTCATCGCTCTTGTTAGCTGCACACCTCGCAAACCTGGCTCATACATTTTTATGAGCGTTTTATTTTTATCCACCCATGTTTTGACGGTCCATTCTGGTATTTTTCGTGAGCCAGCACAGACGGTTATTACGACAATAAGCATACAGAAGGCGATATCATTTTTCTATATCTGCATCTTCTTTTTGTAAAGGTCCACTTCATCATCATCATCATTAGCAGCCGATAGACTTCCACTGCTGAACAAAGGCTCCTTTAGAAGGGAGGGGTTGCCATAATCCCTACGCTTGGCAGGCGGCTTGGGGATCGCAGTATAGGTGGAAGATAAATCCAAAAGAAAGACGCTGCTGCCCGTCTACCTGTTCACGTTTAGTCGCCTCTTACGACACTCAACGAGAGGAGATGGGGGGATGCTATTCTAAGCCAGCACCCCACGGGTAGGTACCTATTACGTATCTCGTTTGACAACTATAGTGATGATCACTATAGCAAGTGATCATCAAATATCTGTCGAATGATTCGTTCGGTATTGCCTAACTTGAGTGACCAATACAACACACCTACAGACCCTACAGTGGACATCAAAGTTCGGTGGACAACTGACGTTTGATAGCCACTTGGGTGGCTAAAGATACGCAATACCCCGTCGATGGTCGATGACCAGCAGGGCTACTATTCCTTTCACCTTTTTTTTATTTATTGGGACTAATCCCACCACTCATTCCCACCACTGTTACTCCTGTAAGCCAGGATCTACAGTGGTCACCACTGAAGACACCGAGGATTGACCCTCGGCAACCTTTCCTGTTGACATTTTGTTATATTTTATTTTGTTAGTACTTTTTTTGTTAGGTACATCTTTCGAAGGGCAAAACACACTGTCGCTGGAGCAAAAATGGCAAGCGCACTGAGTCTCTTGCCGGATCTTCTCAGCTGAGGCCGCGTTGTGATCTGGTGGTAGCTATAAAAAATATTGCACATTCCAAAGTGATTTATCATCATTTACGAGGCGCTCATAGCTGGTTGTAACCTCTGTTCGATAAACGATCAGTTGGGTAAGCAACGTCAGGCAAGGTCAGTTCTTTGATGGGTGACCGTTTTTCCAATTCCAAACGAACTCATATGTGATCAATCTAGTCGTTAGTTGGGTTCTTATCCGCAAATGCAAAATATCCTTGACAGTTAGATCCTCGATAACACATTTGCAACTGCATTACCGGGACCTTCCGCGTATTTTTACTAACCATTAGGTACACTACACCACAAAATTCCAACACTATTAGAAAAAATCTACTCCATAACAAAATATAAGTCCCTTCGTCCTAAGGATATTTAAATTCACTTTACGATCTCGTGATCAAAATACTTGAAACCTCAACTCCTTTATTTATCCGTAAATAATATCATTCGTTATTATTTCTTACTCCTCTAAAATAATATTTAATATATTTCATTAACCACGTTACCTACTACGTGCTATTATTGTCATATCCATATTAGTTATAGTCTAATCCGTGTAAAGTTATAAGAAAGAAAATAAAATAATAAACTTTGCTAAATGCTGTTACATATCACCCAATCACGTGCATTTCCATCATCTTCATTTCGGGCAAAATGTTAATATTTTACTAATCATACCCCTATCATATAAAGGCGTAAAGATACAATTTCATTACTCTATTATTAAAGCTTACTAAAACAATTTATCAGAACTGCATATCTGCTTCTGCATGTAAGATGAGACGAAATTACATACTCATCGTGACGCTCGGTTTCAGTATATACTATTCTTATCTATGGTTACAGGTATGCGACCGATTACCTAACTCGGCTACATGTTTGACAAATCTGGGTGGTCTTCTTTTGATAATTGTTGCTATGCTCTAATTATAAGCATAATAAAACATTTATATTAGCATTATAAAAAATATGATTTTGACTATTTACAAACCGATTAGATAATATTACATAAAAAGAAAATTGGCCAAAGTACTGAAATATGCGTTTAGGATTTCGATTGCACTTTCACTCCGGTAAAATCTCCATCTCCTTGCCGTATCCATCTACCTCAGACTCCAACATCTCCCGGCAGCAGCCATATCTTCCACGACCAGCTCCATTGACTACTAACAACACCCTGCTGCTTCCTCATTATCTTCCATCAGATCATTCATAGACCATCAGATCTCCCGGCTCCAGCGGCATACTCCTTTAATTTCCTCTTTACAATCTGACTGCTGAAAAGCGTTCCTCTAAGACAGCCACAATGAACGACAGTTGGCTATTTGCATGGCGTCGGTCCACCTAGTTGGAGCCTACGCTGCGTCTTCCGGTTCGTGGTCACCACTAGAGAACCTTTCTTCCCCATCATCGGTTATCGGTTCTTCGAGCGATGTGGCCTGCCTACTGCCACTTCAACTTACAGATTCTGAGAGTTATATCGGTGAACTTGGTTCTTCGGCGAATCTCCATATTACGGATTCTGTCGTGCGAAGAAACTCCGAGCATAGATCTCTCCGTAGCTCCTTGTGTGACTCTGAGCTTCAGTCATTTCAAAGTGATTATTTTGAAATAATTCATTTCATTTAGAAGAAATACGTGTTGTATTTGGTAACCAGCAATCTGGAGTCGCACAACGAATAATTAACATTTAATATTTCTCTTTGTTACACTAACTTTTGTTTTCTTTTTTTAAGTTCATGTTTTTAACGTCGAGTTATTTTTTTATTTCCTTAACTTTTAAAATATTCAAAGACTGTCATTAATTGCTCTGCATTCAATATAAGTTAGTGCTTGACCGCGATCCCACCTTTTATTTACTCTGAGTCCCACCTATCTGATAGTCAGTAGTAGATACAACAAGGGAAAAGAACACAAGGAATAAAACCCTGTGTTAGACAGATTACAGTGGAGAACAGGTTTAGTCCCAAAACCTTGGTAGCAGAATTTCCACACAGTGAAACCATTTTGTCCAACTTGAGAATCAACAACCGGACTTCACGATCACAGCAACCGCATTTGTAACTATTAGACCATCGCCACATCGCCGAGGCATTCAAAAGTTTAAGCTAAACAAAATTAAAGGATATTTATTTACATTAACCCAGTTGCTTTTTCCCGTCGCTCACGTCGGTCATAATATTTAGTAAACTGTAAGTACAATAAAAATAAAGCCAGTGTTTTTAAATATTTCAGTTTTTATGTTTAAAACACATTTTGAATGATTACTTAAAAATATACGGAAAAAGTGAAAGCTTGGTGAAAGCAAGCGGTGGGTCACATGACAATCAGGGTTGCCAGATGTTTGCTAACTCAATTCGCCTAATTTTGCCTACCGAGTAGCCTAAATCGCCTATTATATTTTTTCTTGACAAATAGCCTAATTCGCCTAACATTTTGAGCTAAGTATAAATAAGCCGAAAAAAGAGAACACACTAAAAAAACATGTAACCGTCTCTGTCATACAGCGAATTGAAATGAGTAATTTAAATTGACACAAGCTCACTTTTTCGAGCTTTTGGGCCACTTTGCAGCTCGCTAGTTTAGAACGTATTCGACGCCAGGTGCAAGTTAACTCGACCGGGTAGTAGATATTTTCGGGATTGGAACGTTTCCGAGGTTTGTGAATACAGAACCTAGATTCGTAACGTCTCATTAGACGTCTCATTGCGGCAGTTCTAGACAAGGATAGAGTTTTTTAAGGACAATCCACGCACGGTCATCTAATCTCAAACTAGGCAGAGCCTGTACTATGGAAATCAGACAACTGATTATAATACTTACTTACTTTTTTTGTAAATACATATTTATATACGAAAAATACCCAGACACATAAACCCCAACCTATGGGCTAGCGGCCAGTCTAACTACTAGACCAACAAGCCTGTCAATTGCATAGAAGATAGCAAGTAGCATGGCAAGAACCTGAGGGTTCCGCAGACTTCTTTCCTCAGTGACGAAACAACGTTAGATGTACACATTACGTTTCGTCGAAGCATACAATTATCAAGAAATTATTAAATTTTAAGGTAATCCTGAAGTAGCCTAAAGCGCCCATTCCTTTTTTCTCGGTAGCCTAAATGGCTACTGGTAGCCGATTGGATTTTTTGGTCGCCATTTGACCCCCCAAGGTAGCCTAAATGGCGATAAATCGCCTAATCTGGCAGCCCTGATGACAATATAATTGCATGCAATACAAGTGAAGTAGTTCAGGAATTACCCGACCATAAACAAGACTTACTTTATCGATATGTGAATCGATACAAAATAATAAAATGCTTTTGTTCAAATAATAACACAAAAACCGTTAATCTCATTCTTTTAGTAATTATTATTCGTAAATTTAACTTAAATATAAAACGAAAGTTAAGGAGTTTTGTTCTTTTTATATACGAAAACAAAATCTGGTTATGATAAAATTCACACTTGCGTTCCAGTTGCTAATACTCTGTCTTTCTTCAATAAACCATATTATATATTGCGCCATCCCTTTCTTTCTTTTCATAGTAGACTACATGCCGCTGATGTCATGTCGCAGTAGATAACTAAAGTTAAGGATTTATCGACATTCACTTATTTCTTTCCATCACTGCTTTGGATTGATACCTACCATTAATAAGAATTCCGTCTAGAGCTACCACTTTCCTTCGGTATAACTACTTGGAATATTTTCACAAAAAAATATTTCCTAATTGTTCGATTGCGGAAGCCAGTCAGACAGACGGGAATTTTGAAGTAATTCCCATATGTCCGATGATCAGACAATTAATCGTACTACTTGGAATAAACGTTATTAATTAACAGTATTGTACACTTGTTTAGTAGGTACTGTTCTACTCTTAATTATTAATTATATAGGTAGTTATGTACCTACATAACTACTTATATAATTGTAATTTTTGATTTTTTGTTATATCACCAAGTTGTTGCACTAAGTGTGTAGATAATAATGTTTTTGTAGGTATGTATAGTCATTCTGCAATTAAAATAAATGATTATTACCTAAGTACCTAATTATGAAGTATTTTCAAAAATTTATATTTATAAAAGCAAAAAAGACCCAGCTTAAAACAAAATGACATACATATATTTTATGATATCTACATAGAGGTACAAATACAAAATCGTTACAACACGATTTAATTTAATACCAACTATCTTTAACATTATATCAAATAGTCGCAGCTCAGTCTTACATTGACCCTATTTTCACCTTTGAAAACCCCTATCTATACCATGCATCGAAATTGCTTTATTTCGTGGCATGTTTTTTTTTTTTGTTTTTTACAAGCCGCTATTCAAAATCTGCTCGCTGTCTCTCTATACTCCATCTATACTTATAATAAAACTGTAACAGGTCCAATTCTGTACATTGAAGATATTTTGAAAATTATATTTGGAGGGCATTCTATAACCGATACTGAGGCCGAAAATGTATTTTGTTTAACTTTTTGTCTGTCTGTCTGTCTGTCTGTCTGTCTGTCTGTCTGTATCACGGCTGAGCATCACGCCGAAACTACTGAATGGATTCAAATGAAACTTGGCATGATTTGAGATCTTACTACGAGGTAGGATATAGGATACTTTTTATCCCGTAATCTAGCACGGTTCTTTTGGTAGAGGGGATTAAAGTCAAAATGGGTACTTGGTTATACGCTTGGTCCGATTTTATCAATTTTTCTTTATAATATAATAAATATTAGTAAGGAAACACTCATAGAGAGCTGTTATCAAGGTTTTATAATCGATCGGGTTAAGCAACGTTAGGTAAGGTCATTAAATAGATGGGTGACCGTTTAACGCCATTTGAACTAAACGGGTCCGTGCTTCAGAGAGCAAGTAAAAAGTGGGTCCCAGTATTTATCCGACTATAAGAAAGGAGATTATGTATTCGATGCGAATGTCTGTATTAAAAGTTTAGTTAACGTAAAAATAGCGCAGGCGGAGCTGCGTGGGCCTTCAAGCTTATTTGGTTTGGAGTGTATAGTCCGATACTTTGGTATTCGCCGTAATTTAAATGTCTGCAACAACACGATGCGTCATACTGACGGACGACCAATGTATCGATAAGAAACGCTGCATGTATTTATGGTCTACTAAGAAATGCATTACTAATCGTGTCTTTTGTTTATCAACTTTATTTAATTTTGTAATTCACTCTGATCGCTCGTTTGGAACTACAAGTCGATATATTTTTCATTTTATAATCTAGGTACCTTAGTACTTATATCTAGAGAGTTTGTTTGTGTATCGGTGTATCGTGAATAACTACTTATTTAGGTAGGTACTTAAGTATTTTATTTTCTGTTCAGAGATTTAGGCCATATATTCCTAAGTTGTTAAATGTCTTTGTTTTTGCTATTGATATTATTGTTTAAGTATTTTACAAATCTATTATAGTATGTAAGGATTAGTGATTAGTAGGTGTATACCTACACTATGCGCATAGTTTGTTTATATGCACTATGGACATGCTTCATAGTTTTTAACAAAGCACCTAATTAATGTTTGTAGAAGCAAAATATATTTATGAACAAATTGAACCGGTTTTAAAAGTTACATTGAAAATCGAAAATGACAATTATTGAAGTGGGTTCCAGGCAAACCGAAGAGTTTTGTTTATTAGAGAGATCTTTGCCTAACACACCGCACTAGCAAAATAAACACAGACGTATTAAGGATGCTACGCATATTAAATATCTTATCACAAAAACTCGAAATACAATATTCTCGCCTATAAAAGACATCCAATATTCAAAGGCGAGGCGATAATCGTTAGTATGAGTGCGATAATCATATCTTTAGGGTATAATTATGTGTTCTGTGTCATTTTGTTGTGTGATTTTGATAGTTTACGAACTCGATCAAAATCAGTTTTCACTGGTGTGAAATGTGCAGAAAACTAATTTACAATGCCCTAGCGGTAACACTCAAAAATTGGTAAAATGTACGGCAAAAACTAAAAATATTTCTATACAATCGATTAGGATTAGGGTGCTATTACAATAGCGGTTTGCAAGTCTCACTGCCGCACTCACACACGACAGTTATCGTTAACTCTGATCAAGCCATTTCTTTAATCTCGTTATTTCGAATCTCTGAGCCGTTTATGCTCATTACCCGACTAAGGAACGGAGGAAGGGTTATGATTTTAACAAGTATGTATGTATGTACGTTTGTTCATCTGTTCCCGCATATCTTCTAATCTACTTAACATAATTTGACAAGTAGGGTATCGTTAGAAGCGTCTTGATTGTCCGCTGGTTATAGGCTATATAATATCACATTATTAGACTGCGATTTTATCCGTAGTCGGGTTTTGGTTTTTAAAACTTATTAAAACTTGTTTCCATTATTGAGTTCGAGATAATCGATATCTCTCTCTACCTACTGACTATCAGAGTATTGTTGGTTGCCAGCATCGATATACTATTTAAACGAAACTTATAACAGTTTAAATAGTAAGTAAGTAAGTTATATAACTTACTTACTATTTAAACTGTTATAACCGTAGATGTAAGTAAGTTATATAACTTACTTACATCGATATCGATGGTTCATCATCATCAGCCGAAAGTCGTCCACTGCTAAACAAAGGCCTCCCCCTTAGAAGGGAGGGGTTGCCATAATCCCCACGCTTGGCAGGCGTCTTGGGGATCGCAGTATAGATGGTAGATAATCCAATAGAAAGACGTTGCTGCCCGTCTTCTTGTTTCCCTCAGTCGCCTCTTACGGACACACAACGGGAGGAGATGGGTGGGTGTTATTCTTACCCGGACACCCGCAAGTGTCGAAATAATCCGATTTCAAGAACTGGATTAATGATCATTAACACTAATTGACGTTTGAAAGTGCGGCAGTTAGTGTGTTTACAGCGTAACGCGCGTAATAAAACAATAATAATAATATCCGGGGACAAGCCACACGGTCATCTGATCCCAAACTAGGTACTGTAGTAATCAGACAACTGATATACCTACTCATATTTTTTTGCTCATATTGTAGTAACAAGACAAACTCTGTTTAAAAAAAAAGGGAAAAAATGGCAAGCCCGCTGAGTTTCTTCGGCCGGTGGTAGCTAAAATTACCGTTGTGCTAGCGTTAAGACTATTTGAAATAAATGATCATGACTTTGATAGTATAGGCTGATCCTGTACTGTGGAAATCTCACAACTGATATACTCATATTTTTTTATAAATACATCACACTTACATAAACAGTTAAATAACAACAAGACGCAAGGTGGGACTCGAACCCACAACCTATCGGGTGGCAGCCAGGGTGTCTAACCTCTAAACCAACAGGTCGATACGTAATAGATAACTCGTTAGCAAATAACGGAATCACTAAGTAATTGTGACCAAGTTAATTAAAGTCAACATCATTAACAATAGTCAATAGTGATAAGTAGGTATACTTAGTTCATTGGTTTGGTAGTCTAGTGCTTGCGAAACGTATAACTATAAGAATAAAAATTGTAATCGGAAGCTCTTGGGTTTGATTCCTAGCTGAGATACTAGCTTGCCCAGAGACCGCTCAGGTAGGTACCATCGTTTTCATTAAGTCCTTGTTTTTATCACGTCCCGTTGGGTGTTCGTAAGAGGCGACTAAGGGAAAACAAGAAGGCGGGCAGCAGCGTCTTTCTATTGGATTATCTACCACCTATACTGCGATCCTCAAGACGCCTGCCAAGCGTGGGGATTATGACAACCCCTCCCTTTAAGGGGGAGGCTTTTTGTTCAGCAGTGGACGTATTTTGGTAGCTGATGATGATGTTATTATCCGACTGTTGGGCACAGGCCGCCCCTGAAGATGAGAGGCTTCGGCCACGCTGGCCAAGTGCGGGTTGGCGGACTTCACACGTTATCAGACATGCAGACGATGTTTTCCTTCACCGAAAGCTAGAAGACGATGCGCTCATGATTTGAACCTGCGCAAGGTTTTCCAAGGCAAGCGCTCGCCTACTGAGTGGTCACTCTATTTGACCAGATTCCAAATTCATATTTTCAGCATCGATCCATCATGGAAAAATTCCAATTCTCATCGGACCAGCGGCCTGCGCCCATCACTACATTCAACGGACCCCAGTTCTACCACGTTTATAAGGAAGCAGAGTTTTTACGTTCGAGCGAGAACGTTGAACAAATATTATCAAAAGGGTACGAATTAAGACAGAACTTGAACAAGGTGCCTGCCGGACAGTCCATCAAGATTGAAGGCATGTCGTTAGAACGCAAGTGAGTAAAATTACAATAGAACATCCTTCAAACGCGTGACCATGACCCGTGAGGTGTCCGGGTACCCTCCCATCTCCTCCCGTTGGGTGTCCGTGAGAGGCGACTAATTCTATTCTATTGTTGGTGGCTAAGAATCGGGTCCGGTAAACCACCGGAACGCACGACCCAGTTGGATCCATTGTGCATGCCCGAGCCTAGCTTACTCTCTAGCTGGCGTGTCGAAGAGTTCCCTCAGGTGCGCAACGATTGCACCAGCCTGGAGCTGTACATAATCATCTGGTGTAGGATACCACACAATATGTATCGCATTGACTCATTTCCACCTTTACAAAATCTGCAAGTATCAATAGTACTAACCTCATTCTGTGAAGGTGCTCATTGGTACCAAAATGTGCCGTGAGTGCACCTATTAGGTGCCTTATTTGTGATCTGCTTAGGTTTAATAATTTTACCCCACAGTCCACCCTTGTGCTAGAGACCGCTTTGGAGTGGAACGCTTAGGCCTGACGCTGCCTTCATGTGTTCGTTCCTAGCATGTGCAAGAGGCGACTAAGATAAAACAAGAAGACGCAGCGTCTTTCTATTGGATTACGTACCATCTGTACTGCCATCCCCAAGCCGCCTGCCTAGCGGGGGCTTATGGCGACCCCTCCTTTCTACGGGGGAGGCCTTTGTTCAGCAGTTGACGTCTTTCTGCTGATGATGATGATCCATCAAACCACACACCCCCAACCCGCTTCGAGAGGCGTCGTGTCGCTGCGACGAATTTTTTAATAATTATACCTATTTACTGTTCTTCATGCCATACCCGGCCACGGCAGCCATTCTTTTTAACCGACTTCAAAAAAGGAGGTTCTGTATTCGACGCGTATGTATGTAATATTAATAAAAATGCGTAATATTCATATATGTTAGTCTATGTGGGCTTCTAAACGAATTTACCAAATTTCACGAGTGTATGTATGTATGTATGTATGTATGTATGTATGTATGTATGTATGTATGTATGTAGGTTTGTCCACGGATTTCTCAGAAACTACAAGTCCGATTTCGAAAATTCTTTTTGCAATAGTTAGAGTATCTTTCAACTTAGGGTAGAGTACAAATTTCATCAAAATCGGTCCAGTAGTTTAAGAGATATAAACTTTTTATGTTTTCAGTAAGTTACTGTAATGTAGACGTTCGAGTTGCGTGATAGTGCTGATACCTATCTTGGTAAAATAAGTCACTAAAAAGTGTTAAATAAACTATTTTTAAAAAAATAAAAACCGACTTCAAAGTAAATTATCTAAAAAGCATAAAATAACGAAAATATTATTGAAGTTGGTGCAGAATATACACAGCAGGTACGCTAACACCAACTTCAATAATATTTTCGTTATTTTATGCTTTTTAGATAATTTACTTTGAAGTCGGTTTTTATTTTTTTAAAAATAGTTTATTAGCCAACCAACCACGCAGGAGATAGTTATAGTGCACAAGTACTTGCGTAGGCTCTTCCTTTACTCTCAGAATCCGATGCGACCGAAGACCGACACGACCGGGGAGAGGTCAGACGCAGGACCGATTTTTTACAACGTCCTTCTGACGCATGGATCAACTTACTTTTCAACACTTACATACAGTTGTTGTACTTATGGGGCACTTATGGTCAAATCCCATGGGATCATGGGCTCCGGTTTGCAAAGCAAGCGGTTTTATGTATGGTATGGAAGTAGTAACAGCTCAGTGGGCGAGCGCTTGCCTTGGAAACAAGGTGCGCAGGTTCGAACCTCTGAATGCATTAAATAGGTAGGTAATCATGTGCAAATCGTCTTTGTGCGATTGTTACTAGCTTTCGGTGAAGGAAAACATCGTGAGGAAACCTGCATGTTTGAGAAAGCCTAACTAGTTTTCGAATGGCGTGTGAAGTCCGTCAACTCGCACTTGGCCAGCGTAGAAGACTATGCCCTGAGCTCCTTCATCTTGAGGGGAGGCCCGTGCCCAACAGTGGCACATAAACGAGGGCTGGTATTATCTTTATAGCTCAGATACGTATACAACGTTAAAGGATCTGTATTTGCAGCACACCACTCCTTGTAAAGAGAACCGGAGAAGGCGTGAAAGTCGAAGACTACGAGTTTACATACAACCGGCTATCCGGCCTCGCCGCGGCCTACGCCTTCGACAACCGCCACAGGTTCCCAAACATTATCTCCAGTGAGGCCAAATCACTTGGCCTCGTTTGGGACAACACAAGCATGGTGAAATGCAGGCTTTACCTTGCAGCGGTCTCTGGGACGGAGCATTTCACGGACCAGTTTTCGTTTTGGCCCCTTATCTGTGCCCTAAAGAAGTTCCAAATGAAGAAGATGCCCGAAGCTCTTATAATAAAGATGGCAAAAATTAAAAACGATAGCGGCGAGAGAATGGCGAAGGTCTTATACGCCAATTTGGTTACGACTAAAAGGCTGTGGATGACATTCCCTGGTTCCAAAGAAAGGGATTTACAGGACATATTAGCAATGGCGCCGCATTTGAGGAAACTGTTCATTGATTAACCTATTAGAAAAAAGGAAAACTATAATTGACTAAATACTACGTGCTAGAATAATAGCCGGTATTGTATTGAAACGATTTGAGATATTAATAAGGAGGTTACCAATAGTTGTTTGGCCTTCTATATTTACAAATAATATCTCCTTTTGCTATTGATATATGATTGATATTGGTACATCGAAGCAGCAACCTATTTAATCAAATTGTAAGCTGCCAGTTGTACATTATAAGAATATAATATGAATAAAGAATAAAATGACAAAACACTATATCTTTTTTATGACATGTAACGTTATAATATTGAAAAAATAAATAGACGATTTATACTAAAAAAAAATATTGTAAGTTTATGGTTGTTTATGGTAGATATACTAGATAAGTCAACAAGATTTTTAAATATATTGTTTCACCCATCGATATACTATACACCTCTATTTTTGTGTATTTCAAATTTGAATGTATATCATTATATTTATTTGTTTTTGAATAATAGGTAGTGTGTGTATGTACGTAAATAATTATATCAGAATAAAAAAGAATACAATGAATAAATTACCTGTTTGTTTTCATTCCTTGGTCAACGTTAATAGCAGTCTGTATTTATACCACTGTATCTGAAAATAAATTTTCTGGAACCGTGAAACTTTGAATTTAATAGACCAGATTAAAAGGAAGTCTGGCACCAGAGGCGTAGCTTGCCTTAGATGGGCCTTGTATCAACATTTGTTGTGGGTCCAAATGATGGTACGGCCTAAAGAGATTATTCATGGATTTTACGAATCGTTGCTTACACATGTTCGGGGCTTTAGAGCCCTGTCTGGCACCTAACGCCTTACTTTCAAACGAGGTGGGATTTTTATTGTAAAGGCTAGTTGTATTTCTTTAATTTCTATAATAGTAAAAGCTTAAAACAAATCTTGAAAGCCGCATGACGGCTTTGGACGGTTCCTCATAAAAAGAGGGTTTATTCCTCGTACACAAAATTTATTTCCTACAAGTTCGATCGCGGAAGCCAGTCGGACAGACGGGAATTTTTGACAGAAAGAAAATTCCTTTCTGTCCGATGGTCGGACTACCAATCGTACTACGAGGAATAAACCAAAAAGAGTATGATAATCGTCCATTTTAAATGAGTGTTAAAAAACTTCTGTCTGAATACTCAGGGTATTATTATTAGGTATCTTAATACAATGTCACAATCTGTACTTTTTTTGGTATTTTATTTTCATTAGTAATATTCTTCCTACAGGGTAAGTACCAGCAATGCGAATATTCCCTTTACAAAACACAGAGATTTTTCAACATGCTGTATTTGGCAATTAATTCCCCATATCAAGTGTTCTAATAAAAAAATCTAGCCATAAAAAAAGGAGCGTTGCAAATTTAATAAATAAAGACATTATTTTTAAAGCGTTTTATTATTTAAAAAATAACTAGCATATAATCACGCAGTATTACTATATTTATATAATAATAGCTATGAGGAAATACACACACATAGCGAATGATGACGTTGTTACATTAAATTAATTAATATTTATAAATCAGTACTAATAGTTAAACTTTGTCGTTTATTCATTCCGCTAATATACATACATTACCAATATTTTTTTATATATATATATATCCATTTCTAACAGGCTACTTACACTAATTTGTTTTTACAAAGTGTGACAAAGTACAATTTCCCTACCAAAAAAAAAATATTAAGTCAATACTTATTACCCAGAATGTACTAAATTAACTGGACTAGAGGGGATGTAAGTAGAACAACACGTGCGCAAGGTCAGACTCTAGCCCTGAATGTGGCATGTTCTAGCTATTTTAAGAATTATATGAAATTAAAAGCGAATATCACTTGGAGGCTTTGATAATTCGATTAACAATAGACAAAGCTTTCTTTATTATACATAATTATACTGTTAAAAGAAACACTAAATATATCCGGTTTAAGGCGGGTACAGACAGCAGAGGTCATAATATATTCTCCTAATAATGCGCTTAGGTAGAAAGACAGCTAGTAAGTATTGAGAAACTGGTAACAGTATATCATCTGTATTTGTTAAGGTTATGCTAACCAATTAAATTAAAGGAGGATTTTTCTATAGATAAATTTTTATAATGGATATTGTATTATCTCAAATTGAAAATGCGTTGTCATTCACTACTTTTCTTGTATTATAGGTGACATTTCTTTTTGATAGATTAATAGTTTACTTGAAAAATATTTTTTATGCGAGACTGAAAAATATGCCTATAGTCGAGTAAAACATTACAACATCTAAAAGAACTTTATATTCAAAACTAACTGTTGTGAATTGAGCCTTGTTTTAAAGTTGGTGACGAGGATTGTGAACCATTGGCTATATTTAGTAATGCTTTATCTATTTCAAATCGTTTTAAACATTATCTTACCGCAAGAATGATTCTTTAATAAATGATATTTGTGATTTGTTGAGCAAAATGTTGACAGACCAGACCACTTTTTTTAATGAGTTGTTGCAATAAGTCAGTTTGATATTGATAAGTACTAACCATGAATATGTTACGATTAAACAATAATTTTTCAGCTTTGAGCAATACCTACCACTCCTTTCAGGTGTGTTAAAAATTGTGTTTATGCCTTTAAAAATAAACTATGGTGTGTTTAAAAAAAAAGAAATAAGTACACTGTAAATTTTCTATTATAATCAATAATTTACAATTGCAAATATATAAAACTATATAATATATATTAAAAACATTAATTTTCTTACTCCAATATACATTAATTATAGGTACATTTCAAATCACTTACGGCACAGCACTGAAATTTACATCTATATTTTTAAACTACCAAACAAAGTACTTTTATTATGAACATCGACAAAAATAATATGATATTGCAAATGCCTCGATAATGGACAAAATCGTTTATAAAAAAAAATATACTTACTAATCAAATACGATACATTAGTTGAAAATAATAGATTTGCAATAAATTATTTGAATAATCAAGAAAAATAAACTATAAACTTTGATTATAGAATGGCATAATTCTTATTTTGCGCTAAATTTACCATGACATATCTGCCTACTATATGACATAGACTAAGCAATATTATTAAAAATAGTTTTGGTGTTAAGAATAAAACTAAGGCAAAATGTACGATTAGTAGACGCTTAGTCGACTAAATATAAATCAAAATTCGACTACGATTAGCAGAAACTCGTCATTTTTTATTGCTTCCTATATTTCGCATGGCAGTAAATACATCAAATCCGGTGGTATTTTAAAACAAATTAGAAGAATAATACGTAGCCTCAAAAATAAACTAAAAATATACACTGATCATTCCATACTAAAACGCTAAAACATTCAGCAAAACTACAAGTCTCAAAATCTATACCTGTCATTATGACATAAGTCAGTGTGACGTGTCAAACGTCAAATTAAAAATCAACGGCGCGAACCAGGCGTTACGGTTTCAAACCGATCAGAAACTAGATAGCAACTATAGTGATTTAAAAAAAAAATTCTTGTATCTACAGTATACGGCGGAAAAATGTTTGATGGTCCCACTTATTTTCTTCAGAAGTTAGTATTTTTTTTCAGCCAGTAATACACATGTGTGTGTGTTCATATATTACCGTAATACACTCTTCTAGTAAATGCTACGTAATATAATGAATACGAAAAATCGAGACTGGGCAAAGATTTTTTTTATATGGGAATATAATTTAATTCTTATACACAAACAACAAGTGACATTTACAATCCAATGACTACATAACAGGTTATTATCCACTAAAATACTATGACTTTGTCGTTTTAAAATACACTTTTACATCACTTCATAAATAATTTATAATTATTTAAGAGCGTCATAATTGGAAAAATATATTTTGTTGGTGTACAATCTAACATTATCTATGAGTGTGTCCACCGATGACTGTACATACAATGTTATCTATATTTTCGAGGTTGATATTGCTTACAAGTTTCCCGATCACAGCGCTGTTGGGACCGCACGCGGCGGGCTTCGATGTTGAGACGAATATGTCGCGAGTATGGGGACTCCGAGTATCGTACGGACATCTGTATCGGCTTATCTGCGGTAAAGAATGGTAGTTAGAATTAGAACGTTCTGCCAGTGTTGGCTACTTTTTTCCTGGGTGTCAAGCAAGAAGTTATAGAGGTAAAAGTAGAGAAAACTCTGTGAATTTATCTTTAATAATATAATAATAATACCAGCCCTTGTTTATGTCCCACTGCTGGGCACGGGCCTCCCTTCAAGATGAAGGGGCTTAGGCCATAGACCACCACGCTGGCCAAGTGCGGGTTGGCGGACTTCACACGTCATTCGAAAGCTAGTTAGGCTTTCTCAGACATGCAGGTTTCCTCACGATGTTTTCCTTCACCGAAAGCTGGTAACAATCGCACAAAGACGATTCGCATATGATTAATTAAAGGAATCAGAGGTGCGAGCCGGGGTTTGAACCTGCGCACCTTGTTTCCAAGGCAAGCGCTCGCCCACAGATCTGTTACAGCTACTGTAGTGAAATTTATCTATAAGAAAGGTCTAATACATCACTATCTCGCTTTCGGTAGTCCAAACTCTCTTTTTAATAGGGTTGCTGGTATCAGCAAGGGACTTCGGACAGCGGGCCTGTGGTGTACTGTGGATAGTGGAATCAAGTCCCACAAATCCTGCGCACACTCTCGAGAATGCATCTTAGATACGGCATCTTTGTGTCGATTAAGGTTGCCGCAGTGAAAAGCAGCACGCTTTGTTGGATTCCACTTTGATTCCCTCGGAATCAAATCACCTGGGTGATTTGAGTAGAACAATTTATTCCACTTTAATCACCTCGGAATCAAATCACCTGGGTGATTTGAGCTGAGTTATTTGAGTAGAACAATTTATTCCACTTTAATCACCTCGGAATCAAATCACCTGGGTGATTTGAGCTGGGTGATTTGAGTAGAACAATTTATTCCACTTAGATCCCCTCGGAATCAAATCACCTGGGTGATTTGAGTGGAATTAATTAGTCTACTTTGATCACCTCGGAATCAAATCAACTGGGTGAACAATAGCGACTACGATTTATATTTTTTATTTTGTGTCTTTAAATCACCCGACGGATCCAACTCGGATGGGCAGCGTTCGGGAAACTACCTGATTTTGCATCCAGTCCACAGACATTTGCATCCACCGGTTGCCTGCGATGCGCACAATGTCATCGGTCCACCTAGTGGTAGGCCTGCATACGCTGCGTCTTTAAGTTCGTGGTTGCCAGTCGAGAACTTTTCTTTCCCATCGGCTATCGGCTCTTCGAGCGATGTGGCCTACTCATTGGCATTTCAACTTGCAAATTCTGAGAACTATATCGGTGACTTTAGTTCTGTGAATCACCTCATTCCGGAGTTTATCGCGAAGATACTCCGAGCATAGCTTTCTCCATAGCCCATTGTGTGATTCTGAGCTTCTCTTAAAGACCAGCTGTTAAAGACCATGTCTCAGTACCATATGTTATCACTGGCAACACACACTGGTTAAAGAAATTCGTCTTCAGGCACTGCGGAATTTCCGACGAGAAGATATCAGTTAGTTTCTCGAACACTGTCCATCCGAGTTGGATTCGACGGGTCATTTAAAGACACAAAATAAAAAATAAAAGTCGTAGTCGCTACTGTTCACCTAGGTGATTAGATTCCGTGGTGATCAAAGTAGACTAATTAATTCCACTCAAACCACCCAGCTCAAATCACCCAGGTGATTTGATTCCGAGGTGATGAAACTGGAATAACTTGTTCCACTTTTGGATGAAACTGGAATAACTTGTTCCCAGGTGATATCACCTAGGTGATCTAAGTGGAATAGACCGCTTGGTTTTCCTAGTGAAACTTACGTTATATTTGACTATTTATATCTGTGGGTCGGCCGGCAGATACGTTAGTAAGACAAAGATTGTAGTCACGCAATTAATTGTATATGGAGTGAAGATAAATATTAGCATATTAAGATTAAACAAATGATTTATATAACTAACCTGTGCCCACGTTCAGTGAGTAATTACAGTAGAATGAAGACACTGCGGGATCACGTGTCTGTAGGGTAGCCTGTAGTTCTTGACGGTGCGGGCGGCGAGGCATTTGAGGGTGGTGTAACGGAGGGGGTTCACGATTGCCGTGAGGCTTTGTTGGGATGACTTGAGGATCTCCTCGGGGGTCTCTCCTTCGTAGTTCACTGTGTCGATGTGGGCCCCGTGTGCTAGTAACTCGCGGACCACTTCCGCTGGACAGGGATTTAGCTGTTGACAGACAAATTGGTATCGTGAGCATTGGCAATAAAACAATGCATGGAAAATTGTAGAGTTCAAAATATAGGTTATCGTCAGTTCATTTAAAAATTAAAAATTATATCTAAAATGAAATTTTTAAATGTGTACCCTTCTGCTTTAAAAGATTGCTTTTTTATCACCGGGACCTGTGGGGGTCAACTGGTGTATGTGAGATTCTCAGCCACTAAAACCCCGCGGCTGTCGCTTCGGCACATGAGAGAGGCCCCCGAGCTCTCCGGTGGGATCTGCACCAGACCTTCTCTCAGTGCCTTGCCTTTGAGCCCACCGCCGGGGGCGCATTGTAGCGCCCTGGGAACCAGACACAGTGCTCACGGGGACGGGGGTCGTAACCCCGCCAGCTTTCAGCATTTAGAAGAATCCGGGGTTTTCTTACATGCATTGGTGCGCTTTCAGCATCAAGTTTACTTGAACACGTCCTGGATGAATGACTCTCGTTCTATTTTGGATCACCACGACGCGACGGCGTCATGGATCCAGGCCCCACCGACCCTGTCATGGTCATCATGAGCGCGGGGCCCCGAGCCGCAGCATGGTACGGCGACAGGTACCTTGCAGAGCAGGTGCAGGGGCGTGTTGCCGTCGGCGTCGCGCGCGTCGGGCGGGGCCCCGAGCCGCAGCATGAGCGCCACCAGGTGAGGCGCGCATGCACAGGTACCTTGCAGAGTAGGTGCAGGGGCGTGTTGCCGTCGGCGTCGCGCGCGTCGGGCGGGGCCCCGAGCCGCAGCATGAGCGCCACCAGGTGCGGCACGCATGCACAGGTACCTTGCAGAGTAGGTGCAGGGGCGTGTTGCCGTCGGCGTCGCGCGCGTCGGGCGGGGCCCCGAGCCGCAGCATGAGCGCCACCAGGTGCGGCGCGCATGCACAGGTACCTTGCAGAGTAGGTGCAGGGGCGTGTTGCCGTCGGCGTCGCGCGCGTCGGGCGGGGCCCCGAGCCGCAGCATGAGCGCCACCAGGTGCGGCGCGCATGCACAGGTACCTTGCAGAGTAGGTGCAGGGGCGTGTTGCCGTCGGCGTCGCGCGCGTCGGGCGGGGCCCCGAGCCGCAGCATGAGCGCCACCAGGTGCGGCGCGCATGCACAGGTACCTTGCAGAGTAGGTGCAGGGGCGTGTTGCCGTCGGCGTCGCGCGCGTCGGGCGGGGCCCCGAGCCGCAGCATGAGCGCCACCAGGTGCGGCGCGCATGCACAGGTACCTTGCAGAGTAGGTGCAGGGGCGTGTTGCCGTCGGCGTCGCGCGCGTCGGGCGGGGCCCCGAGCCGCAGCATGAGCGCCACCAGGTGCGGCGCGCATGCACAGGTACCTTGCAGAGTAGGTGCAGGGGCGTGTTGCCGTCGGCGTCGCGCGCGTCGGGCGGGGCCCCGAGCCGCAGCATGAGCGCCACCAGGTGCGGCGCGCATGCACAGGTACCTTGCAGAGTAGGTGCAGGGGCGTGTTGCCGTCGGCGTCGCGCGCGTCGGGCGGGGCCCCGAGCCGCAGCATGAGCGCCACCAGGTGCGGCGCGCATGCACAGGTACCTTGCAGAGTAGGTGCAGGGGCGTGTTGCCGTCGGCGTCGCGCGCGTCGGGCGGGGCCCCGAGCCGCAGCATGAGCGCCACCAGGTGCGGCGCGCATGCACAGGTACCTTGCAGAGTAGGTGCAGGGGCGTGTTGCCGTCGGCGTCGCGCGCGTCGGGCGGGGCCCCGAGCCGCAGCATGAGCGCCACCAGGTGCGGCGCGCATGCACAGGTACCTTGCAGAGTAGGTGCAGGGGCGTGTTGCCGTCGGCGTCGCGCGCGTCGGGCGGGGCCCCGAGCCGCAACATGAGCGCCACCAGGTGCGGCGCGCATGCACAGGTACCTTGCAGAGTAGGTGCAGGGGCGTGTTGCCGTCGGCGTCGCGCGCGTCGGGCGGGGCCCCGAGCCGCAGCATGAGCGCCACCAGGTGCGGCGCGCATGCACAGGTACCTTGCAGAGTAGGTGCAGGGGCGTGTTGCCGTCGGCGTCGCGCGCGTCGGGCGGGGCCCCGAGCCGCAGCATGAGCGCCACCAGGTGCGGCGCGCATGCACAGGTACCTTGCAGAGTAGGTGCAGGGGCGTGTTGCCGTCGGCGTCGCGCGCGTCGGGCGGGGCCCCGAGCCGCAGCATGAGCGCCACCAGGTGCGGCGCGCATGCACAGGTACCTTGCAGAGTAGGTGCAGGGGCGTGTTGCCGTCGGCGTCGCGCGCGTCGGGCGGGGCCCCGAGCCGCAGCATGAGCGCCACCAGGTGCGGCGCGCATGCACAGGTACCTTGCAGAGTAGGTGCAGGGGCGTGTTGCCGTCGGCGTCGCGCGCGTCGGGCGGGGCCCCGAGCCGCAACATGAGCGCCACCAGGTGCGGCGCGCATGCACAGGTACCTTGCAGAGTAGGTGCAGGGGCGTGTTGCCGTCGGCGTCGCGCGCGTCGGGCGGGGCCCCGAGCCGCAGCATGAGCGCCACCAGGTGCGGCGCGCATGCACAGGTACCTTGCAGAGTAGGTGCAGGGGCGTGTTGCCGTCGGCGTCGCGCGCGTCGGGCGGGGCCCCGAGCCGCAGCATGAGCGCCACCAGGTGCGGCGCGCATGCACAGGTACCTTGCAGAGTAGGTGCAGGGGCGTGTTGCCGTCGGCGTCGCGCGCGTCGGGCGGGGCCCCGAGCCGCAGCATGAGCGCCACCAGGTGCGGCGCGCATGCACAGGTACCTTGCAGAGTAGGTGCAGGGGCGTGTTGCCGTCGGCGTCGCGCGCGTCGGGCGGGGCCCCGAGCCGCAACATGAGCGCCACCAGGTGCGGCGCGCATGCACAGGTACCTTGCAGAGTAGGTGCAGGGGCGTGTTGCCGTCGGCGTCGCGCGCGTCGGGCGGGGCCCCGAGCCGCAGCATGAGCGCCACCAGGTGCGGCGCGCATGCACAGGTACCTTGCAGAGTAGGTGCAGGGGCGTGTTGCCGTCGGCGTCGCGCGCGTCGGGCGGGGCCCCGAGCCGCAGCATGAGCGCCACCAGGTGCGGCGCGCATGCACAGGTACCTTGCAGAGTAGGTGCAGGGGCGTGTTGCCGTCGGCGTCGCGCGCGTCGGGCGGGGCCCCGAGCCGCAGCATGAGCGCCACCAGGTGCGGCGCGCATGCACAGGTACCTTGCAGAGTAGGTGCAGGGGCGTGTTGCCGTCGGCGTCGCGCGCGTCGGGCGGGGCCCCGAGCCGCAGCATGAGCGCCACCAGGTGCGGCGCGCATGCACAGGTACCTTGCAGAGTAGGTGCAGGGGCGTGTTGCCGTCGGCGTCGCGCGCGTCGGGCGGGGCCCCGAGCCGCAACATGAGCGCCACCAGGTGCGGCGCGCATGCACAGGTACCTTGCAGAGTAGGTGCAGGGGCGTGTTGCCGTCGGCGTCGCGCGCGTCGGGCGGGGCCCCGAGCCGCAGCATGAGCGCCACCAGGTGCGGCGCGCATGCACAGGTACCTTGCAGAGTAGGTGCAGGGGCGTGTTGCCGTCGGCGTCGCGCGCGTCGGGCGGGGCCCCGAGCCGCAGCATGAGCGCCACCAGGTGCGGCGCGCATGCACAGGTACCTTGCAGAGTAGGTGCAGGGGCGTGTTGCCGTCGGCGTCGCGCGCGTCGGGCGGGGCCCCGAGCCGCAACATGAGCGCCACCAGGTGCGGCGCGCATGCACAGGTACCTTGCAGAGTAGGTGCAGGGGCGTGTTGCCGTCGGCGTCGCGCGCGTCGGGCGGGGCCCCGAGCCGCAGCATGAGCGCCACCAGGTGCGGCGCGCATGCACAGGTACCTTGCAGAGTAGGTGCAGGGGCGTGTTGCCGTCGGCGTCGCGCGCGTCGGGCGGGGCCCCGAGCCGCAGCATGAGCGCCACCAGGTGCGGCGCGCAGGGCTGCGCGTCCCCGGCGGCCGGCAGCCAGGCGCGCGCGCCCCGCGACCGGCAGCCCTCCGCCGAGCACGCCACGTGAAGCGCCGACCGCCCCTGACGAACCTGCACAACAATATGCATCAGATATAACAACAGCCGCTCATATCTACGGTGGTCCTTCGAGTCGGATCTGTCAATTCTATAGGTGCAGCGTTCTACGGTGGTCCTTCGAGACAGGACAGTTGATGCCATTGGTTATGTTTCGCTATTCATTTTGAGCCGGATCGGTCAATACTATTAGTTATGTTTCGCTATTAATGTTGTCCATCCTACAGAGGTCATTCGAACCGGATCATGCAACAGTATCAACAACGATAGCTTCTAACATACACCATTCTACGAAGGTCTTTCGAACCCGATCAGTTAACTATGTCTACAATGACTATTGCTCCAAGTTGCACAGTTCTATGGTCATCCTTGAACCAGATCATGACATGTGCCATTCTGCGATGGTCCTTCGTACCGGATTCATATTTTTTTTTCCGTTTATGTTATGAAATGAAGAAGACCCCAACCATCAAATACTATTTCCACGTATATTATTTCAAACATTTAAATTGATGTTTAAAATAACAAACCTTGATGTCTAACTTGACGAGCGAATACACGGCTTTGTGAATCATCTTAGTGACGTCATCAGTACAATCCGGTTCTTCGAGTAGCCTGGCCATGAGCGCGGCGAGATGCAGCGATATCACGAGCACCCTCTGCAGCGTGCTCAACGTCTGCTCGCGGTCGATGCTCAGCTTGGACTCGAGCAATTCCATGCCGCGGTGGATCTCCGACAGCGCCTTCCTGAACACCGGGTCGATGTCCTCGAACGTCACTGGTGGTACTATGCGACCTGTAAAGTGATTATTGATAAGTTTAATCTTATGACTACAATACAGTCGAGTGCGCGTGGTGCCACAGATCATCATCACCAGCCGGAAGACTTCCACTGCTGAACATAGGCCTCCCCCTTGGAACGCCACAATGAACGACAATTGGCGACTTGCATCCACCGGTTACCTGCGACGCGCACGATGTCGTCTGTCCACCTAGTGGGAGGCCTACCTACGCTGCGTCTTCCGGTTCGTGGTCGCCACTCGAGAACCTTTCTTCCCCAACGGTTATCGGTTCTTCGAGCGATGTGACCTGCCCATTGCCACTTCAACTTGCAGATTCTGAGAGCTATGTCGGTGCCGTTGGTTCTTCGGCGAATCTCCTCATTCCGGATTCTGTCGCGCAAAGAAACTCCGAGCATAGCTCTCTCCATAGCTCGTTGTGTGACTCTGAGCTTCTCTAAAAGGCCAGCTGTTAAAGACCACGTCTCAGTACTGTAGTGTGTAGTGACACCTTCCTTGTGCATGTTAGTATTAAGTAGTATATAAGGCGAGGATCGCATTAAATGTGGGACAGTAATAAACATCTTGAGTCGCAACAAGCTCTTTCATTGCATGGCGACCCTGCTAGTGCTGCCTTCTGGCAGTACTGAGGCATGAGTTTTTATAAATGTTTGAAAAAAAAAGTGTAAAGACAATTAAACAATGTTAGTGTAAAATAATTATAATAAAATTGCAATAAGAGACTTTTAATGAATACGGGACTTATGCAAAACATAAAAAGGACAGTGAGAAGAAAAAGAAAAATATTAATAAATAACTTGTAAAAAAAAATAATGAAGATAATTGTAAGAAAATGAAGGTGCGAATATGTGATTAATGTAACTTGAATATAAAAAACAAAAATTAATAATGACAAAAAAAATTATATTAAGGAAGGTGTCACTACACACTACAGTACCATATGTCATCACTGGCAACACACACTGGTTAAAAACCTTTGTCTTCAGGCACTGCGGAATTTTAGATGAGAAGTTGTCACGTAGTTTCCCACACACCACCACAGATGGCACTAGGTAATTAGCTCAGGGGAGACTCCAAGACCCGTGGGGTGATTGCTATCCCCGTGCCCGTGACCACTGCGACAGGTTCCCGAAATGTAGACTTAATGCATCTTTCAGCGGCGGGCTCGAAGAGGCACGGAAAGAGATGCCGATCCCTCACCGGAGTGTCATGTGCCAATACGACAGCCATGTGGATTGTAGTGCGGTAAGAATTCCACGTACCCCAATTGCCTCCTCACGGGATTCCGAGGACTATATCCCGATTGAACTTGTCCCCCTCGTTTCCGGGATCTTTTGAAGGTGTCCCAAACACTTTTGCAAGTATACTTACAAAGAAAGGTACATACCTCTTAGCGGCGGACGAGCACGCTCAGCCAGCATGTAGGAGAAGAGCTCCGCGAAGCTGTAGAGGCTGGACTGGGTGAGAGGCGACAGTGGGGGCAGCACGGCTCGCTGCATGTCAAGTGCGTGGTGCCACAGTTGGCGGCAGCGTGAGAAGCGACCCGCGTCCGCATATACTGCGCCCCGGTACCGAACGTAGTATGACGTGTCGGGGTGCGCTGGACCTGAGCACGGAGAACATACGTAATACGCATTTCCAGTACAGCCTTGGACTTCGGCCGTCTCGCTTAGGGGAAAAGATAGTCAAGCTACGTCGCCATTGTGAGCTTTGTGACAGTTTTGAAGTATTGAACACTGATTCCGTGGTGCTGCGAGTTCACCACCATAGTGGCACCTGGCGCTATGGTGACCTTATTCCCGGTACCACAAAACGTTTGATCAACGAAGGGCACAAGGAATCCTTGTGTATCTGATGTTGGCTGCAAGACGCTGCGCAGTAGCTATTTTTGTGTTTTTGTTGATAACTCACGGCTGTAGTTGCGCAATAGTTCGCCGAACCCAACATCAGACACATAAAGAACCGTTGTGAGTACTGTACATTCCCTTTACGGCCATGGACTTCGGCCGCTTCGCTTAGGGGGGAAAAATAGTCAAGCCACGTCGCCATTGTGAGCTTTGTGACAGTTTTGAAGTATTGAACACTGATTCCGTGGTGCTGCGAGTTCCCCACCATAGTGGCACCTGGCGCTATGGTGAACTTCTTCCCGGCACCACAAAACGTTTGATGCCCTTCAGCAGTATCGTCGGAGGCAAGCGGCTTACCATGGGTATAAATCCTAAGCAAATCTATCGCCCCAACCCAGTGCCCCGAAAGAATTAAATCGTTAATAATGTAAGTATGCTAGGCGTAAGTACCTTGGACGTAAGAAATATTGCTGATTTGACATTACGAAATAAATAGGTCTATATAATAATAAGACCCTTCTTCACTGAACATTATTTAACAATTTTTTTGGACAGAGGAAAAAACGGGACACAAAAATAACCAATAAAATACATACGCAAAACATGCACTTAGCACATGATAACATTAAGAGCCCTTAGCTTATACTCAGTATAGAGCAGTATACTAATCGCAAAATAAATTCTGTTCACCAAGAATACAAACAATCTTGAACATTTCGGAGAGGGCCTTCTAATAAATAATTCAACAATTACAGCCAAGTGAATACATTTTCGTAACGCAACTTGTCTAAAGATTCTCCCACTCACCTAGGATCCTCTCTCTAATGACTAAAGCCTGCATTCTCATCGCGTCAGGGTCCGCCAGTATCTCCTCCAATTGCTGCGCGTCGCTGGGTTCCACCGCGTAATCATATGCTTCTATGCGGGGTATGTCTTTTGGTTTAGGGATTGGTTCACTACCGTCTGTTGGAAATCTGTAATTATGGTAAAGAAGAACCTGTTCATCTAAATTGAACCTGTGAACCTGAAGAATATGCATCGATAGTTCCGTTAAGAGCTTTAGACTTTGCCGTATGCAGCGAGAAACCGCTTGGTACCGGGTATCGGTCTTCCGTCCCATCTGATTGTGAGAGTAAAGAAAGAGAGAAAGATGGTTGATCTTGTGAAAGATTGGCCGCTGTGGTCGTATTGGCCAGAAAAACCTTATTATTATTTAAAGTCTTTTTTTTGTTTCATGCTCACGACCAGCCTTAGAGACTTAGTTTGATTAGCAATTTGTACTAAAAGGATTACTATTACTAACGCACAAACAAATAATCCTATCGGTTACTTCCCGAATAACTTTCTAGAAACGAACCCCTTGCATGTATTTCGGGCATAAATGATTACCTGTCGTCCATTGCCCGTTTCCAAAGCGCGAGCGCACCGACCATATCCCTCCGCTTGTCGACGTATGTCGCGCCAAGTAGTTCCAACGCGTCGATCCTTTGTTGTCGGGACACTAGTCCATATTCTATGTTTATTAAATGCTCTACAATGTGTGTGTGACCGGTCACCGACGCTGCCAGGAGCGGTGTCATACCTGGAGAGAGATGGGCCTATTTTTAGATATACAATGCGACAACAATGTTGACGACGTCTTTTGCGTAGATTCAAGATAATTTGTGTTATGTAAAGTGATCTTCAAAGATTAGGAAAAGCTCGATAGATAGTCATGAGTACTGAATACTTTTGTGGTAGGGGATCCCCAGTTTTCTACACTTTTTTTTGCTCTATAACAACTAGTGATTAATAGCAATCCCATCTGATTTTAAGTGATGATGTAGTCGAAGAAAGAAGTAAGTAAAGGTATAGCGGTTTATGTTTGAAACCGAATTCAAAGAGGAAGAGGTTCTGAGCTCGTGACGTATGCATTTATACCACAGGTATATTTTGGAGGAATCACTGAGCCAGTATCCAAGGGGATGTAGCGGAGATCCCCAACTGCCAGCAGTTCTTATAAAGCACTGGCAGACTTAGGTACCCTTTCCTCAGTCTGGCTGCTCTAATTGTCAATGAGCGAGCTTCCTGGCTTTATTAATTGAGCAACTGTACAGACCTCAACACCAACTGGTAAATCAACAACATCGACTGAAGAATTCATCTGAATAGAATTACGAACGGACGGATTTGTAAGCGTGCCATTGGCTTCGGAATTCTAAAAAAACATGGCTATTAGTGACAAAATCTCACCGTACGAGTCGACGTCCATAGTTGCACCGTGACCTAACAGCATCTTGAGTATGTGTAGTGACCCGCTCTCCGCGCAATCGTGTAACGCCGTGTTGCCTTTCACACTTTTCCTGTTCACGTCTGCACTAAGTGATAGAAGGTATTTGGCAATTCTGATGTGGCCCTTGTAGCACGCTATCATTAGACACGTGTGCCCGTGACGGTTTGCTATTTCTATGTCTGGAATTACAAATAGAAGATCTTTTAACTCGAGTCTCTCCAACGATTATACTGTATGGTTTTATTTTTTCAGTCATTGAAAATTACTAGGTGGCAGGCCCCCTTGAAACCGTCCGGGTATGTACCACCACAGTGTCAAATTTTCTACCGCCAAGCAGCGATGTGTAAACATTGTTGCATTTCGGTGGGATTGGCACTGGTACGAGCTAGTGAAAATACTGGGTTCCAAAGACTTGAGGTAATGTCTCGGATGACTAGCGGCAGTGCAATGAATCTGTTTAGAAGTAGCCGTGTCGCTTACCATTAGGTGAACGTCATACTTGTTTAGGCATTAGGTTTAATAAAAAAAAAGCCTTGTATTTCTACAGCATAGGGGGTGCTAAAGGTAATAGTAGTATGAGATATAATATGGGGAATAGAAAAAAGAAGGAAGGCCTGTAGTGGGACGATATATGTTGATTAGAAAATAAGATATTATCAGTATACTGACCGGCGCCATTCTCGACTAGGAACTTAACGATATCGTAATGGCCGTCGAAACAGGCGGCTCTCAGGGGCGTGCTGTGGGTCCTGGTCGTGGAGTTTACGTTCGCGCCAGCGCGAACCAGCAGCTTCACCAGGGGCAAGTGACCGGCCGCCGCGGCGCACCATAGGGGCGGGGCGCCTTCTATCGTCTCGCCGTCGAATGTCACTGGAGCAATAATATACAGTTGTGTGTGATAGGAGACTATGAAAGATAGATAGATAGATAGACAATTTTTTGTTGCGCACAAACAAACAGATACTAGAAGAATTAGACACAAATTAAAACATGCAACAATGGGCGGCCTTATCGCTAAAAGCGATCTCTTCCAGGCAACCTTTGAAAGACTCGTAGCCGAAGATAACATCGAGCAAAAGAAGGAGATAATCGGCTAGGCTAGTGTCTTCTTCACCGGTTGAGAGTCTGCGAGCCTTTTACACTCGCAGACAGGTCCGTGGGCTTTACACACATGTACGTATGTGTATGTACATGTATGTTTACGAGGAAAGGGTCACCGAAAAGCGTATAGCCGCTGGCAGGAACCAGAAGACTACAAAGGTACGTTTCCGGGGCCCCGGGTTGGGTTTTAGTCGGTAAGAGTCCGGCATAACCCGCACTGCTACCCCACGTAAAACAAAAGGCTAGTGTCTTCTTGGTAGAGCGTCGTTTTTCTCACTCGGTATATTATGAGACGTTGTCTCCAGACCCACCATTTTAGTGTTCCGTGCAACAGAGATGACGCTATAAGTAGACGAAACAAGCTGATTATCTATCTGTTTAGCCGGATATGCATTATTTACCGCCAGCTACTGTACCTATATAGATAGGTGTTGAAGTTGTGTAAAGTATTTAAATAAAATGATAATCTGTAAAAATAGTGTAATTTGAAGTTGTTACCATACAATAATTTGATTTTTGGCTTTAATTAAAATTTCTGTTCAATACCTATAAAATAGCTATGTATCCAATGACTCATACAATGTAATGGGTCAACCGCTCGTTTTATTTTTTAACATTCATATAACCTTGTAACAAATACCAATTTAACTTCTAGGTACTTTATTATACTCATCGCAAGGAATATTAATATAGGACCATTCGAGGCATTCCAGCCATTTACATAACTCCCAAGTTCATGAACTGCAGCCCTGGCGAAGGTCGAAACGAACCCTTACAAATATCACTAGTAAATCCACATCAACTTCACCATACAGAAACTTTACACACTAATAGGTATATTTTCGTCGCGACACAAAACATTTCGCCACGGACAATTTACTAAGGTGATATGGCTTCTGGCCAAACAATTGACGCAATTGGAAAACAGTTACGACGGCTAGGCAACAAAGAACACTTACGACAATAAACATTTACGTGCTCGTTATGGTCTTACGGGGAAAGCCAATAAAATCCTCAGGCAGGTATTCCATCAAATTTCTCTATCCAATGTACGTTTCATCAAATAAATTGGATGACTTCATCCAATTTACTAGCGACAGCGATATTTGATCAAAGATTTTGACATTTCAAATGGCAGCAAACAACATTTCGTGGACAATCCCAATGACGTAATTTTTGATAAATGCTAAAGCAATTAATGTCTTTATGATAATCTGATGATCTTTTTTTGTATTGATTTATTTCTTTTTCAATATTAATCGAATTGATAGCAGCTGCACGTAATGTCGCTGCGCGTTCCTCCATTTTCTCAACTACACAAATTACAATGAAATCTTGGACAAGATATTGGACGGGTGGAATAGGCATCCGTCAAAGAAATTTGATCAAATATTGGAGATAGAAATGCGACAAAGACATTTGACGAGTATACCACCCTCAGCGAAGGTAAGGCCTAGCGACTGAATGAATTCCGAATCAAGTATTGTTAATAATGACCTAGGATCAGCTAGCTTACTGCGCAGCAGACTCGTGTTCCATACGTCCCGTTTTATTAAGTTAAATAGTAAGCCAGGAGGATTACTCTGGAAACCAGGCAGCGCAACTAGACTGGTCAAACCCTACTGGTCAAACTTCAGCTATAACGAAAAGGGACGAGATATCGTCTACGCTGGCCCAAGTAAAAGTGCACTCTGAATTCCAAATTGGCCTGACTACTTGTCGTTCAGACCAGTTTCGGTTGAGATTTTCCTATAATGAAATCCTCTTGGATACTAGACCCTACTAATTACAATCTATAGACACTGCAGTCCAATCCAACCTAACCCAATTATCCAACATTGTCCGGATTGCAAAAAGCAGCGGAGTTCAAGCAGTAAAAAATCTAGTGTAGAATCGATTTTATTGAGATTGGATAACAACCAGTTATCGAATCGAATCGATCAACAATAAGTTATCGAATCCAAAAAAAGCATATTTCAACTTTACTTTTGCTAGTAGTGTTGTTAGACAATAATAATACTATTAAAGTATATATCGTTCTCATCCTTAGAGGAGATACCACTGGAGATAGCATGATGCGCTAACCCCTCTGCCAAATTTTGTTCATATGTTAAGGTCATTCTTTATTTGTGTGCGTATATTTTTGAATGTGTTGCGAGTTTATTATAGTGTGGGTATGCGTGAAATTGTATCTGTGTGTGTTTACTTCGCCTCCCGCACCCCGCAAAAGTGCCACGAAAAACTTGTTCGGCGAATCGACGCGATACTAGCTCCATTCTAATTACTCTGAGTTCTCACCTGATCCTGGCTGTTCGATGTCAGCCTTGCATCGTTCTATGAGGTACTCAGCGACGTCATAATGGCCATTTCTGCATGCGATCACGAGGGGCGTCGCGCCGCCGACCTTCGCACCCACCAACATGTTCAGCTCGTCAGCAGAGCGCCAACTGTGTAGGTATGCCTAGAGACAAAAGAAAAAAACAAACTTAATGCTTTGGTCTGAGCGAGGTGCTAATGGAGCAAATATCTGTCCCAGATGAGAAGGGAATGGCACAGAAAATAATTCATTTGTGCCTAAAATGCCGATTGTCTATAAGTACAGGTAAATCTTAAGCTAGTATACATTTTGTTTAGTAGATATGTATTTTGTAATATTATGCCTACTGTTCTATAATTAAGATATAATATCTTTAATAACCCGTCTTTAAATACCCGTGGGGTGCCGGGTTAGAATAGCATCCCCCCATCTCCTCTCGTTGGGTGTCGTAAGAGGCGATTAAGCGGGAACAGGAAGACGGGCAGCAGCGTCTTTCTTTTGGATTTATCTTCCACCTATACTGCGATCCCCAAGCCGCCTGCCAAGCGTGGGGATTATGGCAACCCCTCCCTTCTAAGGGGGAGGCCTTTGTTCAGCAGTGGACGTCTATCGGCTGCTAATGATGATGATGATGATCTTTAATATAAGAGTTGAAAAAGGTTTATAATAAACAAGCTCGCCTAAAGTTCATTGATCCTCTCCATGCGGAGGTTGTCTGGTCGATATTACTTATTAGTTATAAGGCAGCCTATTGTGACACTGTAATTTCTTATTGTTTGTGTTTGATGATGGGAGATCAATTTTAATGGAACTTAGTGAAGAGACCAGCAAGACGTTCCTCTTGAATTTACCAGCTACAGCACCCTTTACACGGGAACACAGCAGTGTTTACACATTGCTGCTAGGCCATATCACACGAAGAACCAATAACGATGGGATGGGGAAGAAAGGTTAACGAGTGGCGCCCACTAGGTGGACCGGCGACATTGTATAATTTGCAGCCAAAAGATGGATGCAAATGGTCGACTCGTTCATTGTAGCGTTCTAAGGGAAGGCCGTGGATGTCTTCCGATTTGATAAAGGTGATGACGATTGCTTAGCGGCAGAATACTTAACATCGAAGTCGCTTGCACAAGGGACATCAAGACCAATAAAAATGAAATCACCAGATACGATACGTAACTAAAATAAGGTAATAACAACAGCTGAGTTTGGCAAGCGTGCCGGGCGATGTGCGTGGCGTAACCCACCCGTCTGTCGTGCCGCCTGCCGCTTGCAAAACCCAACGCCACAAAATACGGAGTGTACCAACGCGGTAAATAAATACACGTAACATAACACACTACACGGTCAGACCATGTTTTTGAGAATCAAATATTCCGATAATATACAGCGTTGACAGATCGGTTGTTAAAAGATTATCTGGCATCGGTACGTCCGTGTACAGTCGCAGTACCATGAATTATGTACATAATTTGAATGCGTCGTTTGTTTGTTGATGATTGTACGTGTAGGTAGTGAACGTGACCGATATGTGTTTAGGGTACCGTACCTGAAAGGTAACAAGTATAATTTTTTTTTTTTAAAAACCCCCGACATAGGTAAACGAACTCTTAGAATGACTTTCCTGTGCTATTATCAGACCTTGACCAGTATCTGTCTAACTACTCGTCAAGATTTAACCATAGCTTTATAATTCGGTGGGTCATATATTTAATGGAGCCGAGATCCCTTAACCACGTTCCTGGTCTATCATCAGACCCTGATCACCATTTTCCTAGCAACTGCTCGTCGAGACCTACCTAACGAACCCAAACTTGGTGGGTCTACGTTTATTGGTGCCGAGATCCTGTTACCACCTTCTTGCTGATCATCATCAGACCCTGGCGAAGGTTACCATTTTATTTAGTATCTCCGGATTTACATATGTTCTAAATTTCAGATCTTTCGGACTAATAGAAGTAATGAATAATGTCTATTGTATTGACTCGGAAAAGAGCTGATGGATGGTGTTACCTGGGCTCTCCGGTGGGATCTGCACCAGAAACACCTCAGTGCCTTGCCTTGAGCCCGCCCCCGCCGGCATAGAGAATATACGTCATGCGTATGCAGTTTTCTTTAGCAATTTGAACCGGTTTCATTGTAGATGATAAATGGTTAAAAAATTGATAATTCTTTAGACATTGTTATGCACTAAGCGTATTTTTATTATAGTTGTGAAATATTATTTTAACTACTTTTAACAACAGTTATGGCCAAGTTAACGTGTGGTCCATACCAAATTTGTGTATATTTTAATGCGGATAGCCGAAGTCAAGGTTAAGTACTAAATATATTTTAAGTACGACCCGGGAATCCTTTGATGTTCCAAGGTTTAATGCTAAGTAGCATTGGTAATACCCATGTGGAGACCCTCTTATATTAATGCTTGATATTAACATGACCATGTTTTGCAGAGAGGACAGGAAGTGAGTTCACAATTTATTACAAGGAACCAAAAATTATTCATAAAAAAAAACCTTAATGGAGGAAATACTACCTACCGCTTGGTTAAAGTGTTACCTACTTCGTCTTATAAAAAATATTAAAAATGTAGACATTTATCAACTAAAGCTCTATGACTAAAATATAAAGGGGGGGCTTTCGGATGATGATGATGGTGATGAGAAAAATATCGAGCAATATGATTTGAAAGTGAGATATGTCGAGTACTGTAGAAACGCCTAGCTAGCGGTATGCCCATGCAGTGCGTAAGTTTGTAAGTGGTCTGAAAAATGGCTGTACTGGGGCCCTACCACCACCTCTGTTAGCAGTATTAATATCATCTTACTAGACATGAGGTGGAGGCTTCAATATACGTAGTTTATAGCTCTGTCACTTTCTATCGAGACATTAAGGTAATAATAATAAATAATAATAATATCTTGGGAATTGTCCCAAGATATATTGTGGATTGCCACACACGGTCAAACTAGGCAGAGCCTGTACTATGGAAACCAGACAACTAATACTAATTCTTATAACCTTTTTTTTGTAAATACATACTTAAATAGATAAACAACACCCGTCACTTGGCGGGAATCGAACCAACGACCCATCGGTTAGCAGGCGGGGTGTCTGACCACTAGACCAACGGGCCCGTCAAATAATATGGCTATTAGGGTTGATGGTACAGGCCCAGGTTTAAGTCCCCCCCCCCCCCCCCTCAACCATACCTCGTCTCTTTAGTGATTGTCACAGCGATAGGTACCTCTGATACAGAGTCAACTTCCATGTTTTGTTAATCAACTGGTGCTCGTCAATCCCCTACAAAACACATCAGTAGCGTGCATTCCACACAGGCAAGACTTTGCCTACCCTACGACTTCTGTAAATGAGCATAATACAGCAAATAATCTAAGAAATATGCTTTTTTGTCTACCCTGACATATAAGTGCAAGCACCTATGCACGCCACTGCTACACATTACATCACCTCTTAGGCCGTTCTCACTTGGAGCTACTCAATAAGAACTGTCTACAAACACAAATTACAAACGCAGTTGAGTGTCATCTCCCGTACATTCTTGTAGAGGTTCGCACACGACGCGACTAAGTACTAACGTTGGTGAGAACGGCCTAAAGTTGACTTCAAATTTGTAGCGCGACAGCAGAGCGTCTGCAGCGATGCAAATTTCAAGTCACCTTTACCAACAAGTGGAATCGCGGCCAAGCACCCTCAGGTAGAGTGCACCAAAATATTTGTTGGGAGAGAATGTAATGATTTCTTATATTTACGCAAAAAATACACAATGAAATGAAACTAACTTTATGGACTACATCGGATACGATTTGTGGTTGGTCAAATCTAATATGTAATGGCGGGTGCGATCCTAAACATGTTCATAGACTGCAGTCTTCGTGTAGCGTCGATGTTTAACGTCAGCTGTTTCTTCTTTAAACGGGTTTTTACTGGTAGCTTTGTTTTTCCGATGTATTAGAGCCCACGATCGCAATACAGTTTGTATACTACTGCATCTTGTAGAGGTGTATTGGCACTTGT
This sequence comes from Furcula furcula, assembly GCA_911728495.1. NCBI lineage: Eukaryota > Metazoa > Arthropoda > Insecta > Lepidoptera > Notodontidae > Furcula > Furcula furcula. Next base: position 19,771,964 of record OU452257.1, on the reverse strand, counting down.
CAGGTATTAAAAGCTGACTAGTCTTCGATGTACAAGTATGAATGCTGGAAAATGTTTGAATCTTCGCGCGTCAGGATAGTAAAATCAAAAATAACCGCGGTATAATCTGTAATGTCTCATTTCAATTAGTAATGTTTTAACATTTAGTTTAAAGCATAATATCACCGAAGAACACAAACAATTGTTAGGGTTTGCAATTTTGTAGAGATTTATCGCACATTATTTAATTCTTTATTTTCATTGTTTAATATTTTAATATGCTGGCAACTATTTTTAGAGTACTGACAGAAGTAGAAGCTAATCAATTGATTCGTAGCGCCGGCCAATCACGGGGCCGCATTAAAGAGAACTGATGCGGGCTGTGATTGGTCGTTGTGAGACGTTTGGGGGTTTTGTGTTTCTGGTAGGGATTTTTACCGATAAAACCATGGTTGGGAGCACAATACGGGAATTCGAGTGTCAACCACGAGACTGTTAAGAGTTGGAAGTAACTGTTTATTGTGAATTTAATTTATCTAGTTTTTAGTATGGATACAGTGTGTTGTAATAAAAGTGATTTATATTCTGTGATGATATCTTCTATTATTCTCCTCGGAGCAAGGTCGTCCTTATACAATAAACAAATAAAGGTTATTATTTATAATTATTTTTTTAAATAAAGAAGATCAGTATTTAATAAACAAATATGGAATTTTATGCAATTGCGTCTGACCAAGAATGGTTCAGATTTAAAATAAACTAGTAATAAAATTGTATTGCAGCATAACTCTGCTGTATATTATTATAAGTTAAACATAACTTACCACTGCTAGACTCAAAACAATCAAGAATTTTCTCAATAGGATTGTCGTTTTAAAACAAAATTCCCATGGGAATGACACACAGATACAGACGTCCCGAGCAGTACTGAATGATCAACGAGACGAAGTAAATTAAATAGACCAAAAACAATGGCCAAGGATGAAACTTACACAATTTAACATTGTATTGTCATGTCCCGCGGGTTGCGCGATCTACAATGAGTCGATCTGATGTTGGACAGAGGGCACTGACGAATGTCAAAATGTCACCTTTTAGCAATACAGTTTATCGACATTTTGAAATTATGTTAACGACTTCATGACGTGCGAATTTAAGTTCAGGTGCATCTCTTATATTTTAATCTGTATGTTAATTAACAGTATTTACCACCAGAGCAGTTCTGATATTTATTTGACTGAAGTTATTGAACCGTTATTTTCTTATACTCGTCTGTTTATTTCTAAATCTAATAGTGGATTTTAATGCCGTACGGCTTGACTTAATTTCCAAAATATCGATACATCTAAGCCCTGATGGCCTAGACAAGATAATCACTTTTCATAGCGATTCTATTTCTTCATTCGCTAACGGTGTCAATTCCCTATAATTTGTAGCGTGATTTTTCTATGTCTTATGTCATTCTCATACATTGTTATACTTTCTATTCGCATTAACGCTTGTAGAATGTTACATTGTTTAGTGGGCCTGCACACTGTTAGCTTTAGCGCTTTAATACAGAGTCGCTAAAACGCTATATAAGTTCAGATATTGAACGCATCTATAATAGATCCAACCGTTTATTTTCTTTTTGACAGCACCAATAGAACGTAACTGCGTCATGTTACGCAAAAGTTCACTTTAAGTGAACTTTTGAAAGTGAACTTTTGCGTAACATGACGCAGTTACGTTCTATTGGTGCTGTCAAAAAGAAAATAAACGGTTGGACGCTCTATAGTGGACAAAATGCGATGCAATATCTAATAATTGGAGGCGGAAAATCGGTATACCTGTTGTTAAATGTACCGCGTGTACTATAAGGTCTTAATTAAACAATTTCTTTACATAAATAAAAAATATTTATGTATCTCCTTTTAGGCTTTTAACCATTAGGTAAAGCCTTGGCAGCCGCTAGCAACTGATAAATATGTGTCCATTGCCATCTGATCTTAAATAGTCGCATGACGTCATTATTGTTATAAAACCCATTTTCTTGATCCGTCTCGTTATTTACAAAACGATTAATAAAAATGCCTTAAGAATAAAATAAACACCACAATAACAATTAATTTAAATTACCTACAACAACTGATTTTAATTCAGGTGTTAATTCTTTAGCATTAATTAAATACAAGTTTATAAAAGACAATGAATCGTGTGAGAATTAATGCATCGTTATACTTATCATCCTACCTACTCTTCGAATCAACATCTTTAACCTTTAAGAGGAGGGGAGGCCTATGTTCAGTAGTGGACGTCTTCCGGCTGATGATTATGATGATGCACCTTTAAGATACGTAGGTACATACTCGAAGTTAAATCACCGCTAAAGAGTAGTAACCAAAAATAAAATAAATATGATAAAAATAATTAGTCAGTTGAAAGATTATTTTATAAGACAGGTATCCACTGGTACATTCAAGTTAAGTCTTAAGTGAGGATTAGGAAAGAGCCGTGGCCTACATGGATAATCCTTAATAAGGTAAGATCTCAGGTAGGCCGCTGTAAGCTGCTCTTTAATATATAGGGATTTAACAGTGACGCCAACATCAGTTGCGAGTGTGGTGTGTCCCCTCAAAGTATGTCTCATCTTATTAGTTGCCCCGCTTGTACGACAGAGGACTTGCTCCAGATAAATCAGAACGCCATTGATGTGGCCTCTTTCTGGGCAAAGAACATATAGTATTTGTATATTCATTGTCGACACGAAAAGAAGAAGAAGTGAGGATTAGGTGCTAGGCATCTTATGCAAGAAACTAGATATAGATACAACCACGAAGCAGCAATGAATAAATTTTACTGTGTGTCACCGGGCTCAAAGGACATTATTATGTCTTTTAATCCCATTGCAGCGAGGTGTGAGACAGGGAGACGTTATTTCTCCGAAACTGTTCTCAAATGCATTGGAGGACGTTTTCAAGCTCTTGGACTGGTACGGATTCGGCATCAACATCAATGGCGAATTAATACATCACTCACCTTCGTTTTGCCGATGATATAGTCATTATGGCAGAGTCGCTGGAGGACCTCAATACGATGCTCAGCGACCTCAGTAGCGTTTCCCAACAGGTGGGTCTTAAAATGAACATGGACAAGACGAAGATCATGTCTAATGTCCATGTTGCACCCGTACCGGTAGTTGTTGGGAACGATACACTCGAAGTTGTTGACCACTACGTATACCTAGGACAAACTATCCAGTTAGGTCGGTCCAACTTCGACAAAGAGGTCGCCCGAAGAATCCAACTCGGATGGGCAGCGTTCGGGAAACTACGCGATATCTTCTCGTCCGAAATACCGCAGTGCCCGAAGATGAAGGTTTTTAACCAGTGTGTGTTGCCAGTGATGACATATGGTACTGAGACGTGGTCTCTAACGGCTGGCCTTTTAGAGAAGTTCAGAGTCACACAACGAGCCATGGAGAGAGCTATGCTCGGAGTTTCTTTGCGCGACAGAATCCGAAATGTGGAGATTCGCCGAAGAACCCAGGTCACCGACATAGCTCTCAGAATCTGCAAGTTGAAGTGGCAATGGGCAGGCCACATCGCTCGAAGAACCGATAACCGTTGGGGAAGAAAGGTTCTCGAGTGGCGACCACGAACCGGAAGAGGCAGGCCTCCCACTAGGTGGACAGACGACATTGTGCGCGTCGCAGGTAACCGGTGGATGCAAATAGCCAATTGTCGTTCATTGTGGCGTTCTAAGGGGGAGGCCTATGTTCAGCAGTGGACGTCTTCCGGCTGATGATGTCTTTTGAGGGTTATTACCCAACCTACGGTAATAACCAATACGGTAAAACGGTGTAATACATTAGTCCATGCAAGTTACTTACACTTATCATCATCAGTCATCAGCCTACAGTCGTCCACTAGGACTGGTCATAGGAATTTAATACAGCATTAAGAATATATAAAGTACAAATTATAAAAACACGAAAATCCCGAATGCGAACAAAAAACAAAATTGGCTTAAATGACATTATAACATACATTTAACGTGTGCATGTTTATATATTTCAAGTCGTCTCTATAAGACCTTTAATTTGATACCAACATTGATGTTTGAAAAACATATAGCCTGTCACTCCCACAATAAAAACGACTCTAACTGGCACATAAGCCACTGTCCATTAAGCCGTTTAGGCTGAAGGCCATGCCAAAAATATCGACATTCATACTCTCGAAAAATATCACACACACCACACAACACAAAAAGAAATGCTCTGTTAGCCATATTATTTACAACAAAAACATATTTTACGATGCACATGTCATAAATGGACAAGTTAAACCAATGAAATGAGTGAAATGATGAATAAATTCATAATTACGCTTTCTCTTACACATAGAATATGCAAGAAATATGAGCGATTTACATGTAAATTTCAGAAATCGTAGCTTGAATACATACATTATGTTCGTATTAAACACCGTTTTTGAGAAATGCTACAATACGTGATTACTCGAGCTACTAGGTGGCTAGTAAACCAAGTCCCTTGTGCAAGGAACCATCCTTTACCTTACCCCCTACCGCAATCAACGAGACGATATTCTGTTATCAACGAGATAAGACATACAATTAACTATTTTGACATCACGCTTTAGAGCTGCGAGTCGAGAGAAAAGATGTTCTGCATTGCATTTAGGAGACACGCTTAAGTGAAATTTCTATACAGCTCACAAAGCGGTTGTCAGTATCGATGCAGAATGCTGCCGCAAAATCTAATCTTGAATAGTTAAGTTTCAGACTACTTCATAATAATATGGCAAGTGATAGATTCTTTGTGCTTTTACGTTTACATATCATGAATTGATATCAACCGTGGTTTTACCTTTTTCAGTCTCCTGAGCAGTCGGCGTTGACGTCTCAGCAACGTCTTCCCGCAATGCCTCAATGTCTCGATCCAACGGCACCGAACCGGTACCAAATCCCAAACACCTTTTGACATCTTACTTCACATCACACTTATTACTACTCAAAATTGTGATACACTTCCAACTGACCAAAAATTACCGAGTCATCAATAAATTAGGTAAAATATTATCTGCAAATATCTACAGAATTTTAAATAGGATTGCGAATGAAATTCTTGTATGCATAAGCATGTACGTAAGAGATAAAATTATAGAATTAATTTACTTTAAATTAATTTACATGATGGATTCAGAACGAATGATAACGACGTGCTTACGTCTCGAAAACTACTTTGTTAATGAATCTTAATCTGTTGCAACTAATTCAATATGTTTCCATAACGATGGTTATTTTCCTTGAATTGCTACAATTTCTTGTAAATATAATAACCGCAAATTATTATTCGCGGTTTTTCTTAATCGAGTCCTTCCGTGACACATATTATCTCTGATATAAACTTATAAGTGCTTCGTTATCTAACTAGAAATATAATACTTCCGTTTTTCTTATATATATATATCTCGCAAATTATAAATAAATACAAAGAACCTACAAGGTTATCGTGTTTTAAAATCAATCATCAATTCGTGTTCATTTATTGCAGCCATTGGTGCCAATTTAGATGATTGTAATAATTAACAAAATAAAAACATATTAAGGTCTAAAATATACTGGAAAGTATTGCAATGTGATAAGTTTGATAAAGCTAGATTCTTCTACTAACAATGTTAAGTGTGACGGCCAATGTGTTTTAATCGAAGTAAACAAAATTGTATTTGTATTAAAAACGACCAAATACCATTGAACTTTTAGTTGGTCATGGAAACTCCGGATTATATGTAAATCTATCAGTAATGATAATTCGTAGAGATATGGTAAACTCGTTAAGAAGCTATTTTTATTGTGGGAGATATGTAAGACAATTCAAAACATTAAAACGTGTTTCTTTCATTGTTCAATTTTGTAGTTCAATTGAAGAGAGCGTGCCATATCTGATGTCACGTTCTACGATTATGTGAACACGTGCGCGATATATATTGTTCACTTAGCGATATATCGAGTGTTTGCTGTCTCATCAATATGTTCAATTTTGAAATCTGATGTTTTTTACAAGGAAAGTATTGCCTCGTCAGCAGACAAAGAAGAAGAAGAAGAAGAAGAAATATATTTATTCTGACATTACACAAGACAAGGTACCCAATGAACATTAACAAGAACATTATACACACAGAAGATAAAAAAGAGACGTACAATAGTGCGAAAGAGAAAGAATTACAATAAGTAGGACATAACAGAGACTGACCATTAGGCCAGTACCAAGTAGTATATGGATCCTCGTTGGTACCAAGCTGTGCGATGTCAAAAATGGCTCCTATCTCAGCTTGTTGCTGCAGCAAGAATATGATGCTACAGCGCTGATTTTCAGATAGGACCAGATAAGTGAAGTCACGGAAGAAAATATACAGATAGGTAATAAAATAATAATAAGTGTAAAATGTTGGAAAATATACATAAATCATATAACATAAGTGTATTGTAGTGAAGTAGTATACAAAATTACGATAAGAAAGAGGTAATATATTAAATAGCAATAGACTAAGATTGGAATTAAGATTGGAATTAGTGTTGTCTATGGTAGTATATTATATGGTGGATTTCCGCAACCCGCTTCAGAAATGCAGTAGTGTTATGCGCTAAGCAAAATAACCTCGAGTTCGACGCCGCGGCACCGGCGAATTGCGTTTTCGCATTCACTAACTTTGCTTACGCAGCACTAGCGCCACGAGAATTAACGGCGTTTTGGTGGAACTACTTGCGGTCGAATAATTTGATTGTTCGTAGGTGAAAATCGTATTCGTTAAGCAAAATTTGTCAATCGTCTTGCCCTCGACTTCGCCCATAGCCTCGACATAACTTGTCAAAATAGAAAGCTTGTATTTTGCAGCTTTTTGTAGGCGAATTTGTGAACGAATTGCCACCGCTGCTTTAAAAGTTTTTGAATTGTATTATTATACGTGGATATTTATTGTTTTTGTGTTTAGAATAGTGTTAAAGTAGCTGTACGTGTGTTGTGCATCGTAGATTTACTAAGAGCCAAAAAATCTGATGATTTCCTTAAGCGTCGTCAAGTTCGTGAATTACATAATTCAATTAAAGGCTTTTTGAAGATTTACTAATATTTCAACATAGAATAGAATACTCTTTATTTGCACACCAAAGTAAAACATACAGAAAACTTAGAAAACATAATTATCTACCTCGACATAGAAGATGACTAGTGCATTAACTAATAAATTGAAGGAAAGAAGAAAAAGGGTATCTATTTGAATCTCTCAATTCGTTTTCATATAAGTAAATAACTTGTCTCGTAACTAATTTATATTTTTCTAACTCCTATATATACCTGCTGTACTGTGTACCTATCTATTTCTTTGTTCCGTTTCCCTGTTGTTTCGTTTCCCTGGGACGTGCCGTGGGTTAAGGGGGTAACAACGGTAAAATTGCAAAAATAGGCTTAGTTTAAAGAGTTCGATGGATCAATCCGCTATTGCATTGGCTATGAAAATTATATGTACTTATACCTCAGATCTTCAGCAAATAGTTTTATTGATTAGATATTGGATTAAATATAACGTTTTCAAGTAATATGTATTTTAAAAATGTGCTACGTTGGATATGAATTGTGTTAGCGTTCAATATCCGTTCATCGGATAGACGTCAAACTTGGAATATAAAAAAGCTTATAGCCTATTCTACAGTTTGTATTGATTACATTTCTTAATTTCATTCATGTTTTACAAGAAATTATAGAAAAACCACGTACGCGATGCATTTCCCCTTGCAGCGCCCCCGCGATCGCCTTTCATCAGTCCTTCGTGGACTGTTAAGGAGGGTGGACGTGCTCGAATTTTATTTGACAGGACGTATTTAATTTTAATGATTTTGAACATATTTTTACTTAAGATATGTTACATATGGTATAATTATAACATTATAAATAATTTCAAATGAAATCTATACTTCTATATTTAATTAAGGATATTTTTATAGTAATACCATATTTTTGGTTCATCATAGAGTATGCAAAAGTATTATGCCTAACTTTTTAAGGCGTTTCAGAGTCATATATGATCTTACTAATTTAAATCGTATTTAATGCTGTGTAGGTCGACAAAATGATATACATTATGATATCCTTTACACTAGGATTTTTTTTTCAAAACATCGGTGGTAATATTTCTATCATGTTGGTTTTTGCAACTTAGCAACGAGTACCTGGGTGGTTGGCTTGGTGGTGAGTGACACGCTTACCTACGGACTGTTGCATTGGACAGTTGCTCATCTTTTGAGACATCTGGGTGGTTAAGTTGGAAGGGTACTTGTGTGCTATCTAGGTGGCGCCACTTTAATCTTAGATTTCTTCCACTATGTAACATAAGTAGAAGGTCACTGTAGCTGGCAAAAAACTATCGGACCAAAAGTTTTTGGATGACAGGGACAGGAAGAGACTTTTCTATGTGTGGGTGCTTCGGTTACTATCAGGTAATGCCTTGTTACTTAACTAAGTTGCGTAACAATAAACTGATGGTGTTGTTGGCAGGCACGAGAAAAAATACCACCGCGTTAAAATGTTAGTTACTTTAAAACCAGATTGCTTATTAGAATCAATGTAAATTAAATTTCTATTTAAATTTTACATTACCTATGCACCTACCACTATTACCCTCAGCATCATCCAAAGGTAGACTGGCAGAGAATGCCTAACGCATTTAGTCCGCCTTGTACATATTTAAGTGTGCTAAAGAATAAATAAAATAAAATGTCAAACGCTCCGCGTTCTCTTAAAAAAAAAACATGACCTTTCAAAAGTGCTAGTTAAGCCTATTTGAAATAAACTATTTTTGAGTTTGAGTAGTTCAAACCCCGCGATGGGTACAGAACTCAAGATGAAGTTACGTTACTTACTCTCGCGGTCACGAACGGTGTATCACCTTTAGGACGACAATCGCTTGCACGAGCCGGCCTAAAATACATGCGGGCGGGGTAAACGCCCGGAACGTCGTTCAAACGATTTGGATTGAAAACTGGTATAGCGTTCGTGTCCGCGATAGTACATAATATGACGTACAATAAAAAAGACTATTACTGAATTCGTGCGTTCAAACAAACAGTGCTACGGATTCCTTTGGCAGCCACGTATATTGAATAACAACACAGGTCCGTTGATTTTGTAGTTTGCTACCCTGGCCGTTAACCTTAAGGTCTTGGGGTCGATTCCCACACAGGACAAACATTCATGTGCATGAACATAATCTGTTTGTCTTGGGTCTGGGTCGTTTTTACCTGTACTTAATTATGTAAAAAGTTAAGTATCTTATCATAGTTTCAGTTAGATGGCCATTATGGAATCGATCACGGAACTCATCAACATCATCATCAGCAGCCGAAACGTCCACTGTTCAACAAAGGCCCTCTCTCCCCTAAAGCGGAGGGGTTGCCATAATCCCCACGCCTGGCAGGCGGTTGGGGATCGCAATATAGGTGGTAGTTAATCCAATAAAAAGACGCTTCTGCTCGTCTTCTTGTTTTTCCTTAGTCGCCTTTTACGGACACCCAACGGGAGGAGATGGATGGGTGCTATTATTCTTATCACGGAATTAATTGTCGCAATAATAATAATTTATGATTTTTAGGTTTACACGACTTGGGTCACCGTTGGGTATCTGGTCTTGAGTAAGGTTGGATGCTAGCAAGCTTCCAAGATTCGGGTACTTGTGCCGCTCTTAAAGAGAATATACGCATTAGAATAGGAAACATTACAGTTACACGCTTCTTTAATAATACCGCTAGCATCTCATCAGGGCCACTGGCATGCATTGCAGCATCTTAAGTCACTCTCTTTATCAAACTCGAACATCTCAATCAATCATCAATTTGGTTACAGTTCATTTTTCCAGGGATCAAAAAGCTTCTAACTAAACTATCAGATGGATGTTTATTGGTTAGAGAATTTGGAACGAATTCAGGAAATATGTTAAAAAGGTCCCTTTTTAAGAAAAAAAACTACTTATTAAGAAAAAAAATCTATATTTTGAAGGCTCTGTTAAACGCTTTTGTTTCGACGTGCAGAATAGAAACCTTAGAACTTTGTGCATAGTTTCATTTCAAGTACGCTTACAGTAGTCACGGCGGATCTTTGTGTGTCTGAAGTTGGCTGCAAGACGCTGCGCAGTAGCTATTTTTATGTTTATGTATTCAGAACTCACAACTGTACTTGCTCAATGGTTCGCCAACCCTAACTTCAGACACACAAAAACCCGCTGTGACTACTGTAAGTTATAAGTAGTACGAATGTATATGGATTCCGAATGGCAGGTACAATGTATTCAGCTGGGTCGAAGTGCGTTCCGGTTGTAATCGGAACTAACTAATAACCACCAACAATAGAATACAAGTATGAATAAGTCTCACTAGTCAGGCATTGGCCATTCTATAATAGACGGACTGAACCTTTTATATGAAGTTTGGAATATGAAATGCAATAATCCATATCCTGACGCAACACTTCAACTACGTTACCACTGTCGGTTGTTGTGTTATCAGATTGTAATTAGGTGGCACGCCAAGGTATAAATCAAGATATAAAACAGTGGGTTACCGTTCTTAAACTGCATGAGTCTTATTCTTTCCGTGCCACTATGAAATGAAAAAAAAGCTTTGCTTTGCATGCATTTAAATAATTCATCCGTCATTTATTTTACGTATACATAATCAACAAAACATTCAAAAGTTATATTATTTAGTATATTTGCAATAGATATAATTTTATTGAAGTTTCATACTATAACGGAATAGGCAAAATTAACAAAACTCCATTCGACACATCTACATATTTTTAGTCTATGATTTTTCAAATGTAATATTCATATTTGCTGGTAGCGCCCTCTACGATGACAACTCTCGGCCGGAGCGGCCAGATTCTCAAGGTCATTGGCGCATGTTACCCCCTTAAACCTCGGTGTCTTCAACTAGCTGACCCAATTGTTTATTTGTATTAGATATGTTATTCAAAATATTGTGCATAACCTATCTAATATAAATAAACAATACAATGCCAGTGAATACTTACTTATTAAATGCAAAAGTACCTAAATAACTTGTTTGAGTTGATTTATGTTATTAAAATAATTACTGTTTTCAGATTCTATATAAGTATCATCTCAGGCTAATGGAACGAGGAACTTACAAGATGCTAGTGGCCACAAATGTGGATTACTACCTATATATCGCAGTCCTCTCACACAAGTTATTCATGTTGTAAATGCAAGGCTAATATTGTAAAAAGGAATTCACGAAGTTTCTACAAAATACAGGAGAGTGGGTGATAGCCGGTTTCATTGTAATGTGTAGTATTTACATAAATATAAGAAAGAATTAATTTAATAAAATATTTAATATTAATTATGTATTGTTTTTTCAACAAATAAAATATTTAAAAAAAGAACTTCATACCTTATTTGGAAACAAACAAACAATAGTTACATAAACTGGTAAAATTTGTTTGTTTACAAAAATAATATTAAAAAAAATATATAACAGGTGAAACCGCAGGAAAAAATCTTACCTATGGAGGGCAAAGTTTAGGATTGTAGAATTCATTAATTCCACAGATTACACCTACATACAAAAAACTACTTATATTAGTATTAACAAACAAACAATTATTATTTACAATAAAACATTTATTAAAAATATTACACAGTTAGTAGACAAATACTTAGATTAGAACTATCTATGTAAACCCCTGTTTTTCTTTAGAAGATAAAAGTCAATAATTCATTTTCTTTCATCATTACACCTGTGTTCATACATTTATTGTGATATTGATAGCATCTAAACACAGCATGTTACAGTTGATGTCATTCTAAGATTATTTCTTATATCGACTTCCAGAGCCCGCAAAACCTGCTATGTTGTAAGAAATCCAGGCTGGTGTGATCGAAACTTTGAGCCATGCTCACCAAAATTTAGGCATGCATCAGTTCTATCGCTACACTGAATTCTTCAATAGCTTTCAGTCAAACTAGCCATTTATAAATTTCTGAGCTGGGGCACTACGATGCAATAGTCGCCGTCCTGTGTTCCTTTACAGCTGTCTCTCAAATGGATTTCCTCCACTGCAACCGCCATCAATATATGAATATATCTCAATGAAGCTGACAAGGACATCCTTCTTATCTTCCCTGTACTAAAATAAATAAATTGTATTAGTTTAGTTCAGTGGTAAATTATACCTACAGTAAAAGATAAAGAATTATCAAAACACAGCTGACCTTAGCTCATCGTTGTTAACTTTTAGTCTGTGACTAAGGTTTTGATGCAATCATAGTAGTATTCAGGATTCATTTTTCCTTGAGTACGGTGTGTGGTATGAGGAGTACGAGCAAGTCCAGTCGCGAGAACATTATGCTTTTCTAACGTTTCAACTCGTTGTTCACTTCACATTTTAAGAAAAAAGTCAACTTATTGCTAATTTTATCGATTGACTATACCATATCCGTTTTCCCAAAAATTTAAATGTAAACACATCGATATACAACAGTTACCTAGACAGGGTATCCAGGTCCTGCATGTGAAATTTCCCCAAATCAGGTTTTATTTTTCCCCAAAAAGATACATTTTTATACAATTTTCCCCAAATTAATTTCGTATCTAATCCTTCCTTAGCTATACCTAATAATTTTATAAAACTAAAAACGAGTTAGTTTCTTAGTTTATTTGTTACGCTTTCACGTATTTGGCTGAATTTTTGTCATATAGAGATAGATGGGAACTTGTACGTTAGAGGCTACTCTTTGGAAAAGAATTATTAAACTGTTCCAGAGGGACAAGAGGAACCAAAATTCACATATCTATACTACTAGTATGAGATGAAACTATAGCGGAGATTATTAAAATAAGATCTCTATCCATCAAAAAACACACCTTCCCCCGCCATTCTGACCATTAGCCATGAGTATTTTATTGTTTTACGTGTGATTCTGAAATATGTTTGATGAAACGATTTAAAATGATATAAACTTTCTGAATTAGACTTTTGTTTCTCCACAAGCTTTCGCCAAGCAAAAATGTGTTCCCCAAAATTTTCCCCATAGTTTTCGTTTCGCCAAAAGTTCCCCGAAGTTTTTATTTTTCCCCAAAATGGGAAAAAACCCCCAATCTGGAGACCCTGTACCTAGACTAGATAGACACTTGGAACGCGACATGACATTGACAATGACAGTCAAAATGTCCTGCGTGATTTTTTGAATTAAAATCAAGCAAAGGTATCAAACACAAATACATATCAAGAAAAAACAATGTATAGTGCATTCCTGTACCTAAAACTGAAAGTATGATGTTCATTGAACCATCTTTTGCATCCAGAAATTTTATTATTGATGGCATTTCCATTAGAATCGTGTTTAAAATAAAAACCGATTTTTACCGAAAAAAACTTTGAGCAGTCCTTAACTCGCCTTAGATAACGGCAGCGAACGGCACGACCTCCAGTACGTCGTCGATCCGAAATGTGATAGAGAATGTGGATTTATGCTCGACGTCGAAATGAAGACTAATTCGACATCGAGCTTGCTGTCGAGCGTAGTCACGATTGGTTACTTTAATGAATTGCATAGCAGATCTCACTAGTATCTCATGCGTAAAAACCTTAGGGTAAGTAGTTATTGCATCTTTTGTAGGTTCAGAAGATGCATCTTAAATTTAGCTCTGAAGTTATCTGTTGTTTTTACAGTACGAATAGGTGGCGGGAGATCATTCCAGCAGCGGGTAGCCGCAAACCTAAAACTGCCCCGAAAGGCTGCTGTCCTGTGTCTTGGCGTACACAAGAGGTAAGCAGAGGCCCTGGTGTTGTAGGGATTGAAATTACGGGAAAATCTAAGCTTATCATATAAATATACAGGCTTCTTGGTTTTAATAACCTCAAAAAGAAGCGAGGCCAGGTGGAGTCTCCTGCGTTCAGACATCTTCATCAGATTACCTCGATTTAGAAACGGGGTGACGTGCGATCGTGGGGGTACGTTAAAGCAGAACCGGGCACAAGCATTTTGTACCCGCTGGATCATCTTTTCAGTTCTTTTGAGCAAACAGGGTCCAAATACTGTATCTGCATAATTCAGTTTAGATAAGATAAGTGACTCTGTTAACAATATACGCATATCAACACTAATATATGGACGAATACATAGCTATAATCAGTATTATGGAGAAGCTTAAAACTACTACAGTAGTGCTTTGGAATGATGTTTGGAGAAAAATAACAATAAAACTGGTGTATAGGTACACTATAACTTGGAGATTTTACTATTTCTACTTCCGCCGTCCATATAGTCATACACTTTGATCAAAACAAGGAACTTACTGGACAGCACACAGATCAAACTTATAGGCCATGGTCCATAACAAACAAGTCAAAGAACAGGGCAGTTCTTTTCTCCAGAAGATGTAGGCTGTGTTTAAAAAGGCAGTAGAAGTGTGATACTGATTAAAAAACATTTTGAAAACTGATTTAGACGTACTCTATAAAAAGATATGAATATTACTTAGGGTGACTTCGGCAGCGCGCCTTTCTGATTTATATGGATTTACAAAGAAGAGCTTCTGCAGCCGCGCTGCAAATTTAGTCACTGGTAAAATTTTAACGTGGATTACATGCTAGCTTTTGACGTTTCGGCAGAATTTTCTGTATAACCCACGTACCTACATATGTACAAACACACTTATATAAACTCGAAAACCTAACCCTCTTTCTGGGGCGGTCGGGTAAAAAGGTGGAAACTCCTTGTAACTTTATAAAATGAATGTTGACCTTTAAATTAATATTGATCTTTGAAGTTAACCTTTACTTAACAACTTTTTTTATTGTCTCATAAACGTAAAAATCCTGACGTATATATAACGACCAATAAAATCGGTAAACCAAAGATATTCAATATAGGCTTTAGAGGGACGTTAGCGAACATAGAGATTACCTCGAAAATTTATTACACGGGTAATAAGTCAGTCGGTCTCGTTACCAAAGAAAATAAGGAAATAAGCCTAATTACATAATACGGTATTGCAAATCGTATTATGGTAAAACTACTAAAAGGGATTGTAGTTGATAAGCGTGAGTAGTTTTTAAATTTACTTTATTACTTTTACTACAAGATTCTTCTAGAATAATGATCAACAGAGGATTGAATAATAAACTGTTGTTCTGTTTATTGTTTATATGAATGTGTGTATTATATGTATGTTTGAATAGTACAACCATAAATACTTCCACAGGCCTCTCTATACACTATATTGCATGTATTTGTGGTAAACAAATAAAATATTCCAATAATATTAATTATTTTGGTAATTAAAACAGTAAATATTTTTTCGTAAATGATATCTTTGTTTAAACAACAGAAACTAATGTGTTTCCAGAAAGTGGTGCGCCTAATGAGGTCAGAAAATTAGACAAGGTATATTTCAATATAATCTTTAGCGCGTTTTGGTTAGAGTCTATTCTTAATTGTTTCAACCACATTGCGTGTTAACTTTTGCAGAGGAAATGAGTTGGTAGTTGCAAATTTTTTCACACGTATCGAGGCATCTATGATTCATATATATACTGAAAAGGTCTTCGGGTCGTGGCATACAAAACTTGAAGTGATGAGATTTTTTATTCAAAAGGCAACTTGGATTCATTTCGTTGTATTGAGTGTTTCACACGTTCTAAAATATACAGTACAAAATCAATTAAGAGTAGAGTAAAATGCAGGTTCGAGTGCGAAATTGTTTGTCACTGTATTTTTTTGGTCTTCCATATCCGAATGAATCAGGTCTCTGGAATGAACTGACTAGAATATAAGGGCGCTTAGAAAGAGTCTCCTCGAATGGCGAAAGGGTTATGTTCGCTGGACGTACCCTGGTCAAAAGATTCTGCCGAACAGCAGAGTGACACAGCAGACTGTCTTTCATTGACACTAGGTATAAGTATATTATTAAGTTACAGAAATATTGCATTTTCCCCTGAATCCTACCAACATATATATTTAAGAATAAACTACCGTATATATTCAAAGTCATAAGCTTTATTTCAAAAGGTAAAAGGTAGGATACTTAAAAAGAAATATGTCGACAATGGAACTATTTACGATATATCTTTGAGTACAAAATTTGTCTGTTTATGTAAATTATTGTCGGTGTGTACATTGTAAACATGGTGGGTAAATAGCGGATGTTTGTCGGGCATTATGAGGTAATTTAGTCTTCGTAGTGCGCATGTGGAAAGTGACTTATAAATGTAAAGTGATACACTGTATTAAACAGCTTTTTATAGTTAAAATAAACTAATCTCAATATCGTTGCACTTTGAAGCCTGATGAAGATAAAAAAACTGTTGCTGAAAGCAAATTGCTTACCAATTATTTTAAATGAAACAAAAAAAAATGGGAAAAAAAAAATGATGGGTTGCCTGGAAGAAATCGCTTATTAGCGATAACACTACCGCCACCAAAGCTAATAGCCCGGTCAATTTAGACATTCGAAGTTACATAAAGTCCCAACAAGCTGAATTTCTGTGAAATTGTTCAAAACATAATTATAAACAATGTCTAGAAGTTCCCCATCATTCCCCTGTAAGGAAAAAAAATTATTCAAGGTCAAAGGTCAAAAAAATGAGTTTTTCGCGATTTTCAGCAAAACGGTAAGTTTTATCATAAAAGTACCTCAGACCAAAATTGTAGATCATAAAATTATCTATAAAAAATGTATCAATACTTTTTTTCTTACGAGCCACCGTTTCTGAGATATAACGATTCAAAAAGATATAAAAGTTGTTATCGTCATAATATGCACACGTTTCCACGCCACCTATGAGGTGTACTTAGCGCGTTTTTTTTAACGTGGTTTCCCCAGTAGGCCTACTCCACGGGTCAGTTGTGATCCTGTTTAATGTAAAACTATTGCATAATAACGGAAATTTTCAAAGATTGGGAAAGATAAAAGCGATGTAAATTAAAAAAAAGTGTTGAAGTTTATTCGTCTTATTCGTAAGTTTCAAATTCTTCTGCTGCTTCTTCTTCATCTTCATTTTGGATGCAAGTAAATTGCGTCAATAGCGATGTATCGCGTGATACTTCGTCGGAGTCAAACGAATCCTCCATTGTTTGTGATTCAATATTAGAGCACGACCGGCCTTGACAATTTGTGCATGCCAAAGAACAAGACAGTCCGACTTTTTTGCAACCACATTTAGCACTGCATCCCTTTTTGCAGTTGCAAAAAATAGTATTCAGCAGTTTTTCCGGCGCAGGTGGAAGTAAACTGAACTTGAACTGGCTCTAATAAATTGTTGACCAACTTCCAACCCCAGTCTGTAGGGTCTAGCTGATAACCAAGCCACACTTGAACTTGGTAGTATACTCGAAAAAGATGTTGGTGAGCAGCAACTGAGGTTGGAGGAAGACAAGCTAATTGAACTTGTTTTTATTTTTAGTATTTTTAACGAAACATGCATATCGATGCTTATCTAAACAGGTAGTTTTTTTAGGAGCTCCGTACATAGAAAGAAGAAAGCGGATGCCGTTGGTAATAACTTCTTGTTGAGTTGAATTACTCTTTTTAAAAACTTCAGCACATTGAGTTAAATCTTGTTTATATATATATTATATAAAATATAACAACTCTAGATGTATATACGTGGCGTACTCAAGCATATTATGACGATAACAACTTTTATAACTTTTTGAATCGTTATTTATTTATTTATTTTATTTTATTTATTGAAAAGGCACAGCAACAGGTTACAGTTCAAATGAGTAAATAACAATGTTATAGCTAAATTTATATAAAACTGTAGCCCTATAAATGCCGCGCACAGCTTATATAATAATTAAATTTATGTTACTATACACTAGGTTTTTAAAGGCACATTATATCTCAGAAACGGTGGCTCGTAAGAAAAAAAGTATTGATACATTTTTCATAGATAATTTTATGATCTACAATTTTTGTCTGAGGTACTTTTATGATAAAACTTACAGTTTTGCTGAAAATCGCGAAAAACTCATTTTTTTTACCTTTGACCTTGAATAAATTTGTTTCCTTACAGGGGAATGATGGGGAACTTCTAGACATTGTTTATAATTATATTTTGAACAATTTCACTGAAATTCAGCTTGTTGGGACTTTATGTAACTTCACTCTCATTTTTTGGTCTAAATTGACCGGACTATAAGGCGCTGTTTCCTTTTTATGTGTTCTGTATTTTGTGTTTGTACTTAAGTGTAAATAATAAATAATATATATAATATCAATAATATATAATAAACATTTGAAAATGTTAAAAAAACGGTTATTCGTTTATATTAGTAGGCCATAAAAATAGCCATCCTGCGCGTTAGGTAGGACTACGAACTTAAACATTTCGAGAATTGAATAATATACATTATTATATCTGTATGAAAAGCAATTATTATTATCCTCTTAAACGTTAATCACTCCCAATAGCCACTAGGAAACACGTCTAGACTAGAAGTTTGCAGAATCTAATCGAAATATTATGGTTCAAAATCCAAAGATAGTTTGTTAATTCTAACAAATTTTACAGAAAATAGTGTTGCTTTCATTGCAACTGGATCATTTCGTCGGTATACTTCATTGCACGGTACTTAAGAGTATTTCCTGACTGTAGCTACAATTATGGTTACATTCTATTTCTGTACATTAACCGTTACAATGAGCACGTCCTTTAATGTGTACGGACCTGTGACACTTAGTGGTTGACTGTCATTAAATTTTATTGGCTAAATGTCCGAATCGTAATTAACCGCACCAACTTTAACGTTTTAAGTTTGACTGATAAATCTAGGTTAAGTTAGTTGGTGCAAGCGGCCCTTATGTAAGATCCAAGTTTTACAGTCAGTGATTCTGTTTCGTTGCGTGTTTATATTGTTGTATGGTAATAAATTATCCTACACAGTAACAATTTTAAGTAGCATCCTACAAGGTAAAAATTATTACACAAGTATAATTCCATTTGATATAAAACAACACGTGAGCACGTGAAAACTCGCGAAGCAATCCATAAATAGGTTAGGTTGAAATTTAAAAATAAAAAGGAGATCACCATAAATAATCATACATATAAGATCATTCGCAATCACAACGACACCAAATCGGCCGGTTGCACAATCACATTAAACTTTAGTTTGATCAGCGTTTCCACTCGTATCGAGCGCGACCAAAGAACGGTTCGTCGACGACCGATCGCCCTGACGTCGTATGCAATACTGCAGCTGTTGTGGTGGTTTGGTCAGACCCACTTCTTTCACCGGCGCTTACACAATAAAACGATTACGTAACACACTTTTGCCTTTCCAATGGTGCAACGAGCGTGTAGCAATTGCTTTTTCGGATGATCAGCGGTTCAAATTGATATGCAAATACGCCGAGAGGCGACTTAAAAAAATAAAACTGGGTGACTGGCTCAGTGTAGCTGACCGGTTCAAGTTTGGAAATGTTTATTTATTGCATAACTTACCGTCGTCGGTATGTATCGTCATTGCTATTTATAGATAAAATGGGCTGTCGCGTAGTTGGACCTACTTCCTTCCGTATGAATACAAGGCAACACAGAATTAGGATACATTCATAACGCATAAGTAATGAAGCATTCTGATGGAATTGTACGAAATAAAAGTTGTTTGCAGTGAGCAATAAAGTCATCAACAACACAGTTATATTGATGCAACCGACAATTTGGAAAAGAAACGTTGTTACGGACCGTTTCCTAGATCTTGAAACGATTGAACAACGAAAATAATTGTTAGTTTTTAACCGACTTCAAAAAAGGAGGAGGTTCTCAATTCATCTGTATATATATATTTTTTTTTTATATATGTTCGCGCATAACTCTGGCAATTATGAACAGATTTGAAAAAATCTTTCTTCCATCCATTCTTTAATCCGTTAATTGGGTCCCATAAAAAAATTATTGCTTACGAATAAGTAGTTCCTGAAAAAACAAGAATGGTGACTGCGCAGTAGAACTGCAGGAAAGCCTATATAGATGACTTTATGTCGCTTTTTACGGACAAAAGTGGTCATAACTCTGACAAATATTTACCAATTTCAATGATTCTTTTTTTATTCGAAAGATTGAACCACTGTAATGAATCTGTATGAATTTTATCATAACCGGCTAAGAACGTACTGGAGGACCATGAACGATGTGGGGGAATTTATCTGGTAAAAACCATAAAACTGATGTTCTCCATTACATTACTCTGACAAATGTAAACCGATTTCGATGATTATTTTTTTATTCGAGAGAGTAAACTACTATGATGATTCCATGCAAATTTCATAACGACCGGATATTTTTTCTGAAGAAACATGAATTATGTAAAACTATGTAGACGATAATGTGATCATAAACTACCTAGATCATTTTACCGTCTTCGATGGTCCAATCATTATTTATGAAAATATCACTAAAAAGTATAAAATAAAATCTTTTAAAAAAAAATTGAACCGACTTCAATATCACTGAAAAGTATAAAATAATTTAAATATTATTGAAGTTGGTGCCAATTATACACAGCAGGTACGCTAAAACCAACTTCTTTAATATTTAAATTTCAGTGATATTGAAGTCGGTTCAATTTTTTTTTAAAAAGATTTTTATATAGCAATCTTTACATAGCTACATATTAGCTTGAAGCTTATTTTAAAAAGGGATAGGAGGAAAGTTGGATTTTTTAAGACACCTTAAATGCATTAAAAAAATTGGTTGGTGAAGATTTTTTTTTATTCCCAGCCCATACATAGTTTAGAGCAAACTTCAGAAACATGTTTGAAGTCGTCATTAGTTAAGGTTACCTACAGTCCATTATATAGTAGAAAAGGGTCTTTTTATTGATTAATATAATCAATAACTATAAAAGTTCCTGGCGATAGCAACATTACTGTAATTTGACTTAGTAAACAGAATATCATTGACACCTGACCTATTTAAGCAGGTAGATCTGCCAAATAAAATTTGGCATTAAGATTATCCGAATGGCCACGAAGCATTGTAAATGTAACATTAAGCAAACATTTCAGCATAGGCGTTTGCTTCTTCCTAGTTAATTCTATCATGACTAAAGTTGTTCTAAGAAACTGGTCTGCGTCGTAACGACTGGTACCGCTTTCTAGCTGCATTGACTGGATATTTAACGAGGAAACTTTAGGTCAATAGATTTGAGGAAAATTTATATTATTTATTGTTATTATAAATGCTTAATCCGGATCGCAAGGTCATCGATGTAACGCCTAAAAATCGGTAAAACCTGTTAGAAAAAAACGTGTCGTCATGGATGGTTTTTGGGGTAATGTGACGGCGACGTCACTTTTAAAACAACGAAAGATAATACGAAGGGATATATTTTTTATATATCCCTAGTTATATAACTGTTAACGCTGATGCAATTTATACAGCTTGATTTAACAAGATTTCATTGGTACTATAGTAAGATGTGATAATATTTGAAGGAAAATATGGCAAAGCGGCATATCGCTAGAAGAACTGATAATCGATGCAAAAGAATGGTTCTCAAGTGCCGACCACGAATCGGAAGACGCAGCTTAGGTATCCCAATAGGTAGACGACATTGTGTGTCTCTCAGGCAACTGTTTTATGCAAATAGACAACTGTCGTTCATTGTGGCGTTCCAAAGGGAGACTTTGTTCAGTAGTCTAGTGTAGTGGACGTCTTCCGTTCATATGATGATTCTGGTGAAGATGGCACAACGGAAATACCAGATTAAAATAGAAGCAGTCCTACCGGCGCGAGGTAACTCTGCCTTCAGAAGATCACAAGTAAATAACTCCACCTTCGGACGATCGCTCATACCTATTGCTGCCGATACAGCGAAACCTCTGAAACAAAGTCATTTTCGTTGTGTTGCTTATAAGCTATCTCGCTTCCATTTCGCTGATTTAAAATAATAAAAAAACACAGTCAAGCAATATTCTCTAGTATCAATTATTTGCTTTATATTTTAGGATTAGGTTAAGTGTTAGCAGGTCCTAGATAACTGCGTTTTTCTAGTGGGTATAGAATTTCGAAAACGAACATGGAACTTTAAAATAAAGATTAACGGGAACACGAAAGTCAGTCGTTGATTTTGCTATACTCCTAGCCGAAGTCATACAAATATCAGTAACAAATATCACGTACAAATACGTTACTTAACAAACCAGAATCTGCAGGCTGTTTGGATTTGCCGAGGACACACTATGATGTTTCAACACAATATCTTCCGTTATATAATGCGTGAAAACCTTACCTTCAATATACTACATTTGTAATATTGAAAGCGTAACTTTGGAAACCTTGATAGTTGATACGGCTGATACTGGTTGCAATTTAGATTTAGAAAAATGGACAGAGTGCAGAGTTTCTTGACCAACATTGATTATTATTAAGATGATCTTGAACTGATCTCTGGTCCACTACACCCACAATAACTGGCCATATAATTTGTATAATTATTTTAATAGAGTATATTTAGAGGCATTTTGTACAACCACTATTTGTCAGTGATACATTCATATTTGCTATGTATATCCAGGTACCACTTAAACGACGAACAATTTAAATAATAGCCCCTCAAGAAGTCACGATCTATGTAATATTGTACTTGCGGTTACTGTTTACATAAAAATCTATACTACATTATAAAGAGGTAGGCCTTTTTTGCGTGACTGACCCAACACCGCAGAGCCGAAACTACCAAAGCTAGGACTACAAAATTTGGACAGGAGATTCATTGTATCGCTTAATCAATCAATAAGAAAGGATTTTTGGAAATTCGAACTCTAAGGGTGTGAAATAGGGGTTGAAAGTTTGTATGGGAAGGGTGTAAAAACATTGTCTTTTTACTTGAAATTTTGCACATAGACTCTTTAACGAAAATAATAAAACACGTGTATCAGCATTTTTCATAATTCGTCAGTTAAGGGTGTAATCTATATTAATAAAAGAGCAGGGTATTTTCTAGGAATCACGATACAGCAAAAACCATATAACGTACAATCTTGAAATTTGGAACCAACATTATTAAAATAGTCTAGGTGAACAATAAGAACGGATTTGTCGAAATTCTATACCTAAGTGGGTCAAATGGGCTCCCAAAGTTTGTATGAAAAAAAAAAAAAATTTCGTTACACGGACATGAAACTTTGTCAGTGTACTAAACAAAAGAAATAAAGAAACACGTGTATCATACTTTTTGAAAATCAACCCTTGTAGGGATTTTAGCATGATTATTGAGTATGAAACGCGGAAAAAAAATTGCATAATGCATTGCTGAAACTTTGCGAATACATTAATCAAATTATAGCAATCCAAGTGCAAATAATCATTTTTTGAAAATCAACTCCTAAAGGGGTCCAATTGGGGTACAAAAATGTTTCTCGACCTAAAGTCATAAGACTTAGTTTATGTATTGCACACAAGAATCTAAGAAACCTATTTCCGGCATTTTTCGGAAAACAACCCCTAAGGTTAGGACCTTAGGGGTTGTTTTTCGGAAAATCCTTCTTTGTGCAATCTTTCCAACCCCTTGATATGTCAAGGGGTTGGAAAGATTGCACAAAGAAGGATTTCCATTTCATGCTATGATGCAGCTAGAGTAACGAAACTCAGTAAATAAACTCAACACAACAATTAAACACACAAATTTTGAGAATTTTTGTAAAATCAACCCTTAAGTGGGTCAAATGGGTTCCCAAAGTTAGTATGGAAAAAAATATCTTTCATCACACGGATATGAGCCACTGGCCTTTTAGAGAAGTTCAGAGTCACACAACGAGCCATGGAGAGAGCTATGCTCGGAGTTTCTTTGCGCGACAGAATCCGAAATGTGGAGATTCGCCGAAGAACCCAGGTCACCGACATAGCTCTCAGAATCTGCAAGTTGAAGTGGCAATGGGCAGGCCACATCGCTCGAAGAACCGATAACCGTTGGGGAAGAAAGGTTCACGAGTGGCGACCACGAACCGGAAGACGCAGCGTAGGCAGGCCTCCCACTAGGTGGACAGACGACATTGTGCACGTCGCAGGTAACCGGTGGATGCAAATAGCCAATTGTCGTTCATTGTGGCGTTCGAAGCGGGAGGCCTATGTTCAGCAGTGGACGTCTTCCGGCTGATGATGATGATGATGACGGATATGAAATATTGTCAATGTACTAAGCCAAAGAAATTAAGAAACATATGTATCACAACTTTGTCAAATTCGACCCGTAAAGGGGTGTTAGCATTTTTGAGTATGAAACGCGGAAAAAAATATCATGATGCATTGATGGAACTTTGCGAATGCATCTATCAAACTAAAGCCACCCATGTGTAACTAATCATTTTTTGAGAAACTACTACTAAAGGGGTCCAATTGGGGTAAAAAGAATTATTTTTGATCTACAGTCACAACACTTACTTATTTACTGCACACAAGAATCTAAGAAACCTATTTCCGGCTTTTTTGAAAAACAGGTCAGGTTAAGGTCATTTAATGGGCTAGGAATGTTTGCACAAAGAAGGATTTCCATTTAATGCTATGATGCAGCTAGAGTAACAAAACTTGGTAAATAAACTAAAAACAACAATTGAATAAACTAGATTTCAATATTTTTGTAAAATCAACCCCAAAGTGGGCCAAATGGGCTCTCAAAGTTTCTATGAAAAAAAGTTTTTTTTCGTCACACGGACGCGAATCTTTGTCAGTGTAAAAGAAATAAAGACACACGTATAACACATAAGCTTTTTGAAATCGACCCTTATAGGGGTTTTAGCAGGGTTTTTGAGTATGAAACGCGGATAAAATTCATACTGCATTGATGAAACTTTGCGAATACATTTATCAAACTAAAGCAATTCATGTGTAAAATCATGTTTTGAAAATCGACTCCTAAAGGGGTCCAATTGGGGTCCAAAAGATGTTTTTCGACCTACATCCATAAGACTTAATATATATACATTGCACACAAGAATCTAAGATACCCCCGGCATTTAGCGAAAAATAACCCCTAAAGTCATATGATGGGGTTGGAAAGTTTACACGTAGAACGATTTCCAATGAATGCTATAATGCAGCTGGAGTAACGAAACACGGCATTTAAACTCAACACAACAATTTAACAAACCAAGTATCAGCATTTTTCAAAAATCAACCCCTAAGTGGGGTCAACTGGATTATCAGTTACTATAGATTTTTTTTTATTTTATCGCATGGACACGAATCTTTGTATCATCAGTACTGATAAAAATAAATTGAGAAACACGTGTATCACATTTTTTTTTAATCAACCCTTGAAGGGGTTTTGGCATGTTTTTTTAGTATCACATGTGGAAAGAGAATATTGATGCACTGATGAAACTTTGTGAATAAATTCATCAAGTTAAAGCAATTTATTTTGAAAATCAACCCCCAACAAGGGTCCAATTGGTTCCAAAACATGTTTTTTGTCCTATAATCACAGAAATTATTATATGCATTGCACCCAAGAATCTAAGAAACCTATTTCTGGCATACTTAGAAAAACAACCGCTAAGGTCGCTTTAATGGGGTTGCAAAGTTTGCATGAAGAAGGATTTTCATTTAAGCTATAATGGTGCTACAGTCACAAAACTCATTAAATAAACTCAACAAAACAACAAACTAATTTTCAGAATTTTTCGAAAATCAACCCCTAAGTGGGTCAAATAGGGTATCAAAGTTTGCAACAAAATATTTTTGAGCACATGGACACGAAAGTTTGTCAGTGTACTCATAAAAATAAGTTGAGAAACACGTCAAATACATTTGTTTTGAAAATCAACCCTTGACGGGGTTTTAGCACAATTTTTGAGTATGAATGCGGAAAAACATTCATACTGCACTGATGCATTCATCCAATTAAATAAATCCATGTGTAAAAAATCATTATTTTAATTAACCCCTAAAAGGGTTTAATTGGGGTCCAAATCATGTTTTTTTTACCCTACGGTCACAAGATTTATTTTATGTATTGCACATAAGAATCTAAGAAACCTGATTCCGGCATTCATCGAAAAACACCTCCTGAAGTCAATCGTATATCAACCCGTGGGATAAATGAGGTATCAAGTTTGTATGTAATTTTTTTTTCTTCGACACGAAACTTATGTCAGTCTACTCATCATAAGAAATTGAGAAACACGTCTAACACATTTGTATTGAAAATCCACCCTTGACGGGGTTTTAGCACGGTGTTTGAGCATGAAACGCGAAAAAAAAATCATACTGCACTGATGACACTTTGCTTTGATGACATGTTTTTAAATTAACCCCTAAAAGCGTTCAATTGAGTTCCAAAAAATATTTTATTCCTACAGTCACACGACATATTTTATGTATTGCATACAAGAATCTAAGAAACCGTTTCCGGCATTCTTCAAAAGATCCCTAAAGTTTGCGTGAAGAAAGATCTCCATTTAATGCTATAATGCAACTATGGTAACGAAACTCAGTGAATGAACTAATTTCCAGCATTTTTTGAAAATTAACCGCTACGGGCATTGATTGGTAAATAGCAATGGGATTACCAAATGGATTCCACTTAACAACCTCATAAGTTTTTAAATGGAATTGCAAAATATGTACAGTATGTTTTAGTTGTATTTAATGCAAACAGCGCAGTAACAGTCATGGTTTTTTTTTTAAATAAAGTATTAAACATTTAAAAATAGGAGCTATGATAGCTTACATAAAAAGAAATAAAGTCTACATACTTGATACCTTCATCAGGGTTACTAAAAGTGTAAACAATATTGAAATCAATCGTCCGAAGATCGGACCAACAATAATAACTAAGAAGACCTGAGGGTGCACCGGCATAATTGTGACATAAGGGCGTTCAACATCTCAGTCCTCCCGTGACCATGGGTGCTGCAAAGCATTAGAAACGTCGGGATAGTAAAATCTAAAAGAAACCGCGATTAAATCCGTAAAAGTAGTTTGATTTCAATAAAAGACAACATTAGTGTAAACAATATTTTATAAAACCCCGATCCATAATTCAAAACACGTTTGAGTAACAAAGTCAACGCGGGCGAAGCCGCCGGCTACAGCTAGTATGAACTAAAAGAGGTACGCCTTTTTCGCGTGACTGACTCAACAACGCAGAGCCGAAACTACCGAAGCTAAGACTACAAAATTTGGACAGAAGGTTCATTTTATAGCCTAGGGAACCAATAAGAAAGAATTTTTGGAAAATCCAACTCTAAGGGTGTAAAATAAGGATTAAAAGTTTGTATGGGGTGGGTGTAAAAACATTGTATTTTGACTTGAATTTGTGTAATTAGACTCTTTACTAAATATAATCAAACACATGTATCAGCATTTATCATAATTCGTTAGTTAAGGGTGTAAATATACTAATATTAAAAAGAGGTGGGGCCTGTTTCGCGTGGGTGACTCAACACCGCAGAGACGAAACTGCCGAAGCTAGGACTACAAAATTTGGACAGGAGGTTCATTTTATGGGTTTACCAATCAATAAGAAAGGATTTTTGGAAATTCGAACTCAAAGGGTGTGAAATAGAGGTTGAGAGGTTGTATGGGATGGGTGTAAAAACAATGTCCTTGGACTTGAAATTTTGAACTTACTCTTTATCAAAAATAATAATACACGTGATCAGCGTTTTTCAGAATCGTTAGTTAAGGTTGTAAAATAGAGGATGAAAGTTTGTATGGGATGGGTGCAAAAACATTGTCTTTTGGCTACAAACTTTGTAATTAGACTCTTTAATAAAAATAATAAGATACGTGTATCAGCGTTTTTCAGAATTCGTCAGTTAAGGGTATAAAATAGGGAATGAAAGTATGTGTGTTAAAAAAACATTTTGTACCTATCTGTCAATTGACCTGCAACTTAGCACGCATACTATTTCTGTTTTTATGAAAATTCATCACTTAGGGCTTTAAAATAAGAATTGAACCTTTGTATGGTGTTTTTTTTTGTTCATTGATTTAATGTATGTATTAAATACATATGAACCACACATACTCTTAATTTAAAAGCACCTTCATCTGAATTAAATTAAGGGATAAGATTTGTATTGTATGATAGGATACCAGCTAACAGTAAGGGATATAAAATAATTGATACGGTTGTGGTGGACCCGCGTGGTGTAGACACGGAAGACACAATACATTAGAGTTTTTTAAATCAATTACAGTTTTTGAATTTATCAATACGTCAAGACTTCCACCTCATAGCCTCAAAATATAGGTAAGGTATCCAAATATTATAATTAGATGAATAATTTTAATCCCCTTAACATGTGCATGTGTGCAATGGAGTAAGATTACAGATTAGATTATAAAAAATTATATTATCGAAACCATTATCCTCATTGGACCAGCTTGGTCAAACTGTGCACATTTCTCACATCCCTTTAATGCCTACAGACAGACCTTTAGCGTCAGTAATTTCCGGTGAAAATTCTCATGTTATTGCTATAGTATATATATAACTATAGTATATACTATATACATACTATACAACCTAAACGAATTTCAAGGTCAAACCATAAAATATTTTGTTGGAGTCGATCTACGAGAAGAATGTTTTCCCATGGATATGGTTGGTCAAATTTTGGACTAGGATTATAGAATAATTTTATGACAGTAGTTGGTTTCTGAAATAGAAACAGCTCAGTGGGCGAGCGCTTGCCTTGGAAACAAGGTGTGCTGGTTCGAACCCCGGCTCAAACCTCTGATTTCTTTATTTAATCACCGAAAGCTGGTAACAATCACACATTAACGATTCGCCTCATTGTGTGATTGTTACCAGCTTTCGGTGAAGAAAAACATCGTGAGGAAACCTGCATGTCTGAGAAAGTAGCTTTCGAATGACGTGTGAAGTCATCCAACACGCACTTGGCCAGCGTGGTGGACTATGGCCTAAGCTTCTACATTTTTAGACGAGGCCCGTGTCCAACAGTGGGACAAAAACAAGGGCTGGTAAAGAAAATAGGTTTCTATGGAGTAACCTAAAGTTTCTTGAAGGTTCTATAGTTTGTGTGTGCCACCTTTCGGCAAGTTGTATATTATTTTTTTTTGAGTTTCTCCTAAGAGGCAAAATAGAGAAGGAAAGTTTGCAATTTGTCCAATTTACGTGAAACTTAGCTAATACTTTTGGTTAATACTCTTCAACAAATTATTTACAACGCGTTATTTTAAATTCAATTTAGAAGGATGTTAAAAGACATCCAAAAATGTTGTAGTTATGGCAAAATTGCTAGGGGAAATTTTATTCTACGAAAATCTACTGTAGGTAAGGTAAGGTATTATTCTTTAAACATATTATAAACTAAACATAACATTTTGCCACCCATGCGAAGCCGGGGCTGGCCGCTAGTATAGAGATAAAGAGGGTAAAACCGTATGTAATAGATGGTTATCTGGGTTATTCCCAATAGAGATGATTCTGTGGCCATCTGTACCGTTGGTCTACCGACGTTGTTGTACAAATCTCACCTTTATTGCTTCGGTGCCGAAGATATGATAGAGTTAGTCGGTATCAAGAATAAATAAGCTTTGGGACTTGAAAAGTTTCAATGGAAACACACTAACGCATGATCAACGCAAAAATTACTAACTAGATGTCAAATATCTTGTTAAGTGCCAATTGGGTTGCATAAAGCGTTTTTAATTTGAAACTATTTTATTTTGATCATCCTGTCAGCACCGACAGGCTGGCTACTATGCGTCTGTGCTTTGTACATTGGCCACTACTAACCCTGCGTCTTAGCACGCCTCTCCATCGAGTCCAAAGCTGCAAGATGGCATTTTACAGCACCAGCCCATATGTGACTACAGTACTCCACACCGACCGGACTTTATATAGCATCAAAAGCTACCCCGGTGTTAAGTACCGACGGACCTTCGCAAGGACACCTAACTTCTTTGGCCTTGGACTCAATGAATGGCCCAAAGTTTTCAACTCCCTTTTCGTTTTCAGAATGTATCCTTGGAATACACCGACCGCCTTCAGTTGTTGGGAGTTGAAAACTTTGGTTGAAACCAAGGTGATCCTTTTGGCGGTGAGTAGAAACGATTTAGTTTTGATCACATTTGCATCAAGAGCACGACAGTTCGGTGAATCCAAAAATTAGGCATTTCCAAGGCAAACAAAACCAAACAATTGAAAAAGACCCAAAATCACAGAGTAATTCCTTGACAAAATTGGTCAACAGTCAGTAAATAAGCTGCTTTAACAAACTAACCTTTCGGCTGAATCAGTAAGCTTAGCATTCATAATAATGTTTATGGTCATAATATTATGTAAAGTATATAAAAGTCATACAGTAGAGTATACTTACGAAACTCTTGATAGCAAATCAAGTTGAAAAGGTCTCAATTTAGTCATTAGATCATCAGGGAAACAATAGTCGAATGTCGTTACAAAGGGACTTTTAACAATTACAGAAAGAGAAATAAGTACGAAAGTAATAATGAAGCCGCCCATTAGTAAAAAATGATTAGACTGATTTGCCTTTCATCCGTTTTAAAAATGATTATTAGAAGTTCTTCTTTAAAGTAATTTGTATAATGAATCTTTATAATTCGTGCGTCATTTTATTAAACTAATTTTAATTTAACTTTTATATTTCTTTACTTTTATGTAAATTGGCTTACATAAAAGTAAAGAAATATAAAAGTTAAATTAAAATCTAACCCCTAAGGAAAACGGCGATGCAAAGATGCAAATAAGTGATGATGACTGGTTGTTAGCTATACGTAGTAAATGGCGACGCAAGTCGCTTTGTCCTAACTGATGGGACGCTCAAAGTTGTCGTCCGATGATAGAATACGCACTCTCCAAAATGCTGCCTGTAAATACTGAGAGGCTTAGCTTGGCCCACTAAACCAGGATCAGGCTTCTTCACTGAGTCTTTTTTATAGAGTAGGTACTTAGTTGAAGGTGGATTGTGGAATTATTTCAAGCAATTCATGTGGACACATAATGCATCCTGTAATATACTGAGAGGCTTAGCTTGGCCAACTGAACCAGAGTCACGCTTCTCCACTGAGTCTTTTTATGTACCTACTTAGTTCATTAATGTTATGTATGTACATATGTTATTTTAACTAAATATCGTGTGTCGGACCCCAACTACACACATCAAAAGTGTCTAGGGATCAACATATATTTTTGCAATAACTTTTCTCCTGATTGATATTAATTAAAATTTTCTTTAAGGATTCATCAAATAAAGTGTTTTCGTTTGTCACAGTAACGATAAACCAAGTCACCTTTGCATTAATAAAGAAATTTGCCATTTTCCTAATAAAGGGATTTTTGACATTTGAACCACTAACACAAAAGTTCGAAAAAAAGACTGAAATAACAGTTTTCTTTAAAATTTTATTGGGTAACTTAAACAATTAATAATCCGTGTTTCTACCGCGAACACTAACAACACAAGAACATCGGTTTGGCATACTCAAAATGAGTTCATCCAAATCACGCTGTGGAATGGCCGCCCATGTTCGTTCCAACAACAAAAAAAGGTCTTCTTGCGACTGGATACCCTCCATATTCGGCAGAGCTCTTCTCTGTAGCATATCCCATGCATGCTCAATCGGGTTCAAGTCTGGCGACTGAGCAGGCCAGGGCAGGACATTGATGTTAGCTGCGGCGAGAGTCTGTCTTACAACTCTTGCGGTGTGCGGTCGTGCATTATCATGCATTAACTGAAATAAGGGACCGATTTGCACTTGTAGAGGAACGATGACGTCTGATACAATCGTCTCAGCATAAATTTGAGCGCTGAGGTTGCCTCTGATCCAAATCAACTCAGTTCTTCCGCCGATCCAAATACCCGCCCATACCATGATGGTTCCACCACTATAAGGATGGACTTCCTGGCAGGATTTTAATCGCTGTTGGCGTCCAGGGGTTCTCCAGTGTCGTATACGTCTTGTATCCGGTCTCATACCAAAACGAGACTCATCAGAAAAGCACACGAAACGCCATTGTTCTTCTGCCCAATTTCTGTGTTCAAGAGCCCATTGATATCGAATCCTACGATTGTGCATTGCTATAGGTGGTACCCGTAACGCTCAAATTTATGCTGAGACGATTGTATCAGACGTCATCGTTCCTCTACAAGTGCAAATCGGTCCCTTATTTCAGTTAATGCATGATAATGCACGACCGCACACCGCAAGAGTTGTAAGACAGACTCTCGCCGCAGCTAACATCAATGTCCTGCCCTGGCCTGCTCAGTCGCCAGACTTGAACCCGATTGAGCATGCATGGGATATGCTACAGAGAAGAGCTCTGCCGAATATGGAGGGTATCCAGTCGCAAGAAGACCTTTTTTTGTTGTTGCAACGAACATGGGCGGCCATTCCACAGCGTGATTTGGATGAACTCATTTTGAGTATGCCAAACCGATGTTCTTGTGTTGTTAGTGTTCGCGGTAGAAACACGGATTATTAATTGTTTAAGTTACCCAATAAAATTTTAAAGAAAACTGTTATTTCAGTCTTTTTTTCGAACTTTTGTGTTAGTGGTTCAAATGTCAAAAATCCCTTTATTAGGAAAATGGCAAATTTCTTTATTAATGCAAAGGTGACTTGGTTTATCGTTACTGTGACAAACGAAAACACTTTATTTGATGAATCCTTAAAGAAAATTTTAATTAATATCAATCAGGAGAAAAGTTATTGCAAAAATATATGTTGATCCCTAGACACTTTTGATGTGTGTAGATATATAGATGTGGTCAAATAGGAGAAACCAGCAAGGCGATAATACCACCAGCATGGGGTTTGATAGATATGTTGGAGATACTTAGGAATGTTTGGCAGTGGATGTCATAAAACTAAGGTTATGATGAACTATCAAAAGAAAATCGACTGCATACCGGTAAAGAAAGTTTAAAACTTTCGGAGGTACCTATCAAAATACACACATCAAAAGTGTCTAGGGATCAACATATATTTTTGCAATAACTTTTCTCCTGATTGATATTAATTAAAATTTTCTTTAAGGATTCATCAAATAAAGTGTTTTCGTTTGTCACAGTAACGATAAACCAAGTCACCTTTGCATTAATAAAGAAATTTGCCATTTTCCTAATAAAGGGATTTTTGACATTTGAACCACTAACACAAAAGTTCGAAAAAAAGACTGAAATAACAGTTTTCTTTAAAATTTTATTGGGTAACTTAAACAATTAATAATCCGTGTTTCTACCGCGAACACTAACAACACAAGAACATCGGTTTGGCATACTCAAAATGAGTTCATCCAAATCACGCTGTGGAATGGCCGCCCATGTTCGTTGCAACAACAAAAAAAGGTCTTCTTGCGACTGGATACCCTCCATATTCGGCAGAGCTCTTCTCTGTAGCATATCCCATGCATGCTCAATCGGGTTCAAGTCTGGCGACTGAGTAGGCCAGGGCAGGACATTGATGTTAGCTGCGGCGAGAGTCTGTCTTACAACTCTTGCGGTGTGCGGTCGTGCATTATCATGCATTAACTGAAATAAGGGACCGATTTGCACTTGTAGAGGAACGATGACGTCTGATACAATCGTCTCAGCATAAATTTGAGCGTTGAGGTTGCCTCTGATCCAAATCAACTCAGTTCTTCCGCCGATCCAAATACCCGCCCATACCATGATGGTTCCACCACTATAAGGATGGACTTCCTGGCAGGATTTTAATCGCTGTTGGCGTCCAGGGGTTCTCCAGTGTCGTATACGTCTTGTATCCGGTCTCATACCAAAACGAGACTCATCAGAAAAGCACACGAAACGCCATTGTTCTTCTGCCCAATTTCTGTGTTCAAGAGCCCATTGATATCGAATCCTACGATTGTGCATTGCTATAGGTGGTACCCGTAGCGGTCTTCGGGAATGAAGGTTCACTTCATGCAAGCGGTTTCTGACTGTTTGGTCGCTAATTAAGTTCCCTGAAGAGTGATGAAGCCTCACGGCTAACATCATGGCAGTTATTGTTGGAGCTCTTCGAGTTAAGATTTGAATATATCGGTCTTGTCTCCGTGTGGTGCAGCGATACCGTCCTCCATGGCGCTCAGCCACGGTACCAGTGCTTCGGTAACGTGTCCAAAGTCGACTGATAACACTCTGACTTGTATTCAGAGCTAAAGCCACAGTACGTTGCCGGGAACCAGCTTCTATCATTCCCACGGCTCTGAGCATTTCTTCCCTGCTTAAATGACGTCGCCGCTCCATAATAACGTTGGTTTTAATCAGTAGTAGGGAAACAGTAGCACTAATAATGTCTTCAATGCGTTGTATGTTTTTATAGGGAAAATATTGACAGCTGATTTTCATCTTTTACTCGAATTTGATTCACAGTTCCTGATTCAAATTATGAAATGCACCAAAAAGGATCCATATAAATTTATAAAATCATAAATTTATTACAAAGCCACATCTCAATCTCAAGAAATCCGCTTAAAAATGCTTGATCCCTAGACACTTTTGATGTGTGTACATCAGAAATAAAAGAACCTAAACCACAAGTCGAGTATACTGTTAGCACTTGCATTATGTTTGGAAAGCATCGTATAAATTTGTATTTCCTGTTCAAAGGTGAAATTGCAATGGAACGCAACGGAATGTCCGAACAACAAAGCCATTGCAAAAAAAAACATTGTGCAAAAAATATAGAAAGCGGTTACAGCGAATTCAATAAAGGTAACAGATTTCAGAAGTCAGTAGACTAGGTGATGGCGAGTTTTTACATTAGAAAGAATCTAAGGAATTAAACAATAGAAAATGGGAAATATTCTAAAATAAATACACAAGGGAACCGTTCGAGCGTTTTTACTAAACAACTCATCGATGACATTTTTTTTAAATTATTATTTTATACAGTGAACAAGGATCCAAATTAACATTTAAAAAATTTCAAGTAAGTACACATATTAGTATAATCATTCGATTTAACATCAGTAATGATAAAAAAATACCAAAAATAATCTTAAATTCAAGGTGCATGTCACAGTTGCAAAATCTAAAAGAAAAACTGTTTTTAAGTCGACAAAAACCTTGGCGTGCGAAAATTCGCAGTTTTAAACGATCGACAAACAATGAAGTAATGCAATTATACGTGTTCGTTCTAATGAAGCCTATTTTTCGTTGGCAGTCCTACTTTCGCGTGTATGTGATGCAACTGATCTTACAAAATGTGGAACGATATCAAACACATCCGATGAGCAATACTGTTAATTATAGACCGTAAGAATCAGTCAGATAATTTAAAGCTTGATAATTGACAGCAGATTCTGATTAACACAAATAATGATGATGATGATGATGATCATAATACAGATTAAGAATTTAATAATCAGCTATTGGCTTAAGAAGCAAGACTTGTGCACAGGCTTATATTTGAAATTTGGAAGTACTTTATATTTTTTTTTTCGTAATCCTTAACTTTATAGAGCATTACATATTTAGTAATTAAAACATTAAGAAACATTTCAAAACTTTTTTTCTAATTACTAAAGTCAATAAAATGTATGTCGTAATATTATTCCACAAGATTAAATATTAAAAATGTGTTAAGTTAAATTAACTGATATGCAATCCTAACCTCAGCACGTTTAAGAACGCCTTTCATAAGTAACTTAGCCAGAAAACCCAAGCGGTTCATAGCTATACTTAAACGGTAAGGCGCTTGTGATGGTGAAGTTAAATATCTCATAGAATATGAACACCATAAGACCAACACACTATTGATATGGTGTTTAACTAAGCTTATCCGAGTACTCGATAAAATCTCAAACAAAGAAACAGTAACAAAGAAAGCTTAACTTTACCGTTGATTCCTAAAATTTGCAGACAAAGATTTACGAATACAAACATTCCGCAAGGTATCAAACTCAAACTCAAAAATCTTTATTTCAAATAGGCTTAACGCTAGCACTTTTGAATGGTCATTTTTTAAAAGCTACCACCGGATCACAACGCGGCCTCAACTGAGATCAAGTATTAAATATATGCTTCCATGGAGACCTATAATCGAAGCTGGCAATAAATTATACGTGAGTCACCGCCATTATAACTCACACCCTTGTCTTATGAGATGAAAGATTGATTAAGAGCCTTTCTATCTTATTTAACTAAAGAACAGTACTGGCAGACATGCAAACATTCCAAGCGAACGAATTCGGTTAGTTAGGCCTGTCCAAATGGCAACGCTGCCCTTCTGGCTTTAAAAGGCGGAAAATGGAAGTCTTTTTAAAAGATTAAAAAAAGACGAGTTTCTTAAGCTGATGTTACAAGGCTAGTTTCCAACCTAGTTATTTATGTAGTCCAACATAAATACAGTGATGATTTGTAAAAAAATAAGTAATTAAAGATTTCATGATGTTCATAATAAAAAAATAGTAACTCATCATAGATTAGAATTAGCTTGTTTAGAATAAGTATGGGTATTTCTAGTAAGGGGTTCACTGCGTAATATTTGCTTTGGGCTACAAACGCGTCTGTATTAACAATGTGTAGATATTGGATATCGCGATTGCGATGCGTGGCGTGCATTGGCATGTACCTACCCAGTCTGGTGCAAAAGAAAACGAGAGGCGGATTAGTATTTAATTCCAAAGTAAAAAAATACATCTCTCGTCGCCAGCAAAGAGACACTTCATAATAGAGCAGCGACAACTTTACTACCCTCAAAATCACAACGCAACTCCAGACTACTGACGTTTTTGGGCCGCGATTGCGACTTTCCGTAGGGTAAAAATACAACGCCAGTCAGGACGCCTTATTTATCTAAAAATTAGGCAGACAGACTTGAAACATAAACCTGTTTTAGAACAACCGTTCGTTGTTCGGGTTTGTTTTTTTTTTTTGGGAATGATAGACGCTGTTGGCCGCAGATGGCCATTACAGCTTCACCGGACAATAGGAGGCGAGCGCTTGAAGCGCTCTAGCCTTAACGGCTGAAGTAGCGACGAGCTCAAGGGCACCTCAGGGAGGCACGGCCTCGGCTTGGGGTGTCGCTTAAGAGAGGGCTGAGTTTACCACCGGTTCACAACGCGCCCCCACTGAGAAGAACCGGCAAGAAACTCAGTGGGGTGATGCATGTGTGACGGGCACAGTAAATGGAGAAAATACTGGCTAAAGTGTAATTCTCGAGCATGAGACGAGCGGCGAGCAGCATTGCAATGGATAGAACCATATTGCAACTGTCTATGTGTGCCCGCCAGTAATCACAAGCCGAACGTCACACACGTCAAGTTGTAAAAACTGCCGATTTTAGGATTAGATTAATAATAACAATATCTTGGGACATTCTACACACGGTCCCATACTAGGCAGAGCCTGTACTATAGAAATCAGACAACTGATACTAATACTTATATACTTTTAAAGAAGTTTGCATTACCTTAGGCCTACGCTATCGATGTTTTATAAATAGATGGACGGACCGGGACGCTTGAACAAACTTCAAACGGGCCAAGTCTTTAACAAAGTGATACCAACTTTGAAAATATAAGAGAGCTTACTTTAATTTGACTGACTTCGGCCGGCTAATCTTAAGCCTTTGGCTGCCGTCGCGTCGGGGCCGCTTATCAATAGAAAAATCCATTGTGTGTCGGACACTTGGCGTGTAACGTGTTAAATCAATGACATAAATTAAACATGAACATGTATGTAACGTATAAAATTACAACTATTTATAAGTTTTTAATTTTCAATGATTATGTTAATATTTATACATACCAAGTGCTCGTAAATCAATATTAACTGTAAGTAGGAAATAATCGCTGGCATTTACTCGTAATTTTAAATATCCAATATTATAAATGACACAAACAAGGCTGACTGTCAAGTAAATAACAACCATAGTACCTCCATGTAAACATTAAATATGTACACTCTTGAAGTTACCCGTGGGGTGACCGGGTAAGAACAGCACCCACCCATCTCCTCCCGTTGGGTGTCCGTAAGAGGCGACTAAAGGAAACCAAGAAGACGGGCAACAGCGTCTTTCTATTGGATGACCTATCACATAGACTGCGATCCCTAAGACGAGACTGCGATGCCACCCCACCCGTACTATATTATATAGTACGTTACTATAGCGTACGTTACTATACGTTACTATAGCCAATTTTACTAGGAATATATTAAATAAAAATAAACAAATATATAAAATGCAGATAAATAATGAGAAATAAATAAATACGTACTAATTGTTTTTAAAAATTTCTCAAAATTACTGTATTTTATATAACTTACAAGAAAGAAATGCTATTTTTTTAATAAGGTGGCAACCCTAATTGCAACCCCTCTCTTCTAAGGGAGGCCTTTGTACAGCAGTGGACTTGTTGAGGCTGCTGATGACGATGATAACTCCTAAAATCCTAAAAAAACAAGTAAGACGAATCAAGAATTTATAATATTAGTATGTTTCATGCCAAACTTAATAAAAAAAATAGTACTCGTAAATGTATTCTTAAAAAATAAATCGTGTTAAGATAAACCGGATGATACAAATGGTGAAGAAAATGTTACTGACAGCTAAGGCTATACTTATCTGAATTAACCACTACATTCATTACGTTAAACCAAACCATTCTATAATTATTCAGGTCATTGTCCTATTCATCCACATAAAACTAGATATAACCGGCTATACAAAATAACCGTGTTGGATTAACAAACATCTTGCAATCAACATCAAGCCAATAACCCTTGCTTCAAGAAAAAAAAATAGTTTAAAAGATAATTCGCCTACTTGTTATACAGAAATCCTCTCACCCAGTGGCACGGATATCAAAGTACGCGATCCACTTTCATATACTAAAACGTGGACCAAAACCCGATCGAGTTCATGACGAACACCTTGAGCAACTTGGACGGTAATGCGACGCAATTTGGAAACATGTAAAAATGTAAATAATTGCTGATATAAATGTACAGCTCAAAACAAGCTGGGCTGCTGATATGATACTATTTATTCATCGAGTAATATCATTCGAAATGGATTACATATGTCTTTAAGTAAATCATATCCTTCTCTTTAGTTAGGCACCCCAGTACGGAGGAAAGTGACACAGTTTCCTTGTAGTTAATAAATATGCAAATTCATAAATATGCTTTCCAATCCACACACAGAGGGATAGTGCCAGCAGTTCAGATTTTATCTGCAATCCATTTGCCCAACAAATATATCTAACTAGCGACCCGCCCCGGCTTCGCACGGGTGTAATTGAGAAAAAAAAGAAGAGAATAATTTAAAGCTACTTACTGCCTTTGATTATAGAATTTCTTGGAATTATTTATCAGTTTGTAGCTGACTTTTCGTAACGCAATATGAACAAATTATGTATAGAAGTGAAGCGTGAAAGGGCTACGTATAGCTGCCTGTCCATGGGCAAAGTACTCAACGCTTAGGTTTAAGCCTGTAACGTTGAATCTCTGAGCTTGTGATTTGTTAATTGTATTTATAATTTTAGAAACTGCAGACGTAAATTGTGCACCCGTACACGTGTACGGGTGCACAATTTGGGTGGATTAAGGACACCATTTCTTTGAAACCAATTTATGGAAGCAATACGGGCTTCCTTGTTCGGTTTCATCGTTAAGACGTAAACGGGGGTCAACCGGGGAATTCTTACCCACTAAAACTCCCGTGGCTATCACATCGGCACATGAGAGGGAAACCTGGGTTCTCGGGTGGGATCTGCACCAGGTGTCCCTGACTGACTGACTCGGACTGACTGAATCCGAGTCAGTCCCGGTCAGTCCCGTCAGTCCCGGTCAGTCCCGGTCAGTCCCGGCCAGTCCCGGTCAGTCCCGGTCAGTCCCGCTCAGTCCCGGTCAGTCCCGCTCAATCCCGCTCAGTCCCGGTCCGTCCCGGTCTGTACCGCTCAGTCCCGGTCAGTCCCGCTCAGTCCCGGTCAGTCCCGCTCAGTCCCGGTCAGTCCCGTTCAGTCCCGCTCAGTCCCGGTCAGTCCCACTCAGTCCCGGTCAGTCCCGCTCAGTCCCGGTCAGTCCCGGTCTGTCCCGCTCAGTCCCAGTCAGTCCCGCTCAGTCCCTCTCAGTCCCGCTCAGTCCTGGTCAGTCCCGCCCAGTCCCGCTCAGTCTGGGTCAGTCCCGCTCAGTCCCGCTCAGTCCCGCTCAGTCCCGGTCAGTCCCGCCCAGTTCCGCTCAGTCCCGGTCAGTCCCGCTCAGTCCCGCTCAGTCCCGCTCAGTCCCGGTCATTCCCGCTCAGTCTCGCTCAGTCCCACTCAGTCCCGGTCAGTCCCGCTCAGTCCCGGTCAGTCTCGCTCAGTCCCACTCAGTCCCGGTCAGTCCCGCTCCGTCCCGGTCTGTCCCGTACCACACCGTACCACGCCGTACTTGATTGTTAACTATGTATCTCTTTAGGTTTAGTCAATGTAAGCTATGTAAGTTTATTTACTTAGATAAAACTTAAAACCTTCAATGAAAAATTATCTAACCGATGGTGAAAATCGCTGCGTGGTTTAGGAGGTGCTATCCGATATAGACAGACTCGGATAGCGACTTTGTTTCACACTATGTAAAGATACTTTGACGTCGTTGGTCCCCAACACCAGCCAACCTATAGAAAAAACCCTGACTGACAGACAGACAATAATTCCAATAAAGTTTTGGCTTTTTAGGGTTCCATACCTAAAAGGTAAAAAAAGAACTCTTATGGTCTGACTTCGTCTGTCTGTCTGTCTGTCACACACCTATATATTTCAGGAACCACTGATGCTATCGATTTGAAACTTTTAATAGTTATAGATCTTATTTACCCACCCCCGTCGCAAATGAAAAAAAAATATTTTTTCTTTTACTTTGTTTATAATGGGGGTCAAAAGGGGTCATCAAAATTTCAAAATGAGACCACTATTTCGAGTGGGGTATCATATGAAAGGGCTTCATTTGCACATCTTAAAACTGTTTTTTATTTTGGCTTATACCACGTAGTTTTTGGCTGATAATCAAAAACGGCAAAAAAAATACCGTTCCCCCCGAACTTATCTCCGAAGTTTGTGGAGGGAAAAATCTGAAATAATTGTGGATAATACATGTCTATCTATATTTTACAGGAAAAATAAAATGATCTTTCTAAGGAGTACAGTTTTTTAGTAATCCTAAAAAAACCTCGACAAACAAACTTAGTTTTGTGGTTTGGTTTTTTTGCCATCTAAGGCGTTACATAAATAGTAAAATTACTTTAATACCTC
This sequence comes from Furcula furcula, assembly GCA_911728495.1. Taxonomy (NCBI): domain Eukaryota; kingdom Metazoa; phylum Arthropoda; class Insecta; order Lepidoptera; family Notodontidae; genus Furcula; species Furcula furcula. The sequence continues at coordinate 19,730,727 of OU452257.1, read as the reverse complement.
CAAAGATGGTATGGAACCCTCGGTGAGCGAGTCCGACTCGCACTTGACCGGCTTTTTTTATATCATACGTACAATAGGTGCATGCACTATATCCTACCCAAACAGACATTTTGAAAATATATTTTCAGTATTTTATTTTGTTATATTTGGGAAACAAACAAATGATACCACTTATTACTAAATATAAGATCCAATAGTACATAAAAATCAATTCAGTTTCCACTAATAACTAAATCATAACATTAGAGAGAAGTTAACTACGTATGCATGATTTTAAATTTAAAAAAATCATTAAATATAAAAAATATATTAGAGATAAAAAGTGCCGGAGTCAATATGAGTTAAATATTTAAAACATCGAATCTTAATATAAATAAAAAAAAATCAAAAATAAAGTTTAATAATACAAAAAAAAAATGCCGCTCAGGGGTAGCGAACCCGGACAGTCCGTACTTAGAGGACGCTTCCGTAACCACTTGGCCAAGGAACTTTTAATTTGTCTTTCGAATTATCGTATCTTATTGTTGTAATATATTTGTACCGCCGTCGGTTGAGTAATAATACTCCTTTTTTACCCTGTTAAGGGATAAATTTAAAAAAATATGAAATACAAATTCAATTAACTTTCTTAACGAAAGTCTGTGCAAAATTTCAAGTCAATAGGACTAAGGAATCGCGTTCTCCCATACAAACTTTGCCCCCCTGTTTCACCCCCTTAGAGATTGAATTTCGCAAAAACCCGTCTTAGTGAGCACCTTTGTCCTAAAAGGAACCCCCATGCAAAATTTGAGACTTCTAGCACTTGTAGTTTCTGAGATTTCGTGATGAGTGGGTTTTTGCTTACTCTTTTATATAATAAGATTCAAAAACTTCAATTGTCCTAATAAACAACAATATTCCAGATATAATTTCGAAAATATGTATTACAAAGTGCACTATTACATTGCCTTATATCCATTACGGACTGATTATAAGATCGATGTCTCAAGATAAAAAATATAAATCGCAGATAACGATATCGCGAACTAGAAATAAAAGATAGTCAACAGAGCCATTCGATATTACGTGTATCCTTTCTTTTAAACACCGTATTTACTACATCACTAGTTTTATTTCTCGTAAGACATAAATAATGAAATAAATAATCCATAGTAAACAGACTAAATAGAAACACAATGCCTGATTCAGCAAGATTTATCCTGTAAATAACATTAACGATAAACGTGCAAAAAAAGAAGCTCTATGAGCCCTAAGGTCATTTAATTGTAAAACAATAGACTAATTTATAAAAATCATTATCACAGTTGGTTTTTTTTGCTAATAATGACATATTTCTAATAGCTCATTTTTCAACAACACGAACAGTTCTCGTAAATAAAAAAATAGGTTAATATTAATAAATCATAAATCATTTATTGTTTGTTAAACATGGGTAAATACATAAAGTTGATAAGTCAAATACAGTGCGTGCATCCATGTTTTACCGAAAGGTGTACAAAACTAGATTCTGTTAGGACGAAAGAAACATTACAATATAAGCTGTTAAGTTTAAAAAATAACAAGATATTGGCTATTCTCTGATTATTCTCTGATACGTCAAAAATAATACTAAATAATATAATGTCCAAATAAAATTGTCAGAATAAAATTAATGTCAAGTTGATAATAATTACAATGGGATATGAAATGTTGTAGAGAGATAAAAATAATAATTGTCAAATTACATGTCACTTAAAAACTCATCTACAGTATAATAACATTTTTTGACTAATAATTGTTTTAACTTTTTCTTCAAATTATTACAAGTCATATTTTTTAATTCACGTGGTAATTTATTATAAATTTGGGATGCCATTCCTAAGAAACTTTTTTGTATTAGCGCTGTATTACATTTACGGTGGCATAGTGTGTCCACATATTGGGCGCGAGTTGCAGCTCCTCGTTTCGACGAATATTTTGTAAATAATTTACCGTTATTTTTGACAAACATTGCAACTTCTAATATATACAAACATGGCACAGTCAGTATCTGTAGAGATTTAAAAAATGGCTTACAACTATCACGCGTCCTCAGACCACACATTGCCCTAATACACCTCTTCTGTGCTTTAAATATGCTTTCTCTATTTGTTGAGTTACCCCAGAAAATTATGCCATACCTTAAGGTTGATCCTACTAAGCCATGATAGGCAGTTAAAATTGTCTCATTATTAACTATTTTAGATAACTTAAATAGTGCATATGCGGATTTATGTAGTCTTTTGGATATACTGTCAATGTGTTCCTTCCAATTAAGTTGTTTATCTATCCATAGACCTAAAAACTTTACAACATTTACTTTTTCTATAATATTTCCATTATATTCCAGATCGAAACTGTGAGTTGATGGTCGTTGACTAAAATGCATTATTTTAGTTTTATTTATATTTATCGTCAGATTATTATTATCAAGCCATTGTATTATGTCATTAAGGGTAGTATATATGTCGTTGTGGTATTCGTCCAAACTATTACACTTGACTAACGCTGTGCTATCATCGGCAAATAGAACCATGGGTTGTCGTACTGCTCTCGGAAGGTCATTTATGTAGACGAGGAATAGAAGTGGTCCTAATACGCTCCCCTGCGGTACTCCGTATTTAATGATTCTCGGTTTTGATAAATGTCTTATTTCCACTTTTGTTTTCGGACATAGGCTGTTGATTTCGGTACATTGTGTTCTGTTGCTCAGATACGAATTAAGCAAATTTAAAATATTACCTCTTATTCCATAATAATGTAGTTTATTAAGTAAGATACTATGGTCAACGTGGTCAAATGCTTTTGTCATGTCAGTATAAATTGCGCAAATTGGAGTTTTTTTATCTACCAAATTCATTACATTATTTATCAGATCATATATTGCCATATTAATGGTTGTATTTTTTCTAAACCCTTTTTGCTCGTCACAAAGTATATTGTACTTAGTGAGATACGCATATACTGATTTATAGATTATCTTCTCAAAAATTTTTGAAAATACCGGTATTTTTGCTATAGGTCTAAAATTTTTCATATTTGTGTTATCACCCTTTTTATGAAGCGGTTTAATGATAGATTTTTTTAGGTCGTCAGGATATATCCCTTCAGAAATACATAGATTCATTGTATGTGTGAGGATGGGAGCAATTATATCACTAACAAATTTTATTGCTTTTGTGGAAATGTCATCATGTCCATGAGTATTTGTATTCTTAAGTAGTTTTATTGCCGTAAGTACGTCATGATCTATAACAGGCTGCATGAACATTGATTGAACGGATCCGCCATCCTGTTTATTGCTTCGCCGAAAGTCAGTTTTAGTATTATTTTCAATTTCATCAATAAAATAATCATTGAATGCATTGGCTATGTCATCTGGCTTTGTAAGGGTCATATTATCTGTCTTTATAGTCAAAATTTGATTTTGTGGTGTGTTTATTTTGTTATTATTTATTATTTGCCAAGAGGCTTTTGATTTATTGCTAGAATTATTTATATAGTAGATATTTTGTGCTTTCTGAGTTAGATTTATTATTTTTCGATACAATTTGGAGTATTTTTTTAGAGCATTTCTATTTTGTGGCGTTGGTTTAAGTCTGTACTTCCAAAGCAAGTTTCTTTGTTTTCTGCTACATTTTTTTATGCCACGGGATAACCATTTTGTTTTTTTATTGGTTTTAATGGTTATGGTCCTAACAGGGAAACACAGCTTATAAAAGAGCGTGAAGGTCTCAATAAATAACTGATAAGCTTTATTTGGATCGTTTTCGTTATAAACCTCATTAAAAGATAACCCACGTAGACAGTTTTTAAATGTGATTAGGTTTTCTGTAGAATAATCCCTCTTTTTTGTTTTCCAATATTTAAGTTGGTATACTTTATTGACGGGTACTTCTAATACTTGGCATGTGTGATCCGAAAGAGCAAGATCAATAACTTTAGCTTCACATTTATCACGCAAGTTATGAGCAAAATTATCAATACACGAGTTGCTAATTAGTCTAGTCGGCTGATGTAACACCAGTTGTAAGTTGTAGTTTGAAAGAAAATATTCAAGCTCCAGTGTAGTGTTATTTCTGCACATTACATTAATATTAAAATCTCCACATAACATAATTTTTACATTTGGTTGTGAGCAAATATTTTTCAATATAGTGTCAAGCTTATCATAAAATATACTTAGATTGCTATGCTTAGGAACTCTATATAAACAAACTATGACGATACGATGAACTATCATTTCTATAGCACAGCACTCAAATATGCCTGGAATAGATTGTTTGGCGACATCTTGAAGCTCTTTCCACTGATATCCTTCTCTGACAAGTATACAAGCTCCGCCTCGCTTTATTCTTCTCGAATAAAATGCTCCTGGGTAAAAATTTGGTATGCGTACAAGATTTTCATGTCCTAGAGGAATGAAGTGTTCTGAAATGCAAACTACATCGATTGGAATCCCCTTTTCTTTTAAGTTTTCTAGTTGAACCACTAACAAATCAGTTTTATTTAGAAGCCCTGCTATATTTTGGTGTAAAATATTCAAGCGATCAGAGAAAAAACTGCGAGGTATCAACCGGCGATGGTTCGCAATCTGTCCCAATAGTTTTGTTGATTTTATCACAGAAATTCAAGTCAGTAATAAGCTGTAGTATATCCGCCATTATAACCCTTAGGCCTGTCATATTCAATGTTCCAAGTCTTTTAGTAAACATATTAGTGTCATAGGATAAATTAAGATTTGAATCCAAGATATACGCATATTTGTGCGTATCTGTGTCCATATATAACAAATTGTTAAACGTCTCTATTCTTGAATTGTACATAACTGCGTAATTATTGCACTTAAAGGTTGGTAGGCATATTATAAAATTAGTGTGATCCAAAGCGTAAAGTTTCTCTTTAATATATGTTCAGGACGACTATAATACGACGAAAGGACAAAATAGTGTTTGTGTTACAGAGTGTTGTGTTTTATAGTAATATATAATTAAGTTTTATAACTCTGCGATAGTTAAGAGCCTAGATTTAATTTCCTAATAAATTATAATATAGTTCTGTGTATAAGCTCACTATCCCGAGGAGGGGTGAGCTGAATCAGTTATAGATAGCCTAGCCTAGGTCTCATAGTACTTGCTATTTGTAATTAGCGTAGGGTAATAGTATAATAGAAGTACCCACATGCCCTAGATGTGCTAAGCACATATATGAACGGCAAATAGCTATTTGCAGCTAGGTCCCAAATCTAGGAACCAACTCAGGACCTAGATCTGGGTCCGCCTTGGTGGGTCTAAGCGCCTAAACAGCACTGATGTACATATTTCCATAGTTATAGGCAGTTGTTCTATCGCATATCATGTTTTCTAGGGTTTTTGCTATGACCTAGGCCCCTAGGTGGTCTAGATCATAGATATACAGATAGTACACATCGCAGGCTACCTATCGGTACTATTTGTGGGCATGTGGATGCTACGGGCAGGGCGCAGGCGAAGTGACAAGCGGCCAAAGCATAGTCGTCGCGCCCCTATTACAGTATTTATCGGCCTGTAGTTCCCTAACAGAAATAGATAGATAAACCCTATGTACACCGTTAGAAAGCTGCTTACACGCACTTTCTAACGGTATAGGTATCATGTATGTGTCTAGAATAGCCTAAGTAGAATAAGTGAAAATGTACAGTTTTGATAATAAAAATTAAACGTTAGTGGCTGCCTCGGTGGGGCTCTCGTTACGGTAAAGTTCCCTGCAAGGATAGTAAATGCGCATTCGGCGCCACTGTCGGTGAACAAGCAAGCGGTCGACGCGGGAACTAAAAGCAAGATATAAATAGAAGAAAAGAATATTCAGTACGAAGAGCGCCACCGTCGAAGCCACTATCAAGCTTGCTATCAAATTGGGAGTTCTTATTTCACGGACACCTTGTAACCAACCTACATTGTAACCAACAGCGTCAACACTCTTCGGCGGGTTCATACCGTACCAGCGATAGCTACAGACACACAGGACGTCAGTGGCTCGTGCATTCGGGTCCGCCCGTCCTGCACATTCGCTGGTCCTACGGAGCCGGATAATCGAAGAACCGGCTGAAGAGCTGAAAATTTGGACTGAAGACTTACAAGATGCCCATAACGCGTTCAAGAGGACGGGCTCCCGAGGCGTGGATGATTGAGGTGGGGGGGGCCCCCACCCCCAGAGAAGAACCGTCCGTTCGCCACGAGCTGCCGCCGCGTTCCCCGTCGACCGTCAGCACCGACCCGCCGCGGCCTGCGACCCCGCGGCGGTCCCCTCCGCCGGCCCCGAGGACTGTTCCAGAGAGACCAGAGCCGCCGAGCCAGAGGAAGGGGAAACATACAGGAAAACATTCAGATGCGACGCTGCGCCCCGCCGACGAAGCACACCGACCGGACGCAGCGACCGTTAGCCGGGAAGAAGAAACCCGGACCGAAGAATCGAAGAGGCCGACCGGCCCACCGAAGTCCCACAGGACTCATCGATCCCAGAAGAGGATACTGAAAGCCCGTGAAGAAATACTGAAACTCAAGTTGGAATTAGCCGAGCTAGCGCTACAGAAGGCTGAAGAGGACTCATCGGAGGACGACTACGATGATGACGGTCACTCCAAGACAGAATTCGTACGTTCCTGGCTGGAAGAAGCACCGGAACCAGAGTCACAGCCACGCCCAGAAGAGGACGAGACCGCCGGGAGGGATGCCGACGCCGCCGACGCCGCGCAGCCCGTTCAGACACTGCCGCTCTGCCCGGAGGACATCGCGCCGGCTCAAGACAGAAGACTTCACGAGCATCGACCGGATCCCGACGCCGCACAGAAGACTGGGGTTCCGGATACAGAAGAACAGAAGTGTGCTGATTCAGTGAAGATCCCGAAGGAAGGCGACGCACTCCGTCCGTTCATCAGCGAACTAACGTCCGCTATCGCCGCGCTCGCCGACCGAAGCAAACCGTTCGAGACGTACGCAGTCACGCCGGTTGCCGCCGCATCGAAGGTCATCATGGACCTGCCAATCTTCAGTGGAGCACACACCGAGTGGTTATCGTTTCGCGCCATATATGACACCACTCGCAGCTACTTCAACGACGTTGAAAATACAGCAAGACTAAGAAGAAGTCTCAAGGGAAGAGCCTTGGAAACAGTTAGCTCGGAACTCATCGGGCACGCGAAGCCGGACGACATTATGAAGGAATTGGAACTACAGTTTGGCCGTCCGGACTCCATCGCTCAAGCGGAAACAGAAAAACTCCGAACTTTGCCGCGCTGCACAGAATCGCCGAAGGACATCTGCACCTTTGCAAGCAGGGTCAGAAGCAGCGTGGTCACACTTCGCGCGTTGAAGAAAGAATATTATCTCATCAATGCCGAGCTACTGCGGTGTCTCACCGAGAAGCTACCGAACTCTCTGCGCGTCCAGTGGTACAAGATGTTCACCGAGAAGTATAATTCAGTTCCGGACTTAGCAAGATACAGCGACTTCGTCACCGAGCAAGCCCGCTACTGCAGCGCCTTCGCACCGCCGGAGCTGATCACCGAACCACGGGCCAGTCTACGGACGACGCCGACGCACAGAGCGCACACCGCAACAGAGAAGCAGACGCCGCGGTGCAGGGTCTGCAACAAGGAGGGGCACGCCATTACAGATTGTGCCAAGTTCAAGGAAGCCGATTCAGATGGAAGGTGGGATCTCGCGAAGAAGCACAGCCTATGCTTTCGCTGTCTGAAGCCAAGATACGCGAAGCATCACTGCAAGATCAGAAGGTGCGAGATCAAGGGATGCAAGAGGACGCACCACCGCCTTCTCCATCACGAAAAGGCGGCGTTGGTAGCGTCCACCGAAGAGAGGAATGCGGAGGAAGCCAGGGAGACAGTCGCCAACGCATGGATGTCGCAGAAGCCTCAAGCCTATCTGAAGATAGTTCCGGTACGAGTCATCGGACCGGCGGGAGAGACCTCGACGTACGCCCTGCTGGACGACGGGTCTACGGTGTCTCTCATCGACGAAGAGATCGCCAAGCAAGTGGGAGCCGAAGGACGTCTGGACCCGCTCAAGATGGAAGCCATCGGGGACATTATCGTCGACACGCCAGAGTCTCGTCGCGTTGCGGTCTCGCTCACGGGGCCGCAAGGACAGCGCGTCAACCTACACGCGCGCACCGTACCAGGACTGCACCTGTCGCCGCAAACCGTGGACCGGAACGACGTCACGGGCTGCGAACACTTAGAAGATCTGCGCGAGAAGCTCGCCTACGAGGGAGCGGTGCCACGAATACTCATCGGGCAAGACAACTGGCACCTGCTTCTCGCCAGCAACGTGCGAAGAGGCCCGCGACATCAGCCGGTAGCTTCGCTCACTCCGCTGGGATGGGTGCTACACGGCGCGCACACCAGAGCATTGGGTCAGCGCGTCCACTTCGTGAACAGATTGACTGCCAGCGAAGACAGCATAGAAGAGCAAATGAGGGAATTTTTCACCATAGAATCTCTCATCGTCAACCCTCGTCGGCCGGCGAACGATCCCGAGAAGAGGGCCGAAGACACGCTCAATAAGCACACACACCAGTTGGAGGACGGACACGTACAGACTGCGCTGCTATGGAAGAAAGAAGACATAACGATGCCAGACAGTTACGGCACCGCTATGAAGGGGCTTGTCTCCACGGAAAAGAAATTGGATCGCAATCCCGACCTGAAGAATAGGTACGGCGAATACATGGATTCGCTCGTACAAAAGGGATACGCAGAGATAGCACCGAAGAACAGCGTACCCGGAAGAACCTGGTACCTGCCCCACTTCGACGTCCACAACCCGATGAAGCCTGAGAAGCTGCGGATCGTACACGACGCCGCCGCAAGATCAACAGGAATGTCTCTCAACGATTACCTGCTCACCGGACCGGACTTGCTGCAATCACTGCCAGGAGTGATGATGAGATTCCGCCGACACCCCGTCGCAGTCTCGGCGGACATAGCTGAAATGTTCATGCAAGTCAAAGTGAGACCAGAAGACAGAGACGCGCTCAGGTACCTGTGGAGAGGACACCGGCGGGAGGGAGCCCCGCAAGAATATAGGATGACGTCGATAATTTTCGGCGCAGCAAGCTCACCGTGCACCGCCATCTTCGCCAAGAACTGGAATGCACAGAAACATGCCAGCAAGCATCCGGAGGCGGTTGAAGCAATCGTCCATAATCACTACATGGACGACTATCTCGACAGTTTTCGTACAGAAGAGGACGCTGTGCGAATAGCGAAAACAGTACGTGATATACATCGAGAAGCACACTTCGAGTTACGAAAATGGGTCTCCAATTCAGAAGACGTCAAGAAGACGCTGGAACCAGAACGGGACGCAGTCAACATAGTCAGTATAGGCTGCAAATCGACAGAAGAGAAAATTCTGGGACTGATCTGGAAGCCGGAAAAGGATGAACTGAGCTTCAATCTAAAGCTAGCACGTCTACCAGAAGACATACTGCACAGAGTCGCGCCGACCAAGAGAGAAGCCCTCAAGATCGTGATGTCGCTATACGATCCCCTCGGCCTCGCCTCACCGGTCACAATACGGGCCAAACAAATACTGCAAGAAGCCTGGAGAAGAGGAATCGGATGGGATCAACAGTTAGACGAAGACCTGGCGCATCAATGGAAGGAATGGGTCGAGCACCTCAAGAATCTCAAGACCGTCAGTCTGCCGAGAAGCTATCCCGGATACACAGACGCAGAATCTCTCCAAGTACACGTATTCACCGATGCCAGTGAAGCCGCCTACGCTGCTGCCGTCTACTGGAGGACGACTTCGCCCGACGGAACACCGCACATCAGCCTGGTCATCGCCAAGGCGAGGGTGGCGCCGCTCAAGACCACGTCAATTCCACGTCTTGAGTTGCAAGCCGCCGTGATGGGAAGTAGACTGGCTGCTGCCGTCGTGCAAGAACACCGGGCGAAACCAGAGTCGGTAACATACTGGACCGACAGCAAGACCGTTCTCACGTGGCTTCGAAGCGGCGCGCGGTCGTACAAACCGTTCGTCGCTCATCGCGTGGCCGCCATAGAAGAGCACAGCAGGGTGACGGACTGGCGCTGGGTGCCGTCCAAAATGAACGTCGCCGACGTCGCTACCCGCGACGTGCCGCCGAACTTCAACGCCGGACACGAATGGTACCGGGGCCCGACGTTTTTGTATGAAGATCCGTCACAATGGCCGAACGAGAGACCAAGCATCAACGAACCAACGGGAGAAGAGAAGACTCTGACAGTAACAGAAGCTCGCAGCGCACCGAAACACAGAGAAGTCATTCCCGATCCGCACAGATTTTCGAAGTGGGAACGATTACTGCGGGCCACGGCAAGAGCGCTTCAATTTATAGCACTGTGTCGAAAAACCACAGCGAAAACGTGCTACAAAAGGGCCAGAAAGAATCCGGAACAAGATCCCGACTGGAGACGGCAGAAGAGGACTCAGAAGACCTGCAGACCTCCACAGAAGACAGTCACCACTCGAAGATTCGTCACGTTACCGGCCGAATTCCTAAGGGAAGCAGAAGTACTACTGATCCGCGTAGTACAAGAAGAGTCCTTCGGACGGGAAATCAATGACCTCCGGAAGGGCAACAGTATCGCCATCGACAGTCGCCTGAGATCGCTGCCGATAGAACTCCGCAACGACGACATCATCACGCTCAGAAGTCGCATCGCCGCTGCTGAAGATGTAACAGAAGAGACGAAAAGACCGCCCGTGCTAGACGGCGATCACCACATCACGCAGCTCTATATCGACTGGACGCACCGCGATCTACACCACAGTGGAACAGAAATGATCGTGAACGAGGTGCGCCAGCACTATTGGATAGTGCGACTTCGACCCGTCACGAAAAGCATCGTGAACCGTTGCTTGAGATGTCGCATACGACGAGCACAACCTCCAGTGCCGTCCACCGGCGACCACCCGAAGACACGACTGGCACATCACCAGAGACCGTTCACATTCACCGGTCTGGATTACTTCGGACCGTTCTCCGTCACCGTCGGTCGTCAACACCAGAAGAGATACGTGGCCCTCTTCACCTGCCTCACCACACGGGCCGTACACCTCGAAGTCGCGGCCAGCCTCAGCGCGGACTCCGCCGTGCTCGCGCTGCGAAGGTTCGCGGCGCGCCGCGGGTGCCCCGCGGAGATCTACTCCGACAATGGCACCAACATGCACGGCGCGGACAGGGAGCTGCGCGACGCACTCGCCGAGGAAGCCGGCCGTCGTGGGATGGCGTGGCGCTTCATAACGCCCTCAGCGCCCTTCATGGGAGGCGCCTGGGAGCGTCTCGTTCGCTGTGTCAAGACCACACTGAACACAGTACTACAGGAGAAGCACCCGCAAGAAGAGGTTCTGGCCACGCTGCTCTGCGAGGCCGAATACACAGTCAACAGCAGACCACTGACGCACGTATCAGTGGACACCGGGGACGACGAAGCCATCACGCCCAATCACCTGCTGCTCGGGGGGTCGGCGCGGCTGCCGACACCCGGGACGTTCGACGAGAGCGACCTAGACAGCAAGAAGCAATGGCGACGCTCGCAAGCGCTCGCCGACATGTTCTGGCGACGCTGGGTGCGCGAGTACCTGCCCGAGCTACAGTACCGGCGGGAGCCCCACGGGAGGGGTCCCAGTCTCCAGGTGGGCGATCCCGTCCTGATCGCCGACGGACAGCTGCCGCGCAACACTTGGCCGCGCGGGAGGGTCGAGGCAATCTACCCCGGAGCCGACGGAGAAGTCCGCACTGTGGAGGTGCGCACTGCGGGGGGCATCTTAAAACGCCCCACGAAGAAGATCGTGCCACTACCGAAATAGAAGCGTCGAGAGCGCCGGAAGCGTCGCCCTTCACCGGAAGAGGATGCAGCATCGCTCCGGCCCGTCGCGCTGCAGCACGGCGGGAGAGATGTTCAGGACGACTATAATACGACGAAAGGACAAAATAGTGTTTGTGTTACAGAGTGTTGTGTTTTATAGTAATATATAATTAAGTTTTATAACTCTGCGATAGTTAAGAGCCTAGATTTAATTTCCTAATAAATTATAATATAGTTCTGTGTATAAGCTCACTATCCCGAGGAGGGGTGAGCTGAATCAGTTATAGATAGCCTAGCCTAGGTCTCATAGTACTTGCTATTTGTAATTAGCGTAGGGTAATAGTATAATAGAAGTACCCACATGCCCTAGATGTGCTAAGCACATATATGAACGGCAAATAGCTATTTGCAGCTAGGTCCCAAATCTAGGAACCAACTCAGGACCTAGATCTGGGTCCGCCTTGGTGGGTCTAAGCGCCTAAACAGCACTGATGTACATATTTCCATAGTTATAGGCAGTTGTTCTATCGCATATCATGTTTTCTAGGGTTTTTGCTATGACCTAGGCCCCTAGGTGGTCTAGATCATAGATATACAGATAGTACACATCGCAGGCTACCTATCGGTACTATTTGTGGGCATGTGGATGCTACGGGCAGCAGTGGCGTGCAGTCCATATAGGCAAAAAGTGTTTGCCTACCCTGTGATTTCCGGAACAATACATGATAACAAAAATAATTTATCTGCTCAATAACATTTTGTTTTGAATTATTTCATCATTATAAATAAGCAAAAGCTCGCGAAAAACGGGCATTAAACTATTCCTAGTTCCTAGGTACGCGGAGATTTAAATTTCCCGCGCGCCAAACCGTGAGGTCCGCTAATCAAAATTTTAAGATTTTAAGATCGAAACTCTTAATTCCCACACATTCACAGATTTTTTTCTAACAAACTTACACACACCAGTAGGCACGCCGACGATTCCAACAGTATAAATGTCACGCACACCATGCAAAAATAGACAGTGCCTCTCGGGTGTGCTCGGGTCTGCTCGGGTGCTCTCGGCAGCAATGACGACCTTGGAGGAAGGACTAAAGAAATGTTGACCAATAGCAGCTCAATCTTAGCCCAATGCATCGAACGGGATCGGGATCGGGATGCGAGAATGGGTGCTCGATGAATGAAAAATACTACAAATTATAAAATACCTAGTTTGTTCAAACTTCAAGATTTCATAATGACATCCATTTTTTGTTGGTTTTTATTCTATATTTTTTTATTATACGATTGATAACGATTGTTTTCGGTGCAGTATGTGTTGTGTTTCCAAATTATAAAACTTACTTAGTAGAAAATGGAAGTGGTAACGTGTGATTGATGTTCTGGCCAAGTGTGTATAGAAAAATTAAAAATTCACGCGTTTTCGACACGATAAATAATCTAAAATATTTAGATTTAAAGTATATTTACAATCGGTTAGCCAGCTGGAAACATAGAATCTAAATATCATTTAATTTTTTGATATTTTAAGGTGGCATATTTATAATCATCTTAATGTATGTGTACAAGCAAGACGAGTAACTCGCAGTCATATTTGTAAGTTTTTTTTACTTTAATATTGTTATTATTATATTATTATTGTTTTTATTGACTGTGTAGTATGTCTGGTTCTTTAAGACGCTCTGCGGCCTAAATGGCTGGATGGATTTTAACCTCTTGAGTAATAGTGTTCTGTGATTTTAACGTAGGTAGGTACTTCCTACGTGTCGTCTTAGTAGTGGAAGTGAAATAGAATATATATTTATTCGAAATAAAAACATAAGTATTAGGTACTCATCAAATGTTTTGTGTTCACATCATTCATTAATATCAATTTAGGTCCCCGTGGGGTGTCCGGGTAAGAATAGCACCCAACCATCTCCTTCCGTTGGGTGTCCGTAAAAGGCGATAAAGGGAAAACGAGAAGACGGGCAGCAGCGTCTTTTTATTGGATTACCTACCACCTCTACTGCGATCCCCAAGCCGCCTGCCAAGCGTGGGGATTATGGCAACCCCTCCGTTCTAAGGGGGAGGCCTTTGCTCAGCAGTGGACGTTTCGGCTACTGATGAGGTTGAAGTCACTTTTTGCCTACCCTGTCATATAACCCAGTGCACGCCACTGACGGGCAGGGCGCAGGCGAAGTGACAAGCGGCCAAAGCATAGTCGTCGCGCCCCTATTACAGTATTTATCGGCCTGTAGTTCCCTAACAGAAATAGATAGATAAACCCTATGTACACCGTTAGAAAGCTGCTTACACGCACTTTCTAACGGTATAGGTATCATGTATGTGTCTAGAATAGCCTAAGTAGAATAAGTGAAAATGTACAGTTTTGATAATAAAAATTAAACGTTAGTGGCTGCCTCGGTGGGGCTCTCGTTACGGTAAAGTTCCCTGCAAGGATAGTAAATGCGCATTCGGCGCCACTGTCGGTGAACAAGCAAGCGGTCGACGCGGGAACTAAAAGCAAGATATAAATAGAAGAAAAGAATATTCAGTACGAAGAGCGCCACCGTCGAAGCCACTATCAAGCTTGCTATCAAATTGGGAGTTCTTATTTCACGGACACCTTGTAACCAACCTACATTGTAACCAACAGCGTCAACACTCTTCGGCGGGTTCATACCGTACCAGCGATAGCTACAGACACACAGGACGTCAGTGGCTCGTGCATTCGGGTCCGCCCGTCCTGCACAATATAATAGACCAATTCCACATAACAATTAGTTCTTTTGAAGTCATATTCACCGATGAAAATAATACAGTAGTCTGATCGCGTAAAATGTTCGATTTTTCCCTCTATGCCATCTAGAATGTGCTTTATTCCACATCCAGGCTTCCTATAGTGACATACATCATATTTATCTAGGTCAGTTCCAGCAATTACGGAGTGAATGTTGTTTTTGGTTTCGCTGCTTAATATACATATTTTGTTCTTTACGACGCTATTACGTGTGTGAACTTCGTTCAAGTGTCCATCCCTATTTCCTGATATTGATGGTGTTTTTATGTGATTGGATTTAGGTAAAGTATCTGTCTGCGTCTGTTTGTCACTTACATGTCTATTTTTCTTCGGAGTATCAGTATTAGGTATTTCCATTACGTGTAAGCTACTTACAGCAGTGTTCTGAGGGGAAACATTATTATGATTGAGATTTTCGACTATTTTTTGGCGTCTTTTTTTTGATATCGGTGTAGTGTTCTGGGTGAAGTCACCCAGACTCAGTTTTTTATACATATCAAGTTTCGAAGCGTATCTCCCAATTTCAGTTTTTAAATTATAATTCTCAGAGTTTAAATTCTCGATTTCTTGATTAGCAATTTTCAAGTCCTCTTGTAGCTTTATTATCGTATTTTGTAGTTCTTTGTCAATATTCTGTTCATATAATGAGGAATCCGGTAGACTTAACATTGTAGCATCTAGTAGTGAGGTATTTGAAGTTTCAATTAATGTAGATATATCGTTATAGGACATAGTTCTTTGGTTTTGTCGTAGTGTGACATGTTGTTTAAACTCATCTTCCATTATGTTCCCTTTTTGTAAATTATCGGTATCATAAAAAGCGAAGTGCAGCTGCAAGGATTCGATACCCCAACCCGCCGTGCGTACGTACTATGAGCGGGCGCCTTAACCGCTAGACTACCAAGTCACTATCAGTTATTGTGAAAATAATGATATACTTTTTGACACCGTGTAATGTTCGAATGCAGTCGGGCGTCATCGGTAAACAAACAATTCAAACACTAATCAGCTGACGGTTATTTTTCACATATTGTATATTTTTTGCAAGATACGCACTGTTTTTTATGGATTTTCACTTTAAATCACAAATTGTTCACTTTTAAACACTGGCAAGTAAAGTATTATTGATATAGCAGATATTTTAATGCACTTTTGTTACAGTTCTTCGTTTCTTACACATCGTTAGTTTACATTAAAATAAAATTGTGATTCAGTCCTTTACGCTGCTGCTAACAATACCACTGATTATTTATGTTAAAGTAATGTGTTTTCACACTATATTATGACTAAATATTAAAAGATATAATTTTAAAGTTATAATTAATACAGAGCTGATGTTTGGCATGTGAACGCCCTCTGGCGAAATAAAAAATCATATTGTTTTGCATTGCCTTAGTGAGTGAGGAATTTTCCAAGACATTACTTAGGAGATGTGTGTGAACGTTTTTGTTAGCATATCGGACCGAATCTGATCAAGTTGAATGGAGATGGATCGTGTTATGTCGAGTTTGATTTTATGAGTATAACGCGGAAATTACCTACCTACTGGCTGCGTGCGAAGCCGCGGGTACAGCTAGTTTTTTTTATAAAATTAAAACCATTAGACAGCTAGGCCCAGACATATTATGCAAATTCCTTGAAAAGACCTGATGCTAGAAGCTTTAGAAAAAAGAAAAAGAAAATATATTAGTCATACAGCTTGTCATTGTTGACATGATAGGCGTAAAAATAATAATTCGTTCTGATCAATTTCCAACTGATTATATGAATTTGAAAGTTGTTTTGCTAGTTAGAATTTATCGGTGTCTTTCTACCATTAGTCTTATCTGAAATATAGAGACCTACCATTAACCCAGAAAGTGGTAAACAAGCTAGCCAGGGCTAGATTTTAGATCGGACGGCGAGAGTTCCTGTTTTTGAACAGAACTGGGTGCATTGCGTAAACGCTTTCGCCACGATTTCTCCTCGACGTAGCTTAGAGTTGTTGCAGTGTTTAGGGCTGAGGCTGAGGTCCTTTGGCAAATCATGACTTCTGATGAAGGTGTCCATCCAAAATTGGTCCTACTGCAGAGTAAAAACAAAATATAATAACATTACCTATTATGTAAACATTTCTATTTAGAATCTATTATGGAATGTTTTCCAATGCGTTTAAATCACAATCAAGGTTCGCGCAGTTTTTAAACAATGTTTAGAAAATGGGTCGAAGGAAGGCATACAATAAAATATGACTACATTTTGATTTAAAAGTTGGTTACATTCGTTGCTACCGACACTACTTAATAATATATATCTTATCTCTTCTATTCTTGTTTATAGACTTCTCCCTTCTTCATTCTTGTTTATAGTGCTATCTCCTACCAAAGGTTGGCGACCATCATGGCAATTCTTATTTTGTCAAATGCTGCTCTAAACAGTGAACTTCGTGCTCAATGCAATCCACTGTCTTAAATTTTAGAGCCAAGATGTTCTTCGTCGACCGGATCTTCAGCGTTCTTGTACTTTATAGATACTAATTAAGTCAAACTAAAGCAAGTTTGCAAACATTTTGCTTCCCCTTACTTAACATGATATCAAGAACTTGGAAAATAAACAAAAAATTATATAAAAGATACAATACTTGTTGTAGATAGGTTATCCGATGAAGCAGACTGGGGTTCCTCTGTTAAACAAGCGATCAATATTGCGCAAAAAATTGCTTTCAATAGAAAACGAAATCATTATTATTTAGCACTTTTTATTACATGTCATTGGCCGCTGTTTAATAGTTTTTAATTTTAACTTTTAAAAGTTAAATTGCTTACAAACATCATATCATAGCTGTGAAGATATAGTACATTAACTGAAAATATACATTTTGTATTGAAATTAACTAAATATAGTAAATGATACGATTGTATGATACATTGCCATAATTTGTAGTTGAATTTTTAATTACTAAATAAAGTAAATATTATTTGATATTACATTTTTTAACTTAATATACCTATGGGGTGTTTTTTTTTTTTTGGGAATGATAGACGCTGTTAACCGCAGATGGCTATTGCAGCTTCACCGGACAATAGGAGGCGAGCGCTTGAAGCGCTCTAGCCTTTACGGCAGAAGTAGCGACGAGCACAAGGGCACCTCAGGGAGGCACGGCCTCGGCTTGGGCTGTCGCTTAAGAGAGGGCTGAGTTTACCACCGGTACCACAACGCGCCCCCACTAAGAAGAACCGGCAAGAAACTCAGTGGGGTGATGCACGTCGTTGCGGTCGCATACGTGTCTGATAGCTAGTGTAGCATACGGTTGTCGGGGAGGGGTCGGCGCATCCCGGTCCAATAGGACCGTCATGGGGTCAGGAGGGTCGAGCAGTACGTGCCGTGGTCTGCGGCGCGAGTCAGAAGGACTAGCGGCGTAATCGGCGGCGGCGCGGATTAAACAGTTCGCGTGACGGGACGCGGATTCAAAGTAGCGTTTCGACGCTTCTTTGAGGAACTTACGAAGGGGATCTAATTTGAAATCGGAATGCAGATCTACGTTCCGCATGTACCACGGGGCACCGACGGCGCGACGGAGGAATCGATTCTGGATAACCTGGAGGCTATCGATACGGGTGCGGGCGGCGTGTGCGAAAACTACACTCGCGTAAGTCATGATAGGGCGAATGCAAGCTTTGTATAATGTCAACTTATTTCTAAGCGACATTTTACTCCGCTTGCAGAGAAGGGGATACAGGCGACCTAATACGAAAGCCGCTCGATTGCGGACGGACCTAATGTGCGGGCCGAAAGTCATGCGGGAGTCCAAGGTGACTCCGAGGTACTTAACCTTCCTAGTCCAAGGGATAGGGCGATTGAATATGATCCCCTTTATTCAGCATTGGACGACTTTTAGCTGCTGATGCTGATTTACTTAATTTAATTTTAACACTTCATAATCAGCCTATATCAGTCCACTGCTGGATATAGGACAATTTCAATAATTATTGAGCAAAAATGGTACAGCAATATTTATTGTTTCGATCTATACAATCTTATCGATATTATAATCTATTTGTTATGACTAGCCTAGTTTAGACCAACGATAAACACCTATGTCATATTTTATATCTTTCTAAGCAAGTCTAGTTTTAGCAATTTATGACTTATCTCGCCATATAACAAATTACCATCAACGGTTGTTTTAGCGAACGTTTTCCTTGTGAGTTTGATTAGAAACAAGTTTATCGGTCGTAGAGTCATTATCATTATTTTTTCAATTAAATTTTGTGATTGCACTAATCGTGTTGTTCGAAGGGGCACTTCAGAAAGATGTTTTCTTAAAATACTAGGTACTTCCTAGTACGAAAATGTTATGTTAATTTTCACCTGATTCATTAAATTTCCAAACCGTATCTCTTAAATTTAATATGTTTTTGTAGAACGGTATACTTTCTAGGCATGACCGAGAAGTCTGACCGAAATCAATAACAGTGTTACAAATTGACTAGACGTCGTCGTCGCCGCCCACGTTGCAAAGACCTACGATGAATCACGTGTTTCTCAAACCCCGAACGTATACAAGTAAATGCCTAAGAAGAATAGAGGTCACGTTAATTTGGTACAACCCACTCGGCAAAACTTTGCCTATTGTAAAACGATTTCACTACGGGCCGTTCGCAGTGAAAGTGCTAAACTGTACAATACCGGAGTTAATTAACAATTGCTGAATAATTTGCGTTCGCAGAAGGATTAAACAGTATCGCATACGGAAAGCGAAAATAACAAACGCGTGACACACCTTCGAGGAATGCGTAGACATTGTTTATACAGTAAGAAAAATGTGTAGATCAACATATTGAAACGAAACACATATGGACATGTATGAGTTTTTCAAGACAGCGGATCTAGGTTTTTAATTAGCCAGAACATACAATTTTTGAGTATTAAACTATAAATGAATTTGAATTACAGCAATAAAATAGCAGCGCGTGTATGCTTAAAAAATTGCTATAAAAATATTTGAGATTACCATTTTAGAACCGTAAATTTAGAAATGTAAATGAAATCGAATTTATTTATAAACACGGCTTAATTCAGGTTTGATAAGTCCACATAATTTGATCTTTTGTGTCGACTTGTTAGCCAAAAGTCTATACAGTCTTAAGACAACATTAATTGCAAAGTTTCTCAGACAGAAGCTTTAGGTCTTAGTTTCAATAATTGCGATGACAGCTTCAAAATAATTTAACTTTTAAATCTACGTTATAAATGTAGGGTTCCCAGAGGTCCTAATTTAAAGCCCTCTACGAGTTTTAGTTCGAGAACTTTAGTATCTACAACAACAGTAGACGATGACTAGACTAGGTTAAAGAAAATACATACGCGATGAATTGGGAACCCCCTCTTTTTGAAGTAGGTTAATAGATGTACCGAAACGTTTGTTAATCGTGATAGCGCCCTTGACTGATTGATTCGCAACCTACGTCAAAAACAAAAAACTTGTTTGCGTAAAGATTGCTGTTATGCCAGTTATTATATTATTATTATTTTCCTTCTCGTTTATATTCTCAGAAAGGGTTAACAGGATGTGCTGCGTCGTTATGTCATGACGACAACGTATCGACACTATATTTTTATTTATAATGTTTAATTTGACGAATAGTTTCGCATAAACTCTTATTACGGAATCCATAGATTCCGTAGGCACTTCAAATGTTGTCTTTTTACTTGTGGCTAATCTCTGTAGTTATTTAAACCTACTTTCTATGGTCATCGCGATGTTTCTTGCCTAAGCATCGTTGTGACCACTCCGTTGTGAAGAATTGAAAAAATATTGCTGGCACTCTTGCTGGCAGAAGAAAATCTGTCACTGCGCTGGAGCGGTATTCACATATTTAGCCAAGACTATTCTTACAAATGTAATCTACGACTTTTTATATGTAATTGTGCCGACAGTAAGCATACCAGCGCCCAAATTGGGCCATTTCCGTCAGTGCTTGAGTACGTGGGAAACGACATTGACCGCTATTTAATTAATTATCTTTTGTTAAGACTAAAATGTGTGAATGAATTATGTTTAATGTCATTCAACATGGTAACAGCTTGGTACGTGATAAATATGGAGTGCTTATAAGTCAATGTTTAGCAGGTAAGATTTTGTTTGCAGATTCATGCTGTTGTATTTAAGTGTTCTAAATGTTACATAATAATATTAATAAATTTTCAATAGCATATCAAAATCTATGCTCCTACGCAGCCCTCATCCCACGAATCCGGCAAATTCTGACCCCCTTCACTAACCTGACAAAAACCTGGCTCCGTGCCCGACTGTAAAAGTAAAGGATGAGAAAATTATAGCCAAGCATGGTGCTTACCATCCAGGCGAACGTTCTGCTTGTCTAGTCAGCAATTTAATAAAAAAAGAATAACAGCTGTCTGTGAAAACACTTGGAGACAGTTATGAACTGTCAGCCATATACGCACAAAGCCACGGTATTATGAATGCAATATGTATAATAATTTTAGCAGAGTGATTGAGGTCATTACTTATTCATCACGATTCCATTAGAGATAAGGTAAGCTACATAACGCAATGCAAGATTATTTCATGAATACAATAAATATTTCTTAACACCAATTATGAATGATGTAATAGTAAGTAAACATTGCTAGTGACCAATCAAGTTTAAGCATTTCGAATGATACAGAACGATTATTCGATTAATGCATGGAATATCGATTAAACGACGAATCATAATGACTTGCAAACCATATCACCTTGAGAATATCAAAACTACATTGTTTGTTGAAACAAACAATGGTTGTGGAAATAGACTATTTAAGTCTCTTTGTATGTGGACTTATGTATATGTGCCGCTTAAAGCTTAGTTAATTATATTATTTGTGAACAAAGAACCCTAAGTAACTATTGTTACAATACAAAAGGATTAAAATGATTTATATATAAACTAGCTGACCCACGCAGCTCCGCCTGCGCTATTTTTACGTTAACTAAACTTTTAATAACAGACATTCGCATCGAATACATAACCTCCTTTATTATAGTCGGTTAAAAACTGGGACCCGCTTTTTACTTGCTCTCCGAAGCACGGACCCGTTTAGTTCAAATGGCGTTAAAGGGTCACCCATCTATTTAATGACCTTACCTAACGTTGCTTAACCCGATCGATGACAAAACCTTGATAACAACTCTCTATGAGTGTTCACTTACTAATATTTATTATATAGCGATGACATTAATAAAGTAGTACATAAGGTATCCGGAAAGCACAAACGTGTCCCAATTAATGGAACATTTGGATCGAATGTCTGATGGAAGATAAGACGAAATAGATTATAGAATGCAAATAGATGGTCACATGTACCGAGGCGGACCAAGGCTGACTGACTAATCACATTTCATTAAAGCCGAGCATGCATGGAAAAAACCAAAACTTTAAATCAAAGAATACTCTGGTCTGATGGGTGATATATGGTTAAGGATAAGAAAGTTCAAAGGGACATAATAGGAATGAAAAACCCAAGCCGTGATGATAAAAAAGAAGGTATTAAAGCACGTGCACGTAGCTCTTATGATAACCTGAAGAAACTCATAGTTACCGGTAAGATGAAATATCAGTCATTACAAACTCGAGAATCCAAAGGACCATGCCCATATTTGTATGGAGCCAAAAGTCAAAAATGCCATGCAATGCCCAAATTGCAGCTCTATGTTATATGATAGCTTTTTAACAGTATTTATATGATATCTAGATTTAATGTCATATAAAGCACCGGTTCAAAAGATATTGGACATTAAACATGATAACCTCCTACTGGTTTTTTATACATTTTATCGTTTATTGCTATTAGTTTTTCACTAGGAACTTCATGATCATCATCACATAAGCTAAGCCAGATTAGTGTTCTTTTATATACTTATCTGTATGTTATCAGATAAACATGTCTGTTATTTGGAATTTACCTAGTCTGTCTCCATTGTATAGAGTCAATATGTATGGAAAACAAACAACATATTCAATTCTGAGCCAAATAGATAAAATTATTAGGCACTCCTGACGCATAGTTGTAACCACATGCCTCTGTATACGTTGAACGCGTAACCCGCAGTTCAGGCAACGCAACATTTTGTACCTATCACAAAGAAAACAAGAAAAGTCCAAATCACAGTCAAGTCACAAAAAACAGCGGCAGATGTCAAACAGGCAGAGTGAAAGCATGAGTGACAGTTAATTTTAGTTTTTTAGAATGTTTTTAACTTGGGGCTATGTATTTTGAGCCATTACTTCATTAGGTTTTTGTTTGAATTATATTTGTTTATTTGAAGCCTAGATATACTTATACACTACCACAAAGTACTTTTTTACATTTGAGTGTCTGGAGACATCATTTAGATCTTTATTCAACTCGTTGATGATTCAAAGGTAAAATAAGAACCGATATTGGAATCGATTACTTAGATCAATTGATCAACAAAAAAAACGATTCCTTTTTCGAAGATTTTATTTATCATGCCAATTATTTAGCCCCGAACTAAACAAAGCCTAAGATTTTATAATTTAAGAGGCTGTCAATGAGGGATAGGTTAACAAACAAATAGTCCCATAAATGGCGTTGGTAAAAAACTAGTCTGTCTCTGGCTTTTGATAACAAAAATTAATGCTTAACTGGGCCATGTTTTTTTCATCTAATGACGTTTATTATAAAATCATATTTTTATTTGGTTTTATTGTAAAGCAGTATATTATTATTCGATTATTTAGTAATCACTTTTATGACTAATATCAATCATGTTGAGTTTTACATGGGCCAAAGGACGTGATTCCAGACCGTAATAAATAAAGCATGAATTAATGATTGAACGATGGATGATACGTACTGCAATGTCAACAGAACGTCTTATTTTTTATTATTTTTTATCCAGTGCTTCATATGATTTAAAATTAACAACATAATTCTAGTTTTTATTTATTAGAGCAATCTTGTAATATACTTTATCTGGGCATTTCTGGGGCACAAATGGGCATGGTCCTTTGTGCTGTTGTCGATTACAGGTGAACAGAGGGGACTAGAGAAAGAGGTTATGTAAGTAACTGATATGAAGGTAAGAAAAGAATCAGAAATGTGTCCAATAGTTATATCTTCTATCTACCCTTGTTTCTTTATGACGTCTGTATATGTGCACTGCAATATGTATTCCCATTGCCCTTACAAGGAGTATTAGATGTTGACGACAATGTTAATGTCTGTTTTAACAATTAATCTTAAATAGTAGGTACGTTAAGTACTACAGCGTGCGTACAAATGTAGCATTAAATTATCAATTTGTTCTAAAGTGAGTATCAAAGAGTTAAAATTACATGCAACTCCAGCAGTAGTAACATACTAAAGCAAGAAAAGCACAACAACTGGAATGAATCGAATAAACTAGAAAAATATATTTCGTCATTTCTTCCTACGGACACTTTTGCTACAAATAAAACTAAAAGCAATGTGAAAACAGTGTCTGCAAATACCAATGAGATTATTACGTAAATAATATGGATTGGATATTAAACGTCCCTGGTCCTTTTTACATGGACATACAAACGCTTTTTTGTAAGTCAATCAACAAGCCACTACATGTCACCCACGTCATACATCTAGTACTACACTTCTGGTTCAGTTGTGTATAAATATTTATATATCACACAATTGATTTTATCTATTTAATGATGAATAGGTTAGTACGTTATATCAGCCTATAAAGAATTGCCACTGCGAAATACATGATCTATTACCTTGGTTTAACGTCGATCGTCCATGTATGAGGCTGTGATTTTTTTTGTGATTTTTAGTTTTTTTTATGGCTGTGTTTGTGTGTGAGTTATGTTATTATTTGGATTTATTGTTGATATAACTACGGCATCTAAACAACGATCAAAGCTTACATAAAAAAAACTCCAATACATGTTAACATAATAATAATTTTAAAGAAAAAGATTTTAAAGAAACTGATTCTAAATATTGATTAATGATTTAGCCTTAACCCTGAGATGAGGCGTTCATAGCCAGTTATAATCGCTGTTTGGAAAACAATCGGTTAAACAACGACAAGGATGGTGATACCTTAGATGAAATAAAATTATTTAGGTCACATGGGCGACTGTTTAGTGGCACTGAGCGTCTCCGTGCTTCGCAGAGCACGTAGAAAAACAGTCCCGGTTGACGTCATCTAGACAGCAGTCGTTTAAGTCCGAAGCCTAAGGGCAGATTAAACAAATTTCGACACCAGGTTGGCCACTAAACATACGACCAAACAAAAACAAAGAACCACTGTCCTATAATCATATATCACTCAGGTCGAAACACGGTGGCTATAGGATTTTCATTTATGTACGACTACATATATGACTTTGAAACTATATTTATATAGTAAAAAGCACACGTATGCAAGTAAGCAGTCGTATTTTCATTTTATTACTACACTATATAATTTGATAGTAGTAAAACGAAACATTTACAAGTTTTTGAGTAGGCTTTGATACATAATAAAATACTGGCGCCGCCGTTCGACCACCTACCTACCTACTTTACAATCATAATCGCTTAGTCACTCTTTTGTTTCATTCCATATAAGCTATTAATTGTATCATTAAAGCGTAAAGAATGAGGAAGAATCTGAAGAAAATTGTGTATGCAGCCCTTTATTTACGTACAAACGTGATAGATTCATGAAGTTATTTTTAAAGTGTTTTGCTACAGAACTCATAAATATGAAATACCGATCATGATGTGTTTACATGCTGCTGGGGAATTTTGATGTAGGTCCCTTAGGTCAAGGTAAAAACAAGAGAGAATTTCGAACTGGCAATCTGATATTACTTAGCTAACAACAATTACTTGCTTGCACACCCACTAGAGAACACCCTCTCGCGATGTCTTTCCACAGCATCTTTCAATAAGAAAGATGATAGCTAGGTTGACTGAAGAGACGACGCGCGACTGTGGCCATTTGGACCTAAGATCCTAAGATACGCCTTTGTGACATTACTGTCCTCCTAAATTCGCTTGTTGTAGCCTTACCAGTGAAGTCTTTAGGTCTCTCCAATGACATTCAGCTCTTTGATCTCTAGATTATAATGATAATACTTACTCTCATTGTAACAAGATCAATCAATAATCTAATTTGGTATCGTATTTCAATTGAATACAAATTCTCGGAGATTGGTGAAAGAAAATACTCTCTGAATTACATTATTGAAGCATTTTATTTAAAGAACAATTCTATTTCGATAAAGTAAGAAAACGAAACGACAGAACTAAACGTTCTGTTCTTTCGTGATGTTAAAATGGTAAATACACTTCGTCTACCTAGACAGGTACTTAACCATCTTTTATGGTATACCTATGTGAGTTTTACAAAGTCTTTCTTGCAAACCGATTAGGTTAATTTAGTTAGCAAAGGAAAATGTAGATAAGCTGTAATGCTCGTTATCAATTCGATCGGGTCTCATTTGCTTAGTTTCTTATTGAGTCTACATGTATATGTAACATACATAAAGATGAGACAAACGGGACGTTCGCTTGCCCTTACTGTTTAACCTCTAATTACAAGTGCTAGTTCTAGTGATAGGGCCGAGATATTTTTATAGCCGAACAGTCAGTGCTCGCTTTCAGAGATGATGGTCGGATGTCTAAGAATTGCCTGTTAAGTGTTTGTATCTAATATTTAGTAGAAATCTATCTAACAGTTGAACCGTGAAAGGACAAAGAAACTGACAAGGTTTAATTTACTTAGAAAATACAGAATTCATTTGGGATTCTATCTATAGGACAAAATCTCAAAAGAGAACCTACATAAGTGGTAGAAAATTTCATAAAGTCGGAGCACTAGAAGCTAAACTGCGAAGTCATAATTTAGATTTACAGCTTTGTGGACAATTTCAATTTTCAATTTATTTTTCTGATACTAATACGTAAATACTAATACCTACACGCAAGGTGGGAACGAACCCACGATCTACTGGAGAGTGGCTAGGGTCGGTCTAGATTAACCCAACAAGCCCGCCAACTTTGATCATCAGGCAGCGCAAGGAGCGGTAATTATTTTGCGTGACAACCATCAACAAATGCTACACGCACGTGAGCGAATCACGTTTCTCGATTATTTGAGAAATCGTTCGCCGCGTTTACATTAGTGTCGACGTTATTCACTATTGGAGGTCGTATTCAATTGACTTGGAGGGAAATATAGCAGTAATTTTCTAGAAAACTATTCTAAAGGACTTGTTTGTTTTGCTACTTCACCTAATAAGGTATCATCCAGGTCCAGAATCATGGTTAGATTTGCCGTTATATTAAGCGTATATATTTATATGCAGTTGCTAGTCAATGTTTTTTTTTTCAAATGGAATAATATCACAATTGTATATCATCCGAAGAAACTAATTCGTATCTTGGTTGATTATCGCTTGCAGAAAAGTGAAGTCTTCATGACCTAATTAGTTCAAAAAATATTCCAGAAGGTACCGAACAATAAAATCTGCAAGTGATGTATTGCGAATTAAATTGTATTACCCACCCAGAGTCATCTTCTTGTGCATTTATTCCTTTGAAAACGAAGCATAGATAGATTGTCTTTAATTGCTCGGAGCAATTACAGCCGTAATAATAGTCAGTATAAATAAATGGGATTGAAATGACCGCCCGTGGTTTCGGAATAAACAAGCGATGTTTTCATTTCAATGGAAAATTTAGGCCAGAAATTAAGATACGGCTTTGCCCTGAATTCCTCACTCCAATATTAACTACTAACTTCAGCTACAGCAAAATTAGGCCCACAGGAAAATATTGGAGAAAAACCTCGTCACGAAAAATCATAACTGGGGAAGGCGATCAGCGAATCGATTTTACCAGGTGGATGCGAGAGCGTTTCTCGAGAGCGCGTTGTATGTACCTTGACAGTTGGACACTTATTATTTTTTGGTCAGATATTCTGCCGAAAACTAACAGTGACAAGTAACACTATAATTGAAGATTTACTAAGCTCAAGAGATTACGCCGGGATGTCTTAGTCTCGTCACTAATTCGCTTATAAAAAATATGCTTAATAATGTTCAAGAAGTATGGCAACAGCCACATTGGAACTCAAACATCTTGAATACTCGCTGAACATGTAACGGAAACGTAGCAAATTATCTCTCTTTACCATTTCCGGTTCAGAACACCTTATGTATGGTATGGGTGTTCTACATAATTCTAGTTCATATATCACTTAAAGGCCATGGGTTGTCAAGACTGATTCTCTGATCTAATCAGAGCGGTTAAACAATATTGCGACCCGATTGAAATAGTTTAAATGATTATTTCAAACTGTTTCACGACCTATAACGCTATTATGACTCTGGCATGCAGCCGAGATGCTAAGATATCTTTGACATCAATCTGCGGGAACGTTTATTTTTAGATGGTTGTTTATAAATAAAGGGAAATTTAATAATAAAAGGGCAATGACAGAAATGCATTTTTGTATTGTAAAACATAGTAACAATATATTGTGTATAGAAATAGTCATTCAACAAGCCCTGCCCCTGCACAAGGTTCTCCCGCAACGAACGTAACGTCACAACATACCACTATGTATGAACATAACTTGAAAATGATTTCAAGTTAGATCTGACTAGAAACTTCCTGCAAACCAAAGATTCATCGCGCATTACTTTATTAAAATAGTACTATAGTGCAAACATGCCATTTATGACATGACTGGTTGCCTTTCGGACTATGAACTGACCTAATTACCAGTAATGTCCATTCTGTCCGTTACAGTAATACCTAGCCATTTCTGAAGTGTAGCTTTTTAGACATCCAATGTATAGTGGAAAGGAGTGTCAATACCTGACACTGCCGACTTAGAAGGATACCACAACGTAATTTTGGAGCTGGGAGCCATAAAATGTGTAGTTGGTGTGTAGCTTGAGTTAGTTTTAATATAAACTTGTTTTAAGAAAGTGACCTATACTTTTAATTCAAGATATACATAACGGCAAACCAAAATACTTTAGTTTTATGAATTAAAAAAAAACATCAAAGAGATTACAGGTTTATTTATGAATTTGATTATACAACTAACGGATGTGTTTAAATTTGTCTGACGCGTTTAACCCGGATAACAACGGCCAAGGGTCACGACTACGAGTTTCAAAACCGTGAAGTCCACGAAACATGTTTTCTCCAACTACGGTTTACGGAAGTTGATTTACCGGCGGCCTTACTTATTATGATTTATCGGTAATCCACTCATTAAGCAGCAATAAATAATCATTTAATATTAAACATAAATAATTAGTTAATCTTGGTTAAGTACATTCTTTTACGTAGGTAATCGATACGATCTTCGTCCATTGTTGATAATAAACAATACTAGCACTTGTTTTCGTCCCACTGTTGGGCACGGGCCTCCCCTCAAGATGAAGGGGCTTAGGCTATCATACCACCACGCTGGCCGAGTGCGGGTTGGCGGACTTCACATTCGAAAGCTAGTTAGACTTTCTCAGACATGGAGGTTTCCTCACGATGTATTCTTTCACCGAAAGTTAGTAACAATCGGACAAAGACGATTGTTGATAGTTAGGTTTAATTTTGCTTATTTGGCAATAAGTTTTGTTTTACTTTCCCCACATCCAGACCTTGTTGAAACACTGTACTTGAAGAAAAGTATTGTATCAAGGTAACCAGATGTCGAAAATAAGATGACAAAGTGGACACGCAATGCGATTACAGAAGGAAGCTGATCCAGATTGATGAATCAATTAATGCGGCTTATAGAAAAGACATCTTTCCAGTGATTATGTGATTTAATGCATTTTTATGGATTCAAGAGACAAAGTCCTTGGTCATATTTTTTCAAAACTATATTGATTATACAAGACAATCAATTAAAAATTGATACAGGTACTATTCATAAGATTATGATTATTTTACTAGGTGGCAGGTTCCTTGTGCAAGGAACCGTCAAGGTAGGTACCACCGCAGTGTCAGATATTCTGCCTCCAAGCAGCAGTGTCAAAGTATTGCTGTGTTCCTGCGCGAAGGGCACTGTAGCTGGTGAAATTACTGGACACAAAGACTTTATATCTAATGTCTTAACGGTCGGCAACGCGCTAGTGATTCTTCTGGTATTCCTAGGCGTCTATAGGCTGCGGTGACTGCTTACCATCAGGCGGGCCGCACGCTTGCTTGCCACCTTGGTTGTATAAATGTCGTATTATAAACACGAAAAGGTTTCACTTCACACATTTCACTGGCTTTTCCGATGCATAACCATTAATTATACCGATTTAAGTTAGCGATGCCAAATCCGACACAAATCTCAAACTACTGCAAGAATTTTAATCGCTACGCAATTAGTACAGTCACATGCAATCGACCGTTAGGTATGTGGACCTGAGGACTATAGTACAATAATTTTGTTAACGATGCATGCCTGTATTTATAATTTTAATTTAATACGACTAAAACTACTCTATTTGTATGAAATTCAGAGGCATACTTGCTACCTACCTAACAAGATAACGCACGATTGTAGTAGCAACACTAGCAAGATGATTAATTAAAAGTAAAATAGTACGCAAAGTAATAATAAAATCTTTTTTTTAAAAATTGAACCGACTTCAATATCACTGAAAGTATAAAATAATTTAAATATTATAGAAATTGGTACCGTACCTGCTGGGTATATTTGGCACCAACTTCAATAATATTTAAATTATTTTATACGTTTCAGTGATATTGAAGTCGGTTCAATTTTTTTTTTTAAATATTTTATTTTAGACGTTTTAGTGATATTTTCATATATAAAGATTGAACCATCGAAGACCGTAAAATGATCTAGGTAGGTTATGATCACATTATCGTCTACACAGTTTTACATAATACATGTTTCTTCAGAAAAAAAATTCCGGTCGTAATGAAACTTGCATGGAATCATCATAGTAGTTTACTCTCTCGTATAAAAAAGAATCATCGAAATCGGTTCATAATTGTCAGAGCAATGTAATGGAGAACATCAGTTTTATGGTTTTTACCAGATAAATTCCTCCACATCGTTCATGGTCCTCCAGGAAGTTCTTATCCGGTTGTGATAAAATTCATACAGATTCAATACAGTGGTTTCTTCTTTCGAATAAAAAAAGAATCATTGAAATTTGTAAATATTTGCCAGAGTTATGACCATTTTTGTCCTTAAAAAGCGACATAAAGTCATCTATATAGGCTTTCCTGCAGCTTTCCTGCGCAGTCACCATTCTTGTTTTCTCAGGAACTACTTATACTAAGCAATATTTTTTTTATGGGACCCAATCAATGGATTGAAGAATGGATGGAAGAAAGATTTTTTCAAATCGGTTCATAATTGCCAGAGTTATGCGCGAACATACATAAAAAAAAAGAAAATATATATACAGACGAATTGAGAACCTCCTGCTTTTTTGAAGTCGGTTAAAAAATACAATTTAAGCAATCTAGAGAAAGATATTAACAAAAAAAAAAGCATCATAAAACAGAGTCTAAGGTTGATGCAGTTAATGATACACAAGACAAAAATGAATAGCTACATACATATTAAAAAAATCTTTAAAGCTAGGTAGCCTAATGATGACCATTCACTTAGTAAACAATAGCCAAGCTACAAACTACACCCAACGATTTAAAGGTTAATCGGTTGAAGATGAAGCTCTATTGATTCCGCAGCTAATAGACCAAGGTCGGGAGCACTCTTTAGCAACTGAAAACGAAATCCGCTCGAAAGTCGCGTTCATTATGGGTTAAGAAAATATTGAATAAGCTTTGACCTATTCTATTCACTTTTACTTCATTTTCTTGTTATATGTACTACATATTAATATTTAATACACTAATTATCTTGTTATTCACCATTGCCTATGATAAGATGATAATGGAATAAAAATGGAACTAAGTAAGATATTTGACGATAATTCATTTGATAAAGATTGATATTTCATTTGGAAAGTCTTAATAATTGCCAAAACTAACTTTGGTTTCTGTCAAAACTAATATAAATAAAGGTTCTTCTTTCAAGGTGTAAGCAAGGAGAAAATTGTAGTTGTAAAAAATGGAAAGTTTATGTATATAAATTTAGCAGTTCTTCGTACAGGCAAGAGTAAATGGTGGCGGTAATCGGTAGATGTGCCAAATAAACGTTTAAT
Source organism: Furcula furcula (assembly GCA_911728495.1). Classification (NCBI taxonomy): domain Eukaryota; kingdom Metazoa; phylum Arthropoda; class Insecta; order Lepidoptera; family Notodontidae; genus Furcula; species Furcula furcula. The sequence goes on along the minus strand of OU452257.1, from coordinate 19,698,881 downwards.
CTAAACAAATAAACCTACTCTTTACCTTTCGTTTGTTTTATATCTAAAAATTTCAAGGTCTAAGAACTCGAAATAATAAATTTAAGACACTTGGAATGTTTCCAATTTCGGAGATATTTTATGCGACACAATGTTTAATTGGAATATGATTTAGCGAATCGCTTAATCATACTGTGTCGTAAACCACTTTCACCTATTGGAGAAGCACGGAAGTATTGGAGCCGTGGCGAATCGATTCACCGTGTAGAAGTTTCATTTCACGTCTGGATGATTCTATTTAACTACAAGTAAATGTATCGATACAATTTTTGATAAAAACCAGTAGGCCGGATGACGGACCCGTAGTGGTTAGAGAACCTAGTAGCTGCGTCCCAAAAGAACCCATGGCGGGTTCCATTCCCACCCAGGAAAAACATCTGTGTGTCTGAAGATGTCTGTCTTGTATCTGGGCGTTGTGTTAATCATCTACTCATTAAATGCTTTGCCTAGTTTGGGATTAGATGGCTGTCTGTAGATTATTCCGTTTTCATGATTTATCATCATAATTTAAATGGACACGGTGAAATGACAGAAAATTCCTTCATAACATGAATTATCTACCGTAAGAGTTCATTGTATTTTAAATTAAATTGCACGAAAAAATAATCATTTACTTATTGTTAAAATATATATTAGCATACTCTTTGCATTCAATAATATGCGACGACAATCAATTTTAATAAACATTAAATACAACACAATGATTGACATGAACATTGATGTTTAAAAAATATTACATGCATAAATAATGCATAATAATGAATGACTCAGCAATTTAAAGGCGCACCAAGCAAGTGCAATTAAGTTACTCAATAATATGTGTTAATCAGACAACAATAAAAATAAACTAGTATTTGCTTCGGTTCATGAAAAACTGCTAAGAAATTTACCGATCACGAATGAATGAATGATGTGGTCGTAAATTACTTTTATGCTAACCACAAAACTACTGGATTTACTAGTAATAAAGCAACATAAACATTAAAAAGAACATTATTTATAACGATCTATTAAAAAGGACAGAATACCTACGTCACAATACATATCTTTAAGTTGAAAGATATGCTTTGTGTGACGTATTTGGTTAGGTATATAAACGTCTGCAACTGTGTCTACAGTTGTAAACAACTTGTAGTGGAATAGTAAGATAGACAAACTAAAACATCTTTCCATATGATACCTAACCTCGCCTTTGGTACCTAACTATTTACAATGATAGAATTTAAAAAAATATTTGAGTCCAAACCTTTGAGTATTCAAAGGTCCAAACACGTCGTAAAAATGGCCGGATGTCCAATAAACAAAAGAACAGTTGGAGGAAACAAGATGCGTCCCATGGGAGTGATCTATCCGTGAAGGCCTAATAGTTAGACTCTTCCGTTATTATGCTTCCATCTCGCTCATACATTAAACTGTCTACAAGCGTGCGAGTGTAACGATCTTATTGTGTGAGAACTTTAGAAAACTAGACATCAGCTGATCGCCTCTAAAGGAAAATCTAATTGCGTGGGCTACCATTTATGTCAGTGAATTATTGTGTTTGTAAACTCGAGGCATTTGATCAGGAAACTGGTTGATGAGGCAACAGTTTCGCTTATTTCATTACGACGATATTAACTTGTTTTGAAATGTTTTATGCTTCTTGGAGCTATTTTAAAACTTAAGAAACACTGCAATAAAAAACATGCATACCTACTCCGTGGTTTTTAATAGTACCTAGGGACATACCAGAATCTTCCGCTCAATCAATGAGAATTATTTATTATGTAGAGAACGGAAGTGTTGTTGGCTGTATTAATGAATCGGTTGGTTTCAAGGGCTCGTGTCACTGAACTCAATAACACAAGCATTTATAAAAAAATACCGGTCAAGTGCAAGTCGGACTCGCGCACCGAGGGTTCCATACCATTTTTGGAAGTATTAAAACTAATTTTACTATTCATGTAACACCTCAGATACCAAAAATAAAAAATAAAAACCGCAAAACTAAGTTTGTTTGTCGAGGTTTTTTTAGGATTACTAAAAAACTTCGGAGATAAGGGGAGGGGCGGTATTTTTTTCTGACATTTTTTTATTATCAACCAAAAAATAAGTGACATAAACCAAAATAAAAATCTGTTTTGAGATGTGCAAATGAAGCCCTTTTATATGAGATACCCCACTCAATATAATAGTCTCACTTTGAAATTTTGATGACCCATTTCGACCCCCATTATAAAAAAATTATAAAAGAAAAATTTTTTTTTTCATTTGCGGTAAGGTTGGGTAAGTAAGATCTAAAACTATTCCAAGTTTCGAATCGATAGCATCAGTGGTTCCTGAAATATATAGGTGTGACAGAGAGACAGGCAGACAGACGAAGTCAGACCATAAGGGTTCCTTTTTTACCTTTTAGGTATGGGGAGCCCTAAAAATAATCGATACACATTTAAAAATCGAGTCGGCAGCTTCGTGAGACATTGTTGCTGTGATCGAGTCTCCCGATTTGGTCACGGCACGCGCGTGCGCAGGTGCTTCCGGGGCCTACACATACAAGGCGACCTCCATGACCGTGTGCGCCGGTTCCCGAGTGCATAGTGCAATGTACGATTTTTCCACACAGAACAAAGCAATGTCAGTGATGTACTATAGAGGACACGAACGGTGTATCAGTTTTTAATCATAATCGTTTGAACGACGTTACGTGCGCTTACCCCGTCCGTACGTATTTTGAGCCGGCTCGTGCAAGCGATTATCGTCCTACTGCCGGTCCTAATATCCTATCGATCCCTAACTATAAGTTAAATCGATCGATCAAGTCATTGATATCCCGCGACAAAACAAACCTCCGAAATGGAGCGATAACTAAAACCCTGACAGACTGTCATTTGAACAACCAACAGTAAGCTGCTAATGTGTTAATATTGAAACGGAAATATGTAATTATAGCTATCGATGGTAACTATTTTAACTTTAGTAAGGGATCGATAGGATATTGGGACCGGGGGACCAGCAGCTAAAGGTGATACACCGCTTATGACCGCGAGAGTACAAAGGAATTATCCTATATATATAAAATAGGAGTTGGTGGTTAAAGGTTAGAGGTCAATCTGGTATCAGACTAGTTCGAGCTGCCCTTAGGCCTCTAACTTGGCTTAACGACTACACTTAAGTCAATACAATGTCATAATTTTATAAAAAAAGAATACGAAGACACAAAAAACTTAAAAGTCGAGTTTGACGTAATCGCAAATACCTGTTTAGTTTTAAATAGCCACCACATCAGCTTAGACTTACCTGCAACAAAGATAATAAACAAATTAAACTTCAAACGCCACATATTAGATGATGACTAAAATTAATGTATGCTATATAATGTACCAATTAAGTTTTATTCCAAAGTATATGCATTTATATGGCTTTAATTATTATAAGCTGTTTGTGGGTCTGTTATTCGATAATGTATTTTTTTTTAAATTACGTATGTTCGATGACTAAATTTATCGTACAGGAAATATGGCTTTATGGTAAACATAAGTCTATACAAATTAATAGGTTCATGGCGATTCAATTACGATAATCCCATAATAATAACCTTAATTTTTTAAACAGTTTTAGTATATTTAGATGTAATTTTAACTCCATATCAACTAACAATTAGGTACCAATGGCATTCTGGTGGGAAACCAGCAACCATTGGTCTACTAATTTTTCAAACAATTGTACTATATTATCTGACATTGTAGTGGTAGGTACCTATATGTCATAGATGGTACCTTCGACAAGACCACACAATAAAATGGTCGATTCCACTTTGATCACCTGGGTGATAATAGAAGAGAAAGGGGACCTGTTCAGCAAGCGTGCGAGCAATGATTGATTAGAAAGAAGTCATTTTAATAGGCAAAGCAAAAAGCATCCATATTCCAATAAACTAACTTTTTTTTCCGCTTCCGGTTGTTGACAAGTTAACAGCTACAAGTTATTGCTCCGTTAAGAATTATCAATTTTTAAAGTGTATAGTTATTGTCGTACCTGAAATAATCAAGAAATCTCCAAAGATAACCTTACTGGTCAAGAAACTCCATCACATTCCATCCTGAACTTGATCCCTGGGATATAATCAACAAGATTCCATAGGAGGTGAGAACGACACTTGGCAGTTATTTATTTAAATCGAGCTATCTGTAGTCTTAATTATATAAACAAAGAAAGTCACTTGCTAAGAATATAACTTCCGTACAACATTCAGATCAGCTGATTGGTTGACATTCGTAGACCGAACTATCTGACTTTCGAGACGTTTGTCGTTTGGCATTGACAGTTGACAAGTGACAGCACAAGAAGTATATCCACTACACCGGCACGAACTCACCTGTGTTGCCACTTAATTCATACAGGAAATATAGACAATCTATAGAGCGCGTTCCAGATTTTGCATTTGCGCTATTTCATACATTGATTGAAATTACCCAGAATGAAGTGTATTGGATGTAAACGTTCGGTCGAAATAAATAACTACGTTACATGCAAAACATGCAACTCTGACTACTGTTTCTCCTGTCTAAATCTTAATCCTGATCTGGATTTGGACCCTAGTAAATTATCAAATTTAAAATGTCCTTCATGTATGAACGTTAACGTTGGGAGACGTAACCGGGATGAGAATTCCCCGCTGCGTGTGAGTCAAAGTAGCTCCTTGAGAACTGTCTCGAAAAAGAAGTCAACTGACACGCCTTCTATTAGTGTGAACTCAGCCGTCCCCTTCTCGCTAGCAGACATAGGCGCACTTTTGGATCAAAAACTCTCACCTAACTCGACCAATATGAAAAGTTTGCGCTCAGCATTATACGAGGATGTAAAGGCTATGCTCACCGTGGAACTAAATTCTATAAAGGAAGACTTTACTAGGACAACGGATTTTATCATGGGAGAAGTTGATGAGTTGAAAAAAACTATTCACGATAAGAATATTTTAATCAGCGACTTAAAATCTGAACAATCGAAGCTTAAAAATGAAAATAATGTTCTGCATAGCAGGTTATCTACATTAGAAAAAATATCTCGTGGATGTAACCTAGAGATTCAGGCTGTTCCAGAACGAGCAAATGAAAACGTGAATACGATTTTCAAAAACATATGCAAATCGATTGATGCCTCTGTATTAGAATCTGATGTTCACTCTTGCCGAAGAATAGCGAAAATAGACCCAAAAACTAAGAGACCCCGCAACTTACTTGTTACACTTTCATCACCACGTGTGCGAGATACTTTGCTTTCAGCGTGTCATCGCTTTAATAAAGAACACTCCAAAGATAAGCTCAACTCGAGGCATGCCGGGATCGATGGAGAATCTCAACGCATTTATTTGTGTGAACATTTATCACCAGAAGCTAAGTCCTTACATGCTGCTACTCGGAAATATGCTAAAGACAATAACTGCGATTATGTTTGGGTTAAACACGGTTACATCTATCTTCGTAAGAATTCTACTTCCGAGGCTATGCGTATAAAAGACATTGATTTTTTAAGCAAGCTTAAGATTTGACTCTACAGCCAGTTCCTCAACAGGGTTTATTATTATTATTTTTATTCCTGTATTTTTCTAAACCTTGTCAAATTTGTTATTATAACCTTTTCTCACCTAGTTGTTAAGTTTATATTACTCAAGAGTTTCTTGCTATATGTTGGCGATGTTATCTTTTCACAAGCACTCTACTTTAATTCCGCCCAACTACTCATCTGTTTACTTCATTGTTGCTTAAATATGTACGCAGTATTTTTAGGATTTTGTCTTTTAGGCCAGTTTATAAGTTTTATATTTAATTCATTTAGAAGAATTTACCAAAATCTAATTCCGGTTACATTACCTAATCTTAATGACCATAGCCCTGCTATTATGCTCCATATCAGTGTCACCACTTTACTCATTACCAATGCTCCCTACTAAGTTAAACAATCTAAAATTGTATTACCAAAATGTTCGTGGTCTACGGACAAAGACATTACAGTTTTACCATAGCCTGCTAAACTCTGACTTTGACATAGTTCTCATAACAGAAACTTGGCTCATTCCGGGTATCTTGGACTCTGAAATCTGTGACAATAGATATGACGTTTTTAGACTAGACCGTCAGATGCCCAGTAAGGGAGGAGGTGTCATGATCTGTGTAAAAAAACCACTTGGAGCAAAATTACGCCCTGAATGGTCCATTACTCCTACTGAAATGCTCTGGATAACCATACCACATTTATCCCTAGCACACACACAGCATGACATTCATATATGTCTTACGTATATTGTTGGTGGCGGATCCGATCAAGACAATAACATATTCAATCTCCTAAACAAACTAAAAGCGGCAACTGCATTACATCCCCATGATTACGTTTTAGTTTGTGGTGATTTTAATCTGCCCTGTATTAAGTGGAACACACCCCATCCGTCGATTCGCCATGAAGGCTATGTCAGAACCCAAGAAGCCGCAGAGCAGCTATTACAAGATATGAATATTTTAGGGTTGACTCAGTATAACAATTTTCTCAATAAGTCTGGCAATATCCTAGATCTAGTATTCACTAATTTCCACATAAAGTTAACTACTACTTCTCAGCCCTTTGTCAAAGAGGATTCATTTCACCCGAGTCTGTCCATCACTGTAACAGATATGTTTCTTCCGCTACTGCCTAATACCCATACTCCTAAATTCCAATTCCGTAAGGCCAATTTTAATAATATTAATCATGCGATCCGAGAGACCGACTGGTCAACTTTGTTAACAGCAGGATCCTCCGTAGAGGACTCCGTTGATGTTTTTTACGAAAAACTTAATGAAATTATTATACTTCACGTTCCAATGAGTCGTAATAATCAAAAACAAGGTTATCCTATCTGGTACTCGCCCGCACTTATAAAAATTATAAAGGAAAAGAACAAAGTTCATTGCAAATGGAAAAAATTCTCTAATGCAAGAGACTATGACGAATTTTCTTTACTACGTCACCGACAAAAAATGGTACAGGATGAATGTTTTAATAACTTTATTCAATCCTCTCAAAATAACATCAAACAACAACCAAAACTGCTATGGAATTTTGTGCGCACGATGAGAGGTAAGCGTGGTAGTACATCTCTGCCTCATAGTCTGTCAAATGGTTCAGAAAATTTTCATACCGGACAAGAAATATGTAATGGCTTTAATACATTTTTTAAGAGTGTATTCGTAGACCCCGCAGCTTCTTATGACCAGTTCGAGTGTCATGATGCACCCAGAGGAGATAACAACAATTTGCACACATTAACTTTCAGTGAAACAGATATTGCTAAACAAATTAAGTTACTTGATGCTTCCAAAGGTGCCGGTAATGACGGTATACCCCCCCTGTTTCTGATAAAGTGTGTCGATACTATATGCAAGCCCTTATCAATTATTTTCAACCGCTCAATCAGAGAGGGCGTGTTCCCTACCCCATGGAAAGTGGCAAACATTACGCCAGTTCACAAAAAAGAGTCAAAAACAGTAGTACAGAATTACAGACCCATATCTATCTTAAATTCGATCTCTAAATTATTTGAAAAATTAGTTTATAATGCCATATATCCCTCTATTGTCCCTAACATCAGTACTCATCAACATGGGTTTCTAAAGGGTCGATCAGTTAATACCCAACTCGCTGAATTTACCAATTACGTACTCAATACAATGGATAAAAAATCACAAGTGGATGTTATTTACACAGATTTTGAGAAGGATTTTGACCGCGTAGATCATGTTATCTTGCTGTCCAAATTGCAGAAATTGGGTATACATGGTGACCTTTTTAGGTGGATAAAATCATATGTAACTAACAGAAGACAAGCAGTAGTTGTAGGTGGCTACCAATCTGATTATGTCACCATCACATCTGGTGTTCCTCAAGGTTCCCATCTAGGGCCCCTTCTCTATAATGTTTATCTCTTTGACATTGATACGTGCTTCGTCAATAGCAGACATCTGCTCTACGCTGATGACAAAAAGGTTTTTCTTCGTGTGGACACTATAGAAGATTGCAATAAAATCCAAGACGACTTAAACAGATTATCAAATTATTATAGGTTAAATCGCATCAGTATAAATGTAGAGAAATGTGCCCAAATTACATTCACACGCAAAACAAAGCCTATGGAATTTAATTATGTTATTAATGGCCAGCCCATTACTAAAATTAAAGAAGCTCGGGATTTGGGAATACTTATGGACCAAAAACTTAACTTTATTAAACATATTGATAATGTAGTTAACAGAGCATACAAGAATTTGGGTTTCTTGATACGAGCTTGTAAACCTTTTAAAGACCTATATTGTTTAAAATTAGTATACTATGCCTATGTGCGAAATTTGTTAGAATTTGGTAGTGTCATTTGGAACCCTAATTACGACGTGCACATAAACAAAATCGAACGTATACAAAAGTAATTTATCAAACATTTAAATTATAAATTTAATACACATTTTGATGATTATGATGCAGCATGTCAACATTACAAGCTCATCCCTCTTAGTGACCGGCGGAATTATCTTGACATGGCTTTTCTGCACGATATAGCAAATGCAAATGTAGACTGTCCTAACCTTGTCTCATCTCTTACTTTAAATGTTCCAATACACCGCCCTCGTCACATAATGCATAAAGTCTTCCATACTCCAACTTCCAGAACCAATTATGCAAAAAACGAGTTTTTCTCTCGTGCCACTAATACTTATAACAAAAATTTCAGTGACATTGACATATACGCCCTAACTAAAACCCACTTTAAATCTCAAGTACTTCGCAATATTAGACCCGTCTAGACCATCATAACTTATCACTACTTACTTTTAGCTCTTGCTCTTTTATTAGTTATTTTGTGTGAAATGAGATAAGATATGAATCCTATTTATTTATTTATATATATTTATTACTGCTCTTTAAAATGAAACATGCTGTGAATATGATGATTGCATTGGGGGAATTAAAATTAGTAAAATTAGTAATGTAAAATTAAATTTAGAAATCGAATTTAAAATTAAATACAACAATTATTTCATTATTTCACACAATTTTATTCTTATATACTTACTATATTTAATTAATCTAATACTACATAACTGGTTTTTGCTTTTTGCTTTTTAGATAGCGCAGCTCTTGAGTAACTAGCTAAGGATTTGTATGTTTAAAATTTTAAGTTGTATGTAATTGTTGCAATTGAAGCTGTAATTTTTAGCATTTCCTTTTCTACACCATTAAGTTCTTTTCTATGTTAATTTTTAACCTATTTCTACTCATTTTTCTTAAAAAGATCCTTTCTATTTTTAGTCTTTCTAAACTTTAGCAATAACAACCTACTGTTAAATTACTTGTTTAATTAATATTAGTATCTATGGTATCCTATATTGGCTTAGCTTAATTATCTAGTTTTAAATTGTCTGTATTCTATGGAATGTGCTGTTGGATACCTTCAATAAATAAATAAAAAAAATAAAAAAAAAAAAACTAACCGGTACTAGAATCCTGTTCTAATGCCAAGCTTTTAGTAAACAAGGCAATTAAGCAAATGACACGAATCTCCATTTATCACTACTGCAGTGTGTAGTTAATCTTGTTTGGGGTAAACCAATTTAATGCGAGGCAACTTTCTTTCAGTGTCGAGCGAAGGTCGACCTTTCCACCCACCTTATTCACGAAATTCACGGTAAATGTATATTGGGAACGGAGGCCGAGGTAATTCGCAAAGAATTTGAAGTAAATATTAAAGAACTAGACAAAGTTGGGTTAAAATCTCCATTTCATACCGAGCAACAAGATTCCAAACAGGTATTTTTGAATCGTAATCTATTGTCGGTTTAATCTTGTCAGTGTTCAAAAAACCATATAACTATAATCACAATATCGAAGGTCAAAACACGCCCTGATAAGGAAACAGACAAGAATCCGCTAAAGCAACCAACGCATTCATAACGAATTTGTTTTAACATCAGTTCCTAGATTCGTAGTTGACCTCAAGAACCTTATGGATTTAAAACAAGGTTACCTAGAAAATATATTCAAATTAGTGCCATGTTTTCCTCTTGGCGCTATAAAGATATGAACGAGTTTTATTTGTGTAACACTCTAGAGCACTCTAGTGTGTCGAGTAGGGTAGCGTACCTTATACTCAGAATAACCAGTCGGTATTCGTTGAAGGTTATACAGGTATACGCGCCGACCTCGGCACACCCTGACGATGAAGTAGAGGCTATGTATGAGGAGATATCAGAAGCCATACATACCTCCAAAACACACTTCACCGTTGTTATGGGGGACTTCAACGCGAAGGTGGGCACACGGCATGGCGATGAGTTGAGAGTGGGGTCATATGGGTACGGGCAGCGGAACCAAAGGGGCCAGCGGCTGGTCGACTTCATGGAGAAGGAGGGACTCTTTGCGATGAACTCCTTCTTCAAGAAGCGACCATCCAGGAAGTGGACGTGGATAAGCCCCGATGGTTCAACCAAAAATGAGATCGACTTCATCATGACGACCAAGAAGCATATATTTGATGATGTCTCCGTGATCGGCAGGGTGAAAACCGGTAGCGATCACCGCATTGTTAGAGGCACATTGAATATCAATGTCAAGCTCGAGAGGTCCCGTCTGATGAAGTCCACGCTCCGTCCGGGAACCGCCCAAATCCGAAACCCCGAAGACTTTCAACTCGAACTACACAATCGCTTTCAGTGCCTAGCCGAATGCGAAACTGCGGACGAGTTAAACAATGGGTTGGTGCAAACTGTCCATGCAGTGGGGTCCAAGTTCTTTAAGACCCCACGCCGTAATAAGCCTCAGAAGCTCTCCAATCAAACCATTAAGTTAATGGAAACCCGGACTGAGATGAGACTGCAATCTTCAGCTGATATGTCAGAATATGCTGAACTCAATAGACGAATCTCGAAATCCATGCGTCACGACTTGCGTTCCTATAATACAGCATGTATTAAGGACGCAATTGAGCGGAACCAAGGCTCTAAAGTGTTCGCAAAGAATTCGTCTATTGGGCGCAGCCATATGACCAGGCTGAAGATCGACGATGGCAGTGTCATCTCATCGAAACCGGAGATATTGAGAGAGCTCGAGAGGTTTTACGGACAGTTATACACCTCAACACAGGAACCCATTGCCAGAACAGCTCAGGACACCAGAGCCAAATTAACCCGACACTACACTGAGGACATCCCAGACATCAGCCTGTACGAGATTAGAATGGCTCTCAAACAGCTTAAGAACAACAAGGCGCCGGGTGAAGACGGAATCACAACAGAACTTCTGAGAGCGGGTGGAAAACCGGTACTATTAGTCCTCCAGAAGTTATTTAATTCCGTCTTACTCCAGGGTACTACGCCAGAAGCATGGCACAGGAGTGTGGTGGTTCTTTTCTTCAAAAAAGGTGATAACACCTTGTTGAAGAATTATAGACCCATCTCACTCCTGAGCCATGTATACAAGCTGTTTTCGAGAGTCATTACGAACCGTCTCGAACGCAGGTTTGATGACTTCCAGCCTCCCGAACAAGCCGGGTTCCGAAAAGGCTTTAGCACCGTAGACCACATACATACGCTCCGCCAGATTATACAGAAGACCGAGGAGTATAATCGGCCATTATGTCTAGCGTTTGTGGACTACGAAAAAGCCTTCGATTCAATCGAGACCTGGGCGGTACTGCAGTCCCTACAGCGGTGCCATATCGACTATAGGTACATCGAAGTGATGAAGTGTTTGTACAGAAACGCCACCATGTCGATCCGACTACAGGACGAGAGCACGAAACCAATCCCATTGCAGCGAGGCGTGAGACAGGGAGACGTTATTTCTCCGAAACTGTTCACTAACGCATTGGAGGACGTTTTCAAGCTCTTGGACTGGTACGGATTCGGCATCAACATCAATGGCGAATACATCACTCACCTTCGTTTTGCCGATGATATAGTCATTATGGCAGAGTCGCTGGAGGACCTCAATACAATGCTCAGCGACCTCAGTAGCGTTTCCCAACAGGTGGGTCTTAAAATGAACATGGACAAGACGAAGATCATGTCTAATGTCCATGTTGCACCCGTACCGGTAGTTGTTGGGAACGATACAATCGAAGTTGTTGACCACTACGTATACCTAGGACAAACAATCCAGTTAGGTCGGTCCAACTTCGACAAAGAGGTCGCCCGAAGAATCCAACTCGGATGGGCAGCGTTCGGGAAACTACGTGACATCTTCTCATCAGAAATTCCGCAGTGCCTGAAGACAAAGGTTTTTAACCAGTGTGTGTTGCCAGTGATGACTTATGGTACTGAGACGTGGTCTTTAACAGCTGGCCTTTTGGAGAAGCTCAGAGTCACACAACGAGCTATGGAGAGAGCTATGCTCGGAGTTTCTTTGCGCGACAGAATCCGGAATGAGGAGATTCGCCGAAGAACCAAGGCCACCGACATAGCTCGTAGAATATGCAAGTTGAAGTGGCAGTGGGCAGGCCACATCGCTCGAAGAACCGATAACCGTTGGGGAAGAAAGGTTCTCGAGTGGCGACCACGAACCGGAGGACGCAGCGTAGGCAGGCCTCCCACTAGGTGGACCGACGACATTGTTCGCGTCGCAGGCAACCGGTGGATGCAAATAGCAAATTGTCGTTCATTGTGGCGGTCTAAGGGGGAGGCCTATGTTCAGCAGTGGACGTCTTCCGGCTGGTGATGATGATGATGATGACTCTAGAGTAGATGTTATCGATCATCACGGACGAGGACATAGGCAAAAGTAGATCACTCGTGTAATGTGTAAACTTCTCATTAGATTTTGTTAATAATAATAACATTAGAAACAGAACCTAAGTAAACAAAGATGTGCCTAAAAATATACTGGCTTAAAATTATCAATTACAAACAACTACTTTCTGATAATTCATGTTAAATCGTTGGGCCCTAATATTGGAAACTTTATTTAAATAAAAAATAGTGCCTGCCCGTATTTCAAACAAAGTGTTAGTAGTAGCAGGCCTTAAAATTGTAGCGTCTTTTATGAACTTGACTTGAATCCTATCCTGATAAGGAGATACAAGGTCTATTTCTATTATCTTATACCAGATATTAATACACATTTAAACATATATCTACGTAAGATGAAACCTACATTACTCTATTAATGCGACGCTGTGTGTAAGAAGCAATTAAAAAATCTGTTTTATGTTTGTTTCCTAATCTTGATATTCAATAAACTAATGATTCCATTGTAAAGGTATTTACAATGGAATCATTATTACTATAACAAAAAAGTAGCATTTAAAGGTCAATACTCATGATTGCCCTTAAAGTACCATCTATAAAATGTTAAGGTTTTTACCTACCAACTTTAAGTGGACATAGTAACCAGCGGCGCGGGCAACATAAGCGGGCGATGAATGACATGTAAATACGCTTATTCGCCCAACTGCACCTCTTTTCATCTTTTCATGAAGTTCGTTCGCCCGCTCAGCTGGGCATAGTAACATTTTGGTAGTGAAGGGTCGCCAACGCATTTACCGTCGACGTAACGAGACTGTTTATCATCAACGATAAACAGGTTTATAAAACGGTCTATAGTTCAGACTAGTTTATACAGTTAACGAAAAGTAGTACTCGACTTTCACAGACTACTTACGTATTGCATGGAGTTCACAGATAAACTAGTCTATCATTAGATGATGATGATGAACGGTGGACTGTAAACTGGTTTATCTGTCAAAGGCAAAAAACATGGTCGAGAAAACATTTGTTTGTTCAACGCCTTGAAGAAACAAATTATTTTTTAACCCCTACTGTGGAACTGTTCGCTATAGTCAGTCCATCGGTCAGTGTACTCCGCGGTCTCACCGCTCCGCTTATGTTTAAATGTTAACATTTGGGGTAAGCGAACAGAACAGGTGATCACGACACGCCACAGTGACCGCACACATCCGGTTTGTGTGGATACGTATGAAGAACATTTTATGTGAACCACAACGAACGGTCGAGGAAGGTAACGCTCGCTTGCACAGTGGGACAACAATATTACCTATACTTATCGAACAAAAAAATATTGCAGAACACACGATAGTTTAGCATAAACGATAAGCAATTTAGATGTAGCTCTGGCCCTCTCATCGATATATTATATATCAATGGGCCCTCTAGACAATGTAACATTTCTACAAGCGTTCCCGCGAATACAAAACATAAAATGTATGAGAGTGACATAAGTCATAGAAAAACCACGTGATAAATTTTATTATAGGGAATTGCCACCGTTAGCGAATGAGGAAATAGAATCGCTATGAAGCGATCGTATCTAGTCTAGGCCCTCTGATAAACCGATTGATACCTCGCTGCGGAGCTCGCAAAAGAGCATCTTTCACTAACTTTTATTATAAATACTCTATACTTATTTTTTGTAAATACATACTTAATCTAACATAAGTACGCAATACTCAGACGCAAGGTGGGAATCGCACCCACGACCTATTGGGTAGCAGCCAGGGTGTGACCACTAGACCAAAACCGGTCGGTCAATGAGATCTGTGGTCCACGTTAATAAATATTTGTATACATATATGAGCTCGTATGTATGTATATCGAAAGCCTATAATAGCCCGGTCAATAAGGGTTATCGCTGTTTGCCGTTATTATCTGAACGCGCGCGTTGGACAGATAAAGCGAATGGAAAGTTATTTAATTGTTTCAATCAAACATGAAGATGTTTTAACTGAATAAAAATACCTTACAAGAGAGACTAGTAAGTCTCTCTTGTAAAGAGTGTTTACACCTGCACCTAATTCAAACCATACCTTAATTATTCGCTATTTCAAACCATACCTTTAAAGTAATATACTATTTACTAGGTTCCTTGTGCAAGGAACCGTCCTGGTAGGTACCACGGCAGTGTCAGATATTCTACCACCAAGCAGCAATGTGTAAACATTGCTGTGTTCCGGTGTGAAGGGTGGGGTGTGTAGCTGTTGAAATTACTGGAAACAAAAGACTTATACAATGTCTTAAGGGTCAGCAACGCGCTAGTGATTCTTGGTGTTGCTAGCGTCTATAGGCTGCGGTGACTGCTTACCATCAGGTGGGTCGCATGCTTGCTTGCCACCTTGGTTGTATAAAAAAAAAGAAAAAAAAATGTATAGTACCGATAAGAACACAGCGCCCCCGACGGTGGAATTTTCTATTATTTTACGTCTATTGGACACCGAACAGGTTTGAATGTATGTTATCATGTCAATATATTAGCTGATCTTCGTTTTACATTATAAATAACAATTTTAGAAGCTAAATATCAATAGAACATTTTTAGTATTATGTAGGTGTGGATCGCGTCGTAGTAGTACCGAGAGATTGACCTATCACGATCAAGCCTTTCGTGTTTCATAAATAGGGCTACCTAGCTCTATAATGCTGTTCAGAATTTTGAACACGGTGGGTTTATTTGCACTCATAGTTGACCTTTATAAAGACGCTAAGGAGATACTTCGCCACAATCAGATAATATAAATTTAATGTGGTTCATTAAAACTGTTGTTACAGTACAAAGAAGCCCCTTTGAGAGTCCTTTAATTGTCGTAACATCAATGATATTATAAACCATAGATATAATATTCCTACTAATGCAAGCCAAAAATCCTACACATGTAATTAAATATTTTTTCTTATGATATCCCTTCCTTATTATTTCTTTCGTGCAGTACATACTTGGTGCATTTTCTATATCATGACGACATTTTATTTTCAAAGGCACACGTCACGTTTGTTACATTTTACCGAGGACTTACTGGTAGTTAACCCAATTGGATGAATTTCATGTCTTTTCGTGCGCTAATGACATATCTATTGTATAAAATATCATTGTCTAAGACGTCTAATTAATAAGTTAAGACAATGAAGAAAAGGAACAAAGTATCATTGTAAAAACTAACCCCCAAATTACTTGTTCCTTTGCTAAGTATAAAAGCAGTGTCCCTTTGTTTCTGTAATTGTCTCTACGTCACAAAGCAACCGATGGATCTAATTTTATGGTAGCTTGGGTGGGTCAGGATATGTTGGTATTTCAGGACATTTGTTTCTCGATCACATGTAGGATGTGCTCCGATGATTCAGACAGTCCTAATTCCAAGAACTTGTAAACAAAAGCCATAAAGTTAATGAGCTTAATATAATAATTCGATGACTTATGCCATCCCTTTCGGAGTAAATTTATTAATTGCTTTTGTAAATGGACTATAAATCACCAATTTAACACCAATTTATTTTTGTAATAAGTATTATGTAGTAGTAATTTTTTCGTCTGGACTGGAGCTCGTTGAAGTTATTGTCAGGGATTAGTAATTAAGAATTATCTGAAGATTATAATGTATAATTTATAACTTATTTTTAACATAGGGCACCTAGCGTAAAGGTGCGGCCTGCTTGGTGGTAAACAGTCCAAGCTTAGAGGAAGAATCAAAGCCACCAGCATACCAATAACTAAGGAATTACTTGCGCATCGCCGACCCTGAAAAATCGTTAGCTCTATCAAAACCAAATAAATAATATCGTTCATCATAATTACCTCCGGTTCAGGTGGCAATCAATCATTCTGGCCATTCAGTGAACGCCCCAACTCCAGTCCACTGGTACCTTTATGCAAGAAATTTCGGCACCGTTCGGAAATTATATAAACTTGCTACAGTTGTGACTTGCGACACGACACTATAGTACATTTCAGTCACGCTCAACGCAACAGATAGACGTAATCAATCTAGATTATGTTCAGAATAAATGTATAATTTTTTAAAAGCAATTTTGAAATGAGGTCACCCTAAACAGCTGGTAATAAATCTCTATGAGGGTTTGATTGATAGAGAACAGGTTATATTATTTATTAAGGGCTCAATCATAGTAAAACAGAAGTCGGCCGAGCAGTACCATTGTTTGTTGACGAGGAGGAATCCTTCAAAAAGGTACCCCGGTTTTCCAGAGGCCGGATATGAGGGATCTTTACACACTAAAACCTCCCCGTGGCCTTCATCGACGTTATGGACAGCCTCAGGACACTCCATTCGGGCCTTGCCAGTCTCTTTACCAAAACAGAAGCAGTACCTACCATCTCCAGCAACGAGTCCTACTATTAGTCCGTGGAGGCTATTTACATACTACGGACTGATCAATTCCGAGCAAACGCTGCTTAGATACGGCAAGCCCTTAAAAGCGCCGGTATGAGCCACAAGCAATCTCAAAATAGAGGTCGTGCGCTGAACTCGACATTTATAACATACTTCAAAAAGCACAAGGTCCTCGTTTATCATGACAGTTTGTGCACATCTAATTTCCTCTGGGAATTTCTATTCTGCCGTGATAACTAAGAACGCAGTAATCGACATTTTTGCAATTTTACCAGAAATGCCATCCCAAGGGCTTTACCTACAAGGAAAAAAAATAATATCATGAAAAAAATCACTGAAAGTAGTTTTTCAACTAGCGATTTCGCAGTAGTAGCATGAAAATTGAACTATTGCTAAGAAGAAGCGCAGTATTGAACACAAAAGCATTGCAAGTACTGCATTCTTTTTTAGCAAATGTTTCAATCATGAAATATGGCCATAAAATATGAACATCTTGTTTAGATAAATAAAAATATGTTTTTCGCGGTTTTTCTCGAAACCGTGTTTTTGCGATTAATGCGTTCTTAGTTATCACGGCAGTATTGTGTAGCGGTATAACCGCTGATAAGTGTTGTCGGGTAGGCGCCAGATGCAATTCTTCAACTATCTAAATCAGGACTTCCCAACCTTGGGCAAGCCTTCCTGGGGGAGCGTATAAAAATTTTGGGACGATTGGCGGGTAAATGCTATATGCGTACAAAGTGAAAGGGGGAGGGGGGGCGTGATGCAAAAAGGTTGGGACCCCCCTGATCTAAATGGATACCTAAGGCTTAATAACGGACAATGAACTTATATACGTTATGTATTTAGGTAGGTACCTACTTCAATCGTCAAGATTATGAAGTCGTTTAATAAATAGTAAAATTATCATATGATTACAATATAAATAAGTTTTCCACCTTCCATACTGACCAAATAAACTATAATTATCTCGAGTTAAAATATGCACGGAACTATAATTAGTTAATAGGTATATTAAATAAAGTCTACGAGTGGTATAAACAGGAAAACGCTGTGGCGTAGGAAAATTTGAGAACATCAAAACTACTTAATGTTATTTTTATTTCCTTCGCCACAACGGGTCATTCAACCTAAGTACCTAATAATAAGGCATTGCTAGTCCAACATGATTACCCACCCGAAGTAAGAAATCATTCGGAATAATATGAGACTACTCTTGTTTATGAGAATCATGCAATGAACTGGGAGATGGCAGCAAATTGCTAAGAAAGCCATGAAAACAATGAACTTAGTAGACGCGATTACAATTCCATGATGACTGTCCTGTGTCCTTTCAACTGTCTTGTTATTACGATATCTATAACTAAAGGCGATATCAGCTAACCCAAAATAGATGACAAAGCTCTTTGGTTAGGATTGTGAAGTCAAGACCATTAAAATAAACCAAATTTTCATAATCAAAACTTATTTATATGCATAATGTCTGCTAAATAACAAAAAGTTTAAAATTTTCCAACAGTTACGCAATCACTGTAATAATTATTTACTTAAAAATGCGGTGTCCGGGTACTATGTAGTACCCGGGCACCATATTGTGTATTCTGTGGTCCGGGTAAAAAAAAGCATCCATCTTCACCCTTTAGGTATCGTAAGCGGCGGATAAGGGAATACAAGAAGACTGGCAGCAGCGTCTTTCTACTGGATTACCTACCACCTATACTGCGATCACCATGATACCGGCTAAGCGTTGGAATTATGGCAGCCACTCCCTTATAAGGGGGAGGGGAGGATGATGATGATAAGAAATAATAAACAGAACGCCTATATAAGGTTAAGGTTCAAGCGTTCTGTAATGTCATGTTTGCAGTTAAAATGTACTAGTTCATTCTATTATTAACTAGCTGACCCACGCAGCTCCGCATGCGCTATTTTTACGTTAACTAAACTTTTAATAACAGACATTCGCATCGAATACATAACCTCCTTTTTTATAGTCGGTTAAAAACTGGGACCCACTTTTTACTTGCTCTCCAAAGCACAGACTAGTTTAGTCCAAATGGCGTTAAACGGTCACCCATCTATTTAATGACCTTACCTAACGTTGCTTAACCCGATCGATTACAAAACCTTGATAACAACTCTCTATGACTGTTCCCTTACTAATATTTATTATCATTATGAAGAAAAATTGATAAAATCGGACCAAGCGTATAACCAAGTACCCATTTTGACTTTAATCCCCTCTCCCAAAAGAACCGTGCTAGATTACGGGTTAAAAAATATCCTATGTCCTACCTCGTAGTAAGATCTCAAATCATGCCAAGTTTCGTTTGAATCCATTCAGTAGTTTCGGCGTGATGCGCAGCCGTATAGACAGACAGACAGACAGACAAAATAAAAAAAAATACATTTTCGGCCTCAGTATCGGTTATAGAATGCCCTCCAAATATAATTTTCAAAATATCTTCAATGTACAGAATTGGACCTGTTACAGTTTTATTATAATTATTAGTAAAGATTTACTTAATACATTCAACGTTAATGATAAATGATGCTATTTAATTAAAACCCAGTCTGGCTAGAGTTAGAATTAATTGAGGTACTCATTGCAATCCAAAAACTACTGAACATTTTATGTTTCCTATTACGCGCATACATGCAATTCGATTTTGCATTCACAATTACGTTGCAAAACATTAATTGCTTCGAAGCCCCTAATGACATCAGTGAAGTGACCTGAATTTTACGATTGCTCAAATGATTAGATGTAATTTCGTCCGCGAGACTATTACATTATTGCCTAAATCCGCTCAATAGAGTTAGATAACTAAAAAAAAGCACAAAAGCCAGATGAACCAATATATTAACAAAACGAATCCCATATCCCATTGTCAGAGGTATCATTGTACTGTAGCAAAAGGGAGGACGAAGGGCCATCGGTTCTTTAGCCGCCAGAACAGCAACTGGAGCACTGGCCACCTTTCTCGCCACATACATAACGCCCAGGGTGGCGTTAGTAGGCTGCAATCTTCTGTAAAATAGTGGTACTTACTTTAAGCAAATATTCCTGTATTGCCCTCTCCTCCACCTATCTTAAAATCTCCACTTTAAAAGTCCCGCTGATGATCAATTGTCCCCTCAGCTATCATACAAGTAAGAACTAGAAGTAGAGCCATAATCTACTATACAAGCCCAGTCTCTGTTCACCGCGGCCTACTTACTATGACCCTAGTCCGCAGCCGTTCGCGACATGCATCGTTTGTTGGAGCCTTCTCTTAATCTAAGAGCTCTACAAACAAGTGTCTCAAATATAATCCTAGAGCACGCCTGAGTTTCAATAACGATTTTCGACTTACCGTTAGATAATAGTAAATCATCGAATCGAATCGATCACAAATTGAAAATCATATTAGTACTGGCTTAATAATAATGCAAACTAAACAAAAGAAATGAAACGCAGGGTAATAAACTAAATCATTTCTTAACGAGTGTTTAGTTACGACACGAATGAAAAGCCTATTATACAGTGATCTTATCGCACAGAAGTTTTGAATGTCAGATAAAATCTACGTCAAATTGCAACAGTGCTGTAAAATACCGCTCGACATAGGCTAACGGTATGGTTTAGTAACGGAATTTTAATAACAACAAAACAAATTGTTTGACCGCTCCACGCGTTTTTGTTTTGTGCACTGACGACCTGCATTTGATCTGTCCATGATAATTTATTATCCTCGGATAGGTTAGGTTTTATTACCTGACCATTTATGTTAAAATACCATGAGTATAGACAGTTATTTAAGCAATCTAGGCGATTTTGAGTTATTAGGTTGCTAACCTTTTTTGATGTCTAAATCAGACTTGTAATCTATCTTCAGATGTTCATCTAATAAGTGTTCTTAAAGTAAAATTAAATTATATCGCGGGAAAATCAATACGAGCATATATTTTTCACCGAATCGAGTCGAGAAAAAACATGATTGATTGAAACAACAAAACAGACCAAAGAAAAGAACCTTCCGTAAACAGTCAAAGAACTTCGTGTAATGAGCGTTATACAAAAAGGAATACCAATAAGAAATGTAGACAAGCACATTCATATTGAAAGCAACCACGTGGGTAGGTGTGTGTCAGCGAAACTGAAATTATGCATCAAACATTAAAAACTAAAAAGAAAACAGGGACACGGTCAAAATTATTAGTATTTACAGTAAAATGAGACTTCAATTTACGTTGCATTTTAACTTTTCTTAAATTTATAAGCATATTTAGAAACTAACAGGTGTTTTGGTATGATTGTTAATGTAGTATTGAAACATAAACATGGTCAGACGCAATAAAAAAAGTTGCGAAAAGTCAACATTAAACGAAAATTATTATGTAGGCTGTCACAATGCAACGCAAAAGAAAAACAATGCTTATGAAATTAATCTTATACGTGTTTTCTAGAAACATTTGCGTCAAGCTCAGAATATTTCAATACCAAGTATTTACAAAACGGAGAAACGTTTATAGGACGAATTTTATTACCATAAATAAATATTCGGTTCATTGTTTAACCTAATAAACCAAATTCGAAAAGAAATTGCGTCTGTGGTTGCTGATTCGCGCTTCGTGCATTCATTTGGCAGTCCTCCAAGTATGAACGTGCAAAAAAGTATTTTTTTAAATGTTTACGCCTAACAAAGGCCACTACTAGGAAAACATGTTGAGGCATAACAAAAACGGAATCCTTCCTGGTTCCATCTTCCGTGGCCAGTAAAGAGGGGCTTGACTCCGAGTGACCGTCTGAGTCACGTTGCCGGACAAAGAGCCGGCAGTGACCGATGACAAAATGAAGTAGAGGAAAAGATGTGTACCAATGTGGTCTAATTATAGTACTATAAGCGGTTTCGTTCCTTGTAATACTCGTGGCTGGGATAAGTCTAGCAACAACATGTGACTTAAAAATCCCGATCTTTAGTAAATTAGGTCATTACCTTATTTACTAAAGATTGGGATTTTTAAGCAACGTCATTATGACACATAATGTAGCAGTACCAATAATTTTAGGATTACCGTTTCACGGCTAACCTTATTACAGAGAACAGGGTATGAGTCATACCCGGACATGTTGCATGTATGACATACAAAATTTCGACTTTGCACTCATAATTTTTTTTTGGTAATTCTTTATTATTGTTGTTCCCGGGCCGATACAGTCATAGTAGCCATCTTCATAAGATCAGCCAGCTTTCTCGCTATACACTCGCAATGATGGGTCGGAAAACAGGACTGGGAAGAGTTCAGATGCAAGACCTTCTCTCCGGGGATAGTACAGATAATCAAATGAAGTATCGTCTGCTATCGTTTAATGAATACATCAATTAGGCGCTGGAGCGCTAACTTGCCAAGAGACTGAATAAATTGCCAACCAGATAACTTGTTGAAAATTTAATTTCGCTTCTCCGATAGACTTGGGCCATATTTCTGTAACTGTGGTTTAATTTTAACGCGTCGTTCGTTTTGTGAGTAAACTAAGACGGCTGCAAGTTGCATTCGCGCAAGCGGGATGAGTAAGCAACGCTCTAAATCCGTTTGCATGCTTATTTTAAACGACGCAATGAGAGCACGTGGAGAATAACTATTTCGAAGAGATCTTTGAAGTACGTGCTATTGAAAGTATGAACAATTTTCAACTAAATGAAACTCTAGCTTAACTATCCAATTACAAGAACACACAGAAACTAAACTGGTTCAACTTACAATTTTATATTGGTATTTTAAGGGCAATGTCTAAGGGAGAAGCCTTCGTTCAGCAGTGGAAGTCTTTAAGGACGTCTTTTAATGTTTTTTTAAGCAATTTAGGGACGATACAAGAAGATTTTTGTCAGATACAGCTACATTGCTCTGCCCCGCTCATTAGTATATCAATGACCTCGCTCGTCAGCCGGGAAATGTAATTTCACCAATTACTGTAGGTATACACACTTCACACCACCGAAGACAACAAATATTACATACTGCTGCTTTGCAGCAAAATATTTGACAATACGATGTTACCTAATTATCGGGGTCGTCAACCAGGAAAACAGTAAACACGACCAATCAAGTAGCATTGCTATCATTTTGTTACGGACTACAGTACAGATTGACACTGACATTGGCTTTCAGAGTAACTGTACCGGACGTCCCCTTGGTCCTTCGCACAAGGACGAAGGACCTTACAGATGTAAATATTTATTTTTTCTAAAGTTTGTTTCTCAAATTAACATTAAAACAAACGCACTAAACCACTGAATAAAAGCTGCGATCTATATATAAACGATTGCAAGATACACGAGCAAGGAAAGTTTAGACATTCGTTTTATAGATCTCCTCCATGCAACCTGCTATAAAAGTAATTTATCTTCAAACAACTTAATCATTCGAATATATACATTTGAGAACAAATCCGTTTTTACTTTGACTGTTCACTTTTGGTGTAATTATTCAATTTTTTTCCGGAACAATCATGGATTCAATGTGTGTACCTACGCCCACTCGTGCCCGTAAACACAACTCAAATGGGGTCCATGAACTGTCTACTTTCCCCACCAATTATTGTTCATTTGACAGTGCATATACTGATGCACCTTTAGTTGCAGCCAGTAAGAAAAACCAAGTCATCGTAGAGCGTCAATGTTGCAAACAAATGCAATGCTTATAGGAAAAGAAAATGCTGAAATTCTTTACAATTTTAGTTCGGCATATCAATCTTCTGAGGTTTGTTTATTGCGCATCAACTATTTTCGGATTCCTTGGTTGTTTAATAACGATATAAGTGCTTTCATAAATACTTGTAACCGGGATAAATTTATTATAGTTCGTTAAATGTTTATCTAATAAGATAAGTTTATTTAATCTTTCTAGCGTGGAACAAAAATACTATTTCTGTTTCTACAGGTTAATACCTATTACTTCGAACACCACGATCAAAGAATATGAATTTATCATAAAAGTGACATTAACGGCTTATTTATTGGGGTACGACACGATCTAGTCTTACCAAAACTAACAGAAAGAGTCCAATTTCAAAGTGACACTCATGCAGTATTTTTAACCGACTTCAAAAAAGGAGGTTTTGTATTCGACGCGTATGTATGTAATATTAATAGAAATGCGTAATATTCATATATGTTAGTCTATGTGGGCTTCTAAACAAATTCACCAAATTTCACGAGTGTATGTATAGGGTAAGTCCGGGGGAGATGGCCGTACGGGAGAGATGGCCAGTTCAATTATTTTCGAAACTAATGGCTAGATAGCCCAGGCTCACACTCAGTTTGGTCCTTTCAGTGGAGGTCACCAGCGGCACGCGCAAAGTGATAGTGAAATTAAATCAAAAGGTAAGTAAAAAACAGTTTATTTGTTTTCAAAAGTACAAAATTTTTTCAATGGGTTTACATTTTACCTCGTGGTGAAAAAAATTCAATGGAATCTTGTGCTTTTTATGTTTTATTATGTTTGAAATGATACTTGTGTTGTATTCTAACCTCAAAATTGCAACCAATTCCTACTCGTTCATATTTTTATTGATATGGCCATCTCTCCCGGTCAATTTAGGAGAGATGGCCACATGCAGTCCGGTGAAGATGGCCATATTATTATTTTTAATTCTAGATGTTTAATTTAACCTTTCAATATTTTGTTGCAGATGCCGAACGTCTACAAGAGAATAACAGTTCAGTCAGCAGCGATTTAGACATTGAAAAAGAAAATGAAGAAGACAAGTGTGCTGGATGCTGGGAAAATTATTACACTACCCAAGTCATAGAGGACTGGTTGAAATGTGTGATTTGTTCATTATGGGTTCATGAAAACTGTACTGATTTTGACTATATGTACTCAAAGTATGGGCAGCGGAAGAAAAGAGAAGAAAAGCAGAAATAGGTATAGAAAAAGAGTCAAGTAAAGTACTGGCCATCATCCCCCTACACCTATGGCCATCTCACCCGGATATCTCGGGAGAGATGGCCAAACGAGAGTTTCAGTTATGTTTTTTTTATAAATTATTTAGAAGAGAATTTGTTGATTACTTTGTGTTTTTTTATGTTTCAATGATTAAAGACTGACTTAAAATAAAAAATTGAGAAAAAATACGCCTAGTTTGATTTTTATAGCGCTTCATAAAAACTACGGCCATCTCCCCCGGACTTACCCTATATGTATGTATGTATGTAGGTTTGTCCGCGGATTTCTCAGAAACTACAAGTCCGATTTCGAAAATTATTTTTGCAATAGTTAGAGTATTTTTCAACCTAAGTTGAAAAATACTCTAGAGTACAAGTTTCATCAAAATCGGTCCAGTAGTTTAAGAGATATAAACTTTTTATGTTTTCAGTAAGTTACTGTAATGTAGACGTTCGAGTTGCGTGATAGTGCTGATACCTATCTTGGTAAAATAAGTCACTAAAAAGTGTAAAATAAACTATTTAAAAAAAAATAAAAACCGGCTTCAAAGTAAATTATCTAAAAAGCATAAAATAACGAAAATATTATTGAAGTTGGTGCAGAATATACACAGCAGGTACGCTAACACTAACTTCAATAATATTTTCGTTATTTTATGCTTTTTAGATAATTTACTTTGAAGTCGGTTTTTATTTTATTTTTTAAAAAAGTTTTTAAAGTGATTGAGTGTTTAAATTTTGAAAGAGGACGAAACCTTACTGCTCTGTCAAAATTCGTTCAATGAATTATCTCGTCTCTTGTTAATATATCACTAGAAAATCTATATCTTATCTAGGGAGCTGAGACCGTTTAGTTTAGAGTCTAAACTTTAGACTATAAATCACCATGGAAAGCAAGTGCGGATTTTTAAATCACGCACGCGACTCCAGACAGAGAAGATCGCAACACGTAGAAGTTTGTATGAAATTGTATGAAGAGCTCAAAAAAAACGACTATTTATATAGAAAGGACGCACGATGACGACTATGGCGTATTAAAACAGCTGTATTTTGCCTTCTGGCGCTGGTCGCGTTCTTTACGTGTCGTACACTTCTTGAGAAAAGCGACATCTGCTTCTCTTTATAAAAACAGTGGCACAAAGTCTTCTCTCCTCTTTTACAAAGCATCACGATATTATTCCTGCGTTGTTTTCGTTGAAGAAGACCCTGATTAAATCCCTTAACATCGGAAATCGTTTGACTTATTAGTCATTTTATTCTTTGTTCAGTAAGACAGTAGAGTTTGAATTGATTAGCAACATTTAGAAACAGGTATTCAAGAACTTACATTGTAATGGAAAGTCTCCTTCGCTTTCGTTACGCATAGGAAGTGAAATCACTTCCTAGTCATTAAGATGATGTAGGAAGTTGACTTGACAGTCTGACGTAGCCTCATTACAGGATAACAAATGGTTTTACGACTAGGCTGAACATGTCGGGTCATATAGTTCTCTTATAAATTGTTCCACATATTCATGTCATAGGAGGATTTTAGAATCAGCACGAATACTTCTCAGACGATATTGAACTATTGAGACAGTCACGGGATAGTTGCGACGTGATATACATACACCGTGCGTGCACACAGTTGGCTATATTTCGTATGCGTTTTTACAGGTGTGAACATTCCAGTGACATATTGTTGACTGAAGGCCAAAATTAACAACTTATCTTGATCTACAATCATCATCTTCATTCATTCATCATTAGCACGCATGGCAAGCGGATTGGGGATCGCCGTATATGTGGAAGATAAAACCAAAAGACGCTGCTGCCCGTCTTCCTGTTCTCGCTTAGTCGCCTCTTACGACACTCAACAAGAGGAGAAAGGGGGATGCAAATCTCACCCGGCACCCCAAGGATACAAGCAAGCCTGCAAGCTTGCATTAACAACAGTTTTCTATGAGTGTGTATCTTGTGCAAGGGACTGTTCAGCTAGGTACCACCGCAGTGTCAGATATTCTGCCGCCAAGCAGCAGTGTGTAAACATTGCTGTGTACCGGTGTGAAGGGCACTGTAGCTGGTGAAATTACTGGACACAAAATACTTAATATCTAATGTCTTAAGGGTCGGCAACGCGATAGTGATACTTCTGGTGTTGCTAGCGTCTATAGGCTGCGGTGACTGCTTACATAAGGCGAACGTCTTGCTTGTCTCTAGGTTGTATAAAAAAAATGCACTAGGTACAGTAAAATAAATACAGAGAATTGTGAAATAAATACCAAATACAGAAAGTCATATGTGCATATATGACTGCACCTGCTTGAACTCACCCATTCATCACTCTTGCACGTAACTTGTACAAGTAGCATACCAAAAGTTCTATCAATCTTCAAGCCTCATGCACAAGCAGGATGCTTGCACACAATCATCATACCAATGCCCAAAAAGTAGTCTTGCTGTTTCTTTGTATGTTTACATATGTAGCCACTTTTTGATTTAGCTGTTCCGACACTTCATTCTAATGAAACATGTAAAAAACAAAATCTAAATTCATATCATGAATCACAGTTGTGAGATGAGTCAACAGTCCTGTGTGGGGGGTCAATGTCCTATACTTAAATGATACAAACTGGAATAAAATCTAAATGCTAAATGTATGCCTGCTTACCTACTTCTCTGAATTGTTTTGTCAATAACGTAATAACAAATCTTATGATAACCTGTTTGTCTGTGATGTTTATCAGTGAAGTATGTATCGCATTTCTGTTACGATTGTTTTCACTACCCTTACCTTATTAACAAATGCAAACATTATGGCTTTAAGTGGATCTCATAGCAATATATTAATTATTTATATTCATCTATTTAAACCATGATTGCATGGATACAGTAATATATTAGTTAAAAAAAATTTGCTCCTAAATTTGTGCTGATTTTGATAGTTCAGTTTGTGATTGTTAAACAATTTAATTATTTAAAAAATATTTTCATAGGTAGTGAGTTTTAGGTGAATTGCAAACTCATGATTCTTTCAACTCAGTTACAGGTACTCAACAAGAAGGCATAACCTTTGCTTGCAGCCCCTATTGGGCTTGGTCACAAGCACAATCACAACATATTTTTTTTTGACAAAATTATAAAAATTGTTTTCCCTTACCAAAATTGTTACAGCTACAACACATTCTGGTACATAAACAGTATTTACGATAACCATGGACTTAGGTAGTATGTACGGTTTCATTGTATGCTGTTTACTTTCACACTTTGGTGACTTTTTGGTATTTGAATGTAATACATAGCATAATGCCAATTTTTTTAAACTACCATACATTAGATCATACTAAGCCTACTTTCTACATTAAAAACAACCTTTAAAAAGTATCAATAATGACCCTTTTCCTTCCAAAAGGTTTAAAATGTAAACATTTAGGGGTTTAAACCTTTAAAAGACCAAGCGTAACCACAGTGTGTTGCTAATTTAAGTATATAGATACAACATCTTGACAGTGGCATTGTTTGAATCTAGACACATGCTTGTGAACATATAATTCGATGACATTGTATGATTATGAAGAACAATGAGTAAGATTGCAAAATACATACCATATTTAGCAGTGTTATATGCACAATGTTTATTATAAGCCTGCTTGTATGTTTATATGTAAAATATTACAAATATATGCTTTTACTTGCATGAATACTACAATGAACATTTTTTCCAAGATTATAGGTGCTGCAAAGCATTTGAAATGTGGGACAAGTAAAAATAAAAAAGTAAATTGTGATATAACTCATAGAGTTTCAAGACATAGTATTACAGAGGATGGGATGAAATACTCATTGCCACAGTAAGGTCAAGACTAGTATAGTAATAATTTGAGTTAATTATTTTGAAAGATGAGCATGATAAAATTTCCGTCATGAAAAATGTCTTACAATTTTACAAATATGAATTTATATTGTGTTTATATATGAATTCTTGGAATCATATTTTTTCTTACTGCAGTTGTAACTATTGTGATACAATCTGTGAAATATTGTCTTAAATTGGTATTTTTATGTAATAAGCCTATTTCTTGACAATTTAGCACAGGTCACATTTTGATTCATGGATACTTTCAAAATAAAACTAAGCCTTTAGATAGGTAACTGCTTTTATTAGGTCTACAGTTTTCATTTATAATGCACTTAAAACGCGACACAGAGTTCATTTTCTAAACCTAAGACTATATTAAAGGTAATGACTCAACTGAAATCTCTGAAATTAGTCAAGTCCTATGGCAATATTAGTGGATACTTACATACTTGTGATGTTGTAAGTACAGATAACTAATGCAGTCTGCATAAAAATATTCTCGTGGGCACACTGACGATTTCTTACGAACCGAACGACAGCGTGTATGCAGGTACCTATGTATTTTTTACTTCTGTTTATTTTCCAATGAGTAAAATATGGAAAGGGTTGCACATTAAACATATATACACAGAGGATTAACCAGGCTCTATCATTTTACCATGCCGTACCAGGTGTAGGTACTTTAAACGTGGAATTAAGCACATTTAACTGTTGTTATAACAGTAATCATCAGAAAAAAACAGGTACCCCAGCGCACAACAGAAGACGTACAAAAATACCGAAATATTTATAGAAACTGTCACATCAATAGGAGTGTGGAGTATATCTATAAAATACTTACTTTCAGTCGCGTAAGATTCCCATCTCGTGCAGCATTGAAAACGACTGTTTTGAAATCCATGATGGTTCTCTTTGCTACGCAATAACTTCACAATAAACAGAATATCACTTTATGAACAGCACTTTCTTCTGAGTATGATCATTGAAAATCCACTGTATCACGATTAAACAAAGCAACCAGTCAATTTATTTCAAAACACTTCGACACTGCAATCTATCGCTCACAAAACAGCTGCAGCGCGACCGCAACGACAACCTGCCAATTCTGCCATCATAAAAATAACCATAGAGTAAAGATGGGCGATTAAGTGTTTTTTTTGTTTCATATTAAGTCAGCGAGTGAACACGAGTCTTTTAGCTAAGAATATTTCTATGTACAAGACTATAAACTCTATGCTTTTAGTTAAAAGAATGGAGCTAGTATCGCGTCGATTCCCCGAACAAATTTTTCGTGGCACTTTTGCGGGGTGCGGGAGGCGAAGTAAACACACACAGATACAATTTCACGCATACTCTGGCAAATGTCTAATGCAAACTCTTCATGTTTCTATGAACCTACACTATAATAAACTCGCAACACTTTCAAAAAGATACGCACACAAGGCGTCGTTTTGCGTTTGCGCGTGTTCCTTTTGGAACCAGCTGGGATTAAAGAATGACCTGAACATATGAACAAAAATTTGGCAGAGGGGTTAGCGCATCATGCTCTCTCCAGTGGTATCTCCTCTAAGATTATAGAGGACGGATCTAAAGAGTTAAATTGAATTGCATTATGAAATATCGTTTAAACTACATAATAGGCGCATTTGAATAAATATCCATAACGTGTGTTAAGTGTACGAAGTCATAGGCTAGCCGCACTCGCTCAATATTATTGTCAATATAGTGCATATTGTCAATAATATTGTGTATTGCGGTATTGATCAATATTATTGTCGATTTCCAGATATTCTGATTTTGTCGCGACTGGTCGCGACAATATCGGAGGGAGGCAGGGGTATTGTCAATAATAATGACGTGTGCGGGCCCACGGCAATATTTTAGTTGAAGAAACGATTTCAAAGCAAGCAGACGTTCGTGTTTTTGTTCTAAATGGAGGACGAGAAAAATAAAAATATTGTAGATAAAAAACTAAAAACGTAGGTAAATTGTAGAACCCAAAACCAATATTTATTAAAATTTATAAAACATTCCCCGTGGGATATGCGAGTAAAAATAGCACTCTTTCCTATCTTCCCGTTGGGTGTCCGTTAGAGGCGACTAAGGGAAACCAGAAGACGGGCAGCAGCGTCTTTCTATTGGATTACCTAACAACTATACTGCGATCCCCAAGACGCCTGCCAAGCTTATGGCAACCCCTTTCTTCTAAGGGGGAGGCCTTTGTTTAGCAGTGGATGTCTTTCAGCTTCTGATGATGATGATAAAACATGGGAAGCTTTCCCGGAAATATATAATCATATTTATTTTCTACAAAAACTATCAATTATCAATGTAATAGTTTTTGAAGACTGCTATTTTTTATTAAAATTATGTTCTGCTAGTATACTCGTAGTTCATTTATTAGATTGAAATGATTTAGCTTAGGTAATTTTCTCAACCATGTCTAATTCATCGTTTCCTTCTGGATTGCTTTTTTTGTATATGAAACGTGTGCACACGAATCTGGCCACTAAACGACTGAGTCAAATTATACCACGAAATATTGACAATAATATTGTGTAGTGTGCGGAGCTCATTATTGATGAAAAATATTGTCAATATTGTATTGACAATAATATAGTACGTGTGCGGCTAGCCCATGAAGAAATAGGGTCAAAGTGGAGTCCAAACTCCAAATAGTTGATTGAGGCATACGCTATCCCTTTCATTGAGGCCGGATCTCTCTTTCTAAGTGGTCCAATGTGTGGTCCATGTAATAATTTAAATTACCCGAGAAATGGATACCCTAATATAGAAATGCTCTACTTCAACATCAAAAGATTGTTTTCCACCCGAAAACATAAAATACGATGACAATCATGTCTAATAATTTTTTTTTTGTATTGTTCTGCGAGTACGATTAGGATAATGCTATATTGTGTTTTCGCCAATTGTACTCAAATGCAATTTTAAATACCGATTTTAAGGGCTCGTATTTTGTGGCAACACTGGCGCTTATTGTCAGCATGAAACTGTCTGTCATTTAAATCGATCCAACATTTAAATACCATAATTTCACGATAAAGTGAATTAAACTAATAAGAATGGTGATAAAATGTGTAGTACTTAGTTGCAAAAATATGTTGTACCCCTTAGATGATACCGAATATCACTCGTAAGTCCGATTTGTTCAATAATGTACCTACCGATGATCCCTTTGGATTATGCACCATATTTTCGATCAGTTCTTCTTTCGATAGGCATATAACACGTTTTCAGTTCGTTTGTTAGTATTGGGTTTAACTTTCTATTAATTTGTAGTTGAATTATCTAATTTAAAATATTTTACATTGTTTTCATAGAGTAACCATGGTAAAGATTTTTTGAAGACTTTCCGTTTTGGGGATTTTTTTACCGCCACTTTATGATAAAAAATATACGATGTAGGTATTTAGTTCAAAGGATTGATATGGAAAAAATATTGTATGTTCAAGTGTGTATGTAGTTTTAAACATATTATTATAATCATATTTATTCTTGTCGCCTCCTAGTCCTGTCGCGTCTAGTAGCCTCCGTGGCGCAGTGGGAAACTGCTTGCTTGCGTACCGGGGGTCGCAGGTTCGAATCCTGCGGGGAGCAACAACTTTGTATATTTGTTCCTTACTGGCTAGGACAATGCAGGCTGGTCATCTGATTGTCTGTAAAGTAAGATGATCCATGCGTCGGATAGGCATATAAAAAGTCGGTCCTGCGCCTGACCTCTCCCCGGTCGTGTTGATCTTTCGTATCACTAAACTGTGAGAGGTAAAAGGAAGAAAGAGTGCACTTGTGGCTACGCAAGCATTTGTGCACTGGCTGATGGCTGATCTTGCGAAAGATTGGCCGCTGTGGTCGTATCGGCGAGAGTACCTATATCATTCTATAAATATACATATAATCACGCCTCTTTCCCGTAGGGGTAGGCAGAGACCACTTCTTTCCACTTGCTACGATCCTTACATACTTGTTTCGCTTCGTCCACTTTCATTATTCCCTTCATACATGCTCTTCGGTTTAGGGTACTCTTGACCTGGCCTTTTTTCAAGACGTCCCTGATTTGGTCTTGAAACGTCCGCCTAAGTCTACCCCTTCCAACACTTTCATTCACACTCGCCTTATACACTATTTTCGTCAATCGTTCCTCATTCATTCTCTCGACATGGCCAAACCATCTCAGCATACCTCAATTTTTGTCACAACATCTTCTTTCATACCACAACGTTTCCTTATGTCACTATTTCTTAACCTGTCACTATACCTGTCACCTGTCAATATATATACTGTTTTATTTACCCGTGGTCAATATTTTTTATTTTCTTGTAGATTACATATAGTATATACATTTTTTTATTTTCTTGTAGATTTCCTAAAGATATTGAGCGAAGGAATATTATGACTATCCATTGTCCCATTCGAAAAGAAATTTTATGAAGCTGCAATGATCTGCAGTTGGTCCAATGGAAACCTAAATTTACTGCAAATGCTTTTTCTATCGTCTAATGTGTGGGTTACAAGGTGTTTTAGTTGTTTGCATATAATGGAAATTGCTATTCAATATCCTGTGATTAATCAGAAATCGTTAAACGTACTGAATAAATGATCTTGTAATACAATTTCTTTTTATCATAACTTCATATGCTTTTATTTTCACAACTTATTATTTATTTATTACTTGATTGTCTGTAAAGTACTCAGAGTAATAAGAATGGAGCTAGTATCGCGTCGATTCGCCGAACAAATTTTTCGTGGCACTTTTGAGGGGTGCGGGAGGCGAAGTAAACACACACAGATACAATTTCACGCATAACCACACTATAATAAACTCGCAACATATTCAAAAAGATACGCACACAAATAAAGAATGACCTGACCATATGAACAAAATTTGGCAGAGGGGTTAGCGCATCATGCTATCTCCAGTGGTATCTCCTCTAAGGTAAAGTAAGATGCTCCATGCGTCAGATACGTATGTAAAATGTTGGTCCTGCGCCTGGTCTCTCAACGGTCGTGTCGGTTTTTCGTCCCGTCGTATTTTGAGAGGTAAACGGAAGCAACTAGACATATTTAATCGGTTTAAACTTAAAGCTTAAACAAGCCAAGTAAGTCATATTAAGCGACGAAGTTAAAAAGATGTCCTGATTTTTCATGAAACATCAAGGTTACCCTCTTAGATAGGGAGATTCGACCTCAATGAAAGGGATAGCGTTGACCTCAGTCATGTATTTGGGAGTGTTTTCTCCACTTTGACCCTATTTCTTCATGGGCTAGCCATACGAATGATTATTTTCTGTCCTTATCGGCGGCACGCTAGTTAGATGTCTTGTTATATTCTGTCTACGGCCAGCTCTCTATTGGTTTCTTTCTTTAAGGTGAGCAGGGACCAGAACCGGTAAATTTTATTAACCGGTAAACTAACCAAAATATTTCGTTACCATTTCGGTCATAGAGATTTCGGTTAGAGTTTTAACCGGTTTCCTCAATTACCGGTTAAAGGTTCATGAACCGGTAATTATATTGTTCCTTCGTTGCCAAGCCGTGCACAATGCACTCAAGCTCTTGGAGTAATAGTGTTCTGTGCACTCAAGTCACAAGACAGGAGGTTGCACGCACCAAAGATATTGTATATAGAAGATCGACATAGTCCGTTAAAAAACGAAACCAAAAAAAAAACCTATGTGTGAGTGAATTGTTTATGTGTAAAGGAAAAAAAGTGTTGTTTTAAAGTACTACGTACGTAATCGATATCGATGTATTTTGTGTGAATATTATACAAGATTATCTGTATAACGTAAAATTGAGGTTGATTTAAAACTAGGTACTAATAACCTTTTGTATTGCAAATTTCATGATGGTAATTTGTCAAAAGTGGTAAAACAGTCATTCTAAATAAAAATTGTAGCTTCTTTTTGCTTAAAATATCGTAAATCAGATCATGAAAATAAGTTATCGTTTCGCATGTTAAAATAACTCAAATCAGCATGCATTTTATACAATAATTAATAAAGTTGTTCAATTGTTAAGGAGCTTCCCCTATGAGATTTTTAGTATTTTTAGATCAGCCCTGTAGAGTATTACGATTAACTAACTAGATAATATAAACTTTAACAAGAAGTATGCTATATTTCTAAGTAGTATAAAACCAAAACATTTGGCGGGTGGGTTGGTCTAACATTTCATCATCTTGGCTGGCTACCCAATAGGTCATTGGTTCGATTTCCACAGTGTCTGGGTGTTATTTATCTATTTATGTATGTATTTACAAATAAAAGTATATGAATATTAGTAAAAGTTGTCTGGTTTCCATAGTACAGGCTCTGCCTTATTTGGGATCAGATTAACATGTGTGGATCGTCTCAGGTTATTATTATGAAGTCAAACAATATATTTTATTATTTTATGTATTTCAGCTGCATAATGGCGACAGTATATAGAACGTTTTATCTGGTAACATCTTAATGTTATGTATACCACATGAACACGAAATAAATTATTTGTGTGAAGGATCGAATAAGAAATGTTAAATCACCAGATAATCAAACTTGCCGACGTAGATCAACGGATTACCAGACTGAAGTGGCAGTAGGCTGGTCATAATTGCTGTAGAACCGATGATCGTAGGGAAAGAGTGGTTTTGGAGTAGACACCACTAACCGAAAAACGCAGTATAGGCCCTCCTATACTTTACTCCTATCCTATACTCTATGTTTCTAGATCCTGATTTTATTTTCTGACTATCTAACTAAATACCTGGTAATGGCGTATGGGAAAAGTAACTAAATTTTATTAATCATAATAATAGGTTTACATGGTATCGCTAGCGGTAAAATATCTTTATTTACGTTGTAGCAAGCTAATCTCTTTTGCAATTGGAACTGTTAATAAACATAATTTATTTATTCTTATCGTTTCCTAAAGGTATTGGTATTGACATATTTTTTCCAGTGTCATACGTACAAGTAAAATAAATAAGGTACAGCCTCTCATTAGGCAACGTCGATATTGTGACACACTTTGTATAAAACATTTTGCCTCAAAATGTCTATCACAAACAGAAAACAAAATCTTTAGCACAGATTCTTTATCACACAGAATATTGTTGGGATTCTATCCATCCTCTGATTCGTCTTTAATACACATCTATTTTTGTCTTATCAAAGAATTATTTTGATAACCTGAAAGAATATATTTGATTATTATTATTATCATATCAATTTACATCAAGAATATAGAGACAGCAAAATATTTTTAGACTAAACTAAAACAAAAAGACGTAGAATTTATATTTATGCCACTATTAGAAACTATTTACTTTAATATCGATATCGATACTCATGACGTCAGGACTTTTTCAAGCGCTATTGTAAACTAATCGTTTTACATTTTACACAAAATATCTCGCTATTCTTCATATACATATAGCAGTATTAAATTGTGATCAGTTTAAAGAAATACATGTATTCTACAATATTATTAGGATTTTCAACCACATTTTCAACCAAAACCATAAAAATATAGCAAGTAAAAATGCAGTCAGAAATAGTAATAAATTACCTGTGAAATGTTTACTTATTCGTTTCATTACGATTTGTGACATCACATGCACTTATTGCACAAGCCACCATAATGGAGCAATGATATTTTTTATTATAAATTAGAGATCGTGCTAAATTAATAAAATTTACTTTGACAGCAAACAGACCGCGAGGCAGCGAGGCAGTGGCTAATGTCAAACTGCTTCGGATAAAAAAAAAAAGAATTCAATCTCTGTATTCTTTGCACTCGTGCAGTTTGTATCTGATTAAAATTTCTCGCTTCCACGCTATGTTCATCTTCTTGAACGTAGTGAAAAATCCTAAATCTATGGCACGCACCCCCCGTAAGCGCCTTCCACTTGACGTTCACAACGATCACGCTCACGACTGCAGTTTTTCCCGTTCCACTTGCTTGTGAGCGTTACGGTCGTAAGCTTAAGTGGAATGGATTATAGAGCGTCAAAACGCTCTATAATCATAATATAAGCGTGGAGGTAAATACCTAATACAAACAGCGAGTTATTAAAAAGAAAGCAAAAGATTTAAAGAGTTAGGTTACTATCTGTA
The DNA here is from genome assembly GCA_911728495.1 of Furcula furcula. Classification (NCBI taxonomy): domain Eukaryota; kingdom Metazoa; phylum Arthropoda; class Insecta; order Lepidoptera; family Notodontidae; genus Furcula; species Furcula furcula. The sequence goes on along the minus strand of OU452257.1, from coordinate 19,661,822 downwards.
AGCCTTGAATATAAACTTTTAATTATTGTTTCAATTTGGTTTCAATCGATTTACTTATATTGAAAAAAATTATAATTACTTTATTACTATTCTGGGATAATTTCACACACTGTCATCTGATTCCAAACTAGGCAGAGCCTGTACTATGGAAAACAGATAACTAATACTAGTACACTTTTTTTGTAAACACATACTTAAATAGATAAATAACACCCAGACGCTCGGCGGGAAATCGAACTCACGATCTATCAGATAGCAGTCAGGGAGTCTAACCACTAGACCAATAGACCCGTCATAAAATTTCAAATTCTGTCATTTTTATTTTTACAATACAATACAATACAAATACACTTTATTGCATACCATAACAAAAATACATTTAAACTTAGATTACTACAACTTAGTGTTACAATTTTAGGCGGTCTTATCGCTAAAGCGATCTCTTCCTGACAACCTGGGGCGAAAGAGACATTAATACATTTTACATACATGTTTTATGTTTAATGTTATTGGTGTACTTAATTAATTTACGTTCAAATGTAATTAAAATGTCTTTTGCTGCAGAAACATTCATTTCTACTAAAATATCTCTTTCCGCATGAACTAACGTAAGTTACACGGGCGCCACCTTTGATACTTTGAGTTTTGAAAATGCCGCCAATATTCTCAACGACCATGACGACCCACCTTTGGAGATGAGTCGTCGTGAGCTTGGCGTGAGCGTAAGTCAAGACGTCATGAGTGACGTATTCGCCGCTTAGAGGAGATACCACTACTGGAGATAGCATGATGCGCTAACCCCTCTGCCAAATTTTGTTCATATGGTCAGGTCATCCTTTATTTGTGTGCGTATCGTTTTGAATGTGTTGCGAGTTTATTATAGTGTGGGTATGCGTGAAATTGTATCTGTGTGTGTTTACTTCGCCTCCCGTACCCCGCAAAAGTGCCACTAAAAAGTACGGCGAATCGACGCGACACTAGCTCCATTCTAATTACTCTGAGATTCGCCGCGACCACAACGACCGCGGTCGATAAGTGGAACGACTAAAGGAGCGTTTTGATCGTTGTGGGCCCCAAGTGGAACGCGGCCCGTATACATGACATACGTTTGGTTTGACATACATGACAGACAATTGACAGCCGAATAAAAATGACGGCGTGGATTTAGGATTTATGGTTAAAATTATTAAAATTTATATTGCAGAAATCTTTTGTTGACTGATTTACGAAATATTGGTTACATTTGCAATTTGCTACTTTATTTGCGTTTTGATTGCTATTTTGTACTTTTAAGTGGTTAATGTCAATATAATGACTGATAATTTAAAAGTTACATTGCAAAGTTTGTGCATATCATTGTCGTTACCGCGTAAGTCGGGCTCCGGGGTGTTCGGTGTGTTATAGCAGCGGTGGACAGTGTTTTATGAAATGGTGCCGATGGTGTTAGCTAACGGATCAAAAGAAAACTTTATTTGATTGTGTATACTAGTTATATTAGAGTTGATTTTGGACAAGATGTATCCAACGGCGACGCGGCACCCGGCTGCCGCGGTACGGGTTAGTGTCTCTTCTATTTATTAGCTTCGATTTTCTTACAGTACTAACGAACAGCCCACTTTATGGATAGCAGTGCTAGCCTAGCATGAGTTATATTATTTGTGGAATATATTATTTTGTGTTACTTTCTGTTTAGGGACCTCAGCCACCAGCAGGGCCCATTAAATTTACTATAGCAGATACTTTGGAGCGTATAAAAGAGGAGTTTAACTTTTTACAAGCCCAGTATCATACGTAAGTACAATTTTTTTACATACCTACCTAATTATGAAACTTTTTTAACATTTTCTTATCAAAAGCATCAAATTACAATTCATTGTTTGCAGTTTGAAATTGGAATGTGAAAAACTGGCCAGTGAGAAGACAGAAATGCAGAGGCATTATGTTATGGTAATTAGATAGTAAATTACAAATACCAAAATACAGCAGTCTCCCTAATCCAACACTATTTAAAACTAAGACTAGGACAGATTATTGGAACGTTCGGATTACTGGATTGTGTACAAAAAGATCATAATAATTAGGATAAAGCACACATTTTTCATTGAAAACAGCAGCGGAAGTTACACTGGAATGTTTGTAAAGCGGTAAAGTAAATAAATGTGCTATTGTAATAATTTATACTGATTCTGGAGAGCAAGCACAGAGTGCAGTGCAGAGACGTAGGTTGAGGTATCTGGGAGTAGCCTATCCTACAGCAGGTGATTATGTACAACTCCAAGCTGGCGCAATCATTGCGTACCTAAGGGAACTCTTCGACATGTCAGCAACAGACGGGCTAGGGCATGCACAATGGATCCAACTGGTTCGAAGTGCATTCCGGTGGTAACCGGGCCCAATTTTATAGCCACCAACAATAGAATAGAATTCCAGTGCTGGATTTGTTAGAATCTACTGTATATACAAGTGTAATTTGTTTGCTGTAAGACCTCAAACATAATCTTTCACAAACATTTGCACTATTTTAATGTACATTTGTCTAGAATGAGACAGAAAATAGAGATTAGCAATACAAACATTCTATATTTGCTTAAGATAGTTTTATTTGTTAGCTATTAGTGGTTTAATGCCATAGCTAACAGTTAAATATCTTTTCCATGCTTCGTGTTGTAATGACCTTGGATATACTCTAATTAAAATATTTTTTTCAGTATTATGAAATGTCTTATGGCCTCAATGTGGAAATGCATAAACAGGTGTGTAGATATAAAAAATATTTATTATTATAATGATTTATGTTATTTACATGAATATTACACATTATAAAATATTAAAAAATAAAGTTGAACCAATTTCAATAACACTGAAAAGTATAAAATAATTTAAATATTATAGAAGTTGGTGTTAGCATACATACCCGTTGTGTATATTTGGCACAAACCACAGTCAATAGCCACTAGTAACATGAAAAGAATCACTAGTGTGTTGCCAATCCTTAAGACATTAGATATTATCTCTTATGTCCAGTAATTTCATGAGCTACAGTGCCCTTCACACCTTAATCATAATGTGATAACAATTTCAAAATTTATTTTTCTTTTTACAGACAGAGATAGCAAAGAGGCTTAGTGCCATTATTGGCCAAGTGCTCCCATTTCTGGCCCAAGAACATCAGCAGCAAGTGGCGTCTGCTGTTGAGAGAGCCAAACAAGTAACCATGTCCGAGCTGAACGCCATCATTGGGGTAAGACAACCATAGTGCTTGACGCATAGTTTTTAATTTTAACCCGACTGCTCTATGAATTGAAGCTTTTTATATCACTCAAACTTTAAGATTTTGTATCATGTCACAATAATTTGCTGTCGAAGTTAAAACCATAATAATTTTGTTTACCAAGCAAGCTGTATTAGCTGTATTTGTTACAGCATCTAAAATTCCAACCAAAATTTAAAAAATAATAGATTCACAAGTGTTTAAATTAAAATGTAACCTTAGTATTATTATGATCATACTTATGCCCCTAAATACACAACTCATGCCTCTAAGCCAATGCTATATATAATATTTACTAAATTTTTCGTGCATACCTGATGAGATCTATTTAACTGGCTGTAGGAAAATCCCTATGAAATCCTATGTTTAGTTATACCTTATTATGCCTTGTCTTATGTTTAAAAAAAAATAACATACTAAGGTTTTAAAGTTCTGCTGTAGGCCGGTTGTCTTAAATCCCATGAAAGTTCTCATGCCAGAAATATTATAAACCTGAGATAGGTAAACCAAGCTATTAATCCATAAATCAACAAAAATTTAAGGAGGTTGTCTCAGAAAAATAAATGTTTCTTATTCACAATGCTGGCGCCGATCTTGGATTGTTTTGGAATTAAAAGTGCAAAATTATTTTGAAATTAGTATAAAAAACTCAATCATTAAAGTAATTATTTTCAATATTTCGTTTTATAATTTAAACAAGTATGATATGAGAAAAACCCAACATGATTTCCCGGAGATGAAGTCAATAAAAATGGCTGAATCTTTATTTCTTTTATTTTGTTCACAACTCGAAAAAAAAGCGAAACCAAAAACATTTAAGATGCAATTTTTAATATTAGTGAATTTTGCAAGAGATCCATTCTGAACATTGCAAGAGATAAAAAATATAATAATCATACAAAAAAGCGCTAATAACTACCCGGAAATCAAATACGTTCATTCGTTTGAGGGCTACGACACCACAGACAGACATACCGACATACAAACAGCCACTGGCAAACACCCGTATTTTTGCGTCACTCCTTACATCTAAGCAGGCACGCTTCAATAAAACTAAGTGTAGTAGAACTCAGGCTCAAAGGACTTAAGAACCAATAGGATAGTCCAAGCAAGAGACAAGCAATCACACAAGCATACATTCTGTGACTGTTGTCCGCAGCAACAACAGCAGCAAGGTCTTCAGCAACTCCTTGTAAGTTAGACAGTATCATGCTTGGTACACTGATTATATGTTGTGATTAACATTAATTTTCATGTTATTATTATGTTGCAAGTTATATGTTTAGATTCATCATTTGTTTAATTTTGTTATTCTGTAGTTAGTAGCGGCTTATGCAGATGTTTCAGATCAAGTTCTAATCTAGCTTCCATAAAAGTTATAGTTTATGATTGTGTTCATACACATATACCCTCGACTGTACTTGTGGCTATTCGAAATACACATCGCCTTTGAGAGAAAGACGTCTGTAGCGTTACATTAACTGTGGAAATTTCCGATTTCGAATCCGATGAAAGGTTTCTGGTAAATATGTTGAAAACGCCGCCGAAAATTTTGCCAGTAACATTTTTAACACTTTTGGATCACGTATACCCGTACCGAAATTGGATTGGATCCCTTGCGTCGGATTCTAAAACGAACATTTGTAAATATTCATTCAATACAATACCCTAATATGAAGTTATGCTGGGTGTCGTTGATAAGTGCATTATTGCATATTGTGTCAGTCTTTTTCTAAAAGTTGAAGTGTTAAATTTTGCATCTAGTCAGTACCATAATATGTGAAAAGTATTGTGTCCCCCACAGTAATCGTAATAAGACACTTTGTAAAGAGAGATGACAGCTCAATTATAAGGCAATCATTGTCACTTTTAATTGAAGGGTCTTGCCAAAAGCTGAGGGTTCTTGCCGGATTTTGTCAGTCAGGGCGTGCTCTGTTATCTAGTAATCTCAATCTAGTGGTAAAACCACAGCCTTGTGTCAATTCTATTGGTGTTATTATTTCGATTCTGTGGGTTTCTCCACTTGTAATAAACTGAAATACATTTGTATATACATATACCCACCATCAATATATATATATTTGAAAAAGTTGTATTTTGTACATGCTAACATTACTGTATAACCAATCGTTGAACATAAATAATGTCACAGTAATTGGAAATACTAATTGAACATCACTTCTAACTTCACGGTAACATTGTTTGCAAGCACATGCGTAGTTGTTAGATACATAAATTATATACGCTCACGTAGTAATATATTGGCATATCTACTTTTTTCATATTTTATAGAAACTAGGATTAGAGATTGTACAAATGTTTGAAACGAGGTTATGAATTCATTTTAAATTTTATAACAGTATTCATGGTGTTAGCTATTAGTGTAAACCTTAATTAATATTCTGGGATATAAATTTCCACTTTAGGTTTTTAGGAGAGATCAAAGAAGAGGAAGAGGCATGCATTTGTGCCGTTGTTTCTTTGAACAACTTTCAATGTCAATGTCAAAATGTCATATATGTGCCCAGAAGCAAAGTACACTGTGTGAAAACCACGTAGAAAAGATAACTCCTTAGTGGAAAACAAAAACTTTATTTCTAACAAACATAATTTTTAGCAAATTATATAAAACACATTCTAAAACTAAATATTATGACCTTTATTAAGCCCTTATTTGAAAATAATAAATAATAACAAACCAAAACGAGTAAAATTTAAATAAACTAAGTAATCTAATCACTCACTTTCTGTGTTGTGTTAATTAGATTATAATCAAAATAAGGTAGGTTCCCACTTTCCGCAAAAACAAAAGCACAAATCTTTAAGGATAAACGTTTTTCATAGAAACTGCTTGACATTTTTACGTTTCTCACTGTGATTTCAAACTCATAATGACTAAACTAGCCCTAATTTTGGCTACATACAAGTAAACTGTTTAGCCAAGTAAATTCTTAAATCCTAGTAAATTAGGCTAAAACAATGAAGTTCCAGCCTATTAAATTATAGTATTATACGGTCGCCGCTATAGAAGTCAAAATCAGGGCCATGTTAATTAAATATTGACGAGATTTAATTTTAATTTACAGCAGGAAACCTCAAAATGTCAAGCAAAGTTTCTACGGAAAATGTTTATCCTCAAGTCTAGATAAAGTTACAATATTATAATTCAGGTACAAATCAGGTTTCACTTAATAACTCCGAAATTTTAAGCAAGTTTAATGTGGTGCGCTTACTTACCCCGCCAAATTCAATGCTAGATCAATGCCAAATTGATAATTTTTGGCCGTTGGCATAGTTTTTACCATTTATCTATCACGATAACAGGATGCAAAGGTGTTTGTACACATTCTGCAGTTAATGTCGCAATCTCGCAATGATTACTGTCATGAACCTAGGATGTTTTAGAGACATAAAAATGGTCGCGGTCTGGTCCATGTTTGACGAGCACGTTGGGTCGTCGTGGGTTCAATTCCGACCTTGTGCCTTGGTGTTATCTAAGTAGATAAGTGTGTATGTAATAACACCAAATCCCATTTCCCCACTACCATACCCGCACTGAACTTTGGACTCTGGGAACACAGAGCATGTGCACGTTTAGGATCGACGAGATTTTGGAGCTGAAGGAAGAATTGAGCAAGTGACATTGCCATCTTGGGATTTTCTTAGATTCGACAAGAGGGACAGGATACGATAACCATCGATTCTGGCAATATGCTCTTTTGGAATAAATACCGGGACTCCCAGGATGTTTTTTTTTTTTTATACTACCGAGGTGGCAAGCAAGCGTACGGCCCGCCTGATGGTAAGCAGCCACCGTAGCCTATAGACGCTAGCAACACCAGAAGAATCACTAGCGCGTTGCCGACCCTTAAGATATTAGATGTTAAGTCTTTGTGTCCGGTAATTTCACCAGCTACAGTGCCCTTCACGCCGGAACACAGCAATGCTTACACAGTGCTGCTTGGCGGCAGAATATCTGACACTACGGTGGTACCTACCTGGACGGTTCCTTGCACAAGGAACCTACCACCTAGTAGATGGTGTTGGGTTTCTCATCCGTAAATCCCTCATTGACGGTAAATGTTGATAGTGTTTCGAGCAGGGTAGCGTACTAATAGCGATAAGCTTCGATGGTTCAATCAAAATGAGATCGACTGATATCTAAGAAGCATATTAAATGATGTGTCCGTGATCGGCAAGGTTAAAACCGGCATCGTCGTCGTGTCTAATGAAGTCCACACTTCGACCGGGATCCACTCAAATCCAGAAACTCGAAGACTCTAAACTCGAAATACACAATCGCTTTCAGTGCCTAGCCGAATGTGAAACTGCGAACGAGTTGAACAATGGTTAGATGCATACTGTCAGAGTTCTCTAAGACCGCTGTAAAAAGACGGAAGCTCTCCTGATAAAACCATTAAGTCTCAGCTAATATGTCTGAATATGCCGAAGCCAGTAGACCTGGAATCCTGAAATCACTGCTACATAACTAATAATAAATGTATAATAATAAATTGGTCTAGTGGTTAGACAACTTGTCCGCTAACCGATGGGTCGTGGGTTAGATTCCCACCAAGTGTCTGGATGTTATTTATCTATTTAAGTATGTATTTACAAAAAAAATGTATATAAGTATTAGTATCAGTTGTCTGGTTTCTATAGTACAGGCTCTGCCTAGTTTGGGATCAGATGACCGTGTGTGGATTGTCCCAAGATATTATTATTATGGACAGAATTGAGCGAAACGAAGGCTCTAAAGTATTCGCGAAGAATTCGTCTATTGAGCGAAGCCAAATGAGCGGCGGCAGTGTCTTCTTATCGAAACCTTAGGTATTGAGAGAGCTCGAGACCTTACAGAGACGATTATACACATCAATATAAAAACTAATTGTCTGAACAGTAACAGGAAACCAGAGTCAAACTAACCCGACACTACACAGAAGACATCCCAGACATTAGCCTGTACGAGATTAGAGTGGCTCTCAAACTGCTTAAAAATAAGAAGGCGCTGGGTAAAGACGAAATTACAATAGAACTACTTAGAGCGAACGGACCTCCAGAAGTTAGTGCCTTCATACTTAAGGGTACTACGGAAAAAGCATAGCATAGGGTGTGGTGGAGGTATTCTTCCAAAAAGGTACCTTATTGAGGAATTGTAGGCCTATCTCACTTCTGAGTCTCGTGTACAAGTTGGGTTATTTCATGACCCATACGACCCCCCCTCTCGGACTGCCACTGGACTTGGCTTGCTTACTGGACTTTATATGGGACGACTTGGATTACTGGACGGGGTAACGTTACGTAAAATAGCGATGTCACATTTGTCAAATATGCCATTCTTCTACTTATTAACCTAATTAATAAAAGTCACAACTGACCAATAAGCCGTTATTATACACGGATACAGGGGGAACTTACAAAGTATTACAATGACACTGAACGCCATCTTTCAGTAAATAAAAAAACTAACGCTGTGCTATTTTACCACAGTATAAATATTAAACTTTTAAACACTTAGGCAGTTAAAACTCATTTTAGCATATTTTGTAGATGTGCCAATATACTGCAAGGTGAGCGTATGGACGTTTGAGAATGCAATGTTTAGTATTCTTATAGCGAATTCCGAGGCTCTGCGTTTCTTGGGCGACAAATGTTGTGCAACTGGTGTTGATAAGTGTTGCGCAACTTCAGCGATTTGCGCCAATGTATTTACCGAACGACAACATCTGAAATTTGCTGCTTTGTTGGTCTTAAGCGACAATCCTATTAGTATTCAATTGTTGACGAAATGCAATGTATTATTCATGTCGGACATCTAATTTGACCGCGCAACGGCGCAACAGACGTGATTTAATGCGCATTATTTTGAAGTGTGTGCGAAATCGCGTGTCTGAGCGATCAATCCAAAATTAGACTTTGTAGCACTATTATTATATTTTTGGGTACCCGTTAGCACGCATTTTCTTAAGAGCCGTGAATTGCTATTTACGCCTTTCTACGCGATAGTCCACTCAATCTGTTTTAGCAAATATTTACGCACCGATTGTCGCCTCTCGAACGTGATTCTATCTTTAAATTAATTGAACTTCCACCTGTTTTCGTAGTAATTAATTTGCGCACATTGGCTGTACATTATTGAAAATCACACGCTTGCGGCTTGATTGTGTTAACACCGTGTTTGTTTCTCCTCAATCTTGTATCGTGTTATTTCTATTTATTTTTACTGGACATACTATCGCTCTCCCTCTATCCTCATCAGGGACTTCTGTAACTCAGGATGTACAGGGTCCCTAACAACACTGAGACATGATCCTGGACAAGTCTCAAGGCAGGACTAGCTAAATGGAAAGAAAGAAAAAGTAAATAATTCCCTCATTTGCAAAGTGGGACACAAGCTATCAGTTTTGTCTTTTCCTAAACTGGTTTGTCTTTGGTCACCCCTTTTTTGTGAGTCATTTAGCGTAATCTGATCTAGCAAGCAGTATTTTCTTTTTGATAAATGAAATAAGCATCTATCTAGTATAATTGTTTCACAAGTCTAAGTATCAAACCTAGCCATTTCTCGTATAACTTTCATTCCATCCATGTTTATTATCTCTTGAACTGTTTGTTTGTTTGTCATTAGCAACAAATCCACGCATCAGCGGGAATGTCGCACGGCGTGGGCGGCGCGGGGGGCCTGCTTGGTGCAGGGGGGCTGCTGTTCGCGCCGGGCGCGGGGCCCCCGCCTCCGCCGCATCTGCCCCCACCCGCACATAAGGTACTTATCATTAGTCTTGAGCAGTAGGCACAGACAACAGTATCATTATTATTAGCCGATAGATGATCACTGTCAATTACGGATTTAGTGAATATCTGTTATAACGGGAATATCTGTTCAAAATTGGGTCCCTTAATGCACATTGCAGAAAGACTGGAGTGTCCGTCCTAATATATTGTGAATGTCTTTAAGGCCAGAGTAAATAATCAGCTAGTGCACTTTACCGTCCACAGCTGAGTTCCCACTTACCATCAGCTGGGATACAATCAAGCACAAGAAACGAAAGTAACCATGATTTCCCTTATTACTATCCGATTACCACCTCGTCGATACGTCTAATACAGGACCCCATTGTAGTGGTGCCTTACATACGATTAAACAAAACATTTTAATCATAGTTTCCAAAATAATAACACTAAAAAGGCACCTGTCACTGTTATTGTCTGCTCTTATTCCCTTTTGGATAATAATAATAATTATTATTATTATTTCCATCTTTCATTGTATTTTTGTTAATGCTAGCAACTCATTGCGACACTACTGCCATTATCCAATTAGATTGTAAATGGTACTCTTTGATTTCGCTGTAATTATCTACGGGCTGTGTTTAATTCTTTCTGTTTGAATAAAGCTACACTGGAGAACACAAGTTTTTTATTTATCGCTCCGAAGAAATAGTATTCCAGGACCTGATTGACGGAACCGGCATCAACACCCACTGAGCTATCGACCACCTTTCATAAAATTAAAAAGGCTTTAGTTCTTAACAAATTGCTCGAATGACCATGTAATAGATCATACATCATCAGCCAGAATACTGCTGAACATAGGCCTCCCCTTTGTGCCATAACCCCACGCTTGGCAGGCGTCCTAGGATCGCAGTATACGTGTGGTTATTACACAAAAGATGCTGCTGTCCGTCTTTTGTTTCCTTCAGTCGCCTCCTACGACACCTAACGGGAAGAGATGGGAGAGTGGTGTTTTTACCAGGACACCCCACAAACGAATTAACGTTCATAGTCATTTTGTACTACTACTACCCGTTCTCCGATAACGCGAGCGATCTCTAATTAAATTACAAAAAGCTTGTCAGACGAGAGAAATGTTAGCGTGACAGTGAGCACAGTTGTATACAATAGCGAGTGATGTCGGTAGAGAGGCGGGCCCCCGAGCGCGCAGTACGTAGGGCATCAAGTAGTCCGGCACTGTGCTCAGGTGGAGTTGCCTCCGCCGGCCGATATCAAGCCGAGCGTGCTGCCGGGCGCCGCGCCGCCGCTGCTATCCTCGCAGCCCACGAGGGACGACGACCGGCTCTCCTCCAGGGTCATGCAGCAGGTACTCTTTATTTATTTGTCACCAAAAGATGTCCACTGCTGAACAAAGTCCTCCCCGTGGTGGGGAGGGTGGGGTCATCGATATAATATATAAACTAGATTTGGTGTCACGGTTCAAAAAGTGGTAGCGAGAAATAGCGCCCTTGTGTCGCTATTTCATTACGAGCCACATCCTGACAAATTTATTTTTGCCGATAGGAGTGTCGCTACTGTCTATTATAACTGTCAAACTACAAGTCATTATCATTGTAAAATCAGTTAGTTCACGTTTCCGCCACCAGCACAGATAAGTTTGCAACCTCGGCGACCACATTTTAGATGTCATTTTGTTCGTGAATGTTTATCTACATAGTTTATATATTATATCGATGGGTGGGGTCGACATAATACACACGCTTGGCAGATGTCTTGGTAATTGCAGTAGAACAAAGGTCCTTAGAAGAAAGGGGTCGCCATTATCCCCACGATTGGCAGGCGTCTTGGGGAGCGCAGTATGGTTGGTAGATAAACCAATAGAAAAACTTATTGTTTCCCTTAGTCGCCTTTTACGACACTCATCGGGAGAGTATGTGTGGTTGCTTTTTTTTTTTTGACGCGGGGGAAATCCTCCAAAGAGCCCCGGGAGCTGTGGGGCTCGACCGGTGTATGTGGGATTCTTACCCACTAAAACCCCCGCGGCTGTCGCATCGGCACATGAGAGGGGGGACCCCAGGGCTTTCCGTTGGGATCCGCATTGTAGCCCCCCGGGAACCTGTCACGGTGCTCACGGGGACGGGGGTCGCAACCCCGCCGCCGTCCTCCTCGGAGTCGCCGCCGTACTCAATGGACGTTCAAAGGGCCCACACCCTGAACGTCCAGCGACTCCGAAGGATGGGTGGTTGATATTCTAACCCAGACATCCTACGGGCAACGTCAACGGACTGTTTGTACGCTGGCAGACTGGTAGCAAATACCTTAAGTATTAAGTCCACCTGGGACTTAATACTTAAGGCATTTTCTACCACTCTACCATAGGGTGATGTAGAGAAAACAAATCAAAACTTAAATCTTTGTACTGTTGCTGTCGGCTCTTCCACCCGGGGTGTGGTCTAACGAGCGTCAGACGCTGGAGATTTCGGCGAAGTCCAAACGCAGTGCATAGACTCCACGGCGCGTTGTGAACCGGTGGTAAATTCAGCCCTCTTAAGCGACAGCCCAAGCCGAGGCCGTGCCTCTCTGAGGTGCCCTTGAGCTCGTCGCTACTTCTGCCGTTAAGGCTAGAGCGTTTTAAGCGCTCGCCTTCTATTGTCCGGTGAAGCTGTAATGGCCATCTGCGGCCAACAGCGTCTATCATTCCCAAAAAAAAAGACGTTGATGAAAGGGGTTAGTGGGTAGGTGGGTGGTGTCCATTGATTACTAAAAGCCCCGCTCTGATTGCGCCCGCTTCTGATTTGGGAAGTTATACAAGTGCTGTGAACGCTATAACCGGGAGGAGGATTATTTTAAGCCCTTCTCAGCGTAACAGCCTGCACCTCAGGGCGTAACAGATTCCACCTTTGGGTGTTCTTACCTCTACCTCAGGGGGTCACGGCCTCCACTTTACATTTGTCACGGCTCCTAACATAGGTCGTGAGGGCCTCTATCTTTAGGCGTCCCTACCTCCACCCAGGGCGTCACAGCCTCCATCGTAAGGCGTCCCAGGTCCCACGTTAGCGCGTCATGCCTTCCAAATTAGAGCGTTAAGCCTCCACTTTAGGGCGTCACGAAGGCAGTGACAGCTTCCACCTCAGGGCGTCAAGACACCCAACCGTAACAGCCTCGTTTCGTGCTCTATTTCAATACAATTAATTTCAGAGACGGTCAGTGTCCCCCCACGAGCGCGAACAGAAGTACCGGCCCCGCTCCCCGGTGGAGCCGGAAGCGCTGGACGTGAAACGCAGGAAGGAGGAGAAGGTACTAGGACATGTGAGTCTCTGTAGTGTATGTGTCGGCTTCAAATACATTCCTGTTATTGCTTCTTGTGTTCGTTATCGATAGGAACGGATTGGTGTGGTTCTTTGCTGTTTTCCGTTAGGCTGAAATAAAATACACAATGTTCCTTCAGCAGACATAAATTGGTAACGCTAGTATCGCTATTACCCCCGCTTTGCCAAGGAGGGAAGTGGAATTTGTCTTTCCCACTCTTCCTGTTTACTTTTCTGATTAAATTCGATGCGGGTACCAAGACAATTTAGTGTTTCCCCGGGACTCGCCGAGGGTCAAACTGTAGATGCTGGGTTACAGGAGTCACAGTGGTGGGATTAGTCCCATAAATAAAATCTTTCGTAAAAAATATTGAACCGACTTCAATATCACTGAAAAGTATAAAATAATTTAAATATTATAGAAGTTGGTGTTAGCGTACCTGCTGGGTATATTTGGCACCAACTTCAATAATATTTAAATTATTTTATACTTTTCAGTGATATTAAAGTCTATTATTTTTTTTTTTAAAGATTTTATTTTAAACTTTTTAGTGATATTTTCATATATAAATATTGAACCATCGAAGACCGTAAAATGATCAAGGTAGGTTATGATCACATTATCGTCTACATAGTTTTACGTAATTCATGTTTCTTCAGAAAAAAATATCCAGTCGTAATGAAACTTGCATGGAATCATCAGAGTAGTTTACTCTCTCGAATAAAAAAAGATTCATCGAAATCGGTTCATAATTGTCAGAGCAATGTAATGGAGAACATCAGTTTTATGGTTTTTACCAGATAAATTCCTCCACATCGTTCATGGTCCTCAAGGAAGTTCTTATCCGGTTGTGATAAAATTCATACAGATTCAATACAGTGGTTTCTTCTTTCGAATAAAAAAAGAATCATTGAAATTGGTAAATATTTGCCAGAGTTATGACCATTTTTAACCGACTTCAAAAAAGGAGGTTCTGTATTCGACGCGTATGTATGTAATATTGATAAAAATGCGTAATATTATTATATGTTAGTCTATGTGGGCTTCTAAACAAATTTACCAAATTTTATGAGTGTATGTATGTATGTATGTATGTATGTATGTATGTATGTATGTAGGTTTGTCCACGGATTTCTCAGAAACTACAAGTCCTATTTTGAAAATTCTTTTTGCAATAGTTAGTGTATTTTTCAACTTAGGGTAGAGTACAAGTTTCATCGAAATCGGTCCAGTAGTTTAAGAGATATAAACTTTTTATGTTTTCAGTAAGTTATTGTAACGTAGACGTTCGAGTTGCGTGATAGTGCTGATACCTATTTTGGTAAAATAAGTCACTAAAAAGTGTTAAATAAACTATTTTAAAAAAAATAAAAACCGACTTCAAAGTAAATTATCTAAAAAGCATAAAATAACGAAAATATTATTGAAGTTGGTGCAGAATACACACAGCAGGTACGCTAACACCAACTTCAATAATATTTTCGTTATTTTATGCTTTTTAGATAATTTACTTTGAAGTCGGTTTTTATTTTTTTTAAAATAGTTAAAAGCTTTTATTTAACTTGCAATGTATGTATCTACGTATGTATGTATGTAATTTGTTCGGGTGGAATCTTGCAACTCAATTTTCACCCACTTCTACACGTTCAAATCGTTTGAAATTTTGCACATGTGTCAAGGACCGGTGACAATACAATAATATAGTATCATCGAGCTGATCTGATGATGGAGCTAGTAGGCGGATAAGGGAACCCTTGGATGGCTACTAATAAACTCATCGAGTTTAGACTCATTTGATTCGTCTTAGAGAGTTGTATTCACTTTATCTAATAATGAGGACCTGATGATGGAATTGTAAGGTAGGTGAAGGAAGCCTGGAATGGTTACTAGTAAACACATCGAGTTTAGGCTCATTTTATTTGTCTTAGAGTTCTATTCACTTTGCCTAATAATGAGGACCTGATGATGGAATTGGAAGGTAGGTTACGGAACCCTGCAATGGTTAGTAGTAAAAACATCGAGTTTAGGCTCATTTGATTCGTCTTAGAGAGTTCTCTCTACTTTTTGTAATAATGAGGACCTGCGGGGCTATTCAGAACCGTCGGAAAGTCCCGTATCCGAATCCGAGAGCAAAGTTTCCGAGGCTGTCCTTCAAACGTTATTCACAAATCCGAAATCGAAAAGTTTTGACAGTTCGATTCGATAACAAGACGATTATTCACGGAAACTATTCCGCGAGCCTTTTGCTGTCGGGAAGGTTAATATTTCACAAGGATACTATGTTTTTATACAAATACAGTTTAAAAAAGACTACAACAACAATAATTATAGACACTCACTTATTTAAACAAAATTCGCGACTCACGTAACTAGTAAAATTAAATTGAGAATTTTATTATGGTGCCTTCAAACTACTCATTCACTAAACAATCTAAACATCCAAATAGGATCAATAGAGGCAAAGGAACACATTAGCTGGGTTTGTTTGGTAATCTATAAATAGAAAAGCAGTAATCAATGGTTAGCTTTCGCCGAAACATCCATAAAAAACCACGAATCCCGTCCGTTTGCCCGGTGTGTACATTCCTTCCTCTAAGGTGAGTACACGGCACTAAAGGAAAAAAATTACTAATCGTTTACGACGCAAGTTTAGAAGAAAATTCGCAAAAATGTTATGTCAATAAAACACATTCCTATAAATGCTAAATAAGCCGTAATATATAAACTATGTTATTGCCTATATGATATGTTACAAAATACATTAAAATTTCAATAATAAACATTTATTTAACCACTGTAAAACTTTCTACCACTATAATCTCTTTTTCTACCATTTTATAATGGTCTCCGTAAACACACTCATATCGAATTCGTAAACTCCCTTTCCGATAGGAACTGTGAATAGCGTTTGACAATCCGTCGGATCATAATTTGACATGTCATCTGACTTTCCGATCCGAAACGGAATGTTCCTGACATTTGTGAATGGCTATGCTGATCATCGAATTGGAAGGTAGGTGATGGAACCCTGGAATGGTTACTGGTAATCAAATCGAGTTTAGGCTCATTTGATTCGTCATAAAGAGTTCTACTCAATTTTTATAATAATGAGGACCTGATCATGGAATTGGTAGGTAGGTGATGGAACCCTGGAATGGTTACTGGTCAACATATAGAGTTTAGGCTCATTTGATCCATGTTAAAGAGTTGAGACAGAGACCTGATTATGATTATTCATTTGATTCATGTTAAAGAGTTCTATTCACTTTGCCTAGTAATGAGGACCTGATGATGGGATTGGATGGTAGGTGACGGAACCCTGGAATCGTTATCAGTAAACACATCGAGTTTAGGCTCATTTGATCCATGTTAAAGAGTTGAGACAGAGACCTGATTATGGAGCTGTAAGGTGAGTAACATCATCATCATCAGCCGGAAGACGTCCACTGCTGAACATAGGCCTCCTCCTTAGAACGCCACAATGAACGACATTGGCTATTTGCATCCACCGGTTATCTGCGATGCGCACAATGTTGTCTGTCCACCTAGTGGGAGGTCTGCCTAGGCTGCATCTTCCGGTTCGTGATCGCCACTCGAGAACTTTTCTTCCCCAACGGTTATCGGTTCTTCGAGTGATGTGGCCTGCCCATTGCCACTTTAACTTGCAGATCCTGAGAGCTGTGTCGGTAACCTTAGTTCTTCGGCGAATCTCCACATTTCGGATTCTGTCGCGCAAAGAA
This sequence comes from Furcula furcula, assembly GCA_911728495.1. Classification (NCBI taxonomy): domain Eukaryota; kingdom Metazoa; phylum Arthropoda; class Insecta; order Lepidoptera; family Notodontidae; genus Furcula; species Furcula furcula. The sequence goes on along the minus strand of OU452257.1, from coordinate 19,644,773 downwards.
ACGCCGAGCATAGCTCTCTCTCCATGGCTCGATGTGTGAGTCTGGACTTTCATCACAGGCTATGCACACTGGTTAAAAACCTTCGTCTTCAGGCACTGCTGTATTTCGGGCGAGAAGATATCGCTTAGTTTCCCAAACGCTGCCCATCCGAGTTGGATTCTTCGGGCGACCTCTTAGTCGAAGTTGGACCAACTTAACTGGATAGTTTGTCCTAGGTATACGTAGTGGTCAACAACTTCGAGTATATCGTTCACAACAACTGCCGGTACGGGTGTAACTGGACATTAGACATGATCTTCGTCTTGTCCATGTTCATTTTAAGACCCACCTATTGGGAAACGCTACTGAGGTCGCTGAGCATCGTACTGAGGACGAGGTCCTCCAGCGACTCTGTCATAATGACTAAGTATATCATCGGCAAAACAAAGGTGAGTGATGTATTCGCCATTGATTTTGATGCCGAATCCGTACCAGTCCAAGAGCTTGAAAACGTCCTCCAATGCGTTTGTGAACAGTTTCGGAGAAATATCGTCTCCCTGTCTCACACCTCGCTGCAATGGGATTGGTTTCGTACTCTCGTCCTGTAGTCGGATCGACATGGTGGCGTTGCTGTACGAACACACGTACAAACTTCAACACTTCGATGTACCTATAGTCAATGCGGCACCGCTGGAGGGACTGCAATACTGTCTAGGTCTCGATTGAAACGAAGGCTTTCTCGTAGTCCACAAACGCTAGACATAATGGCCGATTATACTCCTCGGTCTTCTGTATAATCTGGCGGAGCGTATGAATGTGGTCTATGGTACTAAAGCCTTTTCGGAACCCGGCTTGTTCGGGAGGCTGGAAGTCATCAAACCTGCGCTCGAGACGGTTCGTAAGAGTAACAGAGCCACGGAATGGCTACTAGTAAACCCATCGAGCTTGGGCTCATTTGATTTGCTTTAAAGAGTTCTATTCACTTTGCCTATATAAGCGGAATTGATAATAGACTTGGTAAGCGGGTGGGTGACGGGACGGAACCCTGAAACAGCCACTATTAAACCTAGCGAGTTTGGCGTCGTTAGATTCACATCTAAACAATCGTAAATACTATTATGTCAATTATTCAATCATTTCCAATCCTTAGTTAGTTATTTATTAAAATAGTAAATTGTAGATTTATATAAAACAATTTTTGCATACCTAATAAGGTAGACCACATAGAGGACATTGTCATAATAATAAAACACCCATGTTAGTTCATGCATACCTATTCTCAGCAAATAAAGATGATTTGATTTGAGAAACATATCCAGCAAAAACTATAAGTAAAAAATAAATTTAAAGTAAAAAACTTTTTAAAAAACAAGCTTTTATTTAAATGCGCTAAAAATAATAAATTAAACTTTTCCTTTAAAACCTTTAATATCTATTTATAACGTCATTACACAATTTTTACATGATACTAGCTGACCCACGCAGCTCCGCCCGCGCTGTGTATGCGTTAACTAATCTTTCAATAATATACATTCGCATAGAATACAAAACCTCCTTTTTTAAAGTCGGAGACGTTTAGTTCAAATGGCGTTAAACGGTCACCCATCTATTTAATGACCTTAACTAACGTTGCTTAACCTGATCGATTTCCAAAAATTGTTAACAACTGTCTATGAGTGTTCCCTTACAAATATTTATTATAATTTTAATGAAAAATTGTTATAATCGGAGCAAGCGTATAACCAAGTACACATTTTGACTTTAATCCCCTCTCCCAAGGGAACCGTGCCGAATGTCGGGATAAAAAGTATCCTATGTCCTACCTCGGAGTATTAACTCAAATCATGCCAAGTTTCGTTTCAATTCATCCAGTAGTTTCGGCGTGATGCTCAGCCGAGATACAGACAGACAGACAGACAAAAATAAAAAAAAAAACATTTTTGGCTTTAGTATCGGTTATAGAATGCCCTCCAAACATAATTTTCAAAATATCTTCAATGTACAGAATTGGACCTATTACAGTTTTATTATAAGTATAGATAAAAGCTTGTTGTTGTATACAAATGAATAATGACTTATGACTTATAGGCTTTCCTGCAGCTTTCCTGCGCAGTCACCATTCTTGTTTTCTCAGGAACTACTTATTACTAAGCAATATTTTTTTTATGGGACCCAATAAATGGATTGAAGAATGGATGGAAAGAAAGATTTTTTCAAATCGGTTCATAATTGATAGAGTTATGCGCGAACATACATAAATATATATATTCAGACGAATTGAGAACCTCCTCCTTTTTTGAAGTCGGTTAAAAAAGTATCACTATTACTATGAAAACCAAGTGCAGCCTTTTGACAACGGAAATCCAAAACGATTAAAGGTTCCCGCTCCGCGTTGGCAACACGGAACTGAAACGATGTACAAAAATATAGCTTGTTACAACATTTATCTCCTGGTAACTAAAAAGAAACATATAACGCTATAAATAAAAGTTGTATTTTATTATGAATATATGGCATACTTTCGGTTGCCTTCTTCTTTTGTGCATTTCACGTTGGGCACAGGAGCACGTGCATTTGAATTGTTTTTACAAGTTTATATCTCCGATTCGTTCCCTTTTCGGATTGTCGGTCGTTAACCTGATTTCAATGTTCATATCTCGGTTAAAACAAAAATGTACTATTATATCTGTGGCACACTATAATGGCCATTTTGACGTTTCTCTCGGTCTTTCGTTGTTTCATGGAAGTTGGCAACAATTTGTACGAAATAGTCTTACCCCAGCCAACGACGTAGCTGCCACTTATTTCAATCTAAATAATTTCTAACCAAATTTAATTTAAACAGCAATGACCCAACCATCCCTGCTTGTTTGTACAGAGGCTTTCTGAAATATTGCTGCCAATAATAATAACTATGTATTGCTGTAACCGATATTGTAAATAAATTCTGTTGCTGTGATTTTGGTTGATTATTTGTTGTAAACAATTATATTAATTGCTGCATACATTTCTAGGACAGTGATGCGGAAAAAAGTGATCAAGATCTTGTTGTTGATGTGGCTAATGAGGTAAGATTGTAGCATTTTTTTTTTAATTTATATCACCAATTTTGTGTTTAACAAATTTTGTTATAATGTAGGGTATAGTGATTGCCCAGCATAATGTGAAAAATAAACACATTCTATAAAACATGAACAATTACGAATTGGGTTTGTTAGAAGTTATTGCTGTAACCCCCTGTGGTTACCACCACCTCTATTAGCAGTATTATTATCATCTTTCTTGACATAAGGTAAAGACGTTATTATACGTAGTGTATAGCTCTGTCACGTTCTATCGAGAAAGTTAGGTAATAATATTGGTGATGGTACAGGCCCTGAAGTAACACCTATTAAATCGAATTCTAAATTGCTTTATTAAATACAATGATATTTTACTAAAGATATGTCATATCCCTACTAACGCACGATAAAAGTTGTCTCACTTGTAGTTAGCTATACTTAGCTATACATTTTCCTACCTATAGTCTGACAAGGACAGATACATAACGAGAAAAGTAAGAGAAAACGAGATGGCTATATTTTGTGCGTTCCGTTGTCAGCGTTGGTTAAACGCTTGTCAGTGTCATCTTGTCAACTGACACATTCAATTTTACAATTATTTCTTACAATATTATTATGAAAATTGAAATACAAATTGAAAATCAAATTATTTTTTCAAAGTTACATGTGCTATATTATTCCTGACTATTTATTTAATTTTGCCTGGTAATTTGTGCACATTATATTTTTTTTTTTTTTATAAATACGCAGGACGGCATTTTAAATTTTTAATGATAGACGTCACGATGTCGCATTAACTACACGGGACGGCGTGCGACTAACTAACTGCTACAAAACCCAGTTGGGGGATACTCGCTGAACGTCTTGCGAGCGCTAATGGCATATCTATTGTTTAAAATATCATTGATTAAATATGTATTTTCTTAACGTTGTCCAGAAACGCGAGATTAGTGTTTCGTTATAAAATGTATCTCGCATCAGTAATTCATTATCAAAATACCAAAAATAATTAAAAGTTTTGATTATTGCAATTACCCCTACAAGTGCAGCTGAATCCACTGTTATATCTTGTGTATCTCCTTCCCCTATCACTCATCCACCACGGTCTTTGTTTCACGGTCCTAAATACTATAGGAGATAGTACCACTTATTGTTATCAAGTCATATTTTATTTGCTATTCTCAGGAGGAAAGAGGCTCGCCCAGTGTCCGAACGGATAACGGTGAAAGGACAGAAAACGGCCCGAGGCCACCTTCCAGATCTGGGTCTTCTTCAAGTCGATCAACGCCTAAGAGTTCTAAAGACGTGAGTTAGGTTTCTAGTTTTATTATTTTAATTTTAAATACTGCTTAGTGTGAAAGCGATAAATTCTTTGTCAGTGGACTGAACTACTTTAGCTATATAACCTACACCGATCCGGTGGTAGTTTTAAAAAGATGACTGTACGGTTACGTACGCGGGTTTAGTCTAGATGACTAATAAAAGATGTTAGTTAAGAAGATGAACAGATTTATTCCATGAAAATTATACGATTTACGCTAGATGTATTTTGGCTAGATGCTAAATGAATGCACACCGGTTGCTCTCCGAATATGCACTGGCTAAGTCTCGCGATTTTGTAACCTAGATTATAATTGCACATTCACCAATAGGTGTTCGATGTGCATCAAACAATGACACTATGAATGACAATTTGATTTAGACACGTCGTCAAGTATTGCAGTTAGTTTTAAGGCTCAATTCATACCAAGATGAGAGGCCGCTCGAAGCCGCCGGCGGCCGCCCGCGCGCTTCATTTTTCAAGCGATACTGGTCTGTTACGTGTTGTAGATAAAGTTTAAAATTCTTTCACACTGAAAGTGCGCTGCCGACCGCTGCCGCTAAGTCTCCTGATCCAGGTAATTTCAAGAGTTTCATTGAACTTCGGTATTCATTTAACCCTGGGGTTCAGTGAACCTTGGGGTTCATTGAACCTCAAGGTTCAACTCATTGGGGTTGGCCTAAATTAGTGGGAATCTTACCTACTATCTTTTGAGTAGCAACCAGTATTTACAGTAACAGGACGTGTCGTGTCGTGTCTTACCTACATATGGTCATGAACAGGAGAAGCCGGGTACCCCGGGAGGCAAAATGGGGCGTGCATCGACGCCCACGGGCGCGGGCCGGGGGGCCGGGTACCCGTTCCCCGGGTACGGCGGGTACCGCACACCCGCGCCCGCCCCCGCGCCTGCCCTAGGACCGATGCACTATGAATCTCTACACAGGACTAACGGCATCGCGGCCGCCAAGCCGTAAGTACTGATAATAATACCTGGCCTTGTTTTTGTCCCAGTGTTGCGCTTGGTTCTCCCCTTGAGATGAAAGGGCTCAGGCCATAGTCTTCCACGCTGGCCGAGTGCGGGTTGACGGACTTCACGCGTCATTTAAAAGCTAGTTAGGCTTTCATATTTATTTTCTTTTAAACATGCAGGTTTTCTCACGATGTTTGCCTTCACCGAAAGCTAGTATCAATTGCATAAAGACGATTCGCACATGATTCATTTGAAGAAATTTGAGGTGCGAATCGGGGTTCTTTGAAATGCTCGCCTACTGAGCTGTTGCTGCAATATCATCTATTGGATTACCTATCTCTAAGACTCCTGTCATGCGTGGGGAGTATGGCAACCCCTCCTTTTTGAGAGAGAGGCCTTTGTTCAGCAGTGAATGTCTTTCGACAATGTTATTTGCTATGAATTAGTGTCAAAATAGCGCTCGTTGGGTTCGGTTGAATTTACATTTTAATATTTCCCTCTTAATTAACACAAACTATCGCATTGGGTACAGTTTTGGTCCTTCGAGCCGGATCCAAACTTGTGACTTATGAAAAGCGTTATGTTTAAGAGAAATAGTAATAATAATAATATTCTAGGACAATCTACACACGGTCATCTGACCCCAAACTAGGTAGAGCCTGTACTATGGAAACTAGACAGCTGATACTAATACTTATATACTTTTTACTGTAAATACATACTTAAATAGATAAAAACACCTAGACTCTTGGTGGGTATCGAACCCACGACCTATTGGGTAGCGGCAAGGGTGTCTAGCCACTATACCAACAGGCCCGTCAATTCTTACAGTTTTCCTGCTAATTTACACAAACTGTAGCAAAGTTTTGGTCCTTCGAGCCGGATCTGATCCACTGACCTATGCAATAGCATCAAGTTTACAAGAAATGCTGTCACTCCCCGGAAAAAGTGAGGCCCTCATTCAAACATCTCCATTTCAGTGCGTACTCGTACCACACATGCGGTGGTCCCCTACAACCGGTCCCGTTCCCCGCGGACGCGCTGGTAGGCCCGGGGATACCACGAGGGGCGCGGCAAGTGGCCACGCTCCCCCACGGGGAAGTTGTCTGTGCGGTCGCCTTGTCCCTGGGGAACGGCGCGAGGCATGCGTATACCGGGGGCAAGGGCTGCGTCAAGCTATGGGACATCACTAACCCTGGGTCCCCTACAAGCTTGGAGCCGTTATCACAGTTGGATTGCTTGGTGAGTACTGAATAACATTTTTATTTATAGTTGTTGGAGTGGAAGCTTTCAAAAAAATGATTAACCGTTCAGTAATATGGACATAAAATATCTTTGATTATTTTTTCGTTGTCTCGGTGGAATCCGCAGTTATCCAAACTATTATTATTATGAAATCGAACGTTACTCTATATTTCTGTCTGTTTGTTTCCTTTTCATTACTCATATCTTAGCCGATCGTGTTCAAATTTTAATACAGAAATAGTGTACAACACCAGGAATTATTTATCCCAAAAATGTGACGATTTATCTTGTGTATTCAACGTTGATTGCGAGAGCTAGATAAATGTTACTACAAATCCACATCCACACTAATTATGACTTCCAAACTAATATGAACGTAATTCTGTGGATGCTACAATTGATCAGTAACAGCATCACAAGAGTGTAAAAGGTAGTTTGTGAATATATGCGTTCTAAGAAGGCACATGAGCCACCGCGAGGCTTACGGAGTGTAAAGATGCGTGTTATATGTCGGCAGCAACGTGACAACTACATCCGTTCAGTGAAGCTGCTGCCTGACGGACGGACGCTACTAGTGGGCGGCGAGGCGTCCAACCTGTCCATATGGGACCTGGCGGGGCCCACGCCTCGCATGCGGGCCGAGCTCACCTCCTCCGCGCCCGCCTGCTACGCGCTCGCCATCAGCCCCGACTCCAAGGTACATATAGTACACGGACAACCTGTCCATATGGGACCTGGCGGGGCCCACGCCTCGCATGCGGGCCGAGCTCACCTCCTCCGCGCCCGCCTGCTACGCGCTCGCCATCAGCCCCGACTCCAAGGTACATATAGTACACGGACAACCTGTCCATATGGGACCTGGCGGGGCCCACGCCTCGCATGCGGGCCGAGCTCACCTCCTCTGCGCCCGCCTGCTACGCGCTCGCCATCAGCCCCGACTCCAAGGTACATATAGTACACGGACAACCTGTCCATATGGGACCTGGCGGGGCCCACGCCTCGCATGCGGGCCGAGCTCACCTCCTCCGCGCCCGCCTGCTACGCGCTCGCCATCAGCCCCGACTCCAAGGTACATATAGTACACGGACAACCTGTCCATATGGGACCTGGCGGGGCCCACGCCTCGCATGCGGGCCGAGCTCACCTCCTCCGCGCCCGCCTGCTACGCGCTCGCCATCAGCCCCGACTCCAAGGTACATATAGTACACGGACAACCTGTCCATATGGGACCTGGCGGGGCCCACGCCTCGCATGCGGGCCGAGCTCACCTCCTCCGCGCCCGCCTGCTACGCCCTCGCCATCAGCCCCGACTCCAAGGTACATATAGTACACGGACAACCTGTCCATATGGGACCTGGCGGGGCCCACGCCTCGCATGCGGGCCGAGCTCACCTCCTCCGCGCCCGCCTGCTACGCGCTCGCCATCAGCCCCGACTCCAAGGTACATATAGTACACGGACAACCTGTCCATATGGGACCTGGCGGGGCCCACGCCTCGCATGCGGGCCGAGCTCATCTCCTCCGCGCCCGCCTGCTACGCGCTCGCCATCAGCCACGGCTCCAAGGTACATATAGTACACAGACAACCTGTCCATATGGGACCTGGCGGGGCCCACGCCTCGCATGCGGGCCGAGCTCACCTCCTCCGCGCCCGCCTGCTACGCGCTTGCCATCAGCCCCGACTCCAAGGTATAGTACACGGACAACCTGTCCATATGGGACCTGGCGGGGCCCACGCCTCGCATGCGGGCCGAGCTCACCTCCTCCGCGCCCGCCTGCTACGCGCTCGCCATCAGCCCCGACTCCAAGGTACATATAGTACACGGACAACCTGTCCATATGGGACCTGGCGGGGCCCACGCCTCGCATGCGGGCCGAGCTCACCTCCTCCGCGCCCGCCTGCTACGCGCTCGCCATCAGCCCCGACTCCAAGGTACATATAGTACACGGACAACCTGTCCATATGGGACCTGGCGGGGCCCACGCCTCGCATGCGGGCCGAGCTCACCTCCTCCGCGCCCGCCTGCTACGCGCTCGCCATCAGCCCCGACTCCAAGGTACATATAGTACACGGACAACCTGTCCATATGGGACCTGGCGGGGCCCACGCCTCGCATGCGGGCCGAGCTCACCTCCTCCGCGCCCGCCTGCTACGCGCTCGCCATCAGCCCCGACTCCAAGGTACATATAGTACACGGACAACCTGTCCATATGGGACCTGGCGGGGCCCACGCCTCGCATGCGGGCCGAGCTCACCTCCTCCGCGCCCGCCTGCTACGCGCTCGCCATCAGCCCCGACTCCAAGGTACATATAGTACACGGACAACCTGTCCATATGGGACCTGGCGGGGCCCACGCCTCGCATGCGGGCCGAGCTCACCTCCTCCGCGCCCGCCTGCTACGCGCTCGCCATCAGCCCCGACTCCAAGGTACATATAGTACACGGACAACCTGTCCATATGGGACCTGGCGGGGCCCACGCCTCGCATGCGGGCCGAGCTCACCTCCTCCGCGCCCGCCTGCTACGCGCTCGCCATCAGCCCCGACTCCAAGGTACATATAGTACACGGACAACCTGTCCATATGGGACCTGGCGGGGCCCACGCCTCGCATGCGGGCCGAGCTCACCTCCTCCGCGCCCGCCTGCTACGCGCTCGCCATCAGCCCCGACTCCAAGGTACATATAGTACACGGACAACCTGTCCATATGGGACCTGGCGGGGCCCACGCCTTGTTCTATAGCTTTGTTTATAGAACATCAGGTTAGGCAGGCGTAATTCTTTAAGGTATAACTTTTGAAGTTACTTAGCTGACCTGAAAACAGGCTCTCCGAAATACGCGAAAGTGGCTAATGTATACATATTCTTGTGCCTAGACCATAATATGCAACATTCACTTGCAGGATTTATGGCAACGTATAAAATGTTATTTTTACAGGTGTGCTTCAGTTGTTGTTCAGACGGCAATATAGCTGTATGGGATCTCCAGAACCAAACATTAGTTAGGCAATTTCAAGGTGAGTGGTAGATAAACTTTGATGCATGCTAAGATCGTATAAATATGAAAAATATAGTCTGTGTTATTGGTTACTTATTAAAATTACTTTTAAGTCTCTCTTAGCGTTAATAATTTAAAAAAATATAAACTATACTACTACTACTGTAAATATTTTATAATAACTATAAATATTTGCATATAAACTCTGATAATCAAAACAAATATGGAATAGGTTCATTGGCGCATATCTTATAATACCTTCCCTTGTTTTGTCCCACTGTTGGGCACGGGCCTCCCTTCAAGATGGAGGGGCTTAGGCCATAGTCCACCACGCTGGCCAAGTGCGGGTTGGCGGACTTCACACGTCATTCGAAAGCTAGTTAGGCTTTCTCAGACATGCAGGTTTCCTCACGTTTTCCTTCACCGAATGCTAGTAAGCAGTACCAATCGCACAAAGACGATTCCCACATGATTTATTAAAGAAATCAGAGGTGCGACCCGGGTTTGAACCTGCGGACCTTGTTTCCAACTGAGCTGTTACTGCTTATAGATTTATAATTTCATAGATGTTTCAGTACAACGATGGAGGAGTTCAGTTGCATAACTCCTACGTTCTTTCTTTCAATTCGATTCTTCTAACAATACAAATATTCCGGCAAGGTCACACAGACGGCGCGTCGTGTATAGACATCAGTGGCGATGGCACGCGACTATGGACGGGCGGACTGGACAACACGGTGCGCTCGTGGGACCTACGCGAGGGTCGCCAGTTACACCAGCACGACTTCTCCAGTCAAATATTCTCACTAGGATACTGTCCTACGGGTGAGTATTTAATATTAGCGGCAATGACACGTTGTTGTTGTAGATTGTAGATAGTCAACATCTTCCAGGGACTTGGCAAAATTTATTAATTAACTGCCGGTCCCAATATCCTATCGATCCCTTACTACAATTTAAAATAGTTACCATTGTTAGCTATAATGACATATTTCCGTTTCAATAATAACATATTAGCAGCCTCTTGTTGGTTATTCAAATGACTGTCAGGGTTTTAGCTATCGCTCCATTTCGGAGGTTTATCGCGGGATATCGATCGATTATTTTAACTTATAGGTTAGGGATCGATAGGATATTGGGACCGGCATTTAGTGGTTACCGTGTGTATCTTTCGGGACTGTTGTCCGTACCTAGAAGAAAATACATTATACGGAGGTGAATAAGTGTCACGTTTTGACTTAATTTTAGACAGTTGATGGTTTTGATTTTGGGTCAGGAAATCCGAGGATCGAAGTCAGTGCCGTGCAATTGGAAAGGCCTATGTCGAGCAGTGGGCATTTATAGGCTGATGTTGATGACGATTTTAAATGATAGGCAAAGATGAGTCTCTTTGGGTCCCTTACACCCCGAATGAATGGTAACTAGACAGTAGGGCCACCCAAGGAGCTTCGTAATTAGTTGCGTGACTGAGGGTGACCATAAATAAAGGCTCTCGGGTCCCTTATACCCTGATTGAATGGTAGCTTCTTGAGCACTGCTCAAGGTTCAACAAGGCGAGTGTGTCTAGCCTCGTTGCTGACTATGACCATGGATGTAGTCTCTTAGGTCGCTCACACGCCATGAATAGTCGCTTAAGACTCGGCAAAATGAGTGTCTAGTTTCGTCACTGACTGTGGCTATAGGGAAAGGCTCTTAGATATCTCACTCTTGATGAGTGGTCGCTCAAGGCTCAGCAAATTGTGTGTCTAGCATCATGTCTGACTGTAGCCGTAGGGTAAAAGCTCGCGGGTATCCCACACCCCTACATGAATTTTGTCCCTCAGGCTCGTACCTGAATGGTGTGTCCAGCCTCGTGGCTGTCTGAAGACAGGGAAAGGCTTTCGGGTACCCCGCACCCCTGCATGAATGGTCCCCAAGCTCGTGGCAGCCCGTGGCCATAAGTAATAACTCTCAGGTACCCCACACCCTTGCATGAATGGACCTCCTAGGCTTGTGGCTGACCGTGGCCGTGGGTAAAGTCTCTCGGGTCCCTCACACGCAAGTATCACGATTTGTATTGAAACCAAGCGTGCCGACATTTTAACACTTTCTGCGACGTCACGGCCGAAATTTAGTTACGGGAAATCCAAACCGATTCAAAGACACCGATGCCCCGCCGATTTTATTTAGTTTTTGCGGCCGACTGGCTGCAAGGTTGCAACAGACGCGCGACGCTTCGTCGGGGTTCGGATACGCGAAGCATTTGCGTTATCTATATAAATCTATATCTGTGCTCACACCCTTTACATGAATGGTCCCCCCCCCCCAGGCTCGTGGCTGGCGGTGGGTATGGAGAACTCTCACGTGGAAGTGCTCCACGCGGGCAAGGCGGACCGCTACCAGCTGCTACTGCACGAGTCTTGCGTGCTCTCGTTGAAGTTCGCGGCGTGCGGCAAGTGGTTCGTCTCCACCGGGAAGGATAACCTGCTGAACGCGTGGCGGACTCCCTACGGAGCTAGTATATTCCAGGTATTAGTCTATAGAGTGTGTTAAAACGTAAATGTCTATACAACGTGATACAAAACACCCCAAAAAAAAAACATTAATTATCAAAGCCAAAACTTTTGTCAAAATTTTTGGCTTTGGTTAAGTCTTTTAAATTTTTTGTCGTTCCGCGAATTAAGTGGAAATGTACATTCTGCGTAGTTTACTTTTTAATTTTACTGAAATAGGGTATGCACATCAGTGAAAATAATAATATTTTTTTATTTATTTTTTACGGGGTATTTTGTAACACGTTGTAGAGTGTGTTAAAACGTAAATATATTTTTAATGAAGAAAAAAATGTGTGTTTTCCCCTTTACAAGACACGGGCTGGAACCTAGTAGAGAGAGCTAAATAATAAGTAGGATATCTCGCTGTAGCTGGGTTTTCTTTTCAGAAGAAAACATGTATTGTGTTTATTACTCAATACTGATATCAATTAAATAGGCCTTCGCTTACGCCCGCGATTTCCTTTTCTTCACTTCGTTAGAATATTATGTATATTTTTCATGTTAGAAAGCGTTTTTTTTATTCAACAAGAGAAGCAAGATATACGCTAGATGGTGAGCGTCCCACCTGCCTATAGACAGCTGTATATTGCCACTTGTCACTCGAGACGTTAGTTCTTAAGTCTCTTTAACCCGGTAATTTCATTAGTTAAATCACCCTTTACACTGGAGCATAGCAATTTTTAGTTTTTACTGCTCGGTGATGAAACTGTGCTCTACCAGGACGCTAATAGCAGTATTAGATTTTCATGGGTCCTCAACGTGCGGACGTTGTGTGTTGCATCTGCCAGAGATTCTTAGTAGCTCGACCGTTACCCCGCCCGGGGACTGTGGGTCATTTGCAAGTCGTGTCTGGCACCATATTCCCCACACTCGGCAGGCGTCTTGGGGTTCGCAGTATAAATTATGAGATTGATCTCAAACACTTGATTTCCCTTACTGCTTTAGAGATCCCTTATACCTTTGTTGATCCATTGACCTACATACGGCTACTGCGGTACTAGCTACGGCTAGCTACAACAGACAAAAAACGGCCACTGTTGAAAAAAGGCCTCCCCTTTGAAGGGGTCGCCATAATCCCCACACAGCGGTGTGTAATCCAATAGAAAGACGCTGAAGCTAGTCTTCTTGTCTTCGCTTAGTCGCCTCTTACGGCCGCCCCACAAACTAGTAACTTATTTGTACAACAATGCTAAATATTTATTTATTCTTGTTTCAGTCAAAAGAATCATCATCGGTGCTGAGTTGTGATGTAAGTGCGGACGATAAGTTCATTGTGACGGGCTCCGGTGACAAGAAGGCGACGGTTTACGAAGTGTTGTACTGAAGTGATCAGTGGTTGTAATCTCAATAGGCAATAACGTGTACTGTGAAATAGTGGTCCAGTGACAAGTGAGATCGGTTTTTATATGATGCGGTTTAGTTGGCTGTACGAATTGTTTAACAAAAAAATACTGTTTCTCCACTGCTTAATACTCATAGACGCTCATAGCCAGTTGTAACCACTGTTCGGTAAACGGTCAATTGGGTAAGCAACGTCAGCCCTTAGATGGGTGAATATTTACTGGCATTTGCACTAAGCGTCTTTGTAAATACATACTTATATATATAAATAACACCCAGACACAAGGTGGGAATCGAACTTAGAGCGTATTGGGTAGCGGCCAGGGTGTCTAACCACTAGTCTGGTTACCATAGTATGCGTGGATTGCCCCAGAATATAAAAATTGTGCAAGGTCCTCATTGTCTATGTTCCGCGAAAGCCCCCGCTTGTCTCGTGAAAATAAATGTTATTTTACTAACTCAACAAAATATTATAATATGTGTGTCCAAAGGCCTATGTCCAACAGTGGACATTTTATGGCTGACATGATGACTCACTAACATTGGCATTGAACTGAACATGATCTCGAAACCGCAATAAGATATCTTATAATTATATTCGTTTGAAACTTATTATTTTTTAACGCTACATGTATTTTTTTCTGAACTTTCTGGAGAAACAATTTGAACAGCCAACTAAAGATTATAGAAATAAGTGTAATTTTTAATGTAACAAATAGATCAATGTTGCACCGTTATATATGGATATTTTTTAGTGTTATTAAATATTTTTATAATGAAATAAGAAAATCATTTTTATTATCATTTTTTTACTAGTTGAATCTTGTTTCGTCAACAATCCATTTATTACGTGTATTTATTTCTCTGAACATAAGTTCTGTCAGACTGACTGAATAGTATGTAATTATTGTGTCAATAAAAAAATGTATCATATCGTCAATTTTCGATGTTATTACAATATAAAAAGAGTAATTAGTATTTCTGTTTATGAATCTAATTTCATTCCAATTATATTTTGTTATTCATAAAAAAATTGTCCCAGAATTACAGACGATTTTTAATATTTAATTTTGATTTCATACTACATTTTTGGATATGTAGCTATCATTTGAAATATCAATCAAGTAAATCTTGGATAACTAAATCTGAATTAGATTAATTTCGGCTATCAGCACTTGCGTTAAATACCGATAGTCTTTTAGAAGACAAAGTAATAATTAGTGCCTATTAATACATTTCATAATGGGTAGAATGATGTGTTCTTTTTAAGAAAAGGAAATTTAATACAAACATTTTTGTTTTACTTGATATGGTCATCAGATAATATAATATGATAAGGCGGGATATTGTTTGTTTATGGTATTTTGATTTAATTTAAATGCAGGTAACCGATATATTGATAACACAGCATAAGGGGATTGCCATCATTATGAAATAAATACATTTTAGGAAACTTTTTCTGAAACACTAAATTTCGATTTGCTAGATGTTACTGCCAGAATTGATTTACCAATTCGAAATTGTTCCCTGAATAGTTTTATAAAATGTATGTTGGAAGTTACTATAGACCTGGCCAATCTCTAGTATACAGGTTATCTACTATTCTACTGTTGGTGGCTAAAAACCAGGCCTGGTAACCACCGGAACGCACTTCGACCCAGTTGGATCCATTGTGCATATACCTTATAATCAGTGGCGTGCACAGAGGGTAGGCAAATAAATTTATTCGGCTTGTTTAACCTACTATATGTATATTAGACATATTAATTTGCATTTAAAAACTGTAATAAGGTTATTCAGTAGCTCTGTACACAAAAAAGACTTTGCCTACCCTACGATTTCTCTAAATAATCTTAATTTAAAAAAAAATTGTACTGACATGGTATTAATGTGATGTTTTTAAATGTGAATAGATACACCTGTAATGTTAGTTCATTTATGGATATTTGTGGTCGCACACTAACTCGCAGATATTTTTGCCTACTTTCTGTACACGCCTTATAATAAATAATGGTAAAGCGAGTACAAGCATAGTTCCTTATAAAATATTGTTCAAATTTGACATGGATTGGGAAAATGGTGACTTTTTTTGTTATAATAAAATTAATCCGATGGAAATTATGGATGACTTTTATTATGATTTATGAATTATTTAAAAAAATATGATTTTTCTGTTGTAATTATTATAAATTTATACTAAAATATTTTCGTTTAAACCTGACTGATACAAGATATCAAAGTATATATTATATCGTACTTAAAGTATAAAGAAATGGGATTCTTATTATAATGAAGTCGTTAATTAATTAATGATCTGCGAAATGTGATATTATCTCCAATTGACATGCTAATGAGTGTATTTCAGAATGCAGCACCGGATTTTACTGTAAACGATTGATTGTTATATTACTGCAAAATTTAATTGTATTATGTACTTTGATTATATTTATTATTTCGATAAATCATTTGTTTTTTTTTCTCTGTTCCCAAATGGTATTGTTTAGGGCAGGACGGGCGCGCGTGGGCTACGGGCCGTAGGAATTTGTATTGAAAAAAGTATCATACTGGTAAAAATATCAATACTTACAACAATAACTGGTCAGTGACGTGAGTGAGTTAGTCCTTGGAGGAAGGACTGAAGAAAGATAGTCAGTCTTTTTTTTCCATACCGATCCCTAAAATCATGGATGAATGAACTAATGATAAATTATAGTAGGATTTATTCGTTACGATACCTGTCAAAAAGTACTCGGTGAGGTCGTATCGAATGCGAAGTATCGAGTACAAAAGTATCGGTTTTGAAAGGACAAGTAGTAGGTACTCGATACTACAAGTGTTCTAGTGACACTCTGTGACAGTGACAGTGGGTGACAGTGACGTTTTGTTGACAGCTAAATGCTATTTGTTTGTTGTGTTGGCGACCAAAATAAAATACATTTTACTATTTTCATTAGCTATTTTAACTATCCAATAATACTCTAATCGCAATTTAAACCAAATCAAATAAGTATAGTAACTAAGGAAAGCAACATAAGAAAAAATGTCTCAGCCTAACCTGTTAGACATAGTGCCGGAACAATTGTTTCAAACCTATTCAATAAGTGATATTGACCATGTACAGAAGAAGCTGCAATATGAAATTGAGAGGAAAAGAGAAGAGTTACGGGCGATGGTCGGGTGAGTCCAATACATCTATTTATGTACACAGAAATAGAAAGAAACTGTCCCCAGTGGCGTAACTATTAGTATCTGGGCCTGTGGCAGGGGCGTAGCTACCGCCGAATCAATGATAAGGGGCCCTCGGGCTACAGGGGCCCCGAACACGTGTAAGCAACAATTCGTAAAATCCATGTTCTCACATAATCTCTTAGGCCATACCATAATTTGGGTATCCCAACAAATTTTGATACGGGGCCCATCTAAGACAAGCTACGCCACTGGCCTGTGGCAAATTCATTGGATGGAGACTAAGAAAAATCTTCGTCCCTCCTCGGCCAACGGGTCTCATCGAGTTGCGAGCCCATGGCATTTCGCCTGTTTTGTTACGCCACAGACTGCCCCTTATTTGCTTGATTCTTATCAGGCTCTATCAGTCCACTGCTGCGCATAGGTCCTGGTAATGTGAATAAGTAGTGCATGATCCTGGGAGGACTGACAAGTCAAAAAGCCTTATATTTATCTCTGTATATCCTGCAGTCTTGCCCATACGCAAAATACACACTTTATATTGGAGTTGCAGGAACCAGCCCGTTATACAAATACCCTTAAGTCACATTTATTATTGATCACATAGACACATAATGAGCTGACTTGTGTTTATTTTAATTTCAGCGAAAGATACAGGGACCTAATACACGCAGCAGATACTATTGAAGAGATGAAACAAACAACGTCAAGTACATTAGACCATATAGATGAGATGATGGCTGCTTGTAAGAACTTGCACAACACACATTTAGTTGGCTTTAAGATGAATGAAAAGCCAACATTACCTCAAAGGTATTATAACAATTAAAATTCAAAAAATATATTGTTTATTTTTAACCGGCTTCAAAAAGAAAGTTCTCTATTCGACGCGTATGTATGTAATATTAATAAAAATGGGTAATATTAATATATGTTAGTCTATGTGGGCTTCTAAACAAATTCACCAAATTTTATGAGTGTATCATACACTCACTTGTATGTATGTAGGTTAGTCCGCGGATTTCTCAGAAACTACAAGTCCGACTTCTAAAATTCTTTTTGCAATAGTTAGAGTATTTTTCAACTTAGGGTAGAGTACAAGTTTCATCAAAATCGGTCCAGTAGTTAAAGAGATATAAACTTTTTATGTGTTCAGTAAGTTACTGTAACATAGACGCTCGAGTTGCGTGATAGTGCTGATACCTATTTTGCTAAAATAAAATTCACTAAAAAGTGTTAAATAAAATATTTAAAAAAATATTAAAACCGACTTCAAAGTAAATTATCTAAAGAGCATAAAATAACGAAAATATATTGAAGTCGGTGTCAGCTCGAGCTAGTCATAGTTAACATGATGTGCTAGCAGCGACTTCAATATATTTTCGTTATTTTATGCTTTTTAGATAATTTACTTTGAAGTCGGTTTTTATTTTTTACATTATGTATGACAATACAGAGTTATCATCTAATAGTTTCGAAAGTAAGATAATTTGTCAGATATGAAAGTAAAAAGTTGATCCTGTGTCTGTAACTCTGGTTCTGTTAGTCTTCTGTCCTATCAGACTTGGAGTGCATAAAAAGTGTGTGCAAGCAATTATGTGCTATAAAATCACCTGCAAAGTTGGTGGATTTTGTCAAAAATTTATCACTGTGTGGTGGCCAAGGGATTGTCATTATTACTCCATCTCATTCTTTGCCACAGTGCGAGATACAATGTACTACTTCTTTAATTTTCAGTTTTCAGTACAACACAAATTCAGCGCATAGTATGTCAGTCCAAGTGAAACTGCTTATGGAAATACCTGAAAAGATATGGCAGAGTATCGATGGAGAAGATTATGTTAAAGCAACCCAACTATTCATTATGGCTAGACACATAAACACAGGTACAAATTGAATAACTATATGATAATTATCATCTGTGTGCTCTCAAAAATGGACATACAAAATATCTAACTTTTCAGGTGGGAGAAAGATCTAGTTTTCTTTGTTACCAATGTATTTAAATACAAATGAATTATGTCGAACATAACTTACATATCTTGAACATAAGTACTTACATTTTATAGCCACTTTACCATATTGAATACTGTTATTTGTACAAAAAATTGTTTGTCGAATTTTGCAGGTCACACAGTAGGTATATTTCTTATTATCTCTCTATTCAAAAACTGTCTCTTCTAATATTTTCTTTGTGTATGTATGCTACTTTTGTGATGAGGCAGAGGCACTTAGATAGAAATTCTTTACTTATATTACAACTACTTATCAACTATTTTTAGAAAAAAAATATAAATCCGGCTTCAAAGAAAATGATCTAAAATGAATTAAATAAAGAAAATATATTGAAGTTGGTGCTAGCTTATCAGGTTAACTAACATGCATCAGCTATTCATTAGCAGCTGATAGACGTCCACTGCTGAACAAAGCCCCCCCCCCCCCCCCCCAGAAGGGAGGGGTTTCCAGAATCCCCATGCTTGGGAGGCAGCTTGGGGATTGCATTATAGGGGGAAGAAAGATCCAAAAAAAAGAAACGCTGCTCATCTTCCTGTTCTCACTCAGTCTCCTCTTACGACACCCAACGAGAGGCAACTCTAACCTGGCACCCCACGGGAATCAGCCCCCCGGCATCAGCCCCCCAGCATCAGCCCCCCAGCATCAGCCCCCCAGCATCAGCTATACACTCGTGAAATTTGGTATAACCTGCGCCAATAAAGAAACGAATCTTAAATGGCGGCGCTTATCATTTCCTCTCACTCGCACATTATTCCCGTCTTTAGTCACACACGTCGGTACTGCATGCAAAAACAAAACAATCTGGATCTGTTTGCACACTGTCTCGACGCGCTCCGTCCTTTCAAAATTGTTTTGCTGACGGTCTGAACTGTCATTACAAGTACAAGCCGCCATTTTAGATTCGTTTCTTTATTGGCGCGGCTTATACCTGCTTTTGTTTATTCTATTTACTATTCTAGCTGAAGATTTTTTCTAGGACTACAGCTCCAGATCGGTGGTAAGAATATAAAGGCAGGAATGCATTCTTTACAAAGGCTTGTTCATCAACATTGGAATTCAATCTCTAACTTCAATCAAACAATAATAGATGTGTGCAGAAATAAACTGCAGGATGTTGATATTAGCATTGAAGTGAGTATTAAAATATATGTAAAATAAAAGTAGTTACTCACTTAATTGATCAGTATCCAAAAATGTTGTGGGATCAATTCCCATGAACAAATGTCTAGGAATGAATCTTTGTACTATACACGGAATGAATCTATACACGGTGTACCGGAAATCTACGTCAAGCCAGGACTGGGTGATAACTGTTAACAGAAAAAAAAATCTTTGCAATGAATAAATTATCCTATTTCCTGTGAATAAAGTATTACGATTATGTATTTAAAATAAATTGTATCATGTTGATTTTTAGCAAAAATCTACTACTATTTGCTAAAATTTAGACTCACAATTGGACCTGGTATGTGGCGCTGCCGGCTCCAATAAGGTTCATTTTTAATCTCAGTCTCAGAGAAAGTACCAAAGGAGTTAGTATCGCGTCGATTCGTTGATTTGCGGGTTGCGGGAGGCGAAGTAAACACACACAGATACATTTTCACGCATACCCACACTATAGTAAACTCGCAACACATTCAAATATATACGCACACAAATAAAGAATGACCTGAACATATGAACAAAAATGTGGCAGAGGGGGTTAGCGCATCATGCTCTCTCCAGTGGTATCTCCTCTAAGATCTCAGTACACAATGTCTGCCAGTTGTCTATATCAGTAGTGTGCATTCCATACAGGCAGAAAGACTGCCTACCCTACCCTATGACTTCCCTGAACAACTTTTTTTTTTTTTTTTTTTTTTTTTTATACAACCAAGGTGGCAAGCAAGCGTGCGGCCCGCCTGATGGTAAGCAGTCACCGCAGCCTATAGACGCTAGCAATACTAGAAGAATCACTAGCGCGTTGCCGACCCTTAAGACATTAGATATTAAGTCTTTGTGTCCAGTAATTTCACCAGCTACAGTGCCCTTCACGCCGGAACACAGCAATGCTTACACACTGCTGCTTGGCGGCAGAATATCTGACACTGCGGTGGTACCTACCTGGACGGTTCCTTGCACAAGGAACCTACCACCACAACTATAATAATTTAAGTTTTTTTTTGCCTACCCTGTCATAAAAGTGTGTGATCTGTATAAACACTTAATTAAAGCTTAGGTCGGTTTTCTGGTTGCCATAGTAAAGACTTGGCCTAGTCATAGATACTACCTTTGGAGTCGCTGGACGTTCGGGGTGTGGGCCCTTAGAACGTCCATTGCGTACGGCGGCGACTCCGAGGAGGACGGCGGCGGGGTTGCCACCCCCGTCCCCGTGAGTACCGTGACTGGTTCCCGGGGGGCTACAATGCGCCCCCCGGGCGGCGGGCTTAAAGGCAAGGCACTGAGGGGCCCCTGGTGCAGATCCCACTGGAGAGCCCTGGGGTCCCCCCTCATGTGCCGATGCGACAGCCGCGGGGGTTTTAGTGGGTAAGAATCCCACATACCCCGGTCGAGCCCCACAGCTCCCGAGGATCTTTCGAAGATTTCCCCCGCGTCAAAAACAATCATAGATACTAGAGCATATACTAAGTAAACCAGACAACAGATATTTATATTATTTTAACTATTTTTGTTTTTTTTTCTAGGTGGCATGCTCATGCCTTGTAAGTCTCTATCTTCTTGATTCACAAAGTATGGTGGAATTGCTAAACACATTAATAGGTCTGCATAGCAATAGCAGCCTGAAATCCACTTTGCAGTTTGATTTGGCACAAATGTTGGACGGTGACATGAAGACGCAAATCAAAGAGAAAATTGTCAATGGTGTTAAAATTGTGTTGAAGACTGTGGTTCTGGTGTACTCGTGTTTTGTTGGTAAGTTGTTAGCCCTCGAGACGGGCGTCGACGCGGTGTAGGCCTTGCGTGGTCGTGAGCACCGCGGGGGTGCTCTGGCGAGCGTCTGGCGGTGAAGAGACTGGCGAAGGTCCGAACGGAGAGCCCAGAGTCTCCCAATGAGCGTCGATAAAGGCCTCCGGGGAGGTTTTGGTGGGTACGAATCCCACATAACCCGGCCTCCACACCTCCCCTCCTAGACAACAAAAAAAAAGTTGCCAGATTCATCGTCAAACTGTCAGTTTTCTCCCTACATTTCACATCAGCGCCCCTAGCGGTAACTATCAGAAGGAACTCGTACTAGACCCCTTAAGCGCTCTGTTCTCACCGGGATTCGTAAAAATCCGATGCACCTACACTGGACCGCAAAGAAAAAGGGTCCGTTAGAAAATACTTAAGGGCCACAGATGACACGATACTTTTTGCATCCGCGATCGGCAACTCAGTTGCTTTTCGGAAGCTTGATACCGCGGTCGATCGCGAACCCCTGCACACTACTAGCAGCAGCGACCGGCAACTCAGTCGCTGTCCGGTCGCTGGATGCAGCAACCGCGCGATACACCACGCACACTATAGTGCTTGGATCTCGAGCTGCTCAGTCAACAATTGAACTTTTTCTTCAAGATGTAGAATTTGGGTTTCTTGTTTTTTAAGTATGTTTATGCGGCTGACCTCTTTTGATAAACCTGCGACCACATCATCTAATCTTTCGTGACATTTAGCAATCGATCCGAAGATACTAGCAATTTGCGCTTTGATGTCGGACATATCTTCTTGATGCAATTTAATTTCAGCGGTTAGAATTTGCAAATCAGACCACGGAGTTAACTTTCTTGCGCGTACAGTAACATTAGAGTCTGGTCCTGTCCCCTGACTGGAGTAGATGAGTTATTCCCACCTTTTTTCTTGGTCACAGAGACATTTTGGGCATTTCCAAGCAAGCTGACTTTCTTCATTGAACGGAACTTTTCCACCGACACAGACATCTTTATGGTATTTTTTCGACATTCGATGACTTTACAAGTAATAAAATTATGATCTGTAATCTCCCTTAAGCAAGCTGCACAGGAATGTTGAAGTTTGGGACGAAGTTTACTAGACATCATTAAAACTGTTGTTTGTTATTTATTGTGTTGATATTTCTAATCGGGCGAGAGTGATCAGTTTAAAGTTATTTTACTTACAACTCAAATGTGTTAAGTACCGGATCCGTTTATATTGTTAATCCAGGTAGTTTGAGATTGTAAACACATAAATTTAATTTGTTTTGTGAACAAATTTGATCGTGTGACTGATTTAAGTTACTAAGCATCGATATACTATACTATAGATTTGCTGTCACGACCCGAAAAGTGGTCACGAAAATAAGAGCTACCGAGACGGCTATCGCTCTATTTCAAATTAGTACGAGCCGACAACAGCTAGCGTAAGACGTGTCAAAATGTCTTATTGCGCGTTGAAAAACTGTCCAAATACTCGTCGCAACACTAAAATTACAGGTGGAATATTTTTTTTTCGGTTAGTAATCTTATTACTACTAGTTTAAATACAAAATATAAGTAAGATATCACTAAAATCCGAAATAACAATTATTTATTTGACATTTTCTCCGCTAGTAGTTCGCCATATGCCAAGCCACAGGCTGACAAAATTATTTTTGCTGATAGAGAGTGTCACTACCGTCTATGCAAAACTGTCAAACTACACGTAACTACCACAATAAAAAAGTTAGTTCTCATTTACGCCACCAGCATACATAAGTTGGTAAATCAGTACACGAGCGTTACGTAGTTCTCGAACAAAGAATGCATGGAGTTTCATTGTGCAATTTTTTTCACAACTGCGTAAAATAGAAAAAGTGATGATGAGATGTGTGTAAGTTTGTATTATTATACTATTAGAAACCCTAAATAAGATTATTTAAAAAAAGAGAATCTGTCTAGAAACCATTGTCACTGGACCACCTTAGTAAAATAAAAACTGAACATACCACTGAAGAATTATTACCACACTCCTGCAGCAGGAATACATTGTAATCACCATGACGCAGCAACTTCACTGAGACTTCCGCACTGTACGAGATCTGAGAAACGAATGACTGCGGTACCGCTAGAGCAGTGACTTACATACGCATTCGCTGAGCGCGTTCAGCTATCCTACCCACAATTTATTTTATATCGGTTTTGGAGTCTAACAATACCATCATTTGAAAACACGTTGGTCTAATGGTTAACCATCCTGGCCTCTATCCAATAGGTTGTGGGTCAGATTGCCACTTTTACTCTGGGTGTCATTTATTTAGATAAGTATGTATTTTCAAAAAAGTATATACGTATTTATATTAGGTGTCTGGTTACCATAGTACAGACTCTGGACAGTTTTGGATTACACGGCAGTGTGTCCTCAAATATTATTATTACTTTACAACAAGAACGTGGTTGCTCCGTGTATTAATATTATGTGTATCACTATACTTTTTAAAAGAACGGTTTTTTTAACATTAACTAAATTAGTAGTTTAATATGATGAATGAGAAATAGTCTCAATGATACACAATATTTTTTTTTATTTGATGTTTTTTTATTGTTTAATTTTTTGTAGATTCCCTAGTAATCCATTTCGATGTGCTGAATGGGTTTCAATAGTCGCTAAAGAAAGAGGAGATGAATTGTATAAACCTCACGCATTTTCGTCAATTTGCTCATTACATTTTGATGAATCAAATATTAAAATTAAAAATTATGGGCAAAAGAAAAATTATGGTTCCACAAACTAGTGGATTTACGAGATATGAATGGCTTATTTTATTGTGCAAATGATGTATTTGACATTTGCATGAACACTGAACGCGTTATACGCAACTGTGTTCGTTTAAGTGGTGGTAAAAATATACACAAGAAATATGACAAAATATTTATATCTGTTGCAGTTTTAAAATTATATATTAATAAAGATGTTTTTGTCGGAGAAAATGAGCATAACCATAACATTGATTTACTGGGATTAGTTGTAGAAAAATTCATCGATGTAAGACTGCATTATGTTTGTAAAAAAGAAACCGCTCAGACAAAAAATGATTCAAAAAGACAGATTTATAATAAATTAAATTTGTTTAAAGGTAATTAACATTTATTTTTTCAGACAACTGATACTAATACTTATATAATTTTTTTTTGTAAATCCATACTTAAATAAATAAATAACACCCAGACACTTAGTGGGAATCGAACCCACGACCCATCGGTTAGCAACCAGGGTGTCTAACCACTAGACCAACGGACCCGTCAATTAAATATAATTTTAAACTATAATGTCAAATACATTGTCACTAAACTTGATTAATTATTAATGTTCAGTGTAGATAAATTAGACTTAAAATAAAATAAAAACTTGAAAGCGTTAAATATGCCATGTTTAGTACCGACTTCAATACTATTGTCATTATTTAACGCTTTTTGTAACATTTGTAACGCTTTTTGTAAAATTGTACCTAACGAAACCTAATTAATTTAGGTCTATGCATAATAAAGAATTTTGAATTTATATGTATGTCTTATTTCATCCAGTCGTTCTCTTGACCAACATGCGTATCAAATGAAGCGTCTTCGCTTCATTTGATACGCATGTTAATCCGTTGGCGGTCGACGCGTCATAGCGCTTATGCGATCGGAATCATCGGCCGTTGAGAGCTTAATGTTGTAACAAAGAAATGCAGATATACTACTAGAAAGACATAACAATCATTCTGGAGAAGTTGGGTACAAAGTAATGCTTTCTTTTATGGCTAGCATAACATTATACGTAACTTACCATATATTTATATTACGGTTATTCTGGAAAAAATAAACGTAAGCAACTCCATACCTTTCCTTAGCTTACTGTACGTCTAAGCGTTCAAAAACAATGGAACTCAATGGAAGCACACAACTCTCAGCTCCAAAACTGTGTAAGTGCCGAATTGTCTGCAATTATTATTGAACCTTATTTTATAGTACGTAAGTTATCTTTTTATATGAACATATTATTGTTTTGCGTGTACGTGTATAGTTGTGTAAGTATATGTAACCGCGACCACATTTTCGATGTCATTTTGTTCGTGACAGCTAATCTAGTTAGTATAGTATATCGATGTTACTAAGCAACACTTTAGGTGATATAACACTCGATGACAACACTATTTAACACTGAACTATTACAGCAAAACAGTGGATTTTAATTAATGAACACATAAATAACCCGGGCCACTTGCACCTGTCGTGGAGGTACCAATGATGAAGATCTCGGATATCCTGTGGCAGTTTGTTATAAAAGTGTATGTTTTGGCCCATAAACCTGCCTGTTCGGTTGAGACGCGTGGCATGCATTTACAACAAGATCGTGTTTGGGTTGTTAATTGACAAGTAAAGTCTTGTGTGTCTTAAATGGAAGGTGTGAAAACGATACTTCTTTTCACAAATTGTAATGGGAAGGGAGACTAACGATATCCGAAGGGGTTACTCGGATATACATATGTTTAGATGCCCATATATGGGCAATTGACTTGATTATGTTAGACTATAGTCAATTGTCATGTCAGTCAGGCATGTCCCCCAGCATGTCCCCCAGCATGTCCGCCAGCATGTTCGCCAGCATGTCCGCCAGCATGTTCGCCAGCATGTTCGCCAGCATGTCCCCCAGCATGTTCGCCAGCAAGTTCGCCAGCATTTTCGCCAGCATGTCCGCCAGCATGTTCGCCAGCATGTTTGCCAGCATGTCCGCTAGCATGTCCGCCAGCATGTTCGCCAGCATGTTTGCCAGCATGTTTGCCAGCATGTTCGCCAGCATGTTCATCAGCATGTTCGCCAGCATGTCCCCCAGCATGTCCGCCAGCATGTTCGCCAGCATGTTTGCCAGCATGTCCGCCAGCATGTTCGCCAGCATTTTCGCCAGCATGTCCGCCAGCATGTTTGCCAGCATGTCCGCCAGCATGTCCGCCAGCATGTTCGCCAGCATGTCCGCCAGCATGTCCGCCAGCATGTTCGCCAGCATGTTTGCCAGCATGTTTGCCAGCATGTTCGCCAGCATGTTCACCAGCATGTTCGCCAGCATGTCCCCCAGCATGTCCGCCAGCATGTTCGCCAGCATGTTCGCCAGCATGTTCGCCAGCATGTCCGCCAGCATGTTCGCCAGCATGTTCACCAGCATGTTCGCCAGCATGTTCACCAGCATGTTCGCCAGCATGTTCGCCAGCATGTCCGCCAGCATGTTCGCCAGCATGTTCGCCAGCATGTTCGCCAGCATGTCCGCCAGCATGTTCGCCAGCATGTTTGCCAGCATGTTTGCCAGCATGTCCGCCAGCATGTTCGCCAGCATGTTCACCAGCATGTTCGCCAGCATGTTCGCCAGCATGTTCACCAGCATGTTCGCCAGCATGTCTACCAGCATGTTCGCCAGCATGTCCGCCAGCATGTTCGCCAGCATGTTCGCCAGCATGTTTGCCAGCATGTTCACCAGCATGTTCGCCAGCATGTTCACCAGCATGTTCGCCAGCATGTTCGCCAGCATGTCCGCCAGCATGTTCGCCAGCATGTTTGCCAGCATGTTTGCCAGCATGTCCGCCAGCATGTTCGCCAGCATGTTCGCCAGCATGTTCGCCAGCATGTCCGCCAGCATGTTCGCCAGCATGTTCACCAGCATGTTCGCCAGCATGTTCACCAGCATGTTCGCCAGCATGTTCGCCAGCATGTCCGCCAGCATGTTCGCCAGCATGTTCGCCAGCATGTTCGCCAGCATGTCCGCCAGCATGTTCGCCAGCATGTTTGCCAGCATGTTTGCCAGCATGTCCGCCAGCATGTTCGCCAGCATGTTCACCAGCATGTTCGCCAGCATGTCCGCCAGCATGTTCGCCAGCATGTTTGCCAGCATGTTTGCCAGCATGTCCGCCAGCATGTTCGCCAGCATGTTCACCAGCATGTTCGCCAGCATGTTCGCCAGCATGTCCGCCAGCATGTTCGCCAGCATGTTCACCAGCATGTTCGCCAGCATGTTCACCAGCATGTTCGCCAGCATGTTCGCCAGCATGTCCGCCAGCATGTTCGCCAGCATGTTCGCCAGCATGTTCGCCAGCATGTCCGCCAGCATGTTCGCCAGCATGTTTGCCAGCATGTTTGCCAGCATGTCCGCCAGCATGTTCGCCAGCATGTTCACCAGCATGTTCGCCAGCATGTTCGCCAGCATGTTCGCCAGCATGTTTGCCAGCATGTCCGCCAGCATGTCCGCCAGCATGTTCGCCAGCATGTTTGCCAGCATGTTTGCCAGCATGTTCGCCAGCATGTTCACCAGCATGTTCGCCAGCATGTTCGCCAGCATGTTCACCAGCATGTTCGCCAGCATGTCTACCAGCATGTTCGCCAGCATGTCCCCCAGCATTTCAAATCCTGGTGACTTTTTTACTTTGTGTTGCCTCCGCGAGCTCGCAATACTTCTGTCATGCGATTTGGCAACTTTCTACTAGGTTTTTGACGCGATGCCTCGGTCTTCGGAGCTTCTTTCATTTAATGTAGAGTGATTTATTTAAATATTATCGAACCGACTTTTTCTTTGCGGTCCAGTGTATAAACCGATTATACACAATATTAAAAATCCCTGTCCAAATCGGTGTTTTGGATTACTTTCTACTTTTTATTTATTTAACTTAGTCACGAGACAAACAAGACGCTAGTCTGATGGCAAGCAGCACGCCTGCCTGCCGAGGATTTGCATCTTCATTTATAATATGCACATTTAAGGACTACAACAGTTTGTCTGCGTTGGGGCTTCCTGTCGGATAATGATGTGGGTGTCTTCAAGACTTAAGCCAATAGTCCTTGGATAAGCTAGCGTGATTTACCATCCCCGGTTGCGGCGCCGCTTTCCATCAGGTGGAAATGCAGTCAAGCGGCTCCATCTCAGAGAAATAGTACCCAG
Organism: Furcula furcula; assembly: GCA_911728495.1. Classification (NCBI taxonomy): domain Eukaryota; kingdom Metazoa; phylum Arthropoda; class Insecta; order Lepidoptera; family Notodontidae; genus Furcula; species Furcula furcula. Next base: position 19,616,246 of record OU452257.1, on the reverse strand, counting down.
CTACTAGCGTAACGCAAACTGGCTAGAAGGAACCCGTAAAATCTATACTTTGGTTAATTTTTGCAGATAATGAAGGTGGTGCAGTGTTAGCGAAACTTCAAGAGTTGTTCAATAGGGACTCGCAACCGCTCATTGAATTAATTAAATTCAGTGATCCGGCTTCAGTCAAACTACTGCCTCCCGTTATTTCAAATTACAGGTATGTTATGGCAGCCTTCGTCGCGGTCCATTGAGTACGGCGGCGACTCCGAGGAGGACGGCGGCGGGGTTGCGAACCCCGTCCCCGTGAGCACCGTGTCAGGTTCCCGGGGGGCTACAATGCGCCCCCCGGCGGTGGGCTCAAAGTTAACGCACTGAGGGATACCCCGGTCGAGCCCCACAGCTCCCGGGGATATTTTGAACATTTCCTCCGCGTCAAAAAGCCTTCGTGGCGTGGGTGGACATCGCTCGCTTTATAATCCGGAGGTCGTAAATTCGAATCTTACTGGAGCTTAAACTTAAACGTTGACGGGCCCGTTGGTCTAGTGGTTAGACAACCTGGCTGCAAACCGATGGGTCGTGGGTTCGATTCCCACCAAGTGTCTGGGTGTTATTTATCTATCTAAGTATGTATTTACAAAAAAAAAAGTATATAAGTATTAGTATCAGTTGTCTGGTTTCCATAGTACAGGCTCTGCCTAGTTTGGGATTGGATGACCGTGTGTGGAATGTCCCAAGGTATTATTATATTATTATTATTATTATTTATGGTGTTATTTCTAACTGTAATATAGGCTAGTCATCAAATTGTCATTGAAAAGTGAAATGATAAAATGAAAATGAATTCGTTTATTTCACAAGGCCAAAATTAGCACTTTCGAATTGTCATATTATATCGTTAAAATTATCACTGGATCATAACGCGACTTCAACTGAGATGATCCGGCAAAACAAATTCAGTGGACTTCTCAGATGAGAGTAAAATCATGAGCATCTACAGTCAGTCTTGCATCGAAACCTTCCTGAGTCATGTCAGGTTTCTGTCCCATCGCCTTGTCAGAGTGAAACGAAAAGAGAGTTTATCCTCTGTGTAAGCACTTGTGGACTATAATATCTCATAAGTTTAAAAGAAAATCATCATTGCCATCAACAGCCGAAATACGTTCACACGCTGAACAAATGCCTCTCCCTTCGAATGGAGGGGTTGCCATAATTCTCTTGGCAGGCGTCTGGGGATCACATTGGTAGGTAATGTAAGAAAGACGCTGTTGCCCGTCTTATTGTTTTCCTTTAGGAACCGTCCAGATAGGTACCACCGCAGTGTCAGATATTCTGCCGCCAAGCAGCAGTGTGTAAGCATTGCTGTGTTCCGGCGTGAAGGGCACTGTAGCTGGTGAAATTACCGGGCACAAAATACTTAACATTTAATTTCGTAATCGTCTGCAACGCACTAGTGATTCTTCTGGTGTTGCTAGCGTCTATAGGCTGCGGTGACTGCTTACCATCAGGCGGGCCGCATGCTTACTTGCCACGTTGGTAGTATAAAAATAAAGATGGGTAGGTGCTTTTCTTATCCAGACACCCCACGGACTAATTAACCCGTGGGGTGCCAGGTTAGAATTGCATCCCCCCCCATCTCCTCTAGTTGGGTGTCGTAATAGGCGACTAAGCGAGAACAGGATGACGGGCAACAGCGTCTTTCTATTGAATTTGTCCACCACCCATACCACCACCACCATCTACGACCTACTGTGATCCCCAAGCCGCCTGCTAAGCGTGGGGATTTTGGCAACCCCTCCCTTCTAAGGGGGAGGCTTTTGTTCAGCAGTGGACGTCTGTCGGCTGCTAATGGTGATGATGATAATGATTCATACTCGTAATTCTCAATTATTTCTCTTGTAGGTTAACATCAAACAAAGAGTTACAACCGTTGGCTAAAGAAGAAGTGACGAGATGTGTGCAAAACTGGAATGTTTGGGTCAAGTCGTATATTGAAAGTAATGTAGAAATACTACTGCAAAATATCACCAGAGTGAAGGTGTTGCATGAAATTAGAGAAGAGGCTTTTAAAATAGGTAATTAAGTATTAAACACTGTTTTAAACTTTCATGCCAGGATGATTCGGGTGGTTGAAGAATAACCAGACAAATCTGTCTACCCCCTTTCTCAGCATTTTGCTACGGCTACTACTGCAACTCGAACTCGATTGGAGATCATGACAAAACACTAAACTGGAGATGTATGTGGAATCCGGTGATATGAATAATTAAAAATATTAAAAATAGTGGGCGGCCTTTCAAAGTGGACTCAGTAAAACAAAGGGTTACTCTCAGTGTGATTTCCAATCGAGCTCGAGTTCCAGTAGTAATAATTATAATTAAGCCCTTTTATTCCGAATTACATGCAATTTAACATTTTTGATTTTATGAATTTTATTTCTTACTAGCTGACCCACGCAGCTCCGCCTGCGCTATTTTTACGTTAACTAAACTTTTAATAACAGACATTCGCGTCGAATACATAACCTCCTTTTTTATAGTCGGTTAAAAACTGGGACCGACTTTTTACTTGCTCTCCAAAGCACGGACCCGTTTAGTTCAAATGGCGTTAACGGTCACCCATCTATTTAATAACCTTACCTAACGTTGCTTAACCCGATCGATTACAAAACCTTGATAACTACTCTCTATGAGTGTTCCCTTACTAATATTTATTATATTATAAAGAAAGAATGATAAAATCGGACCAAGCGTATAACCAAGTACCCATTTTGACTTTAATCCCCTCTCCCAAAAGAACCGTGCTAGATTACGGGATAAAAAGTATCCTATGTCCTACCTCGTAGTAAGATCTCAAATCATGCCAAGTTTCATTTGAATCCATTCAGTAGTTTTGGCGTGATGCGCAGCCGTGATACAGACAGACAGACAGACAAAAATTTAAAAAATTACATTTTCGGCCTCAGTATCGGTTATAGAATGCCCTCCAAACATAATTTTCAAAATATCTTCAATGTACAGAATTGGACCTGTTACAGTTTTATTATAAGTATAGATGATATGTCTCGCAATTCGGCGTGCCTCTTGGCTTAGGCCTCTTCCAGCTCTCTCCATTGAGCTCGGTCTTCTACAACTCTGGTCCTAGGGTTAGACGGATATCATCACTCCACCTGGTTTTTGGACGCCCCTGTCTTCTGTTGCCTCTTGCAGTTCCAGTAGTAACCGTAGCAAAGGATTGAGAAAGGGATTAGACAGACTTGTCTGTTCCTAATTTATCTTCACCCATCCGCATTTTATAGTTATCCCGTGATCATGGCGCTTGCAACAGCGCCGGAATATCGGAAAATGATAATGAATATTAATTTAAGTATTATTTGCATCAATTTGACGGGCCCGTTGGCCTAGTGGTTAGGCACTCTGGCGGCTACCCGATAGGCCGTAGGTTCGATTCCCACCTTGTGTCTGGGTTTTATTGGGTCGGCAACGCGCTAGTAATTGTTCTGATGTTGCTAGCGTCTATGGGCTGTGGTGACTGCTTACCATCAGGCTGGACGCATACTTGCTTGCCAACTTGGTAGTATGAAAAAAAAGAAGGTACTCTTAGCAATAGTAATAAGGTGCAATATTTCTTGACCATACTCGTCATTAGAATTCGATATCAAATTTTAAACAACATTGTCTTCCAGAGATACCATCAAACTGGTCCACCATATGCTCCTCTCTCGATATACCCGAAGTGCACGTCTGGTGCCACTACTACCAGCCATTGTTGACCTCTCGCGTCAAAGCGATTGTGGACAGCCGATGGCTCAAGATATACGATGCCTTCAAAACTCAACTCCTAATAGACCTAACGAAAGTGTCTTCTGATAGCGAGACTGAGAAAGAGGCGGATGTAAATTGGTTCGTTTGGAAAGACCTCATTGGAGAGACGATAATTGAATCTAGAAATGAGGTGATCAAAGTCATGAATTCTTTGATGAAAGGTGAGTTTTATAACAAGTGTATCAAGAATTATTCACTAGATCTAGGAAGGTCTTTGGAGACGCTGGACGTTGATTGAGTACGGCGGTGACTCCGGGGAGGACAGTGGTGGGGTTGCAACCCCATCCCCGTGAGCACCGGGACTCGTTCCCGGGGGGCTACAATGCGCCCCCCGGCGGCAGGCCCAACGGCAAGACACTGAAGGGCTGGTACAGATCCCACCGGAGTGCCCTGGGGTCCCTTCTCATGTGCCGATGCGACAGCCGCGGGGGTTTTGGGAGGGAGTGGAGTGGGGGGCAGTGGGTAAGAATCCCACATACCCTGGTCGAGCCCCACAGCTTCCGGGGACATTTTGAAGGTTTCCCCCGTGAAAAAGAAGGTCCAGGACGCAGTGACAGATATTCTGCCGTCAAAGTCAAATGTCAAAATATCTTTAGTATGTATATACTAAAGATATTTTGACATTTGACTTTGACGTCAAAACATAGCCCCCAGCCTATACAGGCTGGGGGCTATGTTTTTTTTTTTTGGAGTCACTTAACAAAAATCATTTTTACAAACTACCACCGGATCGTGACGCGGCCGCTACTGAAAAGATCCGGCAAGATACTCAGCGGGCTTGTATTTTTTTTTGTCATATTTTTTAAACAATGAAAGGCACTGCTGGTTTCTTTAGCCACCTTTAACCGCAATTTTGGTGTAGACCTCCATTTCCATAGGCAGTGGTCACACAGTTGCAGTCCGCCATTCCTTCGACCGTATTCGTGGCTTCTTCTTTTCTAGGATTACAGCCTGGCTGAAGAGCCAAGCTTCACATAGCTTGGAATTTGCAAATGCGATATGACGCTTGCAGAATGAAATATTATCCTACATTATGCTTCTTTTAGGCATGTCCCACCAAGACCGTGGATACACACCGACTCTGGAAAAACTATGCCAGAGTCTAGACACAGAACTGCAGAAGCTTCTAGAAGACTTGAAGGTGTATTTATACCAGGACAAGAAGGCGACCAAAGATAAGCTCTTGTTCACGTACGAGGAGGACGATAGCGATCAGATATACAGCGATAGAAGCGATATCGAGATGTACTTGAGGGATGTGAGCGATAACATCATACGAAGGTAAGGATTCCTGCGAAATGCGTATCGGTTTTGCGATATTCGATTCTGGGAATACGCGATATATTCGGCTTGTTTAGTAGTACAGTGGACGAATAATGGTTTCGTTTATTTTTGCAAATACTGCTCATTGAAATAATACTATTTACGATAATACCGTTGGTATAATAGTAAACTAGTCAATCTGAAATTATTGACCTAAGTTTACCAGCAATATCATGTTATTTTATTAACTGACATTTACTTTTAATTAGTAAATTCAAAAATTGACAAGATAGGTCAAAAATATTGATTAACAGTACCAATTTTATGGTTTTAATTTGACCTCCTCAACAATTTGACATTTGCAGATTGGCTAGTTTACTTTTGGAACGACGATTCTATTTTGCAATAAATATAAGAAAATCTAAAACTAAACAAGCAAGACCTCAAGATACTGTAAGCTCTTTCTGCGTAGATCAAACCAACAATAAGGAGCCTGTATGGTCGGAATAGAAAGAAATGTGCGTGCGTGGAGTCCCTCCGCGCGGAAGAAGTGAAACTTCACTCTCGCTCTGTACTGTACGACACTGAACGACACTGTACGACACCGTACGGCACCGTACGACACCGTATGACACCGTGCCACACCGTGCCACACTGTACCACACAGTACCACACAGTACCACACCGTACCACACTGTACCACACCGAACCACACCGAACGACACTGAATGACGGCGTCACGTGAGCGCTTTCATAACCTTAAGAGCGCTTTCATAACTTTAACAAATTTAACGCTTAACGTTTAACGCATTAAGTGATAACATTTTTGGAAGTCGCATAAGAAGTTTCACTTCAAAAATATTCTAAGTAAACTTTTCAAAAATAATAGATATGTATTTCTAAAAAAGCCGGACTAAGTCCGCAACGGGACGTTAGTCGAAAGTAAACCGTACAACTATGTTAAACGATTTTCTAACCTAAACGTTGGGCAACAAATTCTAAATTCCATTGCCTTTATACTGTTCAATTAATTTGTCAAATGTTGCGTGTTACATGCAAATTATAAACCCGGAAACTTATTCGATTATCGCTAGTTTGATTAATTAAATGTAATGTTAAATTAAAGACATTAAAATTCGTTTAGTTATTAATGTGTGGAAACATAACTGGTGGTTTTGATTAAATTCACTATTATGTTTGTCGGAGGTCACAGTCTAGGAATGAATGGTGGGATTAGTCCCAAGAACAACTGATTATGAGCTCTCATACATCCGGCAAATTGGCAGGGCCTGGGTTTGCTCAAGATGCCCTCCACGGTTAGCAAATGTTAAAGTTTAGATTACTACACACGGTTGAAGTTCGACACCTTATATAATGATAATTACGCTACATACAACGCAGAGAATTGTTGGAAAGGGACGGGATATGCGCGAGTGGGAAATAACAATACATTGCACCCTCTCGCACGAGTCGTAGCGTTCAACTTCTAATAGTTCAAAGTCCAAACAGTCTAGGTTGAGGTGTCGCGGTGTGTACACATTATTCACATACAATGAAATTTACATTATTACTGCCAAGGCTGAGGAGGACTTCGAACCGTTGTCATACAATCTGAATAATATAGTAATATTAATTACAGCATGTTACAATACATTAAAGCTTGCTTCGAGGAATCAGCACTGCAAACAAGTGAACTTCAAAAGAAAACAACTTCTATATACACAGCACGGTTCACGCAAGCGATACCCGCCCTTATGCCGCACCTACGCAAGTGCTATATTCCCATCGAACGAGATAATTTAGGTGTACTTAATATAGACGACAATGCTTTGAAGAGGTGGAACGATTTATGTGCTGTGTTGAAGCAGCATTGTTTGTACTGTTGGGCCAAATGGGTGGATATAGTGTTGGTCAAAGTAGAAGATTTGATCAAACGTTTGCCGCAAAGGTTCACTTTGGAAGCGAACATCGATTACTTGATGATGGTAAGTCACTGTTGTCCAAATCTTTAGAATCCTAAAGCCGTGGAAAATATCCCTACTTTGAGTATGTTGTGTACATACAAGGCGATTGTTGAAGACGTTAAATAGAAAGTATCGAGTACCTATGCGATTCGTATCCCTATCATACTTAAAAAAAAACTTTCATCTCCTTATCAAAGCTTTGTTACGAGTAGTCATCATCAGATATCATGATGATGAATCATCATCGGCAGCCAAACAAAACACGTCCACTGCTAAACTAAAGACCTTCCTTTAGAAAAGAGGGGTTGCCATAAACCCCACGCTTAGCAGGCGTCTTGGGGATCGCAGTATACGTACTAGGTAATCAATACAAAGACGCTGTTGCCCGTCTTCTACATTTTCCCTTTGTCGCCTTTTACCAACGGGAGGAGATGGGATGGTGTTATTCTTACCCAGACACCCCATGAGTCAACGGGTTGTGAGTAAGCAAGTCGCCAAATTGCTCGAACTTCTATATAGCTATCGAACGCAGCGAGTTATCAAAACGAAATACAGTATTGATTCTAAACGCTGCGGCTGAACCTTTATTAGACAATTGTTGATTTAACGTTACTATTTGGGCAGTTACATATTAAACCGTTTTCAGCAATGGGACGTCATAAAAATAACTGAGAAGGATGAAGAAGGAAATTCAATAGAGTCTACAATAAAAGTACCAGCGGGGCCATCTTTAAAACTTCAAGAGTATTTATACTCAGTTAGTCTAATACTAGACGAGGCAGTTCCACACACCCTCCCAGTCGAAACTCACACTTTATTCATCGACAGAATAACGAATATCACATTCGCACACTACAATAAAGTTATAAGAGAGAACGAGACGGATATAAATCAGAGGTGTGCGCTTCAACTATTGATGGATGTTAGGCATTTGACGCTATTGCTCGTGCCTAGGGAGAACAAAAAATCTATGGAAATGTCACTTGAGATTTGTGAGTTTTTGAGACAGAAGATAGATCCGTTTGATTATGATGTCTTTTATCCGTATATACAGACTAATTTGAAAAGGTCTGTGCAGCGAGTGCAGGTACTGTGTTTTTTTTGTTATTATTATTATTGTTTAAGACTTTGTGGTGATTTGTGACGCTTTACGGGTTTTCTGCCAGGATGTTATGCTGCTGCTGTCACGATTGCAGGATAATGTCTAGTTATATTGCAAGCGTCATGATTAGGAGATTTTACGCGAGGTTTGATCATAATTCTGACAGAACACACCGTAAGCCGATATACCAATACTGAAAGTTAAATTTTGGGTTCTTCAGCGACCATTCTCCTTCGATTAAGTCGATGTGAATATCTAGGTTGGCATATCGTAGTGGTAATATAATTGGTCACTTAGGTTACGGTTTTTCCGTTGGTGACCAATTAGGTCCTGGTTTACGGGGGTTAGTGGGCTCAACTCGATCTTGATATAGACATATATCTAAGAAATTCTATACAGCCATGCATCTAGAAAAAAAGTTACTCGAAAGGTTTTCCGAAATCAGTACAAACTCAGTATGCATCAAAATTTTTATCATCAGCCGGAAGTCGTCCACGCTTGGCAGGCGTCTTGAGATTACAGTATACGCGGAAATGGATATTAAATAGAACACGTTGCTGCCAGACTTCTAGTTTTCCGTTAGTTGCATCCTACGGCACTCAAGGAGAGGAGCTGGGCTTTTCTCGCCCGAACACGACTTGGGTGAACATGTATCATTACATGCAATTCTCTCTTTACCAGACGCTACTCGGCAGTTTGATCCTCCACCACGGTCAGTTAACCGGTATAATCGGGTCTAAACCGGTTCTATCCGGTGGTACCGGTGACAAGGCGGCGGCGCTGCTAGCGTCGGGTGACTCCCACTGGTTCTCACTGTTACCAGTAGCCACGCCCCTAAGCCATCACAAGAAGCAGGATAAACCGGTAAGTAGTTACTTCGGACCTAATATTTTAGGGTAGTGCAAAATATGTTAATGTTAGACCTAATACTTTTAGGTCACGATAATATTTTAATTTTTGACCTTACAATTCTGAGCCCCGCAAAATATCGTAATATAACGATAACTACGTTACACACAACACACAGAATTGTTGGAAAGAGACGGGTTATGCGCCGAGTGGGATGAAATAACAACATATCGCACCCTCTCGCACGATTCGCAGCGTTCAACTTCTAATACACACATCAAAAGTGTCTAGGGATCAAGCATTTTTAAGCGGATTTCTTGAGATTGAGATGTGGCTTTGTAATAAATTTATGATTTTATAAATTTATATGGATCCTTTTTGGTGCATTTCATAATTTGAATCAGGAACTGTGAATCAAATTCGAGTAAAAGATGAAAATCAGCTGTCAATATTTTCCCTATAAAAACATACAACGCATTGAAGACATTATTAGTGCTACTGTTTCCCTACTACTGATTAAAACCAACGTTATTATGGAGCGGCGACGTCATTTAAGCAGGGAAGAAATGCTCAGAGCCGTGGGAATGATAGAAGCTGGTTCCCGGCAACGTACTGTGGCTTTAGCTCTGAATACAAGTCAGAGTGTTATCAGTCGACTTTGGACACGTTACCGAAGCACTGGTACCGTGGCTGAGCGCCATGGAGGACGGTATCGCTGCACCACACGGAGACAAGACCGATATTTTCAAATCTTAACTCGAAGAGCTCCAACAATAACTGCCATGATGTTAGCCGTGAGGCTTCATCACTCTTCAGGGAACTTAATTAGCGACCAAACAGTCAGAAACCGCTTGCATGAAGTGAACCTTCATTCCCGAAGACCGCTACGGGTACCACCTATAGCAATGCACAATCGTAGGATTCGATATCAATGGGCTCTTGAACACAGAAATTGGGCAGAAGAACAATGGCGTTTCGTGTGCTTTTCTGATGAGTCTCGTTTTGGTATGAGACCGGATACAAGACGTATACGACACTGGAGAACCCCTGGACGCCAACAGCGATTAAAATCCTGCCAGGAAGTCCATCCTTATAGTGGTGGAACCATCATGGTATGGGCGGGTATTTGGATCGGCGGAAGAACTGAGTTGATTTGGATCAGAGGCAACCTCAACGCTCAAATTTATGCTGAGACGATTGTATCAGACGTCATCGTTCCTCTACAAGTGCAAATCGGTCCCTTATTTCAGTTAATGCATGATAATGCACGACCGCACACCGCAAGAGTTGTAAGACAGACTCTCGCCGCAGCTAACATCAATGTCCTGCCCTGGCCTGCTCAGTCGCCAGACTTGAACCCGATTGAGCATGCATGGGATATGCTACAGAGAAGAGCTCTGCCGAATATGGAGGGTATCCAGTCGCAAGAAGACCTTTTTTTGTTGTTGCAACGAACATGGGCGGCCATTCCACAGCGTGATTTGGATGAACTCATTTTGAGTATGCCAAACCGATGTTCTTGTGTTGTTAGTGTTCGCGGTAGAAACACGGATTATTAATTGTTTAAGTTACCCAATAAAATTTTAAAGAAAACTGTTATTTCAGTCTTTTTTTCGAACTTTTGTGTTAGTGGTTCAAATGTCAAAAATCCCTTTATTAGGAAAATGGCAAATTTCTTTATTAATGCAAAGGTGACTTGGTTTATCGTTACTGTGACAAACGAAAACACTTTATTTGATGAATCCTTAAAGAAAATTTGAATTAATATCAATCAGGAGAAAAGTTATTGCAAAAATATATGTTGATCCCTAGACACTTTTGATGTGTGTAGTTCAAAGTCCAAACAGTCTAGGTTGAGGTGTCGCCCTGTGTACATTTTGTTGCAAGGGTCAATATTTCTAGAAATATCCATATTTTTCTTAACTCCTTTATATCCGTAATATAAATTATATCATATTTTATGTATTTTATAGAATGATATGGAATGAAGACTTTATACTATAAAACTGGGGTATGAGGTGTGAATCTAATAACTAACATTTTATTTGTAAATAAGTTTTTATTGATACTAAAATTTTAATAATTTGTGTTTTTGTTTATTTTGTAAGTGATTGTATTTTTATATTAACCCAGTATTTACATGAAACAAGACTTCTTCAATATTTCTCATACTAAAACTTATACATCTAGTATTATTAACTATGTATTAATACGTGTGACCAAGGCCCCAAGTTTGCTAATTTACAAACGTTTCAATTAAGTGTCGATAGTGTGTTAGTTGGATGGTTTTACACATTTGGTATTCTACTAATTTTATAAGATTAGTGGCGTGTTAGTGGCTTCTCACTCACCAGGGCCACAAGTCTGCTGATTTTAATAAAATGACATACAATTACCACACACTATTTGAAACCTGAAACCAACGTAAAATAGTGTCTCGGTGGTGTGACACCACTAGTTATGGTGACTAGCAGAATACCGGTTTTGTCACAATCGTAACGGAATCTCAATAGGTGGCTGGAATGGCAATTGTATGTAATTTTATTAAAATAAGCTGTCTTGGCGCTCTGCTGTTAATATACCTTCACCTGAATGCATTAGTGGGAACACACCTTTATAACCGGTTGGGCAGAATAAGCAGATTACCAAAACAACTGCGAGTTCTTAACCTCTAAAATATTTTTATTGTGACTCAAATATCCATAACTGATTTGATGTTACAGATATGTTTTACTTTTAAAAACTAACGGTCTTATTTATAAAAAGTTATCACACATTTATAGGCTCTTTATAGTATGATTTTCAAAAAGTATTATTCATAAACGCATTTTAGCACTAAAGCGTTCTTTAGCTATGTTGTAATGTTATAGAGGGCAGACTCCTACTAGAACAGTGCTATAAGCGTGATATAAGGTAAAAAATGGCCGACTTTCAACAGCTGATTATTAATTATTAAGAAAATGGGATTTGTGTCACATCCATCAGGTAATTTTTTTCTTTAGTTGACAATGATCGATAGATGTATGACGTATTCCGCATGGGCGTCATAAATAAATTAAATAAATAAATATTCTGAGACAAAACACATATGGACATCTGTTCCCAAACTAGGCACAGCCTGTACTATGGAAACCTGATAATTGGTACTTATACTTATATAAGTAGGTACTATTTTATTGTAAATACATAATTAAATATATAAATAACACCCATTCACTTAGCGGGAATCGAACACACGACCTATTGGGTAGCAGCCAGAGTGTCCAACCACTTTTTTTTTCTGACGCGGGGGAAATCTTCTAAAGATCCCCGGGAGCTGTGGGGCTCGACCGGGGTATGTGGGATTCTTACCCACTAAAACCCCCGCGGCTGTCGCATCGGCACATGAGAGGGGAGACCCCAGAGCTCTCCGGTGGGATCTGCACCAGGGGCCCCTCAGTGCCTTGCCTTTGAGCCCGCCGCTGACACCTGACACGGTACTCACGGGGACGGGGGTGGCAACCCCGCCGCCGTCCTCCTCGGAGTCGCCGCCGTACTCAATGGACGCTCGAAGGGCCCACACCCTGAGCGTCCAGCGACTCCGAAGAGGGTGTCCAACCACTAGACCAACACGCCCGTCAAATCGACAGTCGTCATCGTTTCGTAGATCACACCTAGGCGTTGTGTAGACACATAATTATCTGTGGGCGATTGGGTGTATTCGGTCAATTTGTTGACTAACTTCATTATAATGGCAATACTTTGATTGAAAAACGTTTTATAGAGACGTATGAGCTATAGATGGTTTATGAATAAGCAACTTTATAGAACGTTTTATAACCTTATAGAACACTATAATTAATCAGTGCTTAAAACCTTTGATAAGCTTTTTTTATGGATAAGACCGTTAATATCTAATTATTGTATTTCATAGCGTTTATTAATATGTAATTGAAATATTCAACTCTGATGTTTTCTACAGGTAAAGAAGAAACCAGTGGCCTCCAGTCCCAACAAGTCGAGGTCAGATATATCGGAGTTGATGACTAGTTCGCTTCCCATCAATTTTGCGACTGCGCGCTCCGGCGCTGCGTCCTTCTTCAGTACTATGGCGTCAGACTGGTTTAGCGGTTCATAATAAAAATAATTTTATTATCTATTAAACGGAAACTATTTATATGTTAAATAAATATTTGTGTGTTTTGGGGTATAAGAGCGAAAATTAATTGATATAAATATGGCATTCCGAACCGTATGCACATAGTAATATGTTTCAAATTCAATTGATACGCATAAGACAAATTGAACTATATGAACTCCGGTATACGTAGATCGATTTGTCTTATTTCCGTGAGTAATTCAGTTTTTAATGTAATTGCATTTATCGTGGTAAGTCGTGTTAATACAAAAAAATATTTCTGTGTTGATGCGTATTTTTTTACGTAAATTTAAATGGAATTTAAATAAATATTGGTTTATTTATACAGAAATCGGATAAACTGTGTTTAATAAGATGGGTTTTCATTGTTATTTAGGCAAACTTTTCGCTTGACTGACTAGTTAATTGACTACATTCACAAAAGACCCTTTGTCATTTATTTAATTAATACTATTGAGTATTTAGTGTTTCTGTCTATGGATATTTTGCTCTAATTATTTCTTATCATTATTTATTTGAATAAGCAATAACAATTGTATTATTTAATGTTAATTAATTTCAAATATATTTCGTTGAACATAATTCTATAAGAACCATTGCGTTTCATTTCAAATATAAATTGCCAAACCAAATAAGCGACTACCGAAGCGTATCTTAGCATTGCTCTTGAATAATCACAAAAGATAATTAAACGTCAAGTGCACATAGCCGTGAAGACAGCTATCAAGACGTAAAAAAATCAAAGTATAAAACTATACTCTGTTTTTCTTTACAATATCAAAAATAGAACAATAAATGTATGAACGCAGGCTTGATGACTAAATTTGAAAAACTATTCTTTAAGGTACTTACGGGTCTACTGTTTCCGAAAATAATCATATTTTAGTATTAAATTTACAATTAATAGCAATATTTTAAATAAGGCTTTAAATTTCGTCCGAAAACAAAGGCTGGTACATTGCACCATTTTGTGACGTCACCACGGTATAAATAAACAGCTGTCAGTAGGTATAAAAGTGAATTTTATTGAATAAAGATGATAGAAAAAGTTGAGATGACAGTTTGACAGTTGTTTGTTTATACCGGGATGACGTCATTCACTCTGATCGGTGTTTATTACAAAATGGATGCAAAATGGCGATTATCTGTATTTTAGTAATTTATTTATTTAAAAATCACGAAAATCTCTATTATTATGAAAATGAGATTCATTTTTGGAATCAGTGCAATCTGTTCTGATATTCAAAACCACAGTTTCATTGGTATTGTGTTGCAGTCATCATGCCTATTAGTACGATTGAACCGAATATGTCATATTTGTCCCTACTTAGCTGGCCTCCGGTGAGCCTGCACCTGCATTCATACATACATTTTATTGTTTAATTTTTGGTCTTTTAAAGAAAAACAGGGTATACATTTTTTGCCTCCGTCCCATGTTGGTCTTATGCTCGTCTGCTGATAGAGGTCTAAAGGTGCCCATTGACGATACGTCCATCAATCCAAATGGCGTGGACGTCTTCCAAAATTGTTCCGTGAATGTGAAAAACGTTTGCCAATTTATTGGACGACGTCCAGCTTTGGATTTCCAAACAGATTGAAATCCATGCGTCCAATCCAAATGGACGTCGTCCGCGGCCGACTGTCAATGCGAAAAACGTGCGCCACGCCATTTGGAAGACGTCCGAATTTTACGTGAATGGGCAAAACCGCGTCCATTTTTTTGAAATTTTCTTCTCAGTTTATGCTTTGGCGTTGACGGTGGCACATGTGCTGGATTATAAGAGCTCTGTGGCTGAGTCTATGAAACGTATAAATAAAATCCACGGATTGCATTAATGTTATCGCAGGCTTTCTGGAATATGTCTTTACAAATAAGCAGAGCCTCTGTACTATTATTTCCTATAATAATAATATTCTAGGACAATCTACACACGGTCATCCGATCCCAAACTAGGCAGAGCCTGTACTATGGAAACCAGACAACTGATACTAATACATATATTATACTTTTTTTTTGTAAATAAATAGATAAATAACACCAAGACACTTGGCGGGAATCGAACCCACGACCTATCGGGTAGCAGCCAGGGTGTCTAACCACTAGACCAACAGGCCTGTCAAAAAGATATTATTATTATCATCATTAGCAGCCGATAGATGTCCACTGCTGAACAAAGGCCTCCCCCTTAGAAGGGAGGGGTTGTCATAATCCCCACGCTTGGCAGGCGGCTTGGGGATCGCAGTATAGGTGGAATATAAATGCAAAATAAAGACGCTGCTGCCCGTCTTCCTGTTCTCGCTTAGTCGCCTCTTACGAACCCCGACAAGAGGATGCTGGGGGGGGATGCTATTCTTACCCGGCACCCCACGTGTTTTTCATATAACGTGCGATATTCGAAGTGACTGTGCGTACGTCCAAATGGACGTATGTACGTCAATGTGCGTAGAATATGGAGTGCTTCCATTCGGAAGTATTCCATTTGGAAGCATTCCAAATGGACGTATCGTCAGTGGCTACCTTAAGGCCTCGTTTACGGAGGCGCGGGGCGTCACGCGTCAACCATATGTCGCATAAAACATATGTCGTTGTAGGAGTGAGAGAAAGATGCGAGACTCCACGCCACACGCGACGCGCGACGCTCCGCGCCTCCGTAAATGAGGCCTTACGTTCAAATCCCCAACTTTGCTAGAGAGCAAGAGTTTCGCCTAATGGTAAGCGGTAGATACGCCTGGCTGTTGTCTCATAATGCCTCTGGTTAATTAAGACGCTCTTGCATAGCTACGTGCTAACTTAATCTTTAATTGTTATTAAAATATCAGTTGGTTAGTTGGTTCAGCAACGACAGACAAGATCAGTCCTTGTATGGGTCACAGATAATAACGTATTCTTTTTGTAAAGGGAAACAGGTAGAACAAAAACACGGATTAAATATTTAAAAAGAAAATATTTAATAGAACCATTTATTTATTTACATAAAACAGTGCAGATATAATTATTACCTACATATAAATAATTACTATAATTTATACTATTAATAATGTAAAGAAAGTCTTTTTTAGACTTAGACTCTTGGATGGCGAATATTAGAGATTACTACTTACTTCCCCCCCAAGACGCTTGCTAAGCGTGGGGATTTATGGCAACCCCTCCCTTCTAAGGGAGAGGCCTTTGTTCAGTAATGAATGTCTTTTAGCTGCTGATGATTATACTTAGGCATTATTTATTCGCATAAACTTTGGGTAAGATGGTAACTTTATATTAAACGTCCACTTAGATTTTCTATTTGTGTTTAGCATCTGATGAAACATACATAAGTAAGTACATTATACCTATTTATTTTATGCAATAATACTTTAACCAGCCTGAAAACAGGCTTTGCATGACTGCTTTCGACTAACTTCACAGCGTTCGGCGGTACTTTGTGCTGATGCCGACAATTTAACGATGGAACGGTAGAGGTTGGAGACACGCAATCACAATAGCAGACAGGACAAATTAGCATTTGTTTTTTGTTAGGTGCACACGTACAATCCATCTCAGTTAAACTTGAAAACGATTGCAACTTTATAAAAAAAACACACTCTCCGTGGGCTTGCGTGTAAGTATCCTTAGGTGGTGTCGGTTGATAAAAATGCGGTAACTTCAATTTGATACCGACAACCGCATTACAGTGATATGCGAAAAGTCGTCTGCATGAGGCCCGCGCCGCCTAGTGATGGGCACCGTCCGGTGTAACGGCCGGCGTAGTGTTGTTTTAATTGTTGTTTTTCTTTTTTTTTATATATTGGGACAATTCACACACGGTCATCTGATCCCAAACTAGGCAGAGCCTGTACTATGGAAACCAGACAACTGGTACTAATACTTATATATATTTTTTTGTAAATACATACTTAAATAGATAAATAACACCCAGACACTTGGTGGGAATCGAACCCACGACCCATCGGTTAGCGGACAGGGTGTCTAACCACTAGACCAACGGGCCCGTCAAACAACACTCCGTATATTTGACAAAGCAACGCGGCTGCAAATACTGTATGGTAATGGCCTGTAGGTACATTGTAAACGGCGTGGCAGCAAAACCATATTTTTGCTGCCACGCCGTTTACAATGTACAGACGTTTTTGTAGCTATTGAGGCGTAAACGAATTTGTAACCGTTTAAACGTTTATTTGAAGTGTAGTACTTATTTGTGGACTCCGTATAAATTAAAATCAACAGTATTTCTTGCCAATAAACTCTCAACATCAGCTGAAAGACATTCCTTGCTGAACAAAAGCCTCCCCCTTAGAAAAGGGGCAGCCATAAACCTCACGCTTGGCGCCTGCCAAGAATCTTGAAGAATCTTGAGAATTGCAGTACCTATAGGTGGTAGATAATCCAATAGAAAGACGCTGCTGCCCGTCTTCTTGTTTTCCCTTAGTCGCCTATTACGGACACCCAACGTGAGGAGATGGGAGGGTGCTGTTCTTACCCGGACATCCCACAACTCTCATGGTAAGTTACTTAAACTAAAAATAAACTACGCTTTTTCAGTACTAGATGCAATCTCGCCCGCTTTTCTTCCGAGTAGCCTAAAATTGTCATTATACCCGTCTCCGAAGCCACCGAAATAGTTGCCGAAGCTACCGGTGTAAGAGCCGGATCCGGGCCGGTACTGGTTGTACCCGGGCCGGTAGGTGCCCGGGTAGCCTATGTTGCCGCCTGGGTTGTGGCCCGTGTAGCCGGTGTACCCGGGCCGGTTGTAGTCATTACCAGGTCTGTAGTTGGGGCGGTAACCTGGAACAGAGTTATAGTCTTTATGTCTATACGATATATAATAACTCGATATATATAATACTATCCTCCTGGCCGATACGACCACAGCGGCCAATCGTTCTCAAGATCGGCCATCTACGCGGGAGATAAGTGCTGAAGTGCTTCCGTAGACATAAGTGCACTCTCTCTTCCTTTAACTCTCACAAACCGATGGGAAGGAAGACCGACACGACCGGGAAGAGATCAGGCGCAGGACCGACGTTTTACATGACCATTCGACGCATGGATCATCGTACTTCATAGCCAATCAGGTCGTATCGGCCTGCATTGTCCTAGCCACTAAGGAAAAACTAACTAAATACAAGTAAAACTACACACAAGTTGTTACTCCTCGCGGGACTCGAACTCGCGACCTCCGGTTTGCAAAGCAAGTGGTTTCTCACTGCGCCACAGATGCTACGACGATATAATAATAAGAGAGCCGTTTTGATAAAAGATCTCTTTATAGGTACCTTACATCTTTGGCTCTGTAACACTACGAAAAAAATATCCTACATATATCTAATTATCCGTGTGTGGTGCTCAAATCCAGTTGTAATCAATCACTATTCGGTAAACGACGTTGACGAGTTGGTTAAACGACGTCAGGCAAGGTCATTCCATAGATATTATGGGTGACCGTTAATTAGCGTTTTTAATTTGCACTGTATATTTCCGTGCTTTGGAGGGCAGGTAAGTCGGAACTGGTTGCATCTAGACAGCAGTACTTATGCCAAGTCAGAGGCCTAAGGGCAGTTTGGACAACCAGGTTGGCCATTAACCATAATATTATGATAAATGAAATGTAATTGTGAAGTTTTTTGACACGCGAAAGATTTTTTGTGTACGTCACAAATTTAGAAAAAGTAACGTGTTACTATAGTTTAATGACCCGACGCGACGTCTGGTCATTGACTGTTAAGATACGTGAGAGGTTATTCGTAATTATAATAATAGGCACTTAGTTGCTCCCAAATTGCCGTACTTTGTATAATTTAAAGGTATTTTAAAGAAATGCTAGACAATTATACCACCTATTATATAGATAATACGATTCATCTTACGTTGGGTGTTAATTGTTATTATTCTAAAACAGATAAGTATCGATCAAACACATTAAGGGAGATATGATCCTTAGCCACTGACTTACTATATCATTGTCCTTAGCTCCGAGGAAACGATTAAATGTAAATGTGAATTAATGAAATGACAGATTAAGATATAACCAGACGCAAATTCTATTATTTTGGTTGCACCTATGGGCATATAACCGA
Source organism: Furcula furcula (assembly GCA_911728495.1). NCBI lineage: Eukaryota > Metazoa > Arthropoda > Insecta > Lepidoptera > Notodontidae > Furcula > Furcula furcula. Next base: position 19,597,052 of record OU452257.1, on the reverse strand, counting down.
GATTTTGAATCGATCGAATCGATTCTTAATCCAAACATAATGGTATTTGCAACATCGATATACTATACAAATGCGGTAACAGCTCAGTGGGCGAGCGCTTGCCTTGGAAACAAGGTGCGCAGGTTCGAACCCCGGCTTGCACCTCTGATTTCTTCAATGAATCATGTGGGAATCGTCTTTGTGCGATTGTTACTAGCTTTCGGTGAAGGAAAACATCGTGAGGAAACCTGCATGTCTGAGAAAGCCAAACTAGCTCTTGAATGACGTGTGAAGTCCGCCAACCCGCACTTGGCCAGCGTGGTGGACTATGGCCTAAGCCCCCTCATCTTGAGGGGAGGCCCGTGCCTAGCAGTGGGACATAAACAAGGGCTGGTATTATTATATTATTATTATATACTATACCAACAACATCGATATACTGTCGATGATTTGCAATAACGGAATTGCATCAAAGATGACTGCCCGCGGGACGTCCGGGTCCGAATAGCACCCACCCATCCTCTTTCATTGGGTGTCGTAAGGGTGTAGGTATATGTAGATATATATGTGAAAACAAAAAGGCGGACAGCAGAGTCTTTCTATTGGATCACCTATACTGCGACCCCCAAAACGCTTGCCAAGTGTGGGTTACGGCAACTCCCTTCTAAAAAAGATGACAATGATAAATAAAGATTTTGGTTGTCGTTAAAGTTCCTTACCACTGCCGTAGCCCGGGTAACCTTGCCCAAGTCCTTGTCCATATCCTTGTCCATAACCTTGTCCATAACCTTGGCCATATCCTTGTCCATTGCCCGGGTAGCCGCCACCGTATCCCCCACCTGCTGACGAATAAATGTAACAGATTTCCATGTGATAATTTTAGTAGCGTTTGATGCTTCGACTTGCTTTTGATGCCAAATGATATTTTGCTTATAAAGTATAATATAATTTGAGTAATTGGCTATCTCAGGAAATAATAAGTTTTATTTAAATCGACGGCAGACCGAAGAGTCGAATAGACTTTTACGACATTAGTACAACCAATGCACCACCGGGACAAAGATGAACGATCTAGATATAACTTCCGAGCAGAAAACATTACGTACCTCCGATCGCACCCGGATAACTCTGACCCGGATATCCAAATCCGGATCCACCAATTCCAGAGTCGCCGTAACCGCCGTTTCCTCCGCCGTATCCAGTGTTATATCCATTATTATAGTTGTTATATCCGGAGTAACCACCCTGAGATCCGCTGTATCCGGGTCTCAGTAGACCGTAACCGCCGGTGACGCCGGTGCTGTGTCTATGCCCATCGATGATGTCATTGCTTGTCTCTGCCCTTTGAGCGGCCGTCACGGCCAAAGAACACGATACTAAAATAATATTCTGTAAAAAATATATTAAGTATAATAAGTAAGTAGGTAAATCAACTGTAAACATGAACAATGGGATTCACGGTGTTGTCCTAGTTAACACAAGATAACAAAAGCATTTAGCTCTATCTAAACACATGTTAACATACTAAACAAAATGTATGTAAGTGCCAAAGACATTTAATTACTTAGAAATAGACCGGCAAAACTTATTACCATTAGTAATGAGTCATTCATCACACGCACACACTAATCCGAGAAAATAACATTTTTGAAAGAAATATGCCATATACTAGCGACACGCCCCGGCTTCGCACGGCTACACTATACTACATATAAACCTTCCTCTTCAATTACTCTATCTATTGATAAAAACTGCATTAAAATCCGTTGGGTACATCATGCGTACATCAATATAATATAAAATCCTTGTTCTTTTAGTTTGTTGTACTTTCTTCGTATTTTTTTTTCTGTCTTATTTGATCACAGAACAATAATCAGTACAAGTACTATAAAATGCTTAAATGCAAGTAAGAACCGCAGGCACAGGTAAGAACATCAAAATACATAAATATCAGGTACACGACAATAGGTACTATACCGTTAGCTTATTTATTGACATTTACGCTTGTAACAGATCAAACCTATTACTATTTATCACTTACATAGGAATATAACTCTTGTAATATAACTTTAAATAGTTCAATTCACCTGCCCCGTAGAGGAAAATCTGCCTACGCTTTGTGTAATGGGACCTTAGACAAACGCGTACTCTATTCTTAATACTTACTCTATGTATTTGATCCTTTTAAACGACAAGACACACTGTCGCTCTGATCTAATTGTAACATGACACACTGTTTAAATAAAAGTGAAGAAATGACAAGCCCGCTGAGTTTCTTGCCAGATCTTGCCGCGTTGTGATACGGTGGTAGCTTTTATTTTTAAAAAAAACATGACCTTTCTAAAGTGCTAGCGCTAAGCCTATTTGAAATAAACTATTTTTGACTTTTGACTTTTGAATCGATGGTTGCGTAGTTTTAAAAGATCTAAACATCGATATATACGATGATAAATACGACCCTTGAGGTGGCGGGTTAGAATTGCATTCCCCCATCTCCTCTCGTTGGGTGTTCGTAGGAGGCGACTAAGGGAAAACAAGAATACGAGCAGCAGCTGTCTATTGGATTACCTACCACCTATACTGAGATACCCAAGCCACCAAGCGTGGGGATTATGGCACCCCTCCCTTCTAAGGGGGAGGCCTTTGTTCAGCAGTGGAAATGTTACGCCTGCTGATGAAGCGTACAAACAGGGGGAGCGACTTTGTTTTAAACTATGTAAAGATAGTTAGTGCCACTGTGCCATCTTCGTTACCGAAGGTTGGCGATCATAGTGGCAATTTGAACCTTATTGGCACAGTTACTCTAAACAGTGTATATGTCCTTGTACCTAATCATTGTCGAAGATTATTCAACCAAGATGTTGTTCTCCTTCCCGGCTTGCGAGCTCCTTGAATTTTAGCTTGGACCATTAGTTAGAGTTCATATTTCGAACCTCGTATTATTATTGACTATCGCTATACTTCAATAGACAAACAGTAGGCAATCAGTTATAACCATTTACCGCATAGATAATGATATTCAGATCATAGATCAAGATAAATAGCTCAATTCGGTAGCAGATATCATCTAAATACGTATGCTCGATCCTCAATCATAGATCCATCTAGCCTGATATAAAACGATTACCTTCTAGTAAAATAAATTGTCTATGATGTTATTTTTTTTTTGGCGAATTTTAATCTAGATAACGCTCTTCGCTTATGCGTCAAGGGTCAAAAACCGGAAACTAATCATCGAAAAAGATCTTTAAGGATTTTTTCTCATATTATTAAGTTATTTTTCTGTCGAAAAAGACCAGGAAAATCATTTGATGGACCTACTGGTCTAGTGTTTAGATAACCTAACTGCTACCCAATTGGTAGTGGATTTGATACCACCAGGACATAAATTGTGTGCATAAACATATTGTCTGTTTGTCTGAGTGTTCATTAATTATCTATTTAATAAGCATGTATTAAGCAAATATATTATATTTGTATCAGTCGTAATGGTTACATGGTTTTGTGTAGTTTGGGATTAGTCCGTGGGGTATTGACCTAGGATATTAATAATATTCTATTTATGTTATCGCTATAATCGAACAAGTCGGCCTTAAGCTCGCCAATTTGCCACCAAAACCAACTAGTCTACATGTTATAATAAGTACAGTCACATGCATTAATATTGTGCATGTATATTGTGTATGTCATGGGATACTCATCCCAACTTACCTGTCCGGTAGTTAGTATAGTATACGGGTATGCGACCCCGGCTTCCCTAGCTATTACTGTCCCATTCCTTGCCCTCCTGGGCGGTAATATCCTACTTTTCCTATTTCCCACTCTAAATTGCCAATCTTCCTTTTCACAACACCTATCCTTCCCTTTCACTCCTTATTCGTGAGAACGCAATGGTCAATCATTTAAATAATTTAATTAACCAAAATGGCGGCGATGTGGTTCGCCACCCATCACGTCTCGTTTCTCACGGAGGCGAAAAGCGGCCCTTGGGCTCTGTCTACCCCTACGGGAAAATGGCGTGATTTTATGTATGTATGTATGTATTGGCAGATAAGTTTAACCTTGTTTCTCATAAGCATAATTATCCATATCAATAAAAAACGATACATTTTACAGAAGGCAACGGCAAGTGTTTCTGATTCGATGTCATCTCACCAAACAATGCCAAGTGTTTGTGTCTTTTGTGTGTGTACATTTCATAATGTTTTCTTTTATTTACGCGAATACTGCTAATCGAACAACTTTTACAGATTATATCGTAATTTATTTTAGATTTCGTTTCCAGACTTTTCGAATGCTTTGCAGCGCCCATGTTTAACGTCGCCGCCTATTGTGAAGTAAAAACCAAAATAAACCGCGATATAATCACTAAAAGAAATTGAATTTCAAAACACTTATACATTTCTCTAATACCGAAGTAAAATATTGTTACCTACTTTATAATTATATGTATTAATGAACATAACTGTACCCTACATGTCGTTCGATTTTTTTCTGATTACATTACATTAATAATTTATTCGTCACTCTCATAAAAAAATAAATTAGAGGTATTAGTTGTCTCACTGCCGAACCTACAAACGTCAATTATAGTTAATTGTGATTAAGTCATATTTTGTAAATGAATTATTTCGACTTTCGAAGCCAAATAATACTTAATACGCGAATAGTGAGTAGATATATCAATAATCTTGTAATGAATACTAAAAGATAATTAAAAGAGACTCGGAGATTCGAAATAAATAGATTACAAAAAATGACTTATATGCGATTAAAGTTAATTGATGTCTGTGAGTGCGGCAGTTAGTGTTGATCTGATTTACCTTATTATAAAAGTAATATGTAGTATAGTATAGGTACCTGTAACATTATGTAATTAATATATAACTACACACATTCTATTTAAGCTTCGTAATTGCCTTGCTTACATTCGATTTCCTGCGGTTAGTAGAGTGACTAATAGTCTATAAATCTAGTGAGATTTATTAGTAAATAAGACAATTATTTGATGGTTTTCCGATTGGATTTTGTAGTAAAATGCCTATTCCGTAAAAATCTCGAACATAATATCTACAAACTTGTTGACTGAATATGTAAGTAGGATTTGGCGAAACAACTTTTTTTTCCTGCACATTTGTACACACAATAGGTATAATTAGATACTTACTAAACAAAACTCACTACTAACTAATTATGCAAACAAAAAAATGTTTATTTATTAAAATAATAATTTTCAAGTTTAAAATGTTTAACTTAGATGTTACTTGAATAAAATTTCAATTTTAGAACACGATTTACGCGCCTGTTTTGTTATTTTAATTTATTACATGCCAGCACCATAGTATTTTGCTTAAAAGATAAATTGCACGGCACTATAAAAAAAAATATATCTCACCAAAATATTCATTGTGAGTCACTGACACGCACTGCACTGTGAGATCTGTTTCACAATGATCTTCATCACTTAGTTCACAGCATTTATATTCTCAGTTGAGAGGCGAGGTTTTTCGTCTTGTTTAGCTAGTTATAATATAATTAAAGTAATTGTATCATTGTTACATTGTTCGGTGTATGCAAAAAATGATATACTTACATAAGTATCTATTTCCGCGGTATTGGTGAGAAATGACCGCCAAACACCTACCGTGTTGCCGTGATCCTTTATAATATACTAACAGCCGCACTCACAGACATCAATTAATTTTAATCGCAATTAAGTCATTTTTTGTAATCTATTTATTTCGACTCTCCGAGTCTCTTATGATTATATTTTAGTATTAATTACGAGATTATTGATATATCTACTCACTATTCGCGTATTAAGTATTATTTGGCTTCGAAAGTCGAAATAATCCATTTACAAAATATGACATAATCACAATTAACTATAAATGACGTTTGTAGGTCCGGCTGTAAGTCATCATCATCATCAGCCGCAAGATTTCCACCGTTGAACAAAAGCCTCCCCTTAGAAGGGAGGGGTTGCCTTAATCCCCACGCTTGGCAGGCGGCTTGGGGATCGCAGTATAGGTGGTAGGTAATCCAATAGAAAGACGCTGCTACCAGTCTTCTTGTTTTCCCTTAGTCGCCTCTTACGGACACCCGACGGGAGGAGATCGGTGGGTGCTATTCTTACACGGACACCCCACGGGGAATTATAATATACTACATAAGACAAAACTAATGCTGAAAACCGCCTTAAAATCCGTGACGTAGTTTAGGAGTTTTTTTTTTTAATAATTCTGGGACTATCCACACACGGTCATCTGACCCCAAATTAGGCATAGCCTTTACTATGGAAACCAGACAACTGGTACTAATCCTTATCTACTTTTTTTAGCTAACACTTAAATAGATAAACAACACTCAGATGTTAGGTGGGTATCGAACCCAGATCGACCCGGTGGGTAGCGGCCAGGGTGTTTAACCACTAGACCAACGGGCCCGTATTATACTAGAAGAAGAAGAAGAAGAAAACCGCTCAAAAATCCGTGACGTAGTTTAGGAGGACTTAGTGGGTATGCATGCAGACAGACAGACCCTATAACAGATCCAACCAAGAAAAAATGGACGCATTGTCCGTTGACCTAAAAATCAAGAAACTATTTAAAGATCAGGATAATAAAATGAAAATATACCTACTGAAATACTTCTTAAGGAAGGCAATGAATATTGTTTTGGGTATAGGGAAAATAAACAACGTAATTTACCTCATGGACATGGGTGTAAAGATAGAATGAACAACAAGCAATAAAAATGCTGTTCTGTATTTAAGATTATCCAAAGAAAGCCTATTATATTTGGCCTTCTTTTTTCGGATATTTAACTACAAAACGTATAATTTTATTTTACTCATTTTTAGTCATATTCTCATGAACAATCTACTCAACTATCCTTACCTACTGATTTGGATATAAAGCTTTATCACTAAGGAATACCTAAATGGCTTCAAGTGAGCCTATGTTTGAAAAGTTCCCTTTAATTCTTCAGGATCATCAGATCCTGAACTGAGGGCCATGGGACCACGTGGGAAGTATACCCTCTTATACAGAAGAGTTTTTTTCCAAATCGGATCGAAAAGAAGATTCCGAGGAATTGAGAAACTCATTTTTTTTGAAGTCGTTTACTTAAATAATTATCAGAAATTAACAAATAACAGTCTGGTACTAACATTTAATGACAAATTTAACAATAGTTACACGATACAGATTACATTGCGTAGATATTTATCAGTTTAGATAACGTTGATTAAAATTATTGATAATAAGGTCACAAAACTATGTGGATTCTCGGAATAGATGATGTGTACTAAATGTTCAGCTTATCACTTACCTACCTACTATATGAGTATACAACCGATAGAAACCATAGATTAAAAAAATAACTGACTAATATCCAATATATAATTCGCACTCAGTCTGTTTTTTAGGGTTCCATACCTAAAAGGTAAAAAAGGAACCCTTATGGTCTGACTTCGTCTGTCTGTCTGTCTGTCTGTCACAAACCTATATATTTCAGGAACCACTGATGCTATCAATTTGAAACTTGGAATAGTTTTAGATCTTAATTACCCAACTCCATCGTAAATGAAAAAAATATATTTATCCTTTTATTTTTTTTATAATGGGGGTCGAAATGCGTCATCAAAATTTCAAAGTGAGACTACTATATTGAGTGGGGTATCATATGAAAGGGCTTCATTTGCACATCTCAAAACAGATTTTATTTTGGTTTATGTCACGCAGTTTTTGGCTGATAATCAAAAATGTCAAAAAAAAATACCGTCCCCCCCTTATCTCCAAAGTTTGTGGAGGGAAAAATCTGAAATAATTATGGGTAATACATGTCTATATATATTTTACAGGAAAAATAAAATGATCTTTCTAAATAGTACAGTTTTTTAGTAATCCTAAAAAAACCTCGACTAACAAACTTAGTTTTGCGGTTTCTTTTTTTTGCTATCTGAGGCGTTAGACGTATAGTAAAATAACTATATATAATAAGTAAAATACGTCCAAAGATAATATGAAATGCTCGGTGCGGGAGTCCGACGAGCACTTGACTGGTTTTTAAAGTATATTTACACTTTACGAAGTCCTCGCACTTTAACTTCATTAACAAACAATCGATAACAACCGAACTAAGAGATACTACGATCAATAACCAATTGGTATAAAATCACTATGCCGACAAGATAGTATATCTCAACATCACTACAACTTTAAAAATACGAACAACAATAAAATTTAACTTTTTATAACCTTTCGGGCATACTACAAACTTTGCTACAAAGAAAATCGTAAATATTCTGTGAACATATGGTATTTTTATTACACTTCGCCGAAAGACAGGCAAAGGTACTCATACCATACAGCCTTGTTTATTTTTGCCACAGTTAGATCGCAATTCGCCAACGAGTCGAGGTAGGGATATTTTGTATACAATAGACATTTTTCATTACTTCTATTAGTCTGAATGATCTGAAATTTAGAACATATGTAAATCCGATGATATTAAATAAAATGGTAACCTTCACCAGGGTCTGATTATGATCAGGAAAAGGTGGTAACAGGATCTCGGCCCAAATAAACGTAAACCCACCGACTTTGGGCTCGTTAGGTAGGTCTCGACGAGTAGTTGCTAGAAAAATGGTGATCAGGGTCTGATGATGGAGCAGGAAGGTGGTCACGGGATCTCTGCACCAATAAACGTAAACCCACGGAGTTTGAGCTGGTTAGGTAGTTCTTGACGAGTAGTTGCTAGAAATATGGTGATCAGGGTCTGATGGTGGAGCAGGAAGGTGGTCACAGGTTCTCTGCACCAATAAACGTAGACCCACCGAGTTTGGGCTCGTTAGGTAGGTCTCGACGAGTAGTTACTAGAAAAAATGGTGATCAGTCTGATGATGGAGCAGGAAGGTGGTCACGGGATCTCTGCACTAATAAACGTAGACCTACCGAATTTGGATTAGTTGGATAGGTTGCTGCGAGCAGTAGGTAGAAAAACTTGATGAGAGTCTGGTGATAGGAGCAGGCAGGTAGGTGGCAACATGAATTCGGCTCCATTAAATGTAGGACCCACCGAATTATAAATCTATGGTTAAATCTTGACGAGTAGTTGGACAGATACTGATCAGGGTCTGATAATAGCACAGGAAAATCATTTTAAGAGTTCGTTTACCTATTAAATTTATACTTGTAGTACAGTTACTAAAGTACAAATAAAAGTAAAGCATGCCGTAATAATTCTGTTCTTTAATGAAAGTCAAATTACAAGAACCATCTTCCAAACACTTTTATGGTTGCCTAGCAACCTTAACAAATATTTATTTTGATAAACATGCCATGGTTATTTTTTAATAGGGGCTGAAATATGGTCTGAAAATATCAAAGTGAGGCTACTATATCGAGTGGGGTATCATATGAAAGGGCTTTATTTGCACATTTTAAAGCAGATTTATATTTTGGTTTTTGATAAGTATGTAGTTATTGTTTTTTTTTTATACGACCAAGGTGGCAAGCATGCGTACGGCCCGCCTGATGGTAAGCAGTCACCGCAGCCTATAAACGCTAGCACAACCAGAAGAATCACTAGCGCGTTGCCGACCCTCAAGACATTAGATGTTAAGTCTTTGTGTCCGGTAATTTAACCAGCTTAAAATCAAAAATGTCAAAAACATTAAATAAAAAATATTCGTCTCCGACTTGTCTCCGAAGTTAGTGGAGGGAAAAATCTAAAATTATTATGAGTAATACATGTCAATAGATATTTTACAGGAATAAATCTAATTCTAATTATTAGCTTTTAGTAATCCTAAAAAACCTCGACAATCAAACTTATTTTTGCGATTTGGTTCATTATTTTTGGAAATCTAACAAATTCAGCAGATGCACAGATTCTATATATTTTAAAGTAACAAGTAAGGATAGACACGTCTCTTTATTTTTCACAATGACAGAATGTACTGACAAGACCTTTTAAATATAAATACATCTTACGCTATGCTCTATAAAAAATTCGACCATGTAAAGTTATAGTAAAATTATCAAATCTTAATACTTTTGCTATCTGAGGTGTTAGATTAATTGTAAAATAACTTTAATACGTCCAAGGATGGTATGGAACCCTCGGTGCGCGAGTCCGACTCGCACCTGACCGGTATTTTTTTTAAACTAGCTGCGATTATGACGGGTTCATAGTTCATCACTTTTGCTGTCTTGGGAGATATACATGTAAGGCACTACGTACCGAAAACTTTTATATAAGATTTCTCTTAAATTGTCCGTTACAACATTACAGAAACCATTTATATGGAAAATGACAAATGACTAACTTGTTAATTTTTGAGCATGTAATGAATACGTGCGGAATAATATTTATTTTTTCAAATTACATTGCTAATTTCAATCAAGCCGCCTGCCAAACGTGGAGATTATGGGAACCCCTCTCTTCTAAAGGAGTGGCATTTTGTTCAGCAGTGGACTTTTCGGCTGCTGATGATTGCTAATTTTGCACAAATAAGTAATTTATTGCTTTTAAATTAGGCTTTATTATTATACCAATAATGACGTTATCCTAATTTTATTAAAAAAGCGGCATGTTTTTTTTTTTGGAAATTCATGAAAAAGCCGATGAAAAATTTCAACACTAGAATGTTCAGAATCATGTACTGGATCCCTGGTATCGGTTTTCGGTACGATGTCCCTTACATCCCGTATCTGACCCGTAAGAGGCGACTTAGGTGAAACAAGAAGACTGGCAGCAACGTCTTTTTATTGGATTACCTACCACCTAATACTGTGGATAGGATATTTACCCTGTGATAAGCGACACGCTCGCCCATATAATAATAATAATAATAATATCTTGGGATAATCCACACACGGTCATCTGATCCCAAACTAGGCAGAGCCTGTACTATGGAAACCAGACAACTGATACTAATACTTATATACATTTTTTTTGTAAATACATACTTAAATAGATAAATAACACCCAGACACTTGGTGGGAATCGAACCCACGACCCATCGGTTAGCGGACAGGGTCAGGGTCAGGGGCGGATATGTCATGCGATTTTATTTAGACTAAGACTAAGTTTCTTGAGCTTAGTACTCGTTGCCTGTCACACCGGAACAGAGCAATTTTTACCCATGACTGAATATAAAGGTACAGTAATAATAGCCTAAAGTATGGCTCTGTGCGCGGTAAATGGCAGTAGGATCCACCAATATTACATGGGAACTAACATAGGTGACGTGGTGGGTGTAATAATACACCTTTATTAAACCCTTCGCGAAACCTATAACAGGACGATGCTGCATGTTGTGGAAATTACTGTTTTATTTCTTCTGCTCGTGTCGTCAGTCAAAAATACGATTCTTTGTTAAGAATGGGGCCACATCTAGAGTAATGATGGAATAATTAGCATTCGCATTCATTGTTAGCGTGCTAACGCTTAAATAGCATTTCACAAATTAATTGTAGTTGCGAAATTCTGAGAATGCGAATTCATCGCTTCATAACAATCTGTCGCATTTACTTACAATTACAACCACGGGAATACTAAATCTATCTGTTTCATCTACCTCGTTCACGAGTGAAATTAGTTTTAGCAGATGATACGAAGAATGAGGTTAAGCAATTATTATCTTTGATAACTTGTACTTACGGATATTGAATGAATGTGTGCGATTGTTTAATTCGTTTAAATTAATAGCAGCCCACCCTGCGAAGAATGAATGAATGCGAAGTTAATAACTGTGATTTTAATAATAATTTGTGTGACGTGCGCCGTATTCTTCAGTACGTTTTGGCAAGTGATAGTGAGAGTTAAGTTCGCATATTCGATATAAAATAATTACATCCTATCGTCATATGCTTATTAAAATAGATGCACAATAGGAGACGTACGTCCTAAGGTAAACGCGCTCTTTAATTCGCATATGAAGAAAAATCATTATCGTCATATTAGCAAATAGCATAGCATGCTAAGACTCATGAATTCGCATGCTTATGAAATTAATACTAAATCGCAATAATTGCCATCCCTAATCTAGAGCATGAATGCTCTAGATGTGCAACACTGAAGTGTTGCCTGAAGCTCGTGCATTTATTTAGACAGGTGGGGCATCTTAAGGTGAGACATAGTTTGAGAGGACGCACCACACTCGCAACGATGTTGGCATTACTGTTGCATCCCCATCTATTTAGGAAGAGTTTACTGTAGCCTGAGATGCGGCTTTTCCATGTAGACCAACGGCCTTATTAACTCTGGCAGCAGATTTTAATATATCACATATCTATCAATCAATATATCAATACTTATAATAAAACTGTAACAGGTCCAATTCTGTACATTGAAGATATTTTGAAAATTATATTTGGAGGGGGCATTCCATAACCGATACTGAGGTTGAAAATGTATTTTTTTTAATTTTGTCTGTCTGTCTGTCTGTCTGTATCACGGCTGCGCATCACGCCGAAACTACTGAATGGATTCAAATGAAACTTGGCATGATTTGAGATCTCACTACGAGGTATATCTAGCACGGTTCTTTTGGGAGAGGGGATTAAAGTCAAAATGGGTACTTGGTTATACGCTTGGTCCGATTTTATCAATTTTTCTTTATAATATAATAAATATTAGTAAGGGAACACTTATAGAGAGTTGTTATCAAGGTTTTGTAATCGATCGGGTTAAGCAACGTTAGGTAAGGTCATTAAATAGATGGGTGACCGTTTAACGCCATTTTAACTAAACGGGTCCGTGCTTCGGAGAGCAAGTAAAAAGCAGGTCCCGGTTTTTAACAGACTATAAAAAAGGAGGTTATGTATTCGATGCGAATGTCTGTTATTATAAGTTTAGTTAACGTAAAAATAGCGCAGGCGGAGCTGCGTGGGTCAGCTAGTCTTGAAATAAAACGGCGGTTTATTATAGATTTTACTTTTACTCTTCCCGAAGTTTCAATGTGTAGTATTCGCGTAAATAAAAGACAGTATACACATCCGGTATATTTCGGTAAAACTCTTTACGTTTTCTGGCATTGTAGATCCCATTTTTTTTTTATAAAAAAAAACAGTGTTAAAAAGCTTCTTCAGCCAGTTTCTTTTGTAACTTTTTCACTATATTTTTTGTTATCCATCCGCGTCTTTGGTATGCTGGGCTAGCGTAAGGCTGTTTCACTATAGCTGTTGATCAACTTCGACTGAGTTTGCGTTCATTATTCTATTGTAGTAAATAGCGACGCTTTTTAAAATAAGTGACGTCGTTTGAAGGTTTAAAACCAAGTCAAAGTAGACATACTTTCTTTCATTCTTTTACAAGATCTGCCATTCACCGGGAGATTTATAGTGCACAAGTACTTGCACAAGTGCACTCTCTATTCCTTTACTCCCACAATCCGATGGGACGGAAGACCGGCACGACCAGGAGAGGTCAGGCGCAAGACCGACTTTCTATGCCCATCCGATGGTTGGATTATCTTATTTTCCAGATGAAATGGGGATCAGCTTGCATTGTCCTAGTAAGGAATAACTTTATATAGTTGTTACTCCTTGCAGAATTTGAATCCGCGACCTCCGGCTTGCAAAGAAAGAGGGTAACCACTGTACCACGGAGGCTACAACGTTAGAAAAAAAATTCTTTTGTACTAGTGGATAAAACATTTGAATCTATGTAGTAAAGAAGTTCGAAATGTATGATTAAAATATGGTATAATATGTATACGCAAAATTAGGAACTTATATAAAACAATTATATTGTTTTACAATTCTGGGGTATCTACCTAAAATGTTGTATTACTTTGTTACGTGTCATAAATACATATTTTACAGAATATCTATCGAGGTTTTTCATCGATAATAATAAATTATGCCTTTGTTTTGTTAGATAGGCATTTGTTTAATCCCTGCTACCTACCTAAGCTCTGTTTAAAAGGGTAACTGCAGGGTATATGGCAAACCATTTCATTTTTATTTAGTGTTATTTTGGCTTGTTATAGGTGGAAAGTTAAATACATTTACAAGTATTAGTACGATACTCAGGGACCTCAGTAGCGTTTCCCAATATGTAGGTTTTAAAATTAACATGGACTGGACGAAAATCATTTGTACCGCTATGTATACCTAGGACAATCTATCCAGTTTAGGTCAGTCCATCTTTGCCAAAGAGGTCGCCGTAGGAATCTACCTCGGATGGGCAGCGTTCGGGAAACTACGCGATATCTTCTCGTCAGAAATACCGCAGTGTCTGAAGAAGAAGGTTTTTTAACCAGGGTGTGTTGTACTGAAGCGTGGTCTCTGACTGCTGGCCTTTTAAAGAAGCTCAGAGTCACACAACGAGCAATGGTGAGAGCTATGCTCGGTGTTTCTTTCTGCGGTAAAATTCGGAATGAGGAGATTCGCCGACATAGCTCTCAGAATCTGCAAGTTGAAGTGGCAATGGGCAGGCCACATCGATCAAAGGACCGATAACCGATGGGGAAAAAAGGATCTCGAGTGGTGATCAAGAACCGGAAGACACATCGCAGGCAGGCCTCCCACTAGGTGGTCTGGCGACATTGTACGCATCGCAGGTAACCGGTGGATGTAAATAGCCAATTGTCGTACATTATGGTGTTCCAAGGGGTGGACGTATGTTCAACAGTGAACGTCTTCTAGCTGGTGAGGATGATGGTGAATATTACATTAATATTAAAATACTTACTCATTTTTATATCTTAAGATTTGATTTCAATTTTCTAACTTTGAAACTTGTCTATAGCGACATCAGAAATATCTCAAATAACGACTTTATTATTAACTAGCTGACCCACGCAGCTCCGCCCGCGCTGTGTTTACGTTATCTAAACTTTCAATTATACATTCGCATAGAAAACAAAACCTCCTTTTTTAAAGTCGGTTAAAAACTTGGACCCACTTTGTACTTGCCCTCCGAAGCACGGAGACGTTTAGTTCAAATGGCGTTAAACGGTCACCCATCTATTTAATGACCTTACCTAACGTTGCTTAACCTGATTGATTTCCAAACATTGTTAACAACTGTCCATGAGTGTTTCCTTACAAATATTTATTATAATTATAATGAAAAATTGTTAAAATCGGAGCAAGCGTATAACCAAGTACACATTTTGACTTTAGTCCCCTCTCCCAAGGGAACCGTGCCGAATGTCGGGATAAAAAGTATCCTATGTCCTACCTCGGAGTATTATCTCAAATCATGCCAAGTTTCGTTTCAATCCATCCAGTAGTTCCGGCGTGATACTCAGCCGAGATACAGACAGACAGACAGACAGACAGACAAAAAAAAAATACAGTTTTGGCTTTAGTATCAGTTATAGAATGCCCTCCAAATATAATTTTCAAAATATCTTCAATGTACATAAATGGACCTGTTACAGTTTTATTATAAGTACCTATAGATGTAATTTTGTACTGCACCGGTGCGGCTTGTCTAGTTAAAATAAATCAAAATTTCCTCATTTCATCAGCAGCCCAAAATACGTCCACTGCTGAACAAAAGGCTTCCCCCTGAGAAGGTAGGGACTGTCTTAATCCCCACGCTTGGCAGGCGTCTTGGAGATCGCAGTATATGTGGTAGCTAATCCAATAGAGAGACGCTGCTGCCCGTCTTCCTGTTTTCCCTTAGTCGCCTCTTACGGACACCCGACGGGGGGAGATGGGGGGGTGCTATTCTTACCCGGACACCCCACGGGGAATTTTCCTCATTAGGACGTTTATTTTCTTATACTAGAAACTAGGTCTACCACCTTCCACTAGTACTGTAATGCTAATAAATAAAATTCGGACGACAGATTTGACGGGCCTGTTAGTCTAGCGGTTAAAAACCTTGATCGCTACCCGATAGGTCGTGGGATCGATTCCCACCAAGTAATAATAATAATAATAATACCAGCCCTTGTTTATGTCCCACTGCTGGGCACGGGCCTCCCTTCAAGTTGAAGGGGCTTAGGCCATAGTCCACCACGCTGGCCAAGTGCGGGTTGGCGGACTTCACACGTCTTTCGAAAGCTAGTTAGGCTTCCTCAGACATGCAGGTTTCATCACGATGTTTTCCTTCACCGAAAGCTAGTAACAATCGCACAAAGACGATTCGCACATGATTAATTAAATAAATCAGAGGTGCGAGCCGGGGTTCGAACCTGCGCACCTTGTTTCCAAGGCAAGCGCTCGCCCACTGAGCTGTTACAGCTGTTAATACCACCAAGTATCTGGGTGTTATTTATCTAATTAAGTACTAGTAACTTATTTACAAAAAAACAAAGTAATGTCCTCCTGGCCGAAACGACCACAGCGGCCAATCTTTCACAAGATCAGCCATGTACGCAGGAGATATTATAGTGCACAAGCGCTTGCGTAGACACAAGTGTACTCTCTCTTCCTTTATATAATACCTCTCATAATCCGATGGGACGGAAGACCGACACGACCGGGGAGAGGTTAGGCGCAGGACCGACTTTTTACATGCCCATCCGACGCATGGATCATCTTACTTTACAGACAATCAGGTGATCGGCCTGCATTGTCCTAGCCAGTAAGGAACAACTACTCAAAATTGTTGCCCCCCGCAGGATTCGAACCCGCGACCTCCGGTTTACAAAGCAAGCGGTTTCCCACTGCGCCACGGAGGCTACAAAAAAAGTATATTAGTATTAGTATCAGTGATCTGATTATCATAGTACAGGCTCTGCCTAGTTTGGGATCAGATGATCGTGTGTGTATTGTCTCAGAATAATATTAATAACACGTAATAAGCTTAATAAGTTTATTTCTGTAAAGCTTTATCAGCGACTCATGATTTCAGTGATTATACGACTTTCCCTAAAGCTACCATAGTAAGTGACTCAATGACTCATTATAGATTAGTCATTATTTTATCTTTGCGTCTCGTATGTATTTACTATAATACGCAGTTAGTACCCACATTATTTTTTTAAAACCCATAAGTTCAGAGGTAGACCTAAGAGGAAGGTCACAGACTAGATACACGGGTGATATAGCAATCCATGCAGAGATCTTAATCCATTTTTAAAAAGCGAACGTAATGAATATCTAATATCCATAGAGTTTATATATTAAGAATACGTACGCGTTTGGCTATGGTCCCCTCAAAACAAAGCGTAGGCAGTTTTTCGTCTAAGATGCAGGTGAATTGAACTGTTTAAAGTTATATTATAAGAGTTTTATTGATATGTAAGTGATAAGTAATTACCAAAAGGTTTTGGTAATTCCATATTTAGACAGAAAATTTGTTTTGGTCATAATATGACCGCGGCCATGGATCGCATAGCTCACGATAAGTACAGTAGTCACAGGAGATCTTTGCGTCTCTGAAGTTGGCTGCAAGTCGCTGCGCATTAGCTTTTTTGTGTTTTTTAACCGGCTTCAAAAAGAAGGTTCTCTATTCGACGCGTATGTATGTAATATTAATAAAAATGCGTATTATTAATATATGTTAGTCTATGTGGGCTTCTAAACAAATTTATCAAATTTTATGAGTGTATGTATGTATGTATGTATGTGTATATGTATGTATGTATGTAGGTTTGTCCGCGGATTTCTCAGAAACTACAGGTCCGATTTCGAAAATTCCTTTTGCAATAGTTAGTATTTATAGTTAGGTAGTATTTTTCAACTTAGGGTAGAGTATAAGTTTCATCAAAATCGGTCCACTAGTTTAAGAGATATAAACTTTTTATGTGTTCAGTAAGTTACTGTAACGTAGACGTTCGAGTTGCGTGATAGTGCTGATACCTATTTTGCTAAAATAAAAGTCACTAAAAAGTGTTAAATAAACTATTTCAAAAAAAATTAAAACCGACTTCAAAGTAAATTATCTAAAAAGCATAAAATAACGAAAATATATTGAAGTCGGTGCTTTTTAGATAATTTACTTTGAAGCCGGTTTTAATTTTTTTTAAAAATAGTTTATGTATTTACAAATCATGTCTATACTTGCGCAATGGTTCAGCAAGCCTAACTTCAGAGACACAAAAATCTGCTGAGACTACTGTAACAATGTTCTCCTGACGGCTACGATCAGTCAACTCATCAGCATCATCATCAGCAGGCGAAAGACGTCCACTTCTGAACAAAGGCCTCCCCCTTAGAAAGGAGGGGTTGCCATAATCCCCATGCTGGGCAGATATAGGATCTGTCATTACACCAGGCCTATCCAGGCCTTTGCTCTTAAAGATCAAAAGGAAAGCAGACCGACAGAAATATTAAGAGATAATGTACCTACAGAATCGATATTACTCAGGCCTATCTGAAGTATGGACCTTGACTTACAGATCAGCTTGTATCGCCTTAACCAGGAAGGAACGACTACACAAAGATCTTGATCCCCACATGATTTAAACTCAGAACTTGTGTTATCTGTGTTTGTGTTGAGTTCCTTGTTGTCAGAGAGAATCGCAAATTTGAAATTCGAGCAAACCCACTGTGGATGTTTTACAAGAAATCGCAGCTAGTACCGACACCTTCAAACTACCAGTGCTCTTTGGGAAGTCTTTGTGCTGGTGACTAAGGAATTCCTTTTACTGACTTTTTTTTCTGTCTCGTTAACAAACTAATGCTCTGTCATCCATGGCATGCATCACCAGTCACTAGGTGGAATCATAGTTAAGTGGTACCTTGAGTAAAAACACCAGCAAGTACAGTTGTTTGGTACATTTTAGATTATTCAAGACAGCGCAACCTGACGCGCACATTTAATTTTGTCGCGGCAACCCGCAGTGACTACTTCTATCGTTATTATGGGCTCTCTAATAGAATGGAGGGTCTTTTGATTATTTTCTTTATGTCTACCTTGGAAGGGCTGGTGTGAATATTACTGTGTCTAAATATACATGATAACTTTTTAACATTTCAAACTTTGTTTTATTTTTCAAGCATATTTATTTTACATATTATAAGCCAGCGCTTGATTGTGATTCAGCCTGGTGGAAAACAGGCTTATAGTCAGGAATGATTAGGCACTCTAGTTTATTAAAATCCTATGGAAAACACTTGTATTATATTCGGGTGGAAAGACAAACGCTGGCAATATACTCGTGTATACAGACAGAGCTTTCTTCTTTCTTTCTTCACCCTGTTGCCACCCAATGCTGAGTGAAAGCCTCCTCCAATGCATGCCACCCTTCTCGGTCTAGAGCTTTCCTCATCCAGCTTCGTCCGGCTACCATAACTAGGTCATCAGACCATCTGGCTAGTGGTCTGCCGACGCTTCTGTGACCCGTGCGCGGTCTCCACTCCAGTACCTTTCTTGCCAAAGCAGTCAGACAGAGCAATGCGCCATAAATAATAACGATTCCAAATTTAATTTATTTTAAGTCTGACGTTCGAAAATTAAAAATAGTTTTACTAATTTGACTAACTCTTAATGATATCACTAATCTGTGTATCAATCAAAATTTTATTTGTTTCAATTTGTTTTTTATTTATACCTATTGTATTTTCAACCAGTATTTTTATTGTTATTGGGACCCATACACCAAGTGTCCCGATTCTCCTCTACATTAAACTATTTTAGCCGTCCTGTCTCCATTTTATCATGATACGTAGTTCGTGGTATCGCGATATACGTACAGCTTATAAAATTCCTAGAAAATGGAGTTAACGGTAATAATCCTTGACAAAAATTTATTAATGCTGCGTGTTTGTCACGTCAGTACATTTTGTTCCTGTATGTACCATTTACGTTGTTTTATGTAGTTTTTATTGAAATATACTAGTTCAGATTACGTTGCGTGTATTATGTTTTTTTATTAGTTTTCGTTTAACAACCCAAAAGTTGTAAGATTAATATGATCAAAATTATTATGTTCTCGTGCGTGTATGTAACCTAATGTATTCTTACCTATTTCAAAATTAATATTAAACTGGACTTATATTTCTATTCTATAGAAATATATTTTTTACTGGCAGAACTGGCAATAAATTGGCTCACGTCTAGCCACTACCTATTATTTGTAGAGCCGAGCTAGCGTCACGATTAAATTTAAAAAAAAAACTTATGTTTTTTATTTATGTACTTATATTATAGTGTATACACATAAAAATAGACAAATAAAAATCCCTACTATCAATCAGAACTGTTCTTTTTTCAATTTTAGAAAGAATTTTCCGTAACTCAAACGAACTAGTCCAATAAATAATGTGCTAGCTTAAATTAAATTAGATGTGTTATTAATTATAATAAGACAATAAAATCCTCTTGGTATTCAAACGCAAATGCGAATGAATGAACCGGAAGCTCATATTTGGACATAAACTGCCCACTGTTGGGCCATAACCGTTTAAATAGTGGCACGCTACAGCGACCTCTACAATCAAGGATAATGGTAAGATATTTGCATTTTATTATTTGTTTACTGTTTGTTGCATTATTTTATCGATGACTAGTCTTTTAAAGGTTATGCTATGGTCAATCTATCGACCTTTGGAGTCGCTGGACGTTCCGGATGTGGGCCCTAGGTCGACCATTGAGTGCGGCGGCGGGGTTGTGACCCCCGTCTCCGTGAGCACCGTGTCTGGTTCCCAGGGGTCTATAATCCGCCCCCAGCGGCGGGCTTAAAGGCAAAGCACTGAGAGGATCCTGGTACAAATTTCGGATAGTCCAGGTCTCCCCTCTCATGTGTCGATGCAAGCCACAGGAGTTTTAGTGAGTAAGAATCCAGTTGATCCAGGTTTCGGGTACCTATCGAAGGATTCTCCAGCGAGATTAAAAAAAAATGGTCAATCTGTCAGTTGTTGGATTAAGAAACTAAATGTATTTAGCATAGATGCAGGACGTAGTGAAAAAAAATTCAAAATCTATGGTATTTTGGATATGATAGGTACTCTATGATATCTAATTAAGATCAGACGTGAGGTGGTTTGACGGCATCAAACGAACGACGGCATCAGAATTTTTGAAGTCTATTACGTATCATGTACACCTGAATGACGTCGACAACGAAGGCAATGGTTGCTATAATGCAAATAAAAAATAAATAAAAAAATTACGCCCCGCGGACCTTTACACATACAAATAAATTGAAGTGTTTTGTGCATTTACAATGGGGACGATGACTGGATAAAAGAATTATTATTCTAATTAGTCGAAAGTATTGGACACATATTTTTTATTTAGCAAATCAATCGTAATTGCCAAGATATAGAGCGTCAGAGTCCGGGAGTTGCGGTCTCGTGACATCACGTAAAAAATCTACACAGGCGTAACGCCACGCGGAATTTCAACGCCCTATATCTTGGTAATTTTTTGTTTAATTGAAAAAATAAAAAATACGTGTCTAATATTTTTTGATGACGGACTAAATATATTTTTTAGTCATGTAGCCTATTTACCGCTGATGAAGTTGCTTTCTGATACATTATCCCAATATTAGGTCAAAACATTTTTATCTGCCAGCTAACTGCTGGTCCCAATATCCTATCGATCCCTAACTATAAGTTGAAATCATCGATCAAGTCATCGATATCCCGCGATAAACCTCCGAAATGGAGCGATAAATCAAATCAAATCAATTTTTTTTTATTATAACTAAAGCCCTGACAGACTGTCATTTGAACAACGAACAGTAAGCTGCTAATATGATATTATTGAAACGGAAATATGTCATTATAGCTATCGATGGTAACTATTTTAACTTATAGTAAGGGATCGATAGGATATTGGGATCGGCAGCTAGACAGATGGTCGAGCGCTGGTGGATGAAAGACCATTGCTTCGTCCATTTTAGTGAATGCAGTATAAGTACTTATAACAGTTATCATCATCATCAGCCGAAACGTCCACTGCTGAACGAAGGCCTCTCCCTTTAGAAGGGAGGGGTTGCCATAATCCCCACGCTTGGCAGGCGGCTTGGGGATCGCAGTATAGGTGGTAGGTAATCCAATAAAAATACGCTGTTGCCCATCTTCTTGGTTTCCCGTAGTCGCCTTTTACGGACACCCAACGGGAGGTGATGGGTGGGTGCTATTCTTACCCGGACACCCCACGGGGGAACACATAGCTTATAACAGTAAGTATCTTGTTTTGAATAAAAAAAAAATCACATGTAAATTTCTCACTATTCGAGCTAAGGTTCAAGATTCTAGTAAAAGAACGCTTCTTGTAGTAACTAATGTTTATAATTAGTTAGCTAATTAAAATTAGCATTCAACCAGATTTATTAGTTAATACCATATTATAAGCTTATTAAAATTATCTACAGCCGGTCTTGATTTCCGAGGAAAAGTACCTACTTAGTACCTGCTTTACATTTTTTAGTAGATTGTTTGCAAGTTGCTGCATGCAACCAAATAATATATTTAAAAAGCCCATATAATAGGTATTATATACACTATACTACTACTATTATATATACTATATAGGTATATAGTATCTTTAAAAAGCCCATATAATAGGTACTGAAAGGTAATCTTATTATATAAAAGAGTAGACAAAAACCCACTCATCACGAAATCTCAGAAACTACAAGTGCTAGGAGTCTCAAACTTTGCATGGGGGTTCCTTTTAAGACGTAGGTGCTCACTAAGAACCGATTTTGCGAAATTCAACCTCTAAGGGGGTCAAATAGGGGGGCAAAGTTTGTATGGGAGAACGCGATTCCTTGGTCCTATTGACTTGAAATTTTGCACAGACATTCGTTAAGAAAATTAATTGAATTAGTATTTCATATTTTTTATAATTTATCCCTTTACAGGGTAAAAAAGAAGTATTATTACTCAACCGATGGCGGTACAAATATATTACCACAATAAGATACGATAATTCGAAAGATAAAATAAAAGTTCCTTGGCCAAGTGGTTATGGAAGCGTCCTCTAAGTGTGGACTGTCCGGGTTCGCTACCCGTGTGCGGATTTTTTTTTGTATTTTTAAACTTTGTTTTGATTTTTTTATTTATATTAAGATTCGATGTTTTAAATATTTAACTCATATTAACTCCGGCACTTTTTATCTCTAATATATTTTTATATTTAATACTTTTTTTAAATTTAAAATCATGCATACGTAGTAACTTCTCTCTAATGTTATGATTTAGTTATTAGTGGAAACTTAATTGATTTTTATGTACTATTGGATCTTATATTTAGTAATAAGTGGTATCATTTGTTTGTTTCCCAAATATAACAAAATAAAATAATGATAATATATTTTCAAAATGTCTGTTTGGGTAGGAATACAATATGATATAAAAAAGCCAAAACTTTATTGGAATTATTGTCTGTCTGTCAGTCAGGGTTTTTTCTATAGGTTGGCTGGTGTTGGGGACCAACGACGTCAAAGTATCTTTACATAGTGTGAAACAAAGTCGCTATCCGAGTCTGTCTATATCCGATAACACCTCCTAAACCACGCTGTGATTTTCACCATCGGTTAGATAATTTTTCATTGAAGGTTTTAAGTTTTATCTAAGTAAATAAACTTACATAGCTTACATTGACTAAACCTAAAGAGATACATAATTAACAATCAAGTACTAGAGAATTTCATTAATTCCATATATTATAAAGTAGGTAAATATCCGGGATATAATATACCCGCCCCCCGGCGGCGGACTCAAAGGCAATGCACTGAGGGGCAGCTGATGCAGATCCCACCGGAGAACCCCCTCTCATGTGCCGATGTGACAGCCACGAGAGTTTTAGTGGGTAAGAATCCCCCACAGGATCCCGGGGATATATTAAACGTGCCCCCCACCACCCCTTTAACTGTGACAACGGTGACAGATTCCCGGGGGGCTATAATGCGCCCCCGGCAGCGGCTTCTAAGGCCCTTGCCTTGCACTGAGGGGTACACGGTGCATACTCTTTTGTGTGGACAGCCGTGGGGGACACATACTGCAGTCGATCGCCCGCAGGATCCTGGGGCCTATTGGAGGTTTCCCCTGCGATCCCCGTATCTTTGAGCACGATGATAGTTTCCCGGGTGGCTTTATTGTGCCCTCCGGTGGCGGGCTCAAAGGCAAGTCAAGGTCCTACTTATGTACTAATTTAACAGCCGTTGGGGGTTTAGTGTATTAGAATCCTACATAACCCGGTTAACCGCCAACAGGGTCCCGGGGACCAATTGAAGGCTTCCCCCGTGACCCCTGTAACCGTGAGCACGGTGAAAAGTTCCCAGGTGACTTTATTGTGCTCCCCGGTGGCGGGGTCAAAGGCAAGCCACGAGGGTATAATGTTGCAGATCCCACCGGATAGCCCAAGAAGGGTTTCTTATGTGCTGATTGCACGGCCGTTGGGGCTTTAGTTTATAAGAAACCTACATACCCGGTTGACCAGCAACAGGGTCCCGTAAATCCCATTAAAGGCTTCCCCGTGATCCCTGTAACCGTGAGCACCATGACAAGTTCCCGGGGAACTATAATGTGTCTCTCCGGCGGCGGGTTCAAAGTCAAGGCACTGAGTGGTATCAGCTGGTGCAGATCCCGACAGATAGCCCAGGTCCGCCCTCTAATGTGCCGACGTGATAGCCGCGGGGGTTTTAGTGGGTAAGAATTCCCCGGTTGACCCCCGTTTACGTCTTAACGATGAAACCGAACAAGGAAGCCTGTATTGCTTCCATAAATTGGTTTCAAAGAAATGATGTCCTTAATCCACCCAAATTGTGCACCCGTACACGTCTGCAGTTTCTAAAATTAACAAATCACAAGCTCAGAGATTCAACGTAGCAGGCTTAAACCTAAGCGTTGAGTACTTTGCCCATGGACAGGCAGCTATACGTAGCCCTTTCACGCGTCACTTCTATACAAAATTTGTTCATATTGCGATACGAAAAGTCAGCTACAAACTGATAAATAATTCCAAGAAATTCTATAATCAAAGGCAGTAGCTTTAAATTATCCACTTCTTTTCTTTTCTCAATTACACCCGTGCGAAGCCGGGGCGGGTCGCTAGTGTCATATATTTAGTTAACGTAAATGGTTGTTTTGATACTTTTTCTCTTCTTTCTATTTATTAACTTTTTATTAAATTTTATTACGTAATCATGTGCCATTTTATCGTAATATAAAATAACCTCTATAACCTTAAACAAAATTTAATTATATCATCATCGTCAGTTGCTAAAATACCTCCACAGCTGAACAAAGGTAGAAGGTCCCCTAGAAGGGAGGGGTTGCCATAATCGCCACGCTTGGCAGACGTCTTGGGGATCGCAGTATAGGTGGTATGTAATCCAAAAGTAAGACGCTACTGCCCGCCTTTGTCGCCGCTTACGGGCATCCAAGAAACGATGGGAGAGTGCTATTCCGGACACCCCATGGGTAAAAAAAATCATTATAAAAAATCATAATATATAAAATTGTCGTGTCACGGTGTTTGTTGCCAAACTCCTCCGAAGCGGCTGAACCGATTTGTATGAAATTTTGTGTGCAAATCGGGTAGGTCTGTGAATCAGCCAACATCTATTTATCATACCGCTAGGTTAAGGTTAAGCAATATAAGGCAAGGCCATTACATAGATGGGTGACCATTTAATTCCATTCTAAGCGTCTCCGTGCTTCAGAGGGCAAGTAAAAGATAGGCCCCCGTTTTAACCAACTTCAAAAAGGAGGTTATGTATAAAACGAGTACCTATAATAATACCTATGCCTAGCATAGGCATAGATGTATCTAATATCTAAATCGTAAAAACAGAGCGGGCGGAGCTGCGCGGGTCAGCTAGTATAGTATAAAAATATTGCTAGCCGAGCCATTCAATGGATAGATGCGCACTTGGTTGAAGTTAATTTGTTCCTGTGGAGATTACTGGGCTCAGGAGACTTAATAACCATTTTTCCGTGTGGCATTGCAAAGAAACTATAATACCATTACCTGACTTGTTCATTATTTTGGCAACAAACTAACCATACAAATGCATACCGCTTTTATTAAACGTTAGAGCTATCCTCAGGGTAATTTGGAGCTTACTCAGTATTCACTCCATAACTTTACGACCCTCAAAATTTGATAATATACTTTATATGGGGCCGGTACATAGATGTGAGGATGCTCTTACTTTATGTGTTTACATATTGATCATGGTTTTATGCTTGCTTTTATGCGAGTGGGTGCTGTATTTGCTGGGAGTGCCTGCGGGATAAGTAAAGGGTTTAAGTCCCCCGGATGTGTGGGGTACTAAAATGAATGTCAAAGGTCGTCAGGGACGAAGGTCATTTGAATTAATTTCGATGCATAACATTATGTATGTGTAGCCGTTATGAGATTAGCGAAAAGCGCTCTTAAGTGTCGCCGCACACGGGCCACCGGCCACATCCACAATCGCCGCAACTTGAAGCTAGAAGCGGCTACAAAAGAAGCTGACGCACGCGTCAGCCACTTGTGGTCCATGTTGGATACTTGTGGTCGGTGGCCGCTACTTTTTTTAACTCGTGCTTGCAGTGAAATGAAGGGAGAGAGGGGTGGGGAATCAATCGCGCGAGTGGCTTGTGTCGGCGTTTTGTGGCCGAGCCGACCACTAGAGGCGATTTGTGGCGTGTGGCGACCACCGGCGTTTACAGTGGCGAGTCCATGCAAAATGTATGAAAACAACAGGAAATAGGTGGGTAGCCGCGTTTTGTGGTTGTGGCCGGTGGCCCGTGTGCGGTACTAAGGTATGACTTCACTTTGACGTAGTAGTGTTCCACTAACCCCTAGCTCGCTTTAAAACTTTGACAGGCCTGTTGGTCTAGTGGTTGAATACCATGGCCGCTATCCAATGGTTCGTGGGTTTGATTCCAGTCAAGTGTCTGGGTGTTTTTTATCTCTCTAAGTATGTATTTACAAAAAAGTATTTATGTATTATTTCACACCACCTGCTCGATAATGTCACATTATATGTCATATAAAGATGACATAAAGTGCCTCACTATATCCCTATAGTCTAGCAGGGTAATAATGTTGTACTAAACTCCCTTGGGTAATAATGTGTTTGAATTTCGAACGTCAAACGAAAATTCCTCAACACTTTTACCACAGATATATATTACTACTCTAAGCAGAGAACTGCACGAAAAACAAAACATTTGAAAATCGAACCGAACGCGACGAGCACAACCCAGTGTTCTAGAAAAGAAAATAAATTTAGATGATAACGCGGCAAACACTATGTTGATATTATTGACGGTCTCGTTGGTCTAGTGGTTAGACACCTTGGCCGCTACCCAATAGGTCGTGGATTCGATTCCCACCAAGTGTCTGGGTGTTATTTCACTATTAATTAATATTAGTTATCTGGTTTCTATAGTACAGGCTCTGCCTAGTTTGGGATTAGATTACCATGTGTGGATTGTCCCAAAATATGTTATTTTAATTCTAGCAATATTTGTATTTTATTACCTCGCAGTAGGTGTGAAAAGTAGTGTATTCACCTCGGGGATAAAGGTGCCTTTGTCTTGGGCGAGCTTAAATCCCTCGCTGTACCCAGGATTCTAGTATTAAACTCCCTCGCTACGCTCGGGACTTAACTCTAATACTCCCTCGCTGCGGTCGGGAGTTGCTAGAATCCTTCGTTATGCTCGCGATTCAATTAAACGCCCGCGACATAAGACACTACTTTATCCCCTTGGTGCATAAACTACTATTATTATTTAGTAAGCACACTAGCAGCTTATAAAGCTGATGCGTGTGGTGTGTGTATCATATTGCTTGAAGTATTTTGTCCAGTCTATTCTTGTAAGCATTTAAAGTTGGAGCCATCACAACGTTTTCTGGTAGTTTGTTCCATTCAGCTACAACACGGTTTGATAGAAAATGTTTCACAGGTTTCCTTTTGGATGGTAATGGCTATAATTTCAAAGGATGCCCACGAAGGTGGGTATTTTTATCCCGTACATAGATGTCCTTCATACCTGGGACGTCATAGTGGTCAGTCAGGATTTTATATGTCTCTATTAAGTTTCCTCTCCGCCTTCGGAGCTCAAGTTTTGTAAGGCCTAACTGTTTCAATCGGTAAGCGTTTCAAGTATGTATCAGTTGTCTGGTCTTCATAGTACCTGCAGGCTCTGCCTAGTTTGAGATCAGATGACCGTGTGTGGATTGTCCCAGATTATTATAATTATTAAATCTGAATTCTAGTTTCTGATACTACTGATTAGACTGAATGATTTAGTTTATAGGTCGTGCTTATAACGCAATAAAAAAACAATTTTCGTAAGTAGTTACCACGTGAGCACACTTGAAAACAGAATGAGGGAATACGTTAGTAGTTAGGACTAATTGAACCATTTGCTATAGAACGAGAATCTGAACTATTTCCTGAATAGAACCCCCTTAATTAGCTTCTCGAGAGGCAGTGCCTACCTGGGCCATTGTTCGTGTGCACCCGTGATTTTTGCCCGGGACACTGCGCTAGGGGTGCCATGCTGGGGGCTTACATTATGGGATAATATAGTTTTGACAACTTTATGGCAGCGGTATCTCGAAATGACCTTGACATATTAGCTTTAAATGAGACCTGGCTCAGAGAGGGTGGGGAGGACTGTGCCCCTGCGCTGCCCGGGTACCGTTTAATTAAGATGTTGTGTTCGTTAGCGCGGAGGCGGTGTTGGATTTTACATTAGGCGTAATATAACGGCACGCACTTGGTCCCATACAGTTGATCCGCTACATAGTTCAGTAGAACAAATGTGGCTCATGCTATCCCTCAACGAGAAAAAGTTGGTGATTGGTACGGCATACCGCCCTCCCTGGATGGACGTAGATCTGTTTTTCGAAGGAATCTCAGACTCCATTAGTTCTATTCCTTCTTATGACAATCTAATTTTATTAGGAGATTTTAATATAAATTTATTGTAGAATTATAACATCAAATCAAAGAAACTTATGACATTTTTATCTTGTTTTAATTTATCACAATTAGTTACAGAACCTACTCACTTTACTGAAACCAGCCAGACTCTTATTGATGTGGTCTGCACTGATTTGCGATCTAGGAAAATTGATTTTAAGCATGTTGGGACTTTAAATGGACACCGTCTAGTAGTTTGCGAGTTCTATGTGAAACGGGAGAAACCCGTCCCTACAGTCATAAGCTACAGACCGTATAAAAATATCTGTAGTGATAGTTTTGATAATTCTTTAGATGCAGTGCATTGGCAGGATTTTTCTACAATTGGTGACATTAATATCATGGTCGATACTTTTAATAACACCGTTGTTGAAGTGTTTGATTTACATGCTCCAGTTAAGTCACTCTATATAAAGGAGCGTTCCTTTCCCTGGATTACGGAAACCATTAAGCTGATGATGCGATTGCGAGAAAAAGCTGCAGCGGACTATCAAAAAAGTAAAAGAGATAGTAAAAAAGAGTATTACAAATCACTAAAATCGTTAATAAACCAAGCAATTTATTACGAAAAATCTGCATATTTTAAACAAAATATCTATCTATCTATACATATTATAAAACAAAGTCGCTCCCGCTGTCTGTCTGTCCCTATGTATGCTTAGATCTTTAAAACTACGCAACAGATTTTGATGCGGTTTTTCTTAATAGATAGAGTGATCCAAGAGGAAGGTTTATATGTATAATACATGCATAATATAGTAGAGAAACACTGATAATTTTAGAGGTTTCTAATGTGATGTCGAGAATAAACACATTTTTTTGCGCTTACATTGCAAACGCTGGCTGAACCCTACGAGATCGATCAAAATAATGTACTACGATATTGTACACCTTAACAAGGTCTACAAAAAAGTCCACGATGGTGTATGTTTATCTCTTAGGGATAACCCACAATAAACATTTTTTATCCTTTACTTTTTATGAGATATAATTAACTATTAATAAATTGTTGTTAGCATGAATTTGTCCCTTTTTCACTATAACGTAAACTTCACTAATATTTACACTAATGAAAAAAATTGCTGTGAACGTTGTTCATAACGCTTAGGTTAGGTAACATAAGGCAAGGTCATTACATAGATCGGTGGACCGATTTGAATGAAATTGTGTGTGCATATCAGGTAGGTCTAAGAATAGGTCGTAAAGTATATTTCATGCCGCTAAGTTAAGCAATGTTAGGCAAGGTCATTATATTGATGGGTGACGGCGACTCTGAGGAGGACGGTGACGGGGTTGCAAGCCCTGTCCCCGTGATCATGGTGCCCGGTTTAAGGGGGCTATAATGCGCACTGAGGGGTATTTGGTGCAGATCCCACTGGAGGGCCCAGGTGGGGGACCTGGACCCTCTTATGTGGAGATGCGACAGCTGCAGAGGTTTAAGTGGGCAAGAATCCCAGATTGACGAGGATATAAGTTAAGGTTGTCTGGAAGAAATCGCAACTTGCGATAAGACCGCCCAATGTATACCATTGTATATTTTCTTTGTACTTCTTTGTTTTCTGTACTTTTTGGTGTGCAATAAAGAGTTCTATCTATCTATGTGTATCTATCTATAAGTATAGACCGAGAGGAGGGTGCAAGAGAGGAGAGAGAGGGAGAGGGGATTCGAGGAGGGGGTGATGGGGTGAGGGATAGGGGGATTAAGATGGAGCAAGGGGGAATGAGGGAGAGCAAGGTGGGAGATGAGAAAGGGGGAGGGGGTTCAGAGAGGGGACAACGGGGAGAGGAGGGAGAGAGCATAGAATTAGATTTTTCTTATAAGTGAGAGATGGTGAGAGAAATAAATCAAGGGAGGAGGGAGAAAAGGAGAGCAAATGTAATAAAAGCGCGGGCGGAGCTGCGCGGGTCAGCTAGTAAATAATAAGATAAACGACCCGAAATCACTATGGAAAAACCTAAAAAATACTCTTTTACCTTCTAATAACAGTGAATTGCCTCCCTTGTTCAACGACCCTAATATCATAAATAATCATTTCTTAAATGTACCTGGTACTAGTGTGGTCCCCATTTCACAACTCACTTACTATGAACACCACAAGTTTAGTGATGCAGTCTTTCACATTGAACCAGTTGGTTTGGACCGGTTGGTCAATATTATGAAGAGCCTGAAATCAAATGCTGAAGGCTGTGATGCTATAACGTTAGACATGCTTACTATAACGTTACCATATTCAATGGAAACAATAAGAGACATTGTAAATAAATCTATTACCACATCGACGTTCCCTGATACCTGGAAACTGGCCATTGTTCATCCATTACCTAAACATAATAATCCACTTGAACTAAAAGATCTCAGGCCAATTAGTATTCTTCCCTGCCTTTCGAAAATACTGGAGAAAGCTGTTTGTACTCAACTGACTGACTTCCTTGAGACAAATAATATTTTACCCGATGTTCAGTCTAGTTTTAGAAAAGGACGGAGTACGGTAACGGCCTTGCTTGATGTTACTGACAATATACTTGCTTCTATGGACCAGGGAATGTGTACTATACTTGTTCTATTGGACTTTTCCAGGGCATTCGACTCAATAAATACTGATCTTCTGATGTCTAAACAAAGTGAAGACAAAGGTTTTTAACCAGTGTGTGTTGCCAGTGATGACATATGGTACTGAGACGTGGTCTTTAACAGCTGGCCTTTTGGAGAAGCTCAGAGTCACACAACGAGCTATGGAGAGAGCTATGCTCGGAGTTTCTTTGCGCGACAGAATCCGGAATGAGGAGATTCGCCGAAGAACCAAGGTCACCGACATAGCTCGTAGAATATGCAAGTTGAAGTGGCAGTGGGCGGGCCACATCGCTCGAAGAACCGATAACCGTTGGGGAAGAAAGGTTCTCGAGTGGCGACCACGAACCGGAAGACGCAGCGTAGGCAGGCCTTCCACTAGGTGGACCGACGACATTGTTCGCGTCGCAGGCAACCGGTGGATGCAAATAGCAAATTGTCGTTCATTGTGGCGGTTTAAGGGGGAGGCCTTTGTTCAGCAGTGGACGTCTTCCGGCTGGTGATGATGATGATGATGATGTCTAAATTAAGTTTTTATGGTTTTGACTCCAATGCATTACATTGGTTTAATAGCTACCTAAGTGATCGATACCAATATGTAAAATTGACAAATAGAGATGGTTCGACTAGAATATCAGATAGCGTGGCTGTTAATAGAGGTGTACCTCAAGGGTCTATCTTGGGACCAATCCTTTTCATCCTGTATACAGCTGACATAAAAACACAAATTAGGCACTCTAAATTTCACATGTATGCGGATGATATACAGCTATATATTTCTTGTCAGCCATCGGAAACCGATAACACGATAAAGAAACTTAACGAGGATCTACTTAGTATATCCAATTGGTCTGAGAATAATTGTCTACTGTTGAATCCTACAAAAACTAAATACCTTATCTTTGGTACTCAACATCAGCTTGCCAGTCTTAATCCATAAGAGAAGGTTACACTCTTGAATGAACCTATTGACCGTGTGTATGAGGCACGCAACCTTGGCTTGGATATGGACTGTAACCTGCGTTTTGAAAAACACATTACCTGTGCAGTAAAGAACTGCTTTTATAAATTGAAAACCTTATACCCACTGAGGCCATATATTAAAGAAAGTTTGCGAGTCCAGCTTGTGGAGGCGCTAGTTCTGTCCAAATTGAATTACATGGATGTTGTGTACGGCCCTCGTTTACTGTCGAGGTCACAAAAATTAGTTCAACGTCTCCAAAATGCATGTGCTCGTTTTTGTTTCGATATTCCGCCTAGAGCTCATGTGACGCCATTCCTGAATAAAAACCATATTCTGAAAATGATGCACCGGCGCAAACTACACCTAGCCTGTCTCCTCTTCGGAGTCTTAAAACATAAGGCGCCATTGTATTTATATGATAAGTTTAAATGGGTATCCAGTCAGTGGTCCTGTAGGTCCCGGCAGTGCGCGGCGCAACTCTCGACACAGCACCATAGATTAGCGACATTCAAAGGTAGTTTTCGATATGCCGCGTCCAAATGTTGGAATAATATTCGGAATCTGCAATGTTTACACAGTTTTAAGTCTAAACTCAAAGTTTTCCTTTACGATCACCAACAGCAGCAGGAAACTCTCTTGTATAACACCAGCGCAATATGATAAAACGTATGGCTATTTAACAACGTTTTTTATATAAGTAGAATTAATAATTAGGTATATCTAATTATGGTGGAATTATCTAAGCAATTTAATATAGATTTATTTTGTACTGCTGTTGCTACTGTGAGAAGACAACTAAGCAATGATTTTTTTAAGCGAGATTAGTTCAGTTAAATTTGTATCCTGCATCTGTGCACTATTTAATTTAATCTGGTAACCTTATTTTTGTTTCGTTTATTTAAATTAATATCCGCATAGCGTAGAGTTAAGTTTTACTTTATTTTCTAACAACTCTAATATGTTCACACAACTGTTTTGCATTTTGTCTTATAATCGTGAGAACCTAGAAATGGCTCTCTGTTTTCTCTTCTGTTATCATTCCTTTATAATAGCTGTAGGTTTTCCTTTATAATAAATAAATAAATATTTAAATTGTTTATTGTTTTAAATCAGGTATGTAATGATGATGATGAGATAATGATTTCATAGAGTTTATATATTAAGAATAGTGTACGTGTTTGTTTATGGTCCTCTTAAACAATGCATAGGCCGATTTTCCTCGGAGGCAGGTGAATCGAACTATTTATATTGTTTTATTGATATGTAAGTGATAAGTAGTGATGGGTTTGATCAGTCACAGGCGCAGATGTCGATAAGTGCAGCTGACGGTTTGGTACCTATTGTCATGTACCTGATATTTATGTATTTTGTCAACTTCTTAAAATTGCTCATTACCATGTATTGTTTTTGTTTTTTTGGTTCGGTAACTTGTCATTTTGATTATGTTTTTTTTTACTTTTCTTTATTTATGTTGGCTGAGTGGGCAGTGGGTGTGTGTTTGGTGGAGGGTTCGTGGAGGGTTCGTCACCAGGGGTTCCAACGGAAGATCAGTGCGGCTTGCGTGCAAGCCGCTTTATGCTGAGTTGGGACCCATTCGTGGCAAACTTAACTTAATTAAGTATTTTATGTTGTTTTCCTTTTATTTTCGATGTAATGTTGGCCATGAATAAAGTTTTTTATTCTTCTTCTTCTTTTGTATTTAGAAAACTATTTTTTTCTTACGAATTTTTATAGTCCGCGTATAGTCCGCGTATAGTCCGTGTATAGTCCGCGTATAGTCCGCGTATAGTCCGCGTATAGGTGCAGAATGAGGAGAGTTGGTAATCATCAGCTGCTGAAAGACGTCTACTGCTAAACAAATGGCTTTAGAAGGCTTTTTTACCTTAGAAGGGAGGGGTTACAATAATCTCCATGATTGGTAGGCGTCTTGGGGATCGCAGTAGGTATATATAAGTGGTATAGGTAATCCAATCGAAAGACGCTGCTGCCCATATTCCCCCATTCCCATTTATAGACACCCAACGGGAGGTTACTGTTCTCAGAACACCCCACGGGACAAAGTCCAGAGACTCCGCAGGTTGCCCGTTATTTATAGCCCCGGGCTCAGGGCTGAGGACGTACGTGATCTAACTGCTTTTGTCATCAATATTATTGCATAACTAGGAAATTTAGACTACAATTAATGCTAGTTGCAAAAAAAGTAAATAACTTTTTTAATAACTCAAAAATGCTTCAAGGGTCATTAGAGTCCCTCTATCATGTGACAGAAGAGGGTTAGACCATATTCAATCAAATAACCTGGCAAATGCATATTAATATAGAATAAATTCTAGAACAGGCTTCTGTGTCATTACGTGGTTTTAATTCACCGTTAGAGATTAAAATAAAATAAAATATCACCTATCATAAAACTTAGATGTATTGATAGTTTGATTGCTTTTATCTAATATTAAAATCTCTACAGATCGATGATTATGATTTGATCTCTAAGATTGATGATGTGGCGCCAGGCGTTTGAAGTCACAAACAAAAACAGTTCAATATTTGCGAGTCCTCTAGTTGTTTTTTAAATTGCGACTTACACATAATTTTTCCTATAGTATCATCATCACATCATCACACGCCGGAAGACGTCTACTGCTGAACATAAGACTCTCTCTTCGAACGCCGCAATGAACTACAATTAGATATTTACATCCACCGGTTTCCTGCGACACGCACAATGACGTCGGTCCACCTCGTCCGTCACCTAGTGGGAGGCCTGCTGGTGCGTCTTCCGGTTCGTGGTGGCCACACGAGCACCTTTCTTTCCCATCCGTTATTGGTTCTTCGAGGTTCATAGTATACGTATTCTTTTATTAATAAATTATGTCTTGGAGATATCATAAAAAGTTACAAAAAAAAAACTATATTTTGAATAACTTAGATTAGATAATGAGTCTTTTAGTACCTACTTTTTCTATTCAACGTCTGCTTATACTAGAAAACAAAAATGCTTACATATTGCTGATTGTATTTATAGTTATTAATACCTACCACTAAATAATAAGTCATGGGATACTCATCCCAACTTACCTTTCCGGTAGTTGTGGTATAGTATACAGGTATGCGACCCCGGCTTCCCTAGCTATTACTGTCCCATCCCTTGCCCTCCTGGGCGGTAATATCCTACTTTTCCTATTTCCCACTCTAACTTGCTAATCTTCCTTTTCACAACACCTATCCTTCCCTTTCCCTCCTTATTCGTGAGAACGCAATGGTCAATCATATAAATAATTTAATTAACCAAAATGGCGGCGATGTGGTTCGCCACCCATCACGTCTCGTTTCTCACGGAGGCGAAAAGCGGCCCTTGGGCTCTGCCTACCCCTACGGGAAAAAGGCGTGATTTTGTGTATGTACTAAATAATTATATCAATTTAATCTGTATTGATGGTCACCCTACTCACAGACTAGTTCCCGAAGACAAAAGACACATTTAGATTCATCCGGGCGTCGCTCCTGTACAAGTAAAGCAAAAAGAACCCGTTAATGTCCGCCACGTCTTTACATTCTGTGGACTAGGAGTCAAGACTTGACCAAACACTAAAAGTTACTGTAATACAATGTAAGTTCGGAGTCTCCCAAGACCGCCCTAGATGGGTCATTTTAGGCTAGTAGATACCTATTTATTTGGCAGTTATACCGGTTGATAGTATATAATAATATCCTAAAATACATCATCATATCAAAGAGAATTCGTGAATACAGGATATCAGCGAAAATGTTTAATCGAATTCGGATGCGGAAACTTCCGACAGTTGTGAAAAGCCGTACTAAGGCATTAGGCCGCGTGTACACGCTCAGAAATTTTACCATGTCTGCTACAGATAAGGCCAAATCTTCATGTACACGACAATATTTTTTTCGGATCTAGGCACGAAAATTTCACCTCACCTAACCCCGCCCCCCTATCGCATCGTAGCAACTTCGCGCGTCGCATCGGGTCTAGCGCAGACAAGATATTTTTCTTGGTCAGCGCCGAAGCAGTGTACAAATTTCGTGTATAGAAACCATCGCATTATTGCATAACAATATTTTACTTGGTTAAGATTGTAAGCCGATCGATTATGGAACATCACTATTTTAACTGGCCACCTTATTACACTTCATTGACAGTTCACGGGACAAAAACTCGGGTGTAGAACTCTGAGGTAAACCCGGTGACTTTTCTTAGCGTGTACACTCGCCCTTATCGTGTATTCGTTTTATAAACAATACGTAACGAACACTATATTCATTTACTTTATAATATGAACGTGTCACTTGCGCGATTAATAAGTATCTATATATATAAAAGGATAAGTCCTGACTGACTGATTGACAGACAACGCACAGCCTAAACCGCTTGCCCTAGAGACTTGAAATTTGGAGAGTAGATTCTTCACAATACGTAACCGCACACTAAGAACGGAATTTTCAAAATTCACATCGGTAGGGGTCCAAAAAGGGGGTTTTATGGTTTATAAAAACGGGTGGTACCAGAACCTTGAAATTGAACACGTAGATTCCTTAAAGAAAATAAAGAGTTACCTGTCTTAGCATTTTTCCAAACAAAATATATAGAAGAAGATACAGGACCACAAACTTACAAAAAATATTATTTGAAATTTTTTTTCATAATTCTCACGGTTTTTCGACACAAAATGTAAGAGTATTAATAGGACGAAGTGAGTTTGAGAAATTTTGAGGGTCTCAAGGTCAAAATGGGACCCAAAGTCAAAATCTCGAGTGTGATGTCTTTTAAAAGGTAAATGAAATACGTTTTTCATGATAAATATGTGGGATATTTCAGGGACAAAAAATGGGTTACTATAAAAATAACGTTATCATCATCATCAATCAAATATATATAAAAGGATAAGTCCTGAAAAAAACTGATTGACAGACAACGCACAGCCTAAACCGGTGGCCCTAGAGACTTGAAATTTGGGAGGTGTATAAATTCTTCACAATACGTAAACGTACACTAAGAACGGAATTTTCAAAATTCGCATCCTAAGGGGTCCAAATAGGGGGTTTTATAAAAAAATCGTTATAATTCATGAATGGTTGGTACTAGAGCCTTGAATTTTCACACGCATACGCCTCAAATAAAATAAACAATTACGTATTTTTGCATTTCTCGAAAGTCACAGGACCTCAATTTCGGTAATAAAAAAAAATATTTTACCATTTCTTAACACCTATCACTGTTTTCCGATACAATGTGAAAGAGTATTATTAGGACGAAGTCAGATTTAAGAAATTATGAGGGTCTTAAGGTCAAAATAGGACCCCTAAGTTAAAAATCTCGCGTATGGTGTCTTTTAAAAGGTAATTGAAAACCGTTTTTAGGGTTTCATACCTAAAAGGTAAAAAAGGAACCCTTATGGTCTGAATTCGTCTGTCTGTCTGTCTGTCACACCTATATATTTCAGGATCAGCTGACGCTACCGATTTGAAACTTGGTACAGTTTTCGATCTTTCTTACCCAACCTCATCACAAATGAAAAAAATATATTTTTTGTTTTAGTTTTTTAAAGTTGAAATGGATCACCAAAATTTCAAAGTGTGACTACTATATCGAGTGGGATATCATATGAAAGAGCTTCATTCGCACATCTCAAAACACATTTTTATTTTGGTTTATATTACGTAGTTTCTGGCTGATAATCAAAAATGTAAAAAAAATACCACCAAAAATTATCTCCGAAGTTTGTGGAGGGAAAAATCTGAAATAATTATGGGTAATAATTATAATATGTATATCTATATTTTAAAGGAAAAATAAAATGATCATTCTGAATAGTACAGTTTTATAGTAATACTAAAAGAACTCGACAAACAAACTTAGTTTTGTGGTTTGTTTTTTTTTTTTTGCTATCTGAGATGTTAATTACATTAACAGTAAAATAACTTTAATACATCCAAAGATGGTATGGAACCCTCGGTGCGCGAGTCCAACTCGCACTTGACTGGTATTTATTTATGATATAAGCGGCAGGTATGCGTTATATCATGGGTTTTAAAACTAAAATACGACATCGATGTATACAATTTGAATTTGATATAATTTTAAAAGTGATGGGAAAATATTATATTGTTTATTTAAACTATTTTACTAACTGCTGCGTTAGATCGAGTGTGGCTACTAGATGCACGCAAGGTTTCAATTCAATACGAGGCTGTCGAGAGTGTTCTCAAACGCGTGTATCCTGCACCACGCGCACCCACGTCAAGCTGCCACCTAAAAAAAAAAAGCTGCCGCCTCGCTCCTCAGCCATAAGCCCAGACAAATAACGAGCAACCTTCGGAGTTGTCGGTTGGACGTTTGGGTTGGGTGCCCTAGATGTCCATTGAGTACGGGGCGTTTTAGTAGGTAAGATACTCCGGTTCGGAGCTAGGTACCGAATCAAACCAAAAAAAAAACCCGTCAAGTGCGAGTCTGACTCGCGCATCGAGGGTTCCATACCTTCTTTGCACCACCACCACTCATTCTCACAACTGTGACTCCTGTCACTCATGTCAGCCAGGATCTCTCACTTTTTTTATATATATATAATAACTGTACTACTTAGAAACATCATTTTATTTTCCCTGTAAAATATAGATAGACCTAAAATACCTATAATTATTTCGTGCGCCAGCCGCGGGCGTTTTAGTCGGTAAGATACTCCGGTTGACTCCCACACGTCCCGGAGACCTTTTGAAGGTTTCCCCCGCGAGAAATAAAAAAAGATTGGATTGGCAATAGAACGGAACCGAACAGAACCGAAACAGAACGGAACTGAACCCAACCAAATTAACCCTTTAAAAGAGTTTATCAGAAACTAATTTAGTTTATCACTTTGAATATAGGTACAGAATCGAACCAAAGAGAACTAAAAAAATCGGTCAAGTGCGAGTCGGGCTCACGCACCGAGGGTTCTATATCTTCTTTGCACATATTATTGTTATTTTACTATTCCTCTAATACCTCAAATAGCAAACCATTTTACCTTTTAGGTATGGATACCGTAAAACATACTGAGTGGATTATGGTGTCATTCGGAATAGTGTTCTTGGATGCTTTAAAAAGACAACTACGTGTATTTTAGTATATTTTTTGCAAAAATATTCCCGTTCCATTAACTGGATGGGCCTACAATGGGCAGGTTTATTAAGCTGCACGTCTTACTTGGAGCTAATTAAACCTCCCAACATAGTGTGTGTGTGTGTGTGTGATTGTGTGTGTGTGTGTGAGTTTGTGTGTGTGTTATTTATGTGTTTACATGTACCTACTAACATACTCACTAAGAAATTGTACTAAGAAATTGTACTTCTAACAAAATATGGGCCCAGCGCCTGAAAATAAAACATTTTTTAATTTTTTATTAACAAATTTCACTGTTTGACCTCAAGTTTCCTCCCAAGTTTATTGTCATTTAAAAGTTCATGGAAAAATATTTTATATTTAATTTTATATTTTTATTTTGACTGCCTCGGTGACGATGGGCGTGAGTACGACCTTTGATCGCTTGGACCTGATTTTGATTCCCAAGTCGTGCAAAATGTTATCGGGTTGAGTTTCTTTTGTCAGGACATTATCAGTAGGTATTAGTCCACTTCTTAGAAATGTGGTCGGTATTTCTTCATTAACTACCTTTGCGCGAACGAAGTCGCGGGGGACTGCTAGTACTTTATAAAACGAGTACACTGATCTACGTACCTAATATCAGCGACTGCTACTGCCTCACGAAAATGTTAAATGAATACACCTGTCCCTATTCAATCGCCCTATCCCCTGGACTAGGAAGGTTAAGTACCTCGGAGTCACCTTGGACTCCGCCATGACTTTCGGCCCGCACATTAGGTCCGTCCGCAATCAAGCGGCTTTCGTATTAGGTCGCCTGTATCCCCTTCTCTGCAAGCGGAGTAAAATGTCGCTTAGAAATAAGTTGACATTATACAAAGCTTGCATTCGCCCTATCATGACTTACGCGAGTGTAGTTTTTGCGCACGCCGCCCGCACCCATATCGATAGCCTCCAGGTTATCCAGAATCGTTTCCTCCGTCGCGCCGTCGGTGCCCCGTGGTACATGCGAAACGTAGATCTGCATTCCGATTTCAAGTTAGATCCCCTTCGTAAGTTCCTCAAAGAAGCGTCGAAACGCTACTTTGAATCCGCGTCCCGTCACGCGAACAGTTTAATCCGCACCGCCGCCGATTACGCCCCTAGTCCTTCTGACTCGCGCCGCAGACCACGGCACGTACTGCTCGACCCTCCTGACCCTATGACGGTCCTATTGGACCGGGATGCGCCGAACCCTCCCCGACAACCGTATGCTACACTAGCTATCAGACACCGGTCTCGCCGGCGAGGCCGAAGGGTCGTACGTATGCGACCTCAACGACGTGCATCACCCCACTGAGTTTCTTGCCGGTTCTTCTCAGTGGGGGCGCGTTGTGTGGTAAACTCAGCCCTCTCTTAAGCGACAGCCCAAGCCGAGGCCGTGCCTCCCTGAGGTGCCCTTGAGCTCGTCGCTACTTCTGCCGTAAAGGCTAGAGCGCTTCAAGCGCTCGCCTCCTATTGTCCGGTGAAGCTGTAATGGCCATCTGCGGCCAACAGAATCATTCCCAAAAAAAAAAAAAGAATACACCTGGATTTTCAATTTATCCCCGAAAGAAAAAAAAAGACTTTATAAGCCTGTACCATGCTATTTAATTAGTATCCTCTTTTAATATCAGCCACAGGGCAAAGTTTTTAGTAAGTACTTTTAATTCTTTTGAGACGTTAGATTAAAGCTCTGCCTAATTAAATATGAAAGAGATTTCCATTTTATTTAAAAATATTTTTTTCTTTTATCAGTAGTAGGTATTATTTATGCCATGTGCCCAGACTCCCCGTCTGAGTGACACTAGCACCCGCCCATCTCATCTTATCCCGTTTTGTGTCGAGGCGCTTGATGATGATGATGATGATGATGATGAATATTTATTTTTCAACATATGTACTTGCTCGTAAAGTGAACCTTATAATATAACTTTTAGGGCCATAAACCTAGCAATAAGACAGGCGTGCGTAACGATGACATTACGCACTAGTGCGTATTTGTCGCTGTGTGGTAAGTTATTTTGTTTTTTCCTCGCAAATGTGTTGAAAAATATTGTATGAAACTTGTGAGCACTGCTCGTTACACACTCGGCAATTACGCCCTCGCCTACGGCTCGTGCTGCAACCCGCAGCCTCGTGTGTAAAGAACAACTTAGCTCACTTGTATTATAATATACTATTATATACTTGATTGCTAATATATCTGATAGTAAGTGAGTTATATAAGGAAACCCTTATCCTTTTTTGCTGCCAGCAAAGTGACCCGTTAGATCAGGGAAAGGCACAAACTGTGTCGTTTCTGAGTGCAGTAACTGTCGCAACAATAACGCCTCTCGATGTCTTGCCGTTATGTGACTGCGGTTTTCTGTGACATTTTTCCAGTCTAGCTGCAAATATTGATGCTGCAAATATCAGCCTTAAATTATCCTACCGTAGAACTTTTCGACTTCCGACCTTTTGTACCTAGGATTGAATCTGTGGCCTTACCTGAGACGGGCACATTGGTACATGATCAAAATTTGTTGGGGGGTTCAAATGAAGATACGGCCTTAATTTAAGTGATATTGTGGATAAAATTTTTGCTTACACACGTTCAGGGCTTCAATAGGCCAGACCCCATTGATACGGTTGATACAGCGGTAGCTACGGCCCTGGATTCCTCCTACTTCATTTACAAAAACAGTTATTTTGAATTTCGTATAAGCTATGCTAATTATTTCAAAAGGGTACCTACTTGGTCTACGATTTGGCTATCAGTTTACTTATTTACAATCATTGATTTTATCTATAGATAAGTTATACGATCAGATACGGGTCACGCATGACCGCGAAGTTGTTTAAATATCTAAATCAATCCACTCTAATAATAAATAATGTCCTCCTGGCCGATACGACCACAGCGGCCAATCTTTCACAAGATCAACCATGTACTCATGAGATATTATAGTGCACAAGTATTTTCGTAGACACAAGTGCATTCTCTCTTCCTTTATATAATAACTCTCATAATCCGATGGGACCGAACACCAACACGACCGGGGAGAGGTTAGGCGCAGGGCCGACTTTTTACATGCCCATCCGACGCATGGATCATCTAATGCAATCCACTCTATCTGGGTATCAATATGAAAGGGCTTTATTTGCACATCTCAAAACAGATGTTTATTTTAGAGGTAGAGGTTTATATGTCAAGTAGCTTATGGCTGAGGTGATGGTACCTACAGGCCCTGTTTTGAGTAAACATAAAAATGGTCACGTTACATAAAACAAAATGGTCACGTTACATAAAAATGGTCACGTTACATAAAACAAAACAGTCCTAAAACAATTAGAACAATATTAAAGCGAAACGCATCCGTATAACAAACAAAACGCTCCGAGTGGGTGCTTAATTAAGGAATG
This sequence comes from Furcula furcula, assembly GCA_911728495.1. Classification (NCBI taxonomy): domain Eukaryota; kingdom Metazoa; phylum Arthropoda; class Insecta; order Lepidoptera; family Notodontidae; genus Furcula; species Furcula furcula. Next base: position 19,554,226 of record OU452257.1, on the reverse strand, counting down.
CTCAAGTGTTTTGATGGTGGCACATTAATTTTATCTTGTTTTTCTGCCTTCGCGACCAATTATCCCGGCAAGTTCGCTTAGTCTTCCCGGGGAGTTTTAATTTTATTCTCTGGCCCCAATTATATTTCGTTCTGCGATCAACGTTTCTGATTACTATTTGTTTGCAAACTTTTTTATGCAATCTTAATTTAAATTACTAACAAGTATAAAATCACAAAAGCCCGACAAGCAAATTGGTCTTAAATTTCTTTATACATATAGCATTTAAGAAGAAATAAATATACAAAATCTAACTTTACCGGCGTTTTAACGGTCTGCCTGATTAAACTGTCAATGTTGCGGATGATACAAAACGCGAAAGAGAATTCAAAACTTTAGTGTCGTCGCCATCGATATACTAGTTACTTATTATATATCGATGGTCGCCGCACACGGGCCACCGGCCACAACCACAAAACGCAGCCACCGACCTATTTCCTGTTATTTTCATACATTTTGCATGGACTCGCCGTAAACGCCGGTGGTCGCTACACGCCACAAATCGCCACTGCTCGTCTCTAGTGATCGGCTCGGCCACAAAACGCCGACACAAGCCACTTGCGTGATTCCCCACCCCTCTCCCCCTTCATTTCACTGCAAGCACGAGTTAAAAAAAGTAGCGGCCACCGACCACAAGTATCCAACATGGACCACAAGTGGCTGTCGCGCGCGTCAGCTTCTTTTGCAGCCGCTTCTAGCTTCAAGTGGCGGCGATTGTGGATGTGGCCGGTGGCCCGTGTGCGGCGACACTTAGTCATTTGCACGTAAAATTAAAGACTGTGCCGAGAACAGTGTTGAAACGGTGTGATAGTGCAATCTGAAATTTTAACGCACATTTTCGAGTATTTACACACAATTTAAAGTCAACTACACTTTCTCCGTGGCGTGATCGGTTAAGAATTGCACCCTCCCGTCTCCTCCCGTTGGGTATCCGTAAGATGCGACTAAGGGAAAACGAAAAGACTGGCAGCAGCGTCAACAATTGGATTAACTATCACCGCGATCCCAAGTTGCATCTCAAGCGTGGGCATGGCAACCCCTCCCTTCTAAAGGGGAGGCCTTTGTTCAACAGTAGTCGAGTTTCGACTGCTAATGATGATGATGACATGGACATTTTCTTAGGTCCCCAGGACCTGTAGTTTAGGTGAGATTCACTAAAATCCCCGCGGCTGTCGCATCGGCACATGAGGCACTCTGGTGGGATTTCTACCAGGAACCCCTCAGTGCTTTGCCTTTGAGCCCACAGCTGAAAGGCGTATTATAGCCCCCCGGGAACCTGTCTCTGTGCACACGGGGACGGGGGTCGCAACCCCACCGCCGTCTTCCTCGGAGTCGCCGCCATACTCAATGGACATCCAAGGGCTCACACCCAAATGTCCAGCAACTCCAAAGGACCTAAGCCCAGCTCACCTATCTCGAATTAAAGTCGAACCAATATCACTCGAATACCAGTAGTTAGGACCTCGCAGCGTTTGTGGTCGGCATCCTCTCTTTGTTCTCGATCATTCCTAATTTCCCTTTGTCCTCAGTTGTTTTCCCCTGAAAAAACTGTTTGCGGAACAAAAATTTCTTTGATACTTGACGTCCGTTAAGTGTTAATTAAGTTAAGACGCGATATGAAATTAGCAATGTGTTTTCATACTTTTATTTTAACGTTAATGACAATTTACAAAACGCTCGCGAAGTTTAATTTCGTTTCCGACTTCCTTTTCTTATTAGAAAGTGAAATAAGATACACAATTCAGAATGAATTGTGTAGGCACAATAATACATAGACCTTTTCAAAGGTTCTAAATCCCTTAGAACAAATAAAGGTCTGTTTTTTTTAATACTTTGTAAGTATGTAATAATAAGAACAATGATAACTCACACAGGTGTTGGTCTCTGTCATCCTCTGACGGCCATATGGGGAGCCAACCTAGTGGGTGGCTAGTCATCACTTGCCGAAAAAATAATTAGCTTTCAAATTATGGCAAGTGACCCTCCGACCTCTTGTAATATTCAATTTTCAAATCCACCAAACTTAAGCACATAAAACTAGAATTATTTCCCTACAATTGCAAAAGTAAGGTAGAGTCAATTGCTGTTTCGTCTCACCTTTAGCAGTTGATCTCAGGAGATCCCTTACACATTTTTATTTCCTCACAAAAAGACAACGTGTTGTATTCGTATACGCAAGCGTATTAAAAGACCGGACAAAGCCCGAGATATCAAAAGATGTACAATAAAATAGAAATAATAGGTACCACCGCAGTGTCAGATATTCTGCCGCCAAGCAGCAGTGTGTAAGCATTGCTGTGTTCCGGTGTGAAGGGCACTGTAGCTGGTGAAATTACCGGACACAAAGACTTAATATCTAATGTCTTAAGGGTCGGCAACGCGCTAGTGATTCTTCTGGTTTTGCTAGTGTCCATAGGCTGCGGTGACTGCTTACCATCAGGCGGGCCGTATGCTTGCTTGCCACCTTGGTAGTATAAAAAAAACAGCCCTTATTTTGTCCCACTGTTGGGCACGGGCCTCCCCTCAAGATGATTTAGGCTATAGTCCCCCACGTTGGACAAATGCGGGTTGGCCGACCTCACACGTCATTCGAAAGCTAGTTAGGCTTTCTCAGATTTGCAGGTTTCCTCACGATGTTTTCCCTCGCTGTAAAGTATATACTTGAATATTTTTTTCTGCCTCAACTAATTACGTAATTTTAATTTAATTAAACATTATCATACCATATACAACAAAAAAAACCCATGCAATTCTTTTCAGTTGTCACTCGCATCGTTACGTCATCAACATTATAGGGTCACCGCAAACCTTGATACGTCAACGATTGCGTACTGTATCGTGCCTTTTGAGACATATTTGTGTCAAGTACACCGAGTACAGTCAGTTTAGTTAAAACTCTGCCTACTGCTCCGGGCCATAACCTGTCCGGGTTATGAACGTATCTTTTTTTTCCGTGTGGGAAACCTTCAAAAATTCTCCAGGAGCTGTGGGGCTCGACCAGGCTGTCTCATCGGCACATGAGAGGGCTCCCCAAGGCTCTCCAGAGTGGGATATGCACCAGGGGCCCTCACTCCCATACTTTCGACTGTACCACTGTACCGTTGTGCGTGAATTGGTTGGACATCCTGGTGTCAGAGTAGTTTTAACAGCCCTTAAGCCTCTGACTTAACAACTGATGTCTAGATGACAACAGCTGCGACCGACATTTTACGTACCTTCCGAACCACGGAGATGCTGTTCAAATCCCACTAAAAGGTCAACTGTGTAACCAAATATTCGTTTGCCGAACAGTGTTTAAACCAAATAAACAAATAACTACGTTCGGCGGTAATGGGTATTTCTCGATGAGAACAGACCATATTTCTAAGAACTTAACGATTTCAACTCCTATTTTGAGAGTTGTAACACTATCTTCAAGGTAGGGAAATACCTGAAGTAGATCATTCAAGGCGCTCTGACCTCTCGGTAACAGCACCCACGCGTATACCACAGTGCAAATGAAAACAGAAAATCAACTTCTTCGATAATTTTTATTTTTCGAGTTAATACAGTCCCCCGAGTTATCTTATTTTTATCTATACTAATATCACAGTGTATATACTGTGCTAATATTATAAAGAGGTAAATTTTGGATGTTTGGGGTAATCTTAGGTCTAGGTGGACTAGGTGGGGACTAGGTGGTAGGTTCCTTGTGCAAGGAACCGTCCAGGTAGGTACCACCGCAGTGCCAGATATTCTGCCGCCAAGCAGCAGTGTGTACGCATTGCTGTGTTCCGGCGTGAAGGGCACTGTAGCTGGTGAAATTACCGGACACAAAGACTTAATATCTAATGTCTTAAGGGTCGGCAACGCGCTAGTGATTCTTCTGGTTTTGCTAGCGTCTATAGGCTGCGGTGTCTGCTTACCATCAGGCGGGCCGCATGCTTGCTTGCCACCTTGGTAGTATAAAAAAAAAAAAAAAAAAAACTTCGGTACTACTAATCCGATTTAGATTTTTTTTTTCACTGTGAGAAAGGTGTATCCCTGAGTGCTATAGACAACTTTTCATTAAACGCGGGCGAAGCTGCGTGAGTCAGCTAGTTCGCTATCTATGGGCTATGCTAGCGGCAGTATTTAACAGTCTACAGTGACTGTAGACTTGATTAATTGTGACTCTAGCAGTACGCGTTTGCGGCATATGTAACAGTGAAATACAGCAATCTGCATTTACTTTACATTTATCTAATAATTATTTTAAGTCACACAGTCATTACTTGAAACTGTGATTTGTTACCGTACGTATAATGATATTCTGGGATTAACCACCCTCGGTTATCTGATCTTACACTAGACAGAGCCGGTACTATGACAACTAGACAAATGAAGGACATATACAAACTAGCTTGAAATAAATAAACATTACTGAATTTTAAGGAAGAAGGTAAGGTACAATTGAATCGCTATCTGAAAATATAAACACACTTAATAAATTATTAAGTAAAAAAAAATCTGTTAATAAAGATTCGCAACACATTTTAACTTATTATGACTTCAATCAATTCCTTGCATTATAAATATGAGCAACTGTCATTTTTATAGCACTTTTAACAGCTAATGTTCTACAGAATCATCAAAATCTGTTTATTCTCTTAAATATAAAACGACTCTCCCCATTTCACGCCTTGCCGATGCGACCAATATAAATACGACTATCACATTTTTAACTAACATACACACTTGTGTTATGTGTGTTATCTGTGATTGCATAGCTTCATTTCGTTAAGCGACTAACATCCGAGTGTCATAAAATATTTTTGATAAAAGATACGGCTGATTGGTATTATATTAAACATAGGCTTAGTAAATCCTAATTCAACGAAAATTTGATAATTTTTTTCATTGCACTGCAGCTGTATGTGAAGATACATATTTTACTATTTATTGAAATTATGAAAATGGAAATTGGTTTACATAGTTACTTCATAAAAAAAAAGTACTTATATAAGTATTAGTATCAGTTGTCTGGTTTCCATAGTACAGGCTCTGCCTAGTTTGGGATCGGATGACCGTGTGTGGATTGTCCCAAGATATTATTATTATTATTATCATAATAATCATCACCAGCTGGTAGACGTCCACTGCTGAACTTAGGCCTTCCCCTTGTAACGCCACAACGAACAGCTGGCTATTTGCATTCACCGGTTGCTTACGACTTGCACAATATCATCGGTCGCGTACGCTGCGTTTATATAAGTACTGCTGTTGCTAGTGACAGGAAATAATTAAAAAATGCGAAAAGGCTCTGTAAAGCAGGGTATATTAATAGGACTAATCCCACCATCCATTCCCACCACTGTGACTCCTGTCAGCCAGGGTCTACAGTGGTCACCAGTGAAGACACCGAGGTTTGACCCTCAGCGAGTCCCGGGGAAACGCTAAATTGTTAGTATATAGGAGGAGTTGGAAAAATAAAAATTCCACTTCCCTCCTATGCAAAATGTAAAACCGGGTAGCATAAACTTTGCGATTGAAGGTCTAATAGCTAAGAATAATATATAAACAAGCATAAACGTACGTACATAAAATATTCACATGCATATACATTCGTATATGCATGTGAATATTTATGCATGTGAATATGCATGTGAACATAGACCGTTCATTCGATACCCATATAGAAATATAAAAAAATATATTGATTTTTTTAATAATTGTATAGCTTAGAATATGAATCAGTACTTGACAAGTACTATGGAATGTTTAATTCAAGAAAGAACATGTAGCCACGAGTAAGAACATCAAAATACATAAATATCAATTGCTTTGCAGCGCCCATGGTGAAAGGAGGACGGGGATCGGGGGAACGGGATGGTCGGAAGATAAAATCTAAGCCGCGATAAAATCCGTAAAAGTATCAAGGTTTCAAGGTTTAGTCCGACTTGTCTTACTGTTATTCTGCTTACAATATCAAAGTGAGCTAGTCGACCTTTCCGAGGTCACAATCTGTTGTGGAGGCCATCGCTGTTTTGGTTAGATTCGTCACGCTTGTTTTTTTTTGTTATGTAATTGTCAATTTATTGTAAACATTTTGCTGTTTTTTTATTAAGTTTTTCAATTAGAACATTTGCATGGAGCGATATTATATTTGAACTCGTCTCGTTAAGACCTTTTATTTGAACTCATATTGATGTTATTAAAAGTGAAAAAAATTCAAAATGGCTTCTGACGGCTATTTATCGACGAATATTAACTTTTTTGTAAAAATATATAGCCTAGTAGAAAAAATATATAACCTAGGTTACTCCCAAGTGAAAAATCCGAAATCTATGGTTTCTCCAGAATTTTAACGGATGTATCAAGAGGCGAGATATCCTTGTATCTTGTACTTCTCTGGTACTTCTGCTATAAATCAGTCATCCTCATCCTCAGTATATCCTGCACGTAGTTAAAAATCACATTGGATTGGAGGAGGACTTGAGGACTCTTCCTTATGTCCTATGCTTCCCTGGTACTTCTCGTATAAACATGTTAGCTTTCGTTAGTAATGGAATATTATTTAAATCTATTAATCTCTGGCGGTACCACGGAGTGAAAAAAAATTGTCCGTGGTACCACTTGTGTACTACTGGTGGTACCACGGACAACAAAAGGTCAAATTAAATGCTTTTAAAATAGATATCGCAAACGCTGTTTTCACATTTATTTGTAGCTGGTTAGATAAATAATCATGTGTTTAGCATGAAATTATAATGGACTAAATTTTGATAATCCGCGAAGATCAAACGTCAGAGATAGAAGAATTTATATTGGATAATTATGTTAATTTAACATATCCTATTTAATTGATTGATATGCCCCAAGAACTCAAGAAATTGTTTAGTTTACAAGGTATTCCACTTATGTTCGTTATCGAATGCATTATTTTTGACAAATGATGATATACGAGACTTTTCCTTTGTGATCCTAGCCGTAATCTACACTGAGTTTAAATAAGTATAAGTACAACGTATTTTTAGGGTTCTGTAGTCAACTTGCAGTTGTGGTAGCTCCTATATAGGCCAAACGAAGCGGACTATCGCAGAAAGGGTTAAGGAGCATATCACAGCTGTAAAGAACCGTCAGATTAGCAAGACAGCGATTGCCGGCTTCAGTCGGATACAAATCACTTTGCGATTGAGTTTCATCGCCCACAAGTCCTTTCCACCGATCGACACTTTTATTCTAGAGTTGTTCGTGAAGCAATTGAAATGAAGAAATATAAAAATTTCAACCGGGAAGATGGCTTTAGACTATTAGCTGCTTGGGAACCAGTGATTAAAATGACAAAACCTCGCTATTTGCCGGCGGTTAAATATACAGATACTGTGAGTGTAGTGTGTACTACACACTAGACACTGTGTAGTGGGCTTAACGTTATAATTGAAAGAACGGGGGTAGACGAAGATATTTCTGCCTCGCGCACGGAGCCGTCTCGCTAAACCAGTTTGCTTGTGACCACGGCTGGTGCAACCCGGCCGAAACGTTAAGCCAAAATATAAGGTTTTATATTCGCGTTAATTCCCGATTAAAATAAAGTTTATTAATGGAACGCGAAAGTCTAAAAGTATATTCTGTAGTCAACTCTGTAGTTTCGCCATGCCCATCCCCAGCTTAACTAAGTTGCTCCAGTACTAATACTGGAAAGTTGTATTTCGCATGCTTATAAGTACATACAAATGTCATGCCCCGACAGAATGGTAATTTTGGAAAAAATCATTTTAGGGTTAGGGCTGAATATGTCACACATATTAACCTGTTGCCAGTTGTTACCACTGTTCGGTAAACGATCAGTTGGGTAAGCAACGTTAGGCAAGGTCAGTCCTTAGATGGGTGACCGCTTAGTGGCATTTGAACTGAGCGTCTCCGTGCTTCGGAAGGCACATTAAAAGTCTGTCCCGGCTATTGTCATCTAGACAGCAGTCGTTAAGCTAAGTCAGAGGCCTAAGGGCAGCTTGAAAACTCTGACACCAGGTTGGCACAACCATACGACAAAAGAAAAAAAAATACCTGTTTTTGGCGGCTGGCCACCGGTCAGCAATCACTCCAGTGTTCATATACCTATGCTTGTTTTCACCAACAATCCCCTAAAAGTTTCTTACGTAGGAGCTCCTTAGGATAAGTGACCCTTAAATCGGATTCTTACCTAAATTTATTTTCATCATGTTAAGTGTTTCCTTCACAGGGGTCTCCTAAATAAGTACAACCGGTTCTTTTGTATTTTAATATCGGTACAATATCTGGCGCCAATATTGAAGTGAAACTTTAATATCTGGCGCCAATATTGAAGTGAAACTTCTTATGAGTGAGTGGGTGAATGGGTGAGTGGGTGAGTGGGTGAATGGGTGAGTGGGTGAGTGGGTGGGTGAGTGAGTGGGTGGGTGAGTGAGTGGGTGAGTGACTGGGTGAGTGAGTGGGTGAGTGAGTGGGCGAGTGGGTGAGTGAGTGGGTGAGTGGGTTAGTGGGTGAGTGGGTGAGTGGGTGAGTGGCTGGGTGAGTGAGTGGGTGAATGGGTGAGTGGGTGAGTGGGTGAGTAGGTGGGTGAGTGAGTGGGTGAGTGAGTGGGTGAGTGGGTGAGTGGGTCAGTGGGTGAATGGGTGAGTGGGTGAATGGATGAATGGGTGAGTGAGTGGGTAAGTGAGTGGGTGAATGGGTGAGTGGGTGAGTGGGTGAGTGGGTGAGTGGGTGAGTGGGTGAGTGGGTGAGTGGGTGAGTGGGTGAGTGGGTGAGTGGGTGAATGGGTGAGTGGGTGGGTAGTTGAGTGAGTGGGTGAGTGAGTGGGTGAGTGAGTTGGTGGGTGAGTGGGTGAATGAGTGGGTGAGTGAGAGGGTGAATGGGTGAATGAGTGGGTGAGTGAGTGGGTGAGTGAGTGGGTGAGTGAGTGGGTGAGTGAATGAGTGAGTGGGTGGGTGAGTGGGTGAGTGGGTGCGTGAGTGGGTGGGTGTGTGGGTGAGTGGGTGTGTGAGTGAATGAGTGAGTGGGTGGGTGAGTGGGTGAGTGGGTGCGTGAGTGGGTGGGTGTGTGGGTGAGTGGGTGTGTGAGTGAGTGAGTGACTGGCGGACCGGTGTCGTACGGTGTCGTACAGTGTCGTACAATACAGAGCGAGAGTGAAGTTTCACTTCTTCCTCGCGGAGGGACTCCACGCACGCACATTTTTTTTTTCTTTTCTTATTTCAGTTGGTTGATGTTTATAGATTTACATAATAATATGTAGTTGGTTGTATGTAGTGTTTAAATTTTTATTATTTATAGTTATGCAGTTTGGTGCCAAAAATCAGTAATCGGGTCATACCTTTTTAATTACTTATAATATTTTGTGAATATAAATTTGAAATTTAAATAATCGGTATCTTACAAATATGGCGATCAATATTTTGCGAAGTACTTCATACGTAAGTAATTTTTACAATCGTTGATTAGTTATCACCTAGCGTTAGGGATCAGATGTGGGGTGAAGAATCGGGTTCCTAAAAAAAGTGGATTCCTAATGCCATAGTGACTACTAAGCGTTGCAGTTGGTGGAACCGAATTTTCGGTATGGGGCCCTCTAAAGGTGACTTTGCGGGTTCCCTTAGTTATTGTTCCTTGTTCCCATTTTGATTTTGAAAAGAAAAATAATAGGTATGCACCTACATCCCTGATTTTTTTGCGATGACTAGACAAATTTGTATAAAAATATTCTTACCCGGACACCCCATGGATAGCCAAGTTATCATTCTACTATACGGAAGGCTAGTGAATAGAGAAACAAAAAAAATGTATGGGAATGACATATCTAAGTCACGTGAAGAAATATGTCGTTTCCATACATTTGTTTTCAATTCTAGCGTTCAATATTGTGGAATGACTTAGCTAAGGGGGCTGGTTAGACAGCCTACACCCTTTATTCAAGACTAGCTGACCTGCGCAACTCCGCCCGCGCATTAATTTCTTTTACTAACAATGCTCCAATTTTCAGATTCTGGTTTTATCTCTCCCCTCTCTCCCATTTTGCTCCCACTTTCTCGCTCCTTCCTTAATTTATTTCCTATGCTCTTCTTCTCCACCTCGTGCCTTCTCTCGCACCCCCCCCCCCTTTCCAAACTCTCCCTGCCTCTTTCCGCCCTATCCCTCACCCCATCTCAAACACACCAATTTTTTTATTATAGTGTAGAAGTGTAGATGTACATGGTGCGAGCTTGATAGAACCATGATTGCACTTAGTGGTGGCGGGGTGTTCTAGACTTCCACTTTGATTGCGTACAACATGATACGCTTGTCAGGAAATTACACCACTACGGAATCAGGAACAGAGCTCTCGATCTTCTGACTTAATATCTGAGTAATAGAATTCAGAAGGTCGATATTAACGGAACGAGATCTGCAGGATCTGAAGTTACGTTGGGTGTACCACAGGGTTCAATACTAGGCCCATTCTTATTTTTGATATATGTTAATGTCTTACCCTATTTTGCAGGGGATAATTATAAGATTATATTGTTCGCGGATGACACCTCGCTTTTGTTTAAAATTAAGCGTGGTCTACAAGATTACGACGATGTGAACAATGCTGTATCTAAAGCTGTCCATTGGTTTAATGTCAATAATTTTAAACTAAATGAAAGTAAAACCAAATGCATAAAATTCACAACACCTAATGTCAGACAGGTGAAAACCAATGTTGATATCAATGGAGCTGTTTTGGACCCTGTAAATTCAACTGTATTCTTGGGCATTACTGCTTGCGAAGTTGCGATGGGACCCACATATTGAGAAACTGTCGGGTAGGCTAAGCTTATGCGGTTAAGAAAAATAGATATGTCACTGATGTTGAAACCTCTAGAATTGTTTATTTTAGTTATTTTAGTATTATGTCTTATAGCATATTGCTGTGGGGATCTTCTGCAGATCTTAACACCATTTTTATTCTGCAGAAAAGAGCTATTTACAATCTAGCTTCTACTGATACACTAAGGCAAAAATTTAAAGAAATAGATATTCTAACGGTTATATCACAATATATTTATGAAAATTTGTTGTTTGTAAACCTAAATGCTTTTGCAAAGAATAGTGACCATCATAATGTAAACAGCCGGAACAAACACAATCTTGCTGTACACAACACGCGTCTCCACAGAATTAGCAATTCGTTCAGTTTTTTCGTTCTAAAAAAGGCTACTATAAAATATCGGATTACCTGGAGGATAAAGCTGCGTGGGCTTAAACTGCGATGCTCATGGAAGCCTCTAACTCTAAGATTTATTTACTGCCAAAATTATTAAAAAATACATATATTAAAAAGTTTCTTGCCAGATCTTCTATGTAGAGGCCACGTTGTGATCTGGTGGTAATTGTAAATAAAAATATTTTTTTACAAAAAAAAGAACCGCCTTCAAAATGCAACTAAAAAGCCTGAAATAATTTCTAAGAATTAGTGGTTTTTACATCTACATTGTTGGACTTGGGCTACAACATATTATAAATACATATTACTGCCAAAGACGGCGCCAAACTGGAAAACAGTTAGGTACCTACTGCCCTTGTAAGTATTAATTGCTAGACGTTAGGCGCTGACTTCGATAGAATATGTATTTATAATATGCTGTAGTCCAAGTCCAACAATGTAGATGTAAAAACCACTAATTCTTAGAAATTATTTCAGGCTTTTTAGTTGCATTTTGAAGGCGGTTCTTTTTTTTGTAAAAATTATTTTTATTTTATTCTTTTTAGTGGTTCCCTTGGTGTATTATTAGGTTAAGTTTTAACAACATATTTTATTCTGACAAACAGCCAGTTTCATATTTATTTTAAAAACACCCACTATATAACACAACTATGGACCATCACTAAAATATAAGCTTAAGCAAAAATTTAAAAAAATGTACATGTGACAATATCTTAATAAAACTAACCAATTGCCAAAAACCGAAGATATCTAGGTGTTATACTCGTAGTTCTCGAGAACCTTGGACTGCAAGCTCGGTGGGTCTACATTTATTTGTGCCGAGAACCCGTGTCCACCTTCTTGCTCCATCGTCAGACACTGATCACCATTTTTCTAGCAACTACTCATCGAGAGCTACCCAACGAGCCCAAACTCGGCAGATCTACGTTTATTGGTGCAGTGATCCCATGACAACCTTCCTGCTCCATCATCAGACCCTGATCTCCATTTTTCTAGCAACTACTCGTCGAGACCTATGCAACGAGTCCAAATTCGGTAGGTCTACGTTTGTTGGTGCCGAGATACCGTGACGATTTTCCTGCTCCATTATCAGACCTTGATCACCATTGTTCTAGCAACTACTCATCGAGAGCTACCCAACGAACCCAAACTCGGTAGTTCTACGTTTAGTAGGCACGGCTAGGATAGGATGGATTGTTAATTTTATTACAGAGTTCCAGTGGCCATCTATGGCCTTCTTCATAAGATCCACTTCACCAAATGATACTTTCTGAATGAAAATGCTTGACTAGTTTCTAAAAATATCAAAAACGCTATATGTATGCCTATAATATTTAAGGAGTGCCCTCAGTTACTCATGGTTCCCATCATCAGAACTTGATTTTGAAAAAAATGTGACCAATCTGGAAGCATATCCTTTCAATTAAAAAAATAATTTTCCAAATCGGTTCGTAAACGACAGAGTTCTGAGGTAACAAACATAAAAAAAAAAATAAGAAAACACAACCGAATTGATAACCTCCTCCTTTTTTCGAAGTCGGTTAAAAAGTTGACAATATGTAAGTGCCCTCGTTAGGCCTATGCATAATAAATATATTTTGAATTTGAATTCCATCGAGTACGGCGGCGACTCCGTGGAGGAAGGTGACGGGGTAGCGACTTGTCCCCGAGAGTATCGTGATTAGTTCCCGGGGGGCTACAATGCGATCCCCAGTGGCGGGCTCTAAGGCAAACCACTGAGGTGTACCTGGTGCAGAACCCGCAACAGAACTCAGGTCCTCTTTTATATGCCAATGCGATAACCGTGGAGGTTTGAACCATATATGAAGGTTTCCTCCGTGAGAACTAGATATTTTGATTAAAATTTGTTTGATGAAATGTTTTTCTTCTTCTTCAAAACGGTGCTTATTTTTCGCACGATTCGTAGCGTTCAACTTCTGTCGCCGTGTGTACTTAAATAAATGCGTACAGGTCCATTGATCTAGTGGTTAGAAATACACTGGCTGTTACCCAATCGTTATCGTAGGTCGTAGGTTCGATTCCCACCCTGTCTAGGTGTTATTTGTCTATTTAAGTATGTAGTGCCCCGGTTATGAATTCTGTACCAGTTATCAATCAAAATCGTTTGAATGATGCTAAGTTCGCTTACCCTTGCAAGCGTTTATCGTCCTAAACCTAAAGGCGATACACCATCCTTGACCGTGAGCGTAGTTACATAAAAAAAGTATATAAGAATGCGGATCAGTTGTCTGTTTTGGCTTTGCCTAGTTAGAGGCGTGAGGTGGTGGCGCCAGGTTGATTATCCCTAGGTACATACCTAGGATAATCCAATCCAATCCAATCCAATATTAATAACATTATTAAGATGAACTTCTTGCTTCCTGCATCTACGGGTAATTAATATAAGAAAAAAAAAACAATATTTTATTAATTATACTTCATGATGTATGAAGGGATAATCATATTTATTAATAAAATCTCATTGATTACATGAACGATAATGCATGTTAACAACATGTTTAATAAGATCTTAATTAGATGGCCTATTACAACAGTTTTTTGCGGGATGGCAACCCTGATAAGATACAATCGGAACATTACGCTTATTAAGATAAATATTATCACATTTCTAGATTATCACAATAAAAACTTCCTATACATTACTTTGCACTAACCACTTTCTCTTTGACTCATTATAAAACATTATCATTTACAAAGACAAAGTACTTATGCAACCATATAGCAACCATATTTTTTCCCCCAATGTTGTTACTTTGGTATACAGTTATTTATCGTGTATATGCACTTCCGATAAAAAAGTCACCATTTCGTACGGTATTGTAGTGATGAGTCCGTTTATTGCCGACGATAAATCAGTTTATAAAACGACTAGCTGACCCACGCAGCTCCGCCTGCGCTATTTTTACGTTAACTAAACTTTTAATAACAGACATTCGCATCGAATACATAACCCCCTTTTTTATAGTCGGTTAAAAACTGGGACCTACTTTTTACTTGCTCTCTGAAGCACGGACCCGTTTAGTTCAAATGGCGTTAAACGGTCATCCATCTATTTAATGACCATACCTAACGTTGCTTAACCCGATCGATTACAAAACCTTGATAACAACTCTCTATGAGTGTTCCCTTACTAATATTTATTATATTATAAAGAAAAATTGATAAAACGGACCAAGCGTATAACCAAGTACCCATTTTGACTATAATCCCCTCTCCCAAAAGAACCGTGCTAGATTACGGGATAAAAAGTATCCTATGTCCTACCTCGTAGTAAGATCTCAAATCATGCCAAGTTTCATTTGAATCCATTCAGTAGTTTCGGCGTGATGCTCAGCCGTGATACAGACAGACAGACAGACAGACAGACAAAAATTAAAAAAAATACATTTTCGGCCTCGGTATCGGTTATAGAATGCCCTCCAAATATAATTTTCAAAATATCTTCAATGTACAGAATTGAACCTGTTACAGGTTTATTATAAGTATAGATCCTTAGACAGGTTTATATCGTTGACAGTGTTTAGCTGTCGACGTTGAACATAAACGCAAATTACTTGAGTTGACGGAGTCAACTAGTTATGATATCTTAACGATTCGACTAGTTTATCAGTGGCATAAACTTGTCTATTCGCGGACGGGAAAAAGAGTCGAAAAAACGGTCCTTTCATTCAACACCCACTCATACGGTATTGCAAATCTCACTATGATAAAATGACTGAATGAAACTGACTACAGTTTATTTTAAAGGTGGCAGCTGTAGGGAAGGTTTGTATGAAAATATTCTAAAATAGCATAATTATAATCCTTTTGGTGGTCTTTGCTAGCAAGTTGCAATAGCACTACGAGCGAAAAATTTACTCTAATTTCATTTTAATTGTGTTATACAAAAAAAATATGATATGTTTGTGATAGTGCCGTGCCTCCACGCCGCAGCATGAAACTGCTAGCATTAAAAATCAGAAGAGATAATTGTGAAATCCTGTGGGTAACGGCTTTTTTAGTTGTTTCTTCCTAGTTCGGACTCGATTCCCTTCGGTCGTGTCGGTCTTACGTCTCATCGGATTGTGAGAGTAAAGGAATACAGTGTACACCTGTATCTGCGAATGCAATTGTGTATAGATATATATATATATCTCCTATAAGTTGGCTAATCTGGTCAATATGGCCGAAGTGAATCGATCAGCTAGGAAAATGGTAATTTCCCCAACGAAAACAAATCTTATTGTTATTCATATATATCATCGATTTCAAGCTCAACATCATTGGTCAACTTCGCACTTAGCTGGTCAACTTAGAATTTCACGCTTACACAATTCCATATTGATTCCATAATTCAATTAAATTAGCACATACCTATACCTAATTTAATATAAATAGGAACTACTTCTAGAGTATGGATTAGTATTGGGATCGGCATATACTGTACTCACTCGTGGTAAAATTATAGGTTTAGGAAGATCTTCAATATCGATAAACACTGGCGTTTCGATAATTTTAGCTTTCCTTTTACCAAGTTCGTAGAATACTACACATATTATTATTAAAATTATCAATGATACTAAGACAACCATGGTTATGGTTAGTGGCGTCCAAAAACCTCGGGTAGCTGGTATTTCTATGACGGGATCTTCAGTGATACTCTCTTCGTCTGTACCCGGTCCAGTCGGTATTATTTCTGTTGTAGTTGTTTCAGGTGGAAAGATGGTTGTACCAGGCGATTGCGTGTTAGTTTCAGGCTCTATTTCGGGTGACTGTGTCGTTGCCTCCGGCACCACGTCTGGAGATTGTGTAGTTATCTCAGGCGCTACTTCAGGTGGTTGTGTCTCAGGTGCTACTTCAGGTGGTTGCGTGGTGATCTCAGGTGCTATTTCTGGCGGTTGTGTAGTTATCTCCGGCGCTATTTCAGGTGGTTGTGTCTCAGGAGCTACTTCAGGTGGTTGCGTGGTGATATCAGGTGCTATTTGCGGTGGTTGTGTAGTTATCTCAGGCGCTATTTCGGGTGGTTGTGTCTCAGGTGCTACTTCAGGTGGTTGCGTGGTGATCTCAGGTTCTATTTCTGGTGGTTGTGTAGTTATCTCAGGCGCTATTTCAGGTGGTTGTGTCTCAGGTACTACTTCAGGTGGTTGCGTGGTGATCTCAGGTGCTATTTCCGGCGGTTGTGTAGTTATCTCAGGCGCTATTTCGGGTGGTTGTGTCTCAGGTGCTACTTCAGGTGGTTGCGTGGTGATCTCAGGTGCTATTTCCGGTGGTTGTGTAGTTATCTCAGGCGCTATTTCAGGTGGTTGTGTCTCAGGTACTACTTCAGGTGGTTGCGTGGTGATCTCAGGTGATATTTCTGGCGGTTGTGTAGTTATCTCAGGCGCTATTTCAGGTGTTTGTGTCTCAGGTGCTACTTCAGGTGGTTGCGTGGTGATCTCAGGCGCTATTTCAGGTGGTTGTGTCTCAGGTGGTTGCGTGGTGATCTCAGGTGCTATTTCTGGCGGTTGTGTAGTTATCTCAGGCTCTATTTCAGGTGGTTGTGTCTCAGGTGCTACTTGAGGCGGTTGCGTGGTGATCTCAGGTGCTATTTCCGGCGGTTGTGTAGTTATCTCAGGCGTTATTTCGGGTGGTTGTGTCTCAGGTGCTACTTCAGGTGGTTGCGTGGTTATCTCAGGTGCTATTTCTGGTGGTTGTGTAGTTATCTCAGGCGCTAGTTCAGGTGGTTGTGTCTCAGGTGCTACTTCAGGTGGTTGCGTGGTGATCTCAGGTGCTATTTCTGGCGGTTGTGTAGTTATCTCAGGCGCTATTTCAGGTGGTTGTGTCTCAGGTGCTACTTCAGGTGGTTGCGTGGTGATCTCAGGTGCTATTTCTGGCGGTTGTGTAGTTATCTCAGGCGCTATTTCAGGGGGTTGTGTCTCAGGTACTACTTCAGGTGGTTGCGTGGTGATCTCAGGTGCTATTTCCGGCGGTTGTGTAGTTATCTCAGGCGCTATTTCGGGTGGTTGTGTCTCAGGTGCTACTTCAGGTGGTTGCGTGGTGATATCAGGTGCTATTTCCGGCGGTTGTGTAGTTATCTCAGGCGCTATTTCGGGTGGTTGTGTCTCAGGTGCTACTTCAGGTGGTTGCGTGGTGATCTCAGGTGCTATTTCCGGTGGTTGAGTAGTTATCTCAGGTGCTATTTCAGGTGGTTGTGTCTCAGGTGCTACTTCAGGTGGTTGCGTGGTGATCTCAGGTGCTATTTCCGGTGGTTGTGTAGTTATCTCAGGTACTATTTCAGGTGGTTGTGTCTCAGGTGCTGCTTCAGGTGGTTGCGTGGTGATCTCAGGTGATATTTCTGGCGATTGTGTAGTTATCTCAGGCGCTATTTCAGGTGGTTGTGTCTCAGGTGCTACTTCAGGTGGTTGCGTGGTGATCTCAGGTGCTATTTCCGGCGGTTGTGTAGTTATCTCAGGCGGTATTTCAGGTGGTTGTGTCTCAGGTACTACTTCAGGTGGTTGCGTGGTGATCTCAGGTGCTATTTCTGGCGGTTGTGTAGTTATCTCAGGTGCTATTTCAGGTGGTTGTGTCTCAGGTGCTACTTCAGGTGGTTGCGTGGTGATCTCAGGTGCTATTTCTGGTGGTTGTGTAGTTATCTCAGGTGCTATTTCAGGTGGTTGTGTCTCAGGTGCTACTTCAGGTGGTTGCGTGGTGATCTCAGGTGCTATTTCTGGCGGTTGTGTAGTTATCTCAGGTGCTATTTCAGGTGGTTGTGTCTCAGGTGCTACATCAGGTGGTTGCGTGGTGATCTCAGGTACTATTTCTGGCGGTTGTGTAGTTATCTCAGGCGCTATTTCAGGTGGTTGTGTCTCAGGTGCTACATCAGGTGGTTGCGTGGTGATCTCAGGTACTATTTCTGGCGGTTGCGTAGTTATCTCAGGCGCTATTTCAGGTGGTTCAGTCTCAGGTGCTACTTCAGGTGGTTGCGTAGTGATCTCAGGTGCAATTTCCGGCGGTTGTGTAGTTACCTCAGGGGGTGCTGTAGTAATATCATCTTCATATAGTCGGCACAAACTCTCGTCAGTGTCTCGTGGGACATACCGGAATGAGTCAACCAATACCGTTGAGGCCGCTGATGCCATACCCATTATTGATACCTAAAACAAAAGAAAAAATAGTTAGTTCTTGCTTAAGTATTAGGGGCGCTCATCATCCTCATCAACAGCTGAAACACGTCCACTGCTGAACAAAGACCTCCCCCTTAGAAGGGAGGTGCTATGCCATGGTAGTTAATCCAATAGAATGACGCTGCTGCCTCACTTCTTGTTTTCCCTTAGTCGCCTCATACGGACATCCAACGGGACGAGATGAGAGGCTGCTATTCTCCAAAGATCCCCGGGAGCTGTGGGGTTCGACTGGGGTATGTGGGATTCTTACCCACTAAAACCCCCGCGGCTGTCGCATCGGCACATGAGAGGGAGGACCCCAGGGCTCTCCGGTGGGATCTGCACCAGGGGCCCCTCAGTGCCTTGCCTTTGAGCCCGCCGCCGGGGGGCGCATTGTAGCCCCCCGGGAACCAGTCACGGTACTCACGGGGACGGGGGTCGCAACCCCGCCGCCGTCCTCCTCGGAGTCGCCGCCGTACTCAATGGACTTTCAAAGGGCCCACACCCCGAACGTCCAGCGACTCCGAAGGACGCGAACACACCTAGGGTAAGAGAGGGGGCTGCTCATAATCAGTTGTAACCACTGTTCGGTTAAAGGTCAGGTTGTTATACAACAGGCAAAGTTAGTAGGTCAACCATAGTTGGGATAACCTTTATGAACGTGCGTGAAATAGTAAAAAGTCGGTCCAGGGAGGCGATTCTCGCACTTTCGAATCAATCACGAATTCGAAAAAATATTCGAATTCGAACTATTGGCGACTAAAAATCACGTAATTGTATTCTCGACATGTCGAGCCCAACCTATTTCGAACGCTAGCCGCTCGAACTGCTTCGACTGGTCAAGACCATTCGAATCGTCATCTCGAGTTCGAATCACAACAAATGTCAAACATTGCCGTATAATATGATTATAATTTTAAAATGAGTACCGTATTCCTAGATTATTTTATTCAAAATAACATTATTGGATAGATTATTAAAGTACAACTACACTTTACGAAGTCCTCGCACTTGGTTAAAACTTAATTCATTACCAAACAAACAATCAACAACACAGACTATTAATTAAGAGATACTGCGATCGACAGCCAATTAAGATAAAATCATTATGCCGACAAGATTATATAAACCTAAACATCACATAAACGCCTTTAAGAATACGGACAACAATAATAAAACTTATCTTTTTATAAATAACCTTTCGGGCATACTAAAACAAAATCGTAAACATAAACATATGGTATTTTTGTTTTAATTTTACTTCGCCGAAAGACAGGCAAAGGTACTAGGATCATACAGCCACAGACTACTAAGTAAGAACCATAGATTTATAAAAATCTATGGTAAGAACACACGGCTTTGTGTATTTATTACTTTGTGATAAATTATGTGAAAAATCGTACAAAATGTCGTTCTACCATTTTATAGACGTGAACCACTTTAAAGATATGTTTTTCTACTTAAAACATCCCATCCGGTAAAAAAACCGTATCAACTACTTGAACGGAATGACTCGCGGGACATTTATCTTTCATAATGGCAACAATTTCCTCATTCGAATAGAGATTATTTCGAAGTTTACTTCGATTGTTGCCCAGAATACAAGATTCGAGAAAATCACTTCGAGTTACGAGATTTCTTAGAAGAGATAGGCTTCGAATTGCAGATTCGAAATCGAAGTCGATTCGAAGTAAGCGAGAATCGCCCCCCTGGGTGTTATCTCGGCATGATCGTATCGTAGTTAAGTTATAATGATAAAGTGCACAATACTCGTATACATAAATGATTATTATATACATTGGGTAAATAATTTAAAGTCAAATAAATCATGACAAATTATCCTAATTTTAGAATGGACCCATGTTGAAATTTTTGTGAGCTACATTCAGACAACAAACGCAATCTTGTACAAACAAACCACACGTCTCCACAGGATTAGAAATTCATGATGGATCAAGGTATCATAAACTACCACACGGTAATCGAACAGAATAGTCAAATAAGCTGCTTAATAGATTAGATACCGGTCAAAACTTAACGCCAGTTAAAATAAAATAAAATACACAGTTTTTCTTTTATCCGCGATGAGGTTTGCGTAAGCAAAATTTTAAAACTACTTCAAATATCAAGCCGTTAGCGTTAGTAGTTGCTAAAATATATGACTCACAGACAGATAGACGGAGTCGCACCGTAACGGGTTCCTTTTTCATCTTTTAGTATGGAACCAAAAAAAAAGATAATCCGATAGCCCTAAAACTCGTAAAACTCCTCATTTTTGTTGATTGATAAATATGAATCATTTTCAACGTGTTTCGATATGTTCTAGTCAAACATGTGGTTGTTAATCGAAAAATTATCAATAATGAATATTTGACTGATTGTTTGATCAATGATTGGATTGCATACATTCTTAATTGGATTACAAGTTGCATTACAATGTTGGGGATAACAGTTTTTTTTAGTAGGGTTTCTATAATCTGATTTAAAAATAATCTAGGTACCAGAGAGAAATCATAGAATTTCTTGACACGTCAGCAACCGAGTTAGAGTCAACGCAGAGATTGCATTACTACAACACGTATAATATCTGCGTTGCGGGGCGCGTGGCGCGTTGCCGCCGACCGGCGATACGGTGCCGCAACGCAGTTATGTGTTTAGACCTAAAGGCTGGGGCATGCACAATGTATCCAACTGGGTCGAAGTTTGGTCCGGTGGTTACCGGGCCCAATGCATAGGCATCAACAATAAAATAGAATAGGATCTAGGAAGCTTAGGCAAAAAAATATATAAGTCGTAAATACATATTTTTTAATTATTTGATTATACAAGGAAAAGGACTTTCGGATACCTTCGGTATCACACTTTTTACTACTGCCACCTGCTTTAAATTCATCAGTAAACATACAAAATACATATGAAAACAAACCCAAAATTGGCCTTCTCTTCGGGTGACAAGAGGGCTGGCTCATTCGTCGCTCAACGGACCGGTATAGCGATAAAGCGAGCTGATGCAGCTAGCATTCTTGCCACCACCCTACGTGGACAAAATTTTCTATTTTAATTTGTATTTCGTTTTTAAATTACTTTAGTTATATTGTTACATTGTATTTGTTAGGTTCATTTTAGCTCTATTGGTAAGGTTAATATTAGTATCTTTTTTAAATCCAATGCAATTTGTACTCTATTAAATATTTTACTTTCCATATAATAATAAATATTATAAAACTGTAGTCACATCTAGTACGTTTATTAAAGTGAGATTTTCAACGTCGCAACACGAAATTCTAGGCATACCTATTACACTCAAAACATTTTTTTGCCGTTTTAGATCGTACGCGCGTTTGTACTGACGTGTAACAAGTTTTTAATTAAAATTTTGCTCCATAAGGCCGTCCTAAATAGTTAAATGTCTTTGTTATTGCTCATAATTTGTAAAACGTTTTACTTGTATCGTCGTTATATTCGATTTTAAAAGTCGAGTAGTTTTTTAGTTATATGCTATAGACGGAGTATCGTGATTAATTAAAAAACTCACTATGTTCTTGATCGAATTACATAAAGATACATTGATATTCTTATGTGGGATTTGATTCGTTATTAAATGGATTTCATATCTATCAGCGCACAAATTTTTGTGAATATCAATTTATCTTGTGCAATAATGGTCATATGCAGTTTTGGATTCAAATATTCAGGCTATCTTTAAGGCTTATTATTATCTAGAATTGTAGACCAGTGAAGACACAGAGATTTGACCGTCGTTTTCATTGAGTCTAACGTTATATTGTTTTTCGACCAACATTATTGGTAAGCAACACATATAGACAGCCTATAGACAGCTGCACTGATAGCTGATGCCGCTGAGACATAGTAATTAAGTCTCATAAGTCCGGTAATTTTAACAACTACTGCAGTGTCTTTTAGAAAAAAACTGTTATTTGACACAGCAACATTTAAGCTGCTTGGTGGCGAAATATCCGACGGTATGGTACGGCTACTTGGGCACTCCATTGCACTTAGAAAATTACTTACATTTATCATTATAGTAAAACTACCTAGCTTATCTATACTTATAATAAAACTGTAACAGGTCCAATTCTGTACATTGAAGATATTTTGAAAATTATATTTGGAGGGCATTCTATAACAGATACTGAGGCCGAAAATGTAATTTTTTTAATTTTTGTCTGTCTGTCTGTCTGTCTGTCTGTCTGTATCACGGCTGCGCATCACGCCGAAACTACTGAATGGATTCAAATGAAACTTGGCATGATTTGAGATCTTACTACGAGGTAGGACATATGATACTTTTTATCCCGTAATCTAGCACGGTTCTTTTGGGAGAGGGGATTAAAGTCAAAATGGGTACTTGGTTATACGCTTGCAATTTTTCTTTATAATATAATAAATATTAGTAAGGAAACACTCATAGCGAGTTGTTATCAAGGTTTTGTAATCGATCGGGTTAAGGGGGTAACATGCGCCAATGACCTTGAGAATCTGGCCGCTCCGGCCGAGAGTTGTCATCGTAGAGGGCGCTACCAGCAAATATGAATATTACATTTGAAAAATCATAGACTAAAAATATGCAGATGTGTCGAATGGAGTTTTGTTAATTTTGCCTATTCCGTTATAGAATGAAATGATGCACTTTAATAACGGTAACCCACTGTTTTATATCTTGATTTATACCTTGGCGTGCCACCTAATTACAATCTGACAACCCAACCACTTACAGTGGTAACGTAGTTGACGTGTTGCATCAGGAAACGGATTATTGCATTTCATATTCCAAACTTCATATCAAATGTTCAGTCCGTCTATTATAGAATGGCCAATGCCTACTTCTGTTCTATTGTTGGTGGTTATTAGGTCTGGTTACAACCGGAACGCACTACGACCCAGCTGAATTCGGAATCCATATACATTCGTACTACTTATAATTTACAGTCACAGCGGATTTTTGTGTGTCTGAAGTTAGGGTTGACGAACCATTGTGCAAGTACAGTTGTGAGTTCTGAATACATAAACATAAAAATAGCTACTGCGCAGCGTCTTGCTGTGACTACTGTTAGCGTACTTGAAATGAAACTATGCACAAAGTTCTAAGGTTTCTGTTCTGCACGTCAAAACGAAAGCATTTAACAGAGCCTTCAAAATATAGATTTTTTTAAAAAGGGGCCTTTTTATCATATTTCCTAAATTAGTTCCAAATTCTCTAACCAATAAACATCCATCTGATAGTTGAGCTTTTTGATTCCTGGAAAAATGAACTGAAACCAAATTGATGATTGATTGCGATGTTCGAGTATGACAAAGAGAGTGACTTAAGATGCTGCAATGCCTGCCAGTGGCCCTGATGAGATGCTAGCGGTATTATTAAAGAAGCGTGTAACTGTAATGTTTCCTATTCTAATGCGTATATTATCTTTAAGAGCGGCACAAGTACCCGAATCTTGGAAGCTTGCTAGCTTCCAACCTTACTCAAGACCAGATACCCAACGTCAACCCAAGTCGTGTAAACCTAAAAATTATAAATTATTATTATTGCGACAATTAATTCCGTGATAAGAATAATAGCACCCATCCATCTCCTCCCGTTGGGTGTCCGTAAAAGGCGACGGAAAAACAAGAAGACGAGCAGCAGCGTCTTTTTATTGGATTACCTGCCACCTATCTGCGATCCCCAACCGCCTGCCAGGCGTGGGGATTATGGCAACCCCTCCCCTCTAAGGTAGAGAGGGCCTTTTTTCAACAGTGGACGTTTCGGCTGCTGATGATGATGTAGATGAGTTTCGTGATCGACTCCGTAATGGCCATCGAACTGAAACTATGATAAGATACTTAACTTTTTACATAATTAAGTACAGTTAAAAACGACCCAGACCCAAGACAAACAGATTATGTTCATGCACATGAATGTTTGCCCTGTGTGGGAATCGACCCCAAGACCTTAAGGTCAGCGGCCAGTGTAGCAAACTACAAAATCAACGGACCTGTGTTGTTATTCAATATACGTGGCTGCCAAAGGAATCCGTAGCACTGTTTGTTTGAACGCACGAATTCAGTAATAGTCTTTTTTAGTGTAAGCTTCAGTTTTCAATCAAAATAGTTTGAACGACGTTCCGGGCGCTTACCCCGCCGCTTATTTTGGGCCGGCACGTGCAAGCGATTGTCGTCCTAAAGGTGATAGACCGTTCGTGACCGCGAGAGTACGTAACGTAACTTCATCTTGAGTTCTGTACCCATCGCGGGGTTTGAACTACGCGGAGCATTTGACATTTTATTTTATTTATTCTTTAGCACACTTAAATACATATGTACAAGGCGGACTTAATGCCTTAGGCATTCTCTGCCAGTCTACCTTTGGATGATGCAGAGGGTAATAGTGGTAGGTAGGCATAGGTAATATATAATAATAATAGATATTTAATTTACATTGATTCTAATAAGCAATCTGGTTTTAGAGTAACTAACATTTTAACGCGGTGGTATTTTTTCTCGTGCCTGCCAACAACACCATCAGTTTATTGTTACGCAACTTAGTTAAGTAACAAGGTATTACCTGATAGTAATCGAAGCACCCACCCATAGAAAAGTCTCTTCCTGTCCCTGTCATCCAAAACTATAATTATAGCCTTTTGGTCCGATAGTTTTTTTGCCAGCTACAGTGACCTTCTACTTATATTACATAGCGGAAGAAATCTAAGATTAAAGTGGCGCCACCTAGGTAGCACACCAGTACCCTTCCAACTTAACCATCCAGATGTCTCAAAAGACTAGCGACTGTCCAATGCAACTGTCCGTAGGTAAGCGTGTCGCTCACCACCAAGCCAACCACCCAGGTACTCGACTCGTTGCTAAGTTGCAAAAACCAACATGATAGTAATAATAACACCGTTCATGTTTTGACAAAAAAAACATAATGTAAAGGATATCATAATGTATGTCATTTTGTCGCCCTACACAGTATTAAATACGATTTCAATTAGTAAGATCATATATGACTCTGATACGCTTTAAAAGTTAGGCATAATACTCGGCAACGATACTTTCGCATACTCTATGATGAACCAAAAATATGGTATTACTATAAAAATATCTTTAATTAAATATAGAAGTATAGATTTCATTTGAAATAACTTATAATGTTATAATTATACCATATGTAACATATCTTAATTTAAAATATGTTTAAAATCATTTAAATTAAATTCGTCTCATCAAAAAAAAATTGAGCACGTCCACCCTCCATAACAGTCCACGAAAGACTGATGGAAGGCGATCGCGGGGGCGCTGCAAGGGGAAATGCATCACGTACGTGGTTTTTCTATAATTTCTTGTAAAACATGAATGAAATTAAGAAATGTAATCAATACAAATTGTAGAATAGGTTATTATGCTTTTTATAGTTCAAGTTTGACGTCTATCCGATGAACGGATATTGAACGCTAACACTATTCATATCCAACGTAGTACATTTTTTAAATACATATTGCTTGAAAACATTTTATTTAATCCAATATCTAATCAATAAAACTATTTGCTGACAATCTGAGGTATAAGTACATATAATTTTCATAGCCAATGCAATAGCGGATTGATCCATCGAACTCTTTAAACTAAGGCTATTTTTGCAATTTTACCGTTGTTACCCCCTTAAGCAACGTTAGGTAAGGTCATTAAATAGATGGGTGACCGTTTAACGCCATTTGAACTAAACGGGTCCGTGCTTCGGAGAGCAAGTAAAAAGTGGGTCCTAGTTTTTAACCGACTATAATAAAGGGGGTTATGTATTCGATGCGAATGTCTGTTATTAAAAGTTTAGTTAACGTAAAAATAGCGCAGGCGGAGCTGCGTGGGTCAGCTAGTTTATAATAATAATAATAAATACACTTTATTGTACACCAAAAGTTACATGTAAATTGAACAATACGTTGATGATATCAATGTACAAAGGCGGCCTTATCGCTAAAAAGCAATCTCTTCCAGGTAACCTAAATTTATTTAAAATGTAAACGATTCATCTAAATTGAGTGCAGTAGCGAATTAATGTTCTCTATTAAGAATTATAAGAATAATATAGAGAACTAGCGGAGTTGTAAAGAGTTATTCAATTTATTTCCTTTGATATAACGGAAAGGCGTGAGTTATCGTCGCGTGTCTGCTAAACGTGTCGGTATGTTTGGGCCATTAAGCATTATGCCTTTTGACCCTAAAGAAACCCTAAAGAGCTGGCAAAACTACAGGACTAAAATGAAATCCTAATTGAGTTAGCTAGATAGCTAAGGTCAGACTTAATAAAATGATGGATGATTTAGTTTAAAATAAGTCAGCCCTCGACTGTAAAGTGTGCGATAAACTTGGTGACAGTTATATTCACTAGCTTATTAAAAGCCTATTAAGTCTAGCTTTAAATACACATTATAATCGGACGGAAAAACCGACGCTGGCGAACTATTCAAATCCTTCACTATCCGCATTTTTTTAAATAGTAATTCTAATTTTCGACAAGAAATGTTTTTAGCATGTTATTTTAGCTAATGAAATGTTGATATTGTCTGACATAACAACAGAATTCGACTATCTCCAAATAGAAATTACGATATGAAAAAAAAAATGGTAAATTAATTTATTTTTCAAGAACTAAGGGGTAATGCCATGCCGCCAGTCTTTTAGGTACCCTTCCCTCCCAGTGCGGTGTTTATTACCTAGTTTAAGTGTACATGTTTGTAAATAAACTGTAAATAACTTATTTAATTTTATTGTATATTATATGTGTATGTTTGTTATTGTATTATATATAATACTTATTATATATAATACTTATTACATAATTTACTTTGTATTTTTGTATGTAGTAATTTGTTGTACACTTGTAGTAATTTGTTCTACACCATCACTCAAAGGTTAGTTGTCAGAAAACTCAATATTTGGGTTATTATATATATATTATATTAGTATATTATTATATTATATTAATTTTCTTTATTTTATAATAATGTGTAATATTATTGTGCAATAAAGAATAAGAATAAATATTTAGTTTCAATAAATAATTATCGTATTTATTCTAGATAGATCAAATTCAGAAAAATATATTGAATCATTAATATTATAACTTAATGGTGATATATCTGCATAATATTCGAAACAGGCCTAGGCTGAGGATGCATTTGCGTAACATTCTAAACAGCCGAAGTTCTATATAAATGTGTGCATGAAAATAACTCGATGTAACAGGCAAATCAAAATTACCATCAGCTAAATCCATATCAAAGGAACTAACTCTAGTCTAATTATAATTGTTTCGATAGAATAACATAAATCAATTGTGGTACAATAAAATAGTGTGTGTATTAAGTAAACACTGTGAAACGTACTCACATAACCGTTGTAAGAAGACGGCCCACTCAAGACAACGCTTAGAGTATTCCATCCGTTCACGAAAGTTGGGCCCGTGGGTGAGTACATTAGCGAACCCACCACTGCATCATTCCCGTTGGTCACAGACTGATGTGTAAGTATCGATATTAAATCCGATAGAACCATCGATTCCATGTAAACATTAATTTCGATCATACCACCGGCCCCCATCGGGAATATGAAAGACGACACACAACTCATCGCTTCCCGCGGAGATATGAACGACTCGCTCATCTCATTTTGTCCCGTCAATTCTGTGGTATTATAGTGTACTAGATCCCAAAACTGCAGCCCAATACAAGGTCCCTGTTCGTTTGTAAAAAACTGTTCGAAATTATCTTCGAATGTATACCTAACACAGTCACTAGTGGTGCCCGGTACAAAAAATGCGAAAATCAGGAAATACACACTGGACATGTCTTTGGCGCGATTTCAAACACTGGCAATAGACATAAAATCTCTATATGTTATGCTTGGTGTAATAATCAAATACCTATCTTAATTATTCAAAATACTATCGGGGATAAGATAGCGTTCTTCGTACAAGAGAATATAATCGATTGATAATAATTATTTCGTTGTCGATATAGAGTATACGGATATGCTGTCATCGTTGCTTCGTGGTGACTGAGTTCTGTCTTTGCTATGACTGACATATATTTCTCTGAATAATTAATCGTTATCTTTATTCATATTGTGAATGTAGTTTTTTACACATATTGAATCTTTCTTCACAAACCGGCACTGGCACGGTGACGGTACGGCTCGAGAAATATCAAATTTATATTGTACTAGCTGTAGCCCGCGGCTTCGCTCGCGTTTAGTTTGTTACTCAAACGTGTTTTGAATTATGGATCAAGGTTTTTAAAATATTGTTTACACTAATGTAACAATATTGTTCACACTTTTATTAACCCTAATCTAATAGGTATCAAGCTATTATTATATGTGTAAGAAATGGAATTCTTAAATATTTACTTCTTTATTTATAAAGATACTGTACTTATTTTGCAATTCCATTAAAAAACTTATGAGGTTGTTAATCGGAAACCATTTGGTAACCCCATTGGTAGACGCCCTTAGCGGTTGATTTTCGAAAAATGCTAGAAATTAGTAATGAGGTCGTTACCATAGTTGCATTATAGCATTACGCCTAAATGGAGATCTTTCTTCACGAAAACTAGGGATTTTTCGAAGAATGACGGAAACGGTTTCTTAGATTCTTGTATGCAATATATAAAATATGTCGTGTGGCTGTAGGAATAAAATATTTTTTGGAACTCAATTGAACGCTTTTAGGGGGTAATTAAAAAAAAATACATGGATTACTTCAATATGACAAATGTATCATTAGTGCAGCATGAATTTTTTTTTCGCGTTTGATACCCAAAAACCGTGCTAAAACCCCGTTAAGGGTAGATTTTCAAAACAAATGTGTTAGACGTGTTTCTCAATTTTTTGATGAGTACACTGACAAAGTTTCGTGTCTTTGAAAAAAAAAATTTTTTCATACAAACATTGATACCAACCTCATTTGTCCCACGGGTTGATTTTCGAATAAAACATTGCACACTTTATCCGGTCCTAATGATATTTGCATGAAATCATTACAGTAGTTTACTCTCTTGAATGAAAAAAGAATCATCGAAATCGGTTCATATTTGTCAGAGTAACGTAATGGAGAACGGTTGTGATAAAAATTATACATATTCATTACAGTGGTTCCTTCTTTCGAATAAAAAAGAATCATTAAAATTGGTAAATATTTGCCAGAGTTTGACCATTTTTGTCCTTAAAAAGCGATAAAAACATCATATTTCTACAGTTATTTTCTGAGTCGGCATTTTTGTTTTTTCAGGAACTGCTTATTCGTAAGTAATATTTTTTTTAAGGGACCCAATCAGTGGAGCGGCCTATGCGTACCAGAAAGATTTTTTGAAATCGTTTCATAATAATTATGGCAATTATTGCCAGAGTCATGCGCGAACAAACATAGAAAAAAATATATGTACCCACAGACAAATTGAGAACCTCCTCCTTTTTTGGAGTCAAAAATGCTGAAAATTATTTTGTAAAATTCTTGTGTTGAGTTTACTTACCGAGTTTCGTGACTGTAGCTGCCTTATAACTTAAATAGAAAACTTAAATATGAAACCATTAATTGACCTTAGGGGTTGTATTTCGATGAATTCAAGAAACACTGTTCTTAGATTGTTATGTGCAATACATAAAATAAGTCTTGTAAAAAAACATGATTTGGACCCCAATTAATCCCTTTTGGGGGTCAATTTAAAAAAAAATTGCACATGGATTTATTTAATTTCATGAATGCATCTGCAGTGTCAGTTGAGTTTATAAATTGAGTTTTAAAATTTAAATTCTAAAATAAGTTTGTTAGATTATTGTGTGCAATTCATAAAATAAGTCCTGTGACTGTAGGACAAAAAACATTTTTTGGACCCTTTTAGGGGTTGATTTTCAAAATAAATTGCTTTAACTTAGATAGATAAAACATTTATTTGCAGCCAAGCTCACACACATACAAACAACACAGTAATATACATAGGTAACATAGGTAATTATACACAAAAAAATTATGATAAAAAAAAACTTGATGAATTTATTCACAAAGTTTCATCAGTGCAGCATGATTTTCTTTCCGTGTTTGATACTCAAAAACCATGCTTAACTTAAGCTTCAAGGATTGATTAGGAAAATAATGTGATACACGTATTTTTTATCAGTACACTGATAAAGTTTGGTGTTCATGCGGTGAATATTTTTTTTTCTATAGTAACTTTGATACCCCAATTGGCCAACTTAGGGGTTGATTTTCGAAAAATGCTGAAAATTAGTTTGTTAAATTGTTTTGTTAGACTCAACAAAACAATGTGTACCGAGTTTCGTTACTCTAGCTGCATTGTAACATTCAATGGAAATCTTTCTACGTGTAATCTTTCCAACCCCATTAAATGACCATAGGGGTTGTTTTTTGCAAAATGCCGGAAAAGGCTTTCTGAGACTCTTGTGTAGAATACATAAATTAAATCTTATGACTGTAGGTCGAAAAACATTTTTTGACCCCCAATTGAACCCCCTATAAAGGTGATTTAAAAAAAATATAATTATACAATAATTGCTTTAGTTTGATAAATGTACTCGCAAAGTTTCATCAATGCAGCATGATATTTTTTTTCCGCGTTTCATACTCAAAAACCATGCTAACACCCCTTTACTGGTCGAATTGAAAAAGATGTGATACACGCGTTTCTTAATGTCTTTGGCTTAGTACATTGACAAAATTTCATATCCGTATGATTTTTTTCCATACTAACTTTGGGAGCCCATTTGACCCACTTAGGAGTTGATTTTACAAAAATGCTCAAAATTAGTTTGTTCAATGGTTATATTGAGTTTATTTACTGAGTTTCGTTTCTCTAGCTGCATCATAGTATGAAATGGAAATCCTTCTTTGTGCAAAATTTTCAACCCCTTGATATGACCTTCGGGGTTGTTTTTAGAAAAATGCCGGAAATAGGTTTCTTTAATTCTTGTGTACAATATATAAACTAAGTCTTATGACTGTAGGTCGAAAACATGTTTTGCACCCCAATTGGACCCATTTCGGAGTTGATTCTCAAAACATCATATTTACACATGGATTGCTATAATTTGATAAATATATTCGTAAATTTCATGAATGCAGTAAGTATGTTTTTTTTTCACGTTTCATACTCAAAAACCCCTTTAAGGGTCGAATTTAAAAAAGTTGTAATACACGTGTTTCTTTATTTCTTTTGTTTAGTACACTGACAAAGTTTCATGTCTGTGTGACGAAAAAAAATTTTTTTTCATACAAACTTTGGGAGCCTATTTGACCCACTTAGGGGTTGATTTTACAAAAATGCTCAAAATTGGTTTTTTCAATTGTTGTGTTGAGTTTATTTACCGAGTTTCGTTACTCTAGCTGCATCATAGGATGAAATGGAAATCCTTCTTTGTGCAAAATTTTCAACCTCTTGATATGACCTTAAGGGTTGTTTTTCGAAAATTGCCGGAAATAGGTTTATTTCATTCTTGTGTGCAATATATAAACTAAGTCTTATGACTGTAGGCCAAAAAACACGTTTTGGACCCCATTTGGACCCATTTCGGAGTTGATTCTCAAAACATCATATTTACACATAGATTGCAATAATTTAATAAATATATCCGTAAATTTCATCAATGCAGAAGTATGTTTTTTTCACGTTTCATACTCAAAAACCCCTTTAAGGGTTGATTTTCAAAAAGTTGTAATACACGTTTTTCTTTATTTCTTTTGTTTAGAACACTGACAAAGTTTCATGTCCGTGTGACGAAAATTTTCTTTTTTCCATACAAACTTTGGGAGCCCATTTGACCCACTTAGGGGTTGATGTTACAAAAATGATCAAAATTAGTTTTTTCAATTGTTGTTTTGAGTTTATTTACCGAGTTTCGTTACTCTAGCTGCATCATAGGATGAAATGGAAATCCTTCTTTGTGCATACTTTGAAACCCCATTAAAAAACCTTAGGGGTAGTTATTTGAAAAATGCTGGAAATAGGTTTCTTAGATTCTTGTGTGCAATATATAAACTAAGTTTTATGACTGTAGGTCGAGAAACATTTTTTGGACCCCAATTGGACCCCTTTACGAAATGATTTTCAAAAAATGATTATTTGCACTTTGATTTTAAATTAAATTAAATTAAATTAAATTAAATTAAATTAAATTAAATTAAATTAAATTAAATTAAATTAAATTAAATTAAATTAAATTAAATTAAATTAAATTAAATTAAATTAAATTAAATTAAATTAAATTAAATTAAATTAAATTAAATTAAATTAAATTAAATTAAATTAAATTAAATTAAATTAAATTAAATTAAATTAAATTAAATTAAATTAAATTAAATTAAATTAAATTAAATTAAATTAAATTAAATTAAATTAAATTAAATTAAATTAAATTAAATTAAATAATTAATTAATAAACAAGTAAAATGGTTAAATATTTACATCAAACACAAATTCAGTAATCAAGAAAGACACGAAGTCATTTACTTTTCTATATCTAATATTATAATTATAGTACATATATATATTATAAAAAGGAAA
Source organism: Furcula furcula (assembly GCA_911728495.1). Classification (NCBI taxonomy): domain Eukaryota; kingdom Metazoa; phylum Arthropoda; class Insecta; order Lepidoptera; family Notodontidae; genus Furcula; species Furcula furcula. The sequence continues at coordinate 19,521,296 of OU452257.1, read as the reverse complement.
TTCTAATATAATAATCTGTATTAGTTGTCTATATAATTTAATCCTAAAAATAAATTAGTTGTCCGTCGCTACAAAGTACTATGACATCGTCACGGATCGTGCGACCGTCCATTGGGGCGAACTAAAGAACTAAAGATTTTAACTAAAATTTACTAAAAACGACGTGTAAACGCATACTTAAAATTAAGTCACTTAAAATTTAGTTACCTACTTGACAACTTAATACGTGTAAATCAGGCATAAGACGCATTTTAAGTTGATTGAATGCAAATTCCATAAGAGAAAGGAATAAAAAAAAAACCTAAACTGTTTACAAGAAAAAAATATCATGCCTCATAAACTTTAAGTACAAAAAGCCCATCACTGGAATACTTTTCCAGGTATAATATAGCTTATATATCTTTACATAGTACTAGTAGAATAGAGATTGTTATTTGCCTGTCTACTATTGTCTGTCTATTAAACACATCCTATTAACCCGTGGGGTGTCCGGGTTAGAATAGTAGCCACACATCTCCTCCCGTTGGGTATAGTATTCTATTCTATTCGTGGTGGCTATCAATTTGGGCCCGGTACCCCCGTAACGCACTTCGACCCAGTTGGATCCATTGTGCATGCCTTAGCCCTTACTCTGTTGCTGGCGTATCGAAGAGTTCCCTCAGGTACCTACGCAACGATCGCGCCAGCTTGGAGCTGTACGTGTACGTACGTGTCGTACGAGGCGGAGGAAACAAGACCGGCAGCAGCGTCTTTTTATTGGATAACCTTCCAACCATACTGCTATCCCCAAGACGCCTGATAATCGTGGGGATAACAATCCCAACAACCCTCCCTTCTAAGTAGCAGCAGTCTTTGGCTGATTATAATGATGGAGTTGTAAGTACTTCCCAAATGAGTTTTACAGTGTGGCTTATATAAAATATTTTTTTTAAAAATTGCACCGTCTTCAATAACACTAAAAAGTATAAAATAATTTAAATATTAAATAAGTTGGTGTACCTGCTGTGTATATTTGGCACCAACTTCAATAATATTTAAATTATTTTATACTTTTTAGTGTTATTGGAGTCGGTTCAATTTTTTTTTAAAAATTTTTTTTGTATATTTTAGTGATATTTTCATACATAAAGATTGAACCATCGAAGACGGTAAAATGATCTAGGTAGGTTATGACATCATTATGATTTCACATTATCATCTACATACTTTTACATAATTCATGTTTCTTCAGAAACTTCAGAAACAATTTATCCGATCGTAATGAAATTTGCATGGAATCATCATAGTAGTTTACTCTCTCGAATAAAAAAAGAATCATTGAAATCGGTTTATATTTGTCAGAGAAATGTAAAGGAGAACATCAGTTTTATGGTTTTTACCAAATAAATTCCTCCATATTATTCATGGTCCTCCAGGAAGTTCTTATCTGGTTGTGATAAAATTCATACAGGTTCATTACAGTGGTTTCTTCTTTCGAATAAAAAAAGAATCATTGATATTGGTAAATATTTCCCTCCTCTAAGGCCTCTTTCGTCCAAGCATTCATCGAGTAAAGACGTGTGTACATTTTTCCTCTGCTAAATTACTACTTTGCCAAGCAAATTTGATCTTTAGCAGTTATCAATTACAAAGTTAACAAGTGCTAAATTTGTTTGTACTACTATTATTTAAACGAACGTGCAACGGTGCGAGTCCAGCGAGTGACCACAATACCTGCCGCTACGTACCTACTCAAATAATTGCTATCTCACTCCTGCGCTAGTACTCTGCGCTTGAATCTCACACCTTCGCGCTGCACAAGAAACATACCCACATAATTTAATTATAATTTAATTATGATGCGTACACCTGAGAAATCTTTTTCCGTTCCTGATATAACTGCGATGGAAAACAATTCACCGACAAAACACATAACCTCGCGTAATAAAAAGAGAAAAGCAGAGGCTTTCTCAGACTCGCAAATTGAAGAAATTTTTAAGAACTTGAAAAGCGAAATGATTGATTTATTTAAACAATTTACTCAAGTACAAAGTCAGCAAACAAGCGAGATTCTATCTACCTTAAAATATATCCAATCAACAAATAATAATTTTCAAAGTGCAATCTCATACTTAAGCGAAGAAAATAGTGAACTGAAGCTAAAAATTCAAGAATTGGACATTAAAATAAAAAAGGATAACGAGCAAATAGTGTTATTGGAAAACCGACTCGAAGAAAAACAAAGAACCGAGAGAAAAAACTATATCGAAATGAAGAATGTGCCACTGAAAGGCGAAGAAACAAAAAAGGAACTGCGTGATATGTTGAATATACTAACGAAAAACTTAGGCCTTAATTTTGAAAAATCCGATATTAACGATATAATAAAAACGAGGAAAGACAAAAAAGGAAAATACACGATTATTGTGGAATACACTAATAACTTTATCAAGAATGACATAATGAAAGCAGCAAAATCGTTTAACCTCAAAAACAAAACAAACCGATTGAGTGCCAAACATCTGGGAATAAAATCAAATGCGGATGTTCCAATATTTATTACAGAAAATCTAACTCCGAAAGCAGCACGGCTTTACTTCCTCGCCAGAGACCTGAAAGCGGCAAAAAAATACAGCTACTGCTGGACAAATTTCGGAAAAGTGTATTTACGAATGAACGACGACTCACCGATCATCAATATAACAAATGAGCTTCAAATACAACAATTAGTAAATAAGTGACTAATAGTTCTTATGTATGTTATCGGATCATGCATCAATTATTGTAAGTTTTTTATAAGTCTTTGTATCGCCATCACACAGTCAATCATATCAGTCCTATATATGCTAAATAAGTACGTAAGATTCGCCAAAATATCATTAACTACGCTACAAATAACAATGAAAATAACCATTAATAAAAATTTACCTATGTCCTACAAATGTAAACATTGTATTAATGACTCAGCTAACCTATTTAAACTTACCGTTACTCTTTATCTTAACCACTATAAACCTACATGCACACTAAAATTCTCACACTGTAACCTCGTAACCTTCCACCATAATTAATCATAAATGGATTTACATGAATCAGTATTACATGAATTAGATAATTCGAATCACACAAGCGCTTTTGAATGTCAAATTCACGAACTATCCAAGCACTTACCTGTAGAAAAACCATACCTATCGATTATATCACAAAATATCAGGCGTGTCCACAAACAATCCAATATAGATGACTTAGACATAAACCTTCACATGATAAAACAATTTATTGACATTATCGTACTAACTGAATGTAGAATAAATCTGGATAAACCGATGCCCCAAAAACCTGGATATATTACATATAACTCTACAACAAAAACTAAACAAAACGATGGCGTTGTCGTTTTTGTAACAATATCAGCTGTCCACTCAGTCAATGAAATACCATTGTATGGAGCAACTTGCCTCGAAATTTCTATATTAAACTACGTAATCTTGTGTATTTACCGTTCTCCATCTGAAAGAAACCCCAATAATTTTATTTCATCACTTGATAACCATTTAAGCGCATTGAATTCAAAAAATAAAAATATTATTATAACAGGCGATATCAATATTAATATAATGGACGGAATAAATGATAATCACTGTAACCTATACCTCGACATGCTAGCTTCTCATGGCCTGCTACCAGGTCATAGATTGGATACTAGAATAAATAGCTGCCTGGACCACATAATAACAAACCTTAACCCCAGTAATTTTATAGCAAAAATCGCGGTTCTTGATACGACGATTACTGATCATAAGATGACTAGCATACATATTTATTGTAATAAAAGGGTTTATAAGGCCCCTAAAACAAAAACAGTAACTAACTACCCTAATGCCCTAAAAACATTACAGTCAAACATAACTCCCGAATTAATGTCTATAGAGGACCCTGAGTTATTGACTTCTAACTTAATAAATATAATTACAGATTCGCTAAACAATAATACTAAAATAGTAAAAATTAGTAACAGTAAAAAAATAATTAAACCGTGGATTACGCCAGGAATCCTTAAATGCATAAAAAACAGAAATATATTACAAAAGAAATTAAAGCTAGATAATACAAACGAAATACTTAAGATCACATATCGTAGATACCGGAACTTCTGTAATAATTTAATAAAAAAACTAAAAAGACAGTACCAAAGGGACCTTTTAAACTCATCAAAATCCAGTAACAAAATACTCTGGAATAATATTAAAAGCATCACTAACCTAAATAAACAAAAAAAGGATAATATTGAACTAATTAACATAGCGGACAATCCCAAAGAATCAGCAAATCATATAAATAATCATTTTAAAAATATTGGTATGTTTTTGGCCTCCCAAATAAAAAATAACCACGACGAATTAAATGATTACCTCCGGTCACTTCCTTCACAACCAAATTCTATTGGCATTATCGAACCCGAAATCCACGAAATTGACTCTTTAATCACTAAACTCAAATCACAATCAGCTGTTGGCTGGGATAACATACCTACATTATTCCTAAAAATGGCAAAAAATGAACTGGCCCCCATTATTACGCATCTTTCTAAACTTATTTTCAGATTAGGTACATTCCCTACGCTCCTAAAAAAATCTATAATTCACCCTATTTTTAAAGACGGGGACAAGCGAGATATAAATAACTACAGGCCTATAACAGTACTTCCAGCAATCTCTAAAATAATCGAAAAATTAATAAACAATAGACTTTTGCAATATTTAAAGAATTATAATTTATTATCTAATACCCAATATGGTTTTCGTGAAAAATTGAGTACCGAAGATGCCATCCTGGAACTTACACAAAATATAACAAAAAATATTGACGATAAAAAAAAAAACCTGTGTATTTTCCTTGATATAAAAAAAGCATTTGATTCTGTATATCATCCTATCTTACTAAGAAAACTTGAAAAAATGGGCGTAAGAGGTGCCTTCTTAAACTTACTCACAAACTATCTTAGTGGTCGCGCCCAAATGGTTAAACTAAATTCGAACACTACTAGTGATGACACCATATCATCTAACTACTCAATTCCTCAAGGAAGTGTACTTGGCCCAACCCTTTTTTTAATATACGTAAATGACCTATCTAATCTTAAACTCACTAATGGAAAAATTATCTCATACGCAAATGACACCGCCATACTTTTTCACGGAAATGACTGGAACCAGACCTTTATTATGGCTGAAAACGGACTACAGCACGTCGTAAAATGGTTACAATTAAATCAACTTACTTTAAACAAACAAAACAAATTATATAACTTTCTCTATTAAAAATAACACCCAGCCCGATAACGACCTTACTATAACGCCACACTCTTGCACTCCTAATTTAACACAACCATGTGACTGTCTCAAATTAAACAGAGTAAACTCCGTTAAATACCTCGGCATTACGCTTGATAGAAACCTGTCTTGGTACCCCCAGCTAGAAACCACTATAAATCGTGCCCGAAAATTAATTTGGTTATTTAAATGGCTAAGACATATCTGTGACAAACAACTTATTACATATATCTACAAAACACTTGTCCAATCCATTCTACTTTACTGTGTATCTGTATGGGGAGGAACTTTTAAAACTAAATTCATCAGTATTGAACGTGCCCAACGAACCATATTAAAAATTATGTTGAATAAACAGAAAATCTATAGCACATCTCAATTGTATAGTGATGCTAACGTACTCACAGTTCGTAAATTATATATCTTACAATGTGTTCTTAAAGTGCATAAGAGTAAAACCATAAAACCTGAAATAGCGAAAAAACGTAATCCGTATTCTGTAATCAAGCAGAAAATTGTAAAATCAGTATTTGCGTCTAGACAATACACCACACAATCTATACACTTGTATAACAAAATAAATAGGACCCTTAACATCTACAGCATGACGTATCAAAAATGTAAATTAGCGATCACTACTTGGTTGAAAACCTTATCATACGAACAAACAGAAAACCTTCTTGTATAAACGTTATTACACTTTTTAAAGGATACTTAGGTACTTATATTGGCAAGCACCGGAACATTGTGTAAATCAATTGTAGTTTTTGTATATTGTTTGTTGCCAGACTCTTTGGCTAATTACTCTAATTTTTCACTTATTTGTGTAGTAGAAGTAAAAAATAATAATTTAGTTTTTATTTCCTGTCTATACCTACCTACTAAGTACTAATAACTTAACTTTTATATTTATTTTGCTATTTGTATAAAACCTATTGTAGAAAGAGCGGGGCTGCCCTAATACAGGTTATCTTTAACTTAAAAGGGGAGCTCCAACAAATTGTAATTATGTAACCTGTAGTACAATAAATAAATTTTGAATTTTGAAAAAAAAAAAAAAAAAAAAAAAAAAAAAAATATTTGCCAGAGTTATGTCCATTTTTGTCCGTAAAAAGCGACATAAAGTCATCTATATAGGCTTTCTTGCAGCTTTCCTGCGCAGTCAACTTTCTTGTTTTTTCAGGAACTACTTATTACTAAGCAATAATGTTTTATGGGACCCAATTAACGGATTAAAGAATGGATGGAAGAAAGATTTTTTTCAAATCGGTTCATAATTGCCAGAGTTATGCGCGAACATACATTGAAAAAAAAATATATATATACAGACGAATTGAGAACCTCCTCCTTTTTTGAAGTCGGTTAAAAACCATTAAAACATCATAACTCCACATAATGAATAATGCAATAAATGAATTCGCAATCATCTAATTTTACGATTGGATTATTTCTTCTTGAGTCGCTTTTTGTGTGAAGCACAAACTCACTAGGTGCCAGGTTCCTTGTGCAAGGAACCGTCCAGATAGGTACCACCGCAGTGTCAGATATTCTGCCACCAAGCAGCAGTGTGTAAGCATTGCTGTGTTCCGGCGTGAAGGGCACTGTAGCTGGTGAAATTACAGGACACAAAGACTTAACAACTAATGTCTTAAGGGTCGGCAACGCGCTAGTGATTCTTCTGGTGTTGCTAGCGTTTATAGGCTACGGTGGCTGCTTACCATCAGGCGGACCGTACGCTTGCTTGCCACCTTAGTAGTATATAAAAAAAACACGCAATATAAATGTATTAATCTCACTATTATTATATCACTATTATTATTATTTATTTATTGATTTCACTTCAAATTTGTCATCGCCTATTTATAGAATAGCAATTGTTTGTTGTCGCACGGTTCTATCCTATTCTATTGCTATGGCTGGTGGCTATGAATTGGGTTGGGACCACCTGGCGCTTCGACGTAGTTGACTCGATTTGTGCTTGCTCAAGCCCTTACTCTGTTGCTGACGTATTTAAGAGGTACACCACGATCGATTACACCAGCTTTGAGCTGTGCTTAATCATCTGGTTACTCCCAGATAATATAATCTTTGTCTTGTAAGAGTAAAATTGACTCTTTTTCAAATTCACGGAATCTAGATAGACAGATACTTGGTATCTACGGCACTTATATTAATTATCGCATTCATTCATTCATTCATTTGTGCTCATTGGCACCAAAATTACGCGTGGTACACCCATCACGTGCTTAATTTGGGATCTGTTTAAGTACCCTTGTGCTAGAGAAAGATTTGGAGTAGTTTAGGCATTTCGCCTCTTTCGTTTGTGTCATTATTATTATTATTATTATTATACTTTATTGGGTACACTTAAAAACAGAAAACAGTACAAAAACACTTAACAAAAGACAAAGGTATCACAAAGGGCGAGCTTAACTCAAAAACGTGAGTTCTCTTCCAGCAAACCCGGGCATAGAGACAAAATGTTATCGGGTAAAACCAAGTGTACCTACAGATGTAAGTTAAGTTACATTAAAATAAACATACATATGGACAAATAAATAACACACATAGGTATATCAATACATATATACACGTTAAAACATAAACTAATATATTATGATATCAAATATACATAATAAATACAAAAATATATATAACGATAGATAAATAATACATATTTTATAATAATACATACATACATTTGATTTTATTGTATAAATCACATTGAAAGGAAATATTCTTTTGTTCTGTTTTTAAAAATGGGCAGAGAAGGGCTTTTACGTATAGAAAGGGGAAGGCTATTCCAGAGTTTAACAGCTCGGACCGTAAAGGAGCCGTCATATCGACTTGATGAGTGCCTAGGAGTTTTTAGAAGAAGAGACTATCCTATGGTTATTTGAGGTTATGGTTATTTGGTTATGGTTATTTGGTTAGTTGGTTGGTTGAGTGTCCTATGGTTAGTGCCCAAAGTTTTTTAAGATGCCCTTAGGCATCGGTCTTAGCTTAACGACTACTTTCTTGATGACAATTTTGTTCTAAATAAAACATTTCTCAATTCCCAAACCCTACCTACGTGACGAATACCTACCCCGTATTACCCAATGATATTTTATACACAATATAATATGCTATTAGCGCACGAAAAGTGATGAAATGAAATTCACCCAATTGGTTGAACTAGCAGTAGGTACCGGGGTCAAAATTTTTGGCGTACATTAGTAGGGATATAACATATGCTTTACAATATCATTGCCCGTGCCTATTTTTGATAATATCTAGTTACAAAGTAACAACTTTATTTCAATAGAATACGATCACTGTTACACACTTAAAACTATGAAACCACAGTTAATTTCGTATTTACTGACTACTAGACTTTACTGATTGTCTAAATTGGTACAGATAAATTATGATAACTACATACAAAACATATGGATAAGAAACAGATAATAACATGCCTAGTGTAATGATAATAACGTGTACTCGCAGGGCAGCGAGTTTGCCGAGAATAAAACAACAGGCGGCATCGAATTTTCCGTAACTCTAAAGCGAAAGATACAGGCGCACTCGAATTTGCCGTTACTAAATATAAAGGCGCTTTCGATTTTGCCGTGACAAAAAAAAACAGGCTTTATTGATTTTGCCGTGACAAAAGATACAGGCGTTATTGAATATGCCGGACAAAAAACACAGTATCGAATTTGCCATTATAAGAGTACAGGTGTTATTGAACTTGCCATGTTAAAATGTATAGATACGGTTTTTCCAATTTAAAAAAAAATATAAATTACAATTATTATCGTATCTTTTATTAACCGACTTCAAAAAAGGAGGAGGTTCTCAATTCGTCATATATATGTATATATATATATATATTTATATTTAACAACAAGCCAGCTAAGGCGTCAGCGGAAAATCAGCGCTGCATTCTATGCAGCATCTAGCTGAGCTGTTGCCCTTATAATGTGTCGTCAAAGAGATTAAATTTAGGTTAATGTTGTTGTTGCCTTTGTGTGCAATAACTAGAATAGTTAAGTGTAATTTGTGTTGTAAAAATCATACTTATCTGGCAAAAAAAATTGTTTTGTATCGAAATTACACATACCTAAATTAAGTTGTACTGTGTTTAGTTGTCGGCCCAAGTGCACCTACATTTAAACGTCCTTTATCTATTTTTCAGGATTGATCTATTTCCTTCTGACCTCATACCTGAGTAACAGAATTCAGAAGGTTGATATCAATGGAAAAAGACCTGCTAGATCTGAGGTCACTTTGGGTGTTCCATAGGGTTCAATAATAGGCCCTTTTCTATTTTTAATATATTATATTAAGACTTACCCTACTTTGTGGGGCAATCATAACATTCGCAGGGGATCTTCTGCAGACCTTAACACTATTTTTATTCTGCAGAAAAGAGCTGTGAGAGCTATCTACAATCTGGCTCCTACGGATATGAATCCGTAGGAGACAAATATAATGATAAGACAAATATTTAAAGAAATAAACAATCTAACGTTTATATTACAATACATTTATTAAAACTTGATGTATGTAAAAAAAGAATATAAGTACTTTCGCTAAGCTTAGTGATCGACATAATATAAATACTCGGAACAAAGACAATCTTGCTGTACACTCCACGCGTCTCCACAGAATTAGCAATTCCTTTATGGGCCAGGATATATGAGTCCTGGGGCAGATTATTATAAAAACGTATACCTTGGCCCATAAATCTACCAGAAAAAAATTTAAAACTACCATTAAGAGGCATTTGTCTAAAAAGAGCTATTATAAAATCTTGGATTACCTGGATGATAAAGCTGCGTGGGCTTGAACTGCAGTACTCTTACAAGCCTATAGTTTAAGGATATATTTATTGTAAATTTGTTTAAAAAAAATCTTATATAATTGAAAAAAGACAAGCCCTCTGAGTTTCTTGCCGGATCTTCTCAGTGGAGGCCGCGTTACGATCCGGTGGTAGTTGTAAGAAATGACAATATTATTATGTAAGAGCCCCCGTGAGGCCTATGCATAATAAAGAATTTTGAATTTATAATTTAACTACTTAACAGTCCTTAAGGATGACCGGGCGTGTCGAGCTAGGTTAAGGGGGGTTATGGTGGTGTTGAAAAACAGATATCGATAATCCATTCTGAAAAATAGATAACGGACGTTTAAATGTCGATGCACTTGGGCCTAGTAGAATTATTTTGTCCGTGCAGTTTGGTCATAAATCATAGCTCGGCCTCGGCCCGGCTAGGGCAGTGAGTATGTTGCGCAAGGGCAACGCCATTATCGATAAAAGCAAATCAGTCATCGACGGCGGGTACACGGCCGCACGTAGTTCTTTTTTGCTGTTAATTTTAAACTTAGATATTATAAGTATTTATATTTATCTATATTAATAAAAGAGCAGGGTGTTTTCTAGGAATCACGATACAGCAAAAACCATATAACGTACAATCTTGAAATTTGGAACCAACATTATTCAAATAGTCTAGGTGAACAATACGAACCGATTTTTCGAAATTCCATACCTAAGTGGGTCAAATGGGGAGCCCATTTGACCCACTTAGGTATGGAAAAAAAATTATTTTCGTCACACGGACATGAAACTTTGTCAGTGTACTAAACAAAAGAAACACGTGTATCATACTTTTTGAAAATCGACCCTTGTAGGGATTTTAGCATGGTTTTTGAGTTTGAAACGCGGAATTTTTTTTTTATACTGCATTGCTGAAACTTTGCGAATACATTAATCAAATTATAGCAATCCAAGTGCAAATACTCATTTTTTGAAAATCAACTCCTAAAGGGGTCCAATTGGGGTCCAAACAATGTTTCTCGACCTACAGTCATAAGACTTAGTTTATATATTGCACACAAGAATCTAAGAAACTTATTTCCGGCATTTTTCGAAAAACTACCCCTAAGGTTATTTAATGGGGTTTCAAAGTGTGCACAAAGAAGGATTACAATTTCATCATATGATGCAGCTAGAGTAACGAAACTCGGTAAATAAACTCAACATAACAATTGAAAAAACTAATTTTGAGCATTTTTGTAAAATCAACCCCTAAGTGGGTCAAATGGGCTCCCAAAGTTTGTATGGAAAACATTTTTTTTTTCATCACACGGATATTAAATTTAGTCAATGTACTAAGCCATAGAAATTAAAAAACACGTATATCACATTTTTTTCAAATTCGACCCGTAAAGGGGTGTTAGCATGGTTGTTGAGTATGAAACGCGGAAAAAAAATATCATGCTGCATTGATGAAACTTTGCGAATACATTTATCAGACTAATCCAATGATTGAATAAATAATCATTTTTTGAAAATGAACTCTTAAAGGGGTCCAATGGGGGTCTAAAAATGATTTTCGACCTACAGTCATACGGGTTCATTTATGTATTGCACACAAGAATCTAAGAAACCTATATCCGGCATTTTGCCGGATAATTTAATGGGGTTGTAATGTTTACACGTAAAACGATTTTCATTTTATGCTATAATGAAGCTAGAGTAACGAACCTCGGTACATAAACTCAATACAAAAATTGAATAAACCAATTTTCAGCTTTTTCGATAATCAACCCCTAAGTGGGTCAAATGAGGTCTCAAAGTTTGTATGGAAAACATTTTTTTTTCACCACACATACACGAAATTTTGTTAACGTATTAAATAAAAGAAATTAAGAAACACGTGTATCACAACTTTTTGAAAATCGACCCTTAAAGGGGTTTTAGTATGGTTTTTAAGTCTGAACCACGGAAAAAATATTATGCTGCATTGATGAAACTTTGCGAATACATTAATCAAACTAAAGCAATTCATGTGTAAATAGTTTTTGAAAATCAACTCCTAAAGGGGTCCAATTGGAGTCCAAAAATGTTTTTCGACCTGCAGTCATCAGACTTAATCTATGTATTGCACACAAGAATCTAAGAAACCCATTTCTAGCGTTTAGCGATAAACAACCCCTAAGGTCATATAATGGGGTTGGAAATTTTACACGTAGAACGATTTCCATTGTATGTTATAATGCAGCTAGAGCAACAGAACTCGGTACATAGACTCAACAAAACAATTTAACAAACTTATTTTCACCATTTTTCGGAAATCAACCCCTAAGAGGGCCAAATGGCGTATCAAAGTTACCGTGGAATAAAAAATATTCATCGCATGGACACGAAACTTTATCAGTGTACTGATAAAAACCGACTTCAAAGTAAATTATCTAAAAAGTATAAAATAACGAAAATATATTGAAGTCGGTGCTAGCGCATCATGATAACTAAGACTAGCACGAGCTAACACTGACTTCAATATATTAATTTCGTTATTTTATACTTTTTAGATAATTTACTTTGAAGTCGGTTTTTATTTTTTTTTAAATAGTTTATTTAACACTTTTAAGTGTCTTTTATTTTAGCAAAATAGGTATCAGCACTATCACGCAACTCGAACGTCTACGTTACAGTAACTTACTGAAAACATAAAAAGTTTATAGCTCTTAAACTACTAGACCGATTTTGATGAAGATTACACACTATCCTAAGTTGAAAAATACTCTAACTATTGCAAAAAGAATTTTTGAAATCAGACTGTAGTTTCTGAGAAACGGACAAACTTACATACAAACATACATACATACATACATACATACACTCATAAAATTTGGTAAATTAGTTTAGAAGCCCACATAGACTAACTTATATTAATATTTATTAATTTACTTTTTATTTTTCTTTCTTTTGTAATTTTTTACTTAACATTTGCAATATTATTATAGTATAGACTTTATCATAATATAAGTACTTAATTATATTCATATTTAGGTAATTACGTATTAACGTGCACTACTAAGCTTGGTGTAGTTTTTTCTTGGCATAACTGACAAACCTCAGTGGTTTAATTTAATGCCAATTATGTTTTACCTATGGAAACTGTTTTTTGTATTTTGATAAATTAATTTAAAAAAAAATATATATATTTTTATTAATATAACATACGCGTCGAATAGAGAACCTTCTTTTTAAAACCGGTTAAAAAACACGTGTATCACATTATTTTTTTAAATCAATCCTTGAAGGGATTTTAGCAATCAAGCAATCAAAGAAAATCATGCTGCACTGATGAAACTTTGTGAATAAATTGATCAAGTTGAAGCAATTTAATTATTTTGAAAATCAACCCCTAAAAGGGTCTAATTGGATCCAAAAAATATTTATTTGTCGTACAGTCATAGGACTTATTTTATGCATTGCACACAATAATCTAGGAAACTTATTTCAGGCATTCTTCAAAAAACAATCCCTAAGGTCATTTTGTGAGGCTGCAATGTTTGCGTGAAGAAAGATTTTCATTTTAGCTATAATTTTGCTACAGTCACAAAACTCATTATATAAAATCAATCTAACAACAAAAAAATTCTCTGCATTTTTCGGAAATCAACCTCTAACTGGGTATCAAAGTTTCCAAAAAAATATTTTTCATCACACGGACACAAAACTTAGTCATCAAAAGAAGTTGAGAAACACGTATGACACATTTGTTTTGAAAATCAACCCTTGACGGGGTTTTAGCACGTTTTGAGTATGAATTCGGAAAAAAAAACATGCTGCACTGATGACACTGCGGATGTATTTATGAAATTAAAGAAATCCATGTGCAATTTGTTTCTTAATTTGATTCCCAAAAGGAATTAATTGTTTTACGCTACGGTCACAGGATAAGTCCTGTGACCGTAGGACAATACATAAAATAAGTTTTATGTATTGCACATAAGAATCTAAAAAACCTGTTTCCTGCATTCAACGAAAAATTAAACCCCTAAGATCAATTAATTGTTTCAAAGTTTCCATACAGAAGGATTTCCATTTAAGTAATTATGTTAATATTACTTTGAAACAAAATATTTACAGTTAAGTGTTTTTAAGTTATAATACAGCTACAGTGACGAACCTCGGTAAGTAAACTCAACACAACAATTTAACAAACTAATTCTCAGCATTTTTAACGGACTTCAAAAAAGGAGGAAGTTCTTAATTTGTCTGTACATATATTTTTTTCTATGACTCTGCCAATTATGAACCGATTTCAAAAAATCTTTCTGGTACGGATAGGCCGCTCCACTGATTGGGTTCCATACAAAAAATATTACTTTCGAATAAGCAGTTCCTGAAAAAAAAGGCGACTCAAAAAAACTGTAGGAATGCCTAAAAGATGATGTTTTTATCGCTATTTAAGGACCAAAATGGTCAAACTCTGGCAAATATTTACCAATTTCTATGCGAAAGAAGGAACCACTATAATGTATAAATTTTATCACAACTGGATAAGAACTTCCTGAAGAACCATGATTGATGTGGAGGAATTTATCTGGTAAAAAAAAGAATACATATATACTTAGTACAGACTGACAAATATCCAGGCACTCCAGCAGCTATCCAACCGGAACGTTAGCTAATTCAGGGAATTAGGAATACGTAATAAAACTCAACCGTTCGATACCAAAGTATATTATAAGACTGACGTTAGTCAACCTATCCAATAAAGTTAATTATATATAATTAACAAATATTTATTATGATCCCTATAGTTACCTACATCACACCCTATAGTTACATACATCACACCCTCACCCTTAATTAACAATACCAATAGCAATTTTATATACATAAAATCACTATAGTGATACAACTTAATCTATGACTAAGTAACATTAATCAATTTCTAGGCCATAACGTATGACAGGTCTTCGAATACGCTTGGAAGGTCCGGGCGCGGCTACCCCTTGGATCGTGGGCGTCGTTATGTATATTCTGGGTCAAATTAGAACTTCCTAACTCAGCTGATACTATAGGTTCGGGCAGTGTGACAGGGGTCGAATTATCACGCGATGTTGTACTCGTATCATTTGGTAATGGCATTTCGAACCATCTTTTCTTAATCTGATCTACATGCCTCTTTATGGGTAGACCGCCTTCCCTACCTACCAAATAATTTCGTGATCCTATCTTACTCTCTATCTTTCCTTTCTTCCACTTATTTCCCTCACCATAATTACGCATCCACACATTCTCTCCTTCCCTAAAATTTCTAGCAGAGCCCTTAACATACTTCATCTGTCTCTGTCTTGTTTCGTGCACCCGTTCTTCCACAAATTCTTTACCTCGCAATAAATCGAGTCTCGATCTTAGACTCCTACGTTGTAATAGTTGTGCATGTGAAACACCTGTGGTACCATGTTCGACGTTCCTATACGCTATTAAGTACGCTTGTAATGAAGCATCTAAGTCACATCCGTCTCGCAAAGATTTTTTAATCGCGCGTTTGCACAGTTTGACCGCCCCCTCTGCTGCGCCATTGGACGCAGGATGATACACCGCCGTATACGTTAACTTATCATACTGTCGTCATGAAATTAGAATACTCTCTGCTAGTAAATGGTGGGCCATTGTCCGAGACTACTTCTCTTGGTAACCCAAACCGTGCAAAAGTTTCTCGTAAAACCTTTATCACCGTGTTTGCTGTTGTGGTCGGCATGTGAAAAATCTCTAACCATTTACTAGTTGAATCAATGATTACTAGAAATGTCTTGCCGTGAAACGGTCCTAAGAAGTCTACGTGTAACCTCGACCACGGCTCTGGAATATATGGCCAAGGTTGCGGCGCTGCCCTTGCTGGACTCGCATTCTCTACAGCGCAAGTGTCACATTCTCTGCAAGTGCGCTCTATATCTGCGTCAATGCCCGGCCACCACATAACACTACGGGCTAAGCTTTTCATCTTAACCGTTCCCAAGTGACCCACATGTAATTCTTTTAACAAATACTCAACTAATGTACTCGGAATTACCAACCTATAACCCCACATTACACATCCCAGATCTAAAAATAATTCATTCATCATCATCATCATCATCAGCCGGAAGACGTCCACTGCTGAACATAGGCCTCCCCCTTAGAACGCCACAATGAACGACAATTGGCTATTTGCATCCACCGGTTACCTGCGACGCGCACAATGTCGTCTGTCCACCTAGTGGGAGGCCTGCCAACGCTGCGTCTTCCGGTTCGTGGTCGCCACTCGAGAACCTTTCTTCCCCAACGGTTATCGGTTCTTCGAGCGATGTGGCCTGCCCATTGCCACTTCAACTTGCAGATTCTGAGAGCTATGTCGGTGACCTTAGTTCTTCGGCGAATCTCCACATTTCGGATTCTGTCGCGCAAAGAAACTCCGAGCATAGCTCTCTCCATGGCTCGTTGTGTGACTCTGAACTTTTCTAAAAGGCCAGCTGTTAGAGACCACGTCTCAGTACCATATGTCATCACTGGCAACACACACTGGTTAAAAACCTTCGTCTTCAGGCACTGCGGTATTTTGGACGAGAAGATATCGCGTAGTTTCCCGAACGCTGCCCATCCGAGTTGGATTCTTCGGGCGACCTCTTTGTCAAAGTTGGACCGACCTAACTGGACAGTTTGTCCTAGGTATACGTAGTGGTCAACAACTTCGAGTGTATCGTTCCCAACAACTACCGGTACGGGTGCAACATGGACATTAGACATGATCTTCGTCTTGTCCATGTTCATTTTAAGACCCACCTGTTGGGAAACGCTACTGAGGTCGCTGAGCATCGTATTGAGGTCCTCCAGCGACTCTGCCATAATGACTATATCGTCGGCAAAACGAAGGTGAGTGATGTATTCGCCATTGATGTTGATGCCGAATCCGTACCAGTCCAAGAGCTTGAAAACGTCCTCCAATGCGTTTGAGAACAGTTTCGGAGAAATAACGTCTCCCTGTCTCACACCTCGCTGCAATGGGATTGGTTTCGTGCTCTCTTCCTGTAGTCGGATCGACATGGTGGCGTTGCTGTACAAACACTTCAACACTTCGATGTACCTATAGTCAATGTGGCACCGCTGGAGGGACTGCAATACCGCCCAGGTCTCGATTGAATCGAAGGCTTTTTCGTAGTCCACAAACGCTAGACATAATGGCCGATTATACTCCTCGGTCTTCTGTATAATCTGGCGGAGCGTATGTATGTGGTCTACGGTGCTAAAGCCTTTTCGGAACCCGGCTTGTTCGGGAGGCTGGAAGTCATCAAACCTGCGTTCGAGACGGTTCGTAATGACTCTCGAAAACAGCTTGTATACATGGCTCAGGAGTGAGATGGGTCTATAATTCTTCAATAAAGTGTTATCACCTTTTTTGAAGAAGAGAACCACCACACTCCTGTGCCATGCTTCTGGCGTAGTACCCTCGAGTAAGACGGAATTAAATAACTTCTGGAGGACTAAAAGTACCGGTTTTCCACCCGCTCTCAGAAGTTCTGTTGTGATTCCGTCTTCACCCGGCGCCTTGTTGTTCTTAAGCTGTTTGAGAGCCATTCTAATAAAAAATAATTCATTCCGACGCGTAAAATATGGTCTTAGGACTTCATCTTCGCATTTATTCGGCCAACCCGTTTGGATATATAAAATTACTTTTTGCAAAACATCGTCGGAATTTTGATGCTTTAAAACAGTTTGTTTTGTTATATGAAGAAAATCTTGGACAAAATTAATGTACGTACTCTCTGTGATCACACGTTTTTCCGCACCTACTGGTAACCGTGATAAAGCATCAGCTGCGTTTTGATTACTACGCACGTACTCAATGTTATAATCATACCCTGCAAGCAATATTGCCCAACGCTGTATCCTGCTTGCTGCCATGATGGGAATTCCCACCTTATCTCCAAAGATGGTCACAAGCGGTTTGTGATCGGTGCGCAGCGTGAATTTCCTGCCATAAAGATATTGATGGAATTTCTTTACACCGTACACTATAGCAAGGCCTTCCTTTTCTATTTGGGAGTATGATTTCTCTGCAGCGTTGAGTACTCTAGACGCGTATGCTATAGGCCTTTCACCCTGGGGCGTCACGTGCGAAATGACGGCTCCCACTCCCACACTGCTTGCATCTGTCGTCAATACTAGTGGTAAGTCTGGCGAATAATGGGCCAAAATCTCGCTGGAAACTAACAGGTCTTTAATACAACTAAACGCCCTATCACACTGGTCATCGCATTCAAACTTTATGTCCTTTTTCAACAACGTATATAACGGTGCTAGGATTGTACTGATATTAGGTACAAATCTCGCATAATACATTACTAATCCTAAAAAAGAACGTAACTCCGAAACATTAGTAGGCACGTTAACACTTTTAATTGCGTCGATTTTATCCGGGCAAGTATGCACTCCGTCCTTATTTATAACAAAACCCAAATAAGTCACTGAATCTGCAAAGAAGGTGCATTTATCCCTTTTAATTTTCAAGCCATATTGTTGAAGCCTCCTAAACACCTCATGTAGTGTCTATAAATGTGAATGGTCACCCTCTCCAGTTATAATGACGTCATATAAAAACAGACCCACCCGTGGCATGTCCCCAAAAATTTGCTCTAATTTCCTTTGGAAAATGCCTGGACTCGATGCTAAGCCGTAAATCAGTCTATTGTACATAAACAAACCCTTGTGAGTGTTAATAACTGTATATTTTTTAGAATCATCATCATCATCAGCCGGAAGACGTCCACTGCTGAACATATGCCTCCCCCTTAGAACGCTACAATGAACGACAACTGGCTATTTGCCTCCACCGGTTACTTGCGACGCGCACAATGTCGTCTCTCCACCTAGTGGGGGCCTGCCAACGCTGCATCTTCCGTTTTTAGAATCATCTAACTCAAATTGTGCATACGCTTGGGACAAATCAAGTTTGGTGAATTTGTTGCCCCCATGCAACTTTGCCAAAAGGTCCTCTACTCTAGGCAAAGGAAAACGATCTACCTCGAGGCATTTATTTAACGTTACTTTAAAATCACCACATACGCGAATGGTTCCGTCCTTCTTTATGATCGGCACGATAGGCGTTGCCCAGTCCGACGTGGATACCGGCGTGATAACTCCGTCCCTGACAAGCTGCTCGAGCGCACGCTCCACCGGCTCCCGCAGCGCATATGCGAGCGGGCGCGCAAGCATAAACACCGGCCGCGCGTCAGGCCGTAGCTGGAATCCCACCTGTCCGCCCGTGAACCGTCCAAGCCCATCCGAAAACACCTCACAATATCTGGAACTAAAATCGCTCAAATTAAAATCCAAACCTTTCACAATACTATAGTTCCCTGTGGGTATTATTTCTATATTTAATTCACTTATCCATTGCCGACCCAACAAGTTTGTTTTACCAGATTGTATAATATACAAATCCAAAGATTCCGCTTTATTCTTGTACTTAACGAGAGGTTTAATTTTCCCCACGGGTCTCACTATTTCCCCGGTGTAATAGCGTAATACAATATCACACTTACATATCTCGATATGACCTAAATACTTTTTATAGCAATCATAACTTATGCAAGAAATAGCACCGCCCGTGTCAATTTCCATTGATAACTTTACGTTTTCCACACAGATAAACAGATCAACCTTATTAATACTTAAAGTATGATGGTTTACCTCGTCACTATCACTGTCCATATTCCCCGTGGATATCACCTCTTTTCCATGTATATTATGCGTTTGTTATGATGAAAGCAGTTTAGGGCACACTTTTTTCAGAGGTCCCTCCCGATTGCAAACGCGGCAAACATACTTTTTTAAATTTGCATGAATTTGAATTATGTTTGCCTCCACAAACTTCACAATGTACTCCAACCGCCGTCATTGCCTGTCCTTGGTACGTTAACCTTTTTTTCCCGCTTCTGCTGTTCATAATCGCTCCGCTGGGGTAATTTGCGCCAGCTGCTAAGCTGTTCTGTGAACGCATACCTGCCTCGTTTCCGCGGCCAGCCGACTGGCTGTGGCAGCGCTGTGGATCAATTATGCGTCGTCGTTCCGCCCAAGGTATGTCTTGTCGGTTTACTGACACCTCCGCCATTGACGTACCGCCACCTTCCACTAATGCCACGTCTGCCTCTGCGGCCTCCATGGTTACCGCGATTTTGAATGCTGTCTCAAACTTAATATCCTCTTCCGTGAATAACCTCTGTCTAATGTTATCACTTCGTAGACCACATGCGAACTGATCTCTTAAATTTTCCGACAAGTTTTCCGTGCTAAACCCACAGTCCTTGGTTAACTTTTTCAATTCGGCTACGTATTCAGCAACATACTCACCAGTTTTCTGCTTGCGCTGCCTAAATTTAAATCGCTCTGCCAACACGCTGGATCTAGGCTGCAGATGTTTCCTCATAACATCCACAAGGTCATTAAATGACTTTACAAATGGTTTACTAGGGGTACACAGATACCATCCTTCACTTCCAATAACTGTGATCAAAGTGGCTACTTGCATTGCTGGTTTCACGTCATTCACTATGAAATACTGTTCCAGACGGTCAATATAAAGGTTCCAATTGTCCATAAGAAGGTCAAAAGGCTCAACCCTTCCAACATACATCTTCGACTTGACCTCAGTACTTGCCGCCAACAATCTCTCTCACGCGTGTATCCGTGGTTTCTTCGTCGCCAGTGACAAATATCTAGGCACTCCAGCAGCTATCCAACCGGAACGTTAGCTAATTCAGGGAATTAGGAATACGTAATAAAACTCAACCGTTCGATACCAAAGTATATTATAAGACTGACGTTAGTCAACCTCCCCACAAATATTTATTATGATCTACCCTATAGTTACATACATCACACAGACGAATTGAGAACCTCCTCCTTCTTTAAAGTCGGTTAAAAAACCATGAAACTGATGGCCTCCATTACATTACTCTGACAAATATGAATCGAATTCGATGATTCTTTTTTTATTCAAGAGAGTAACCTACTGTAATGATTTCATGCAAATTTCATTAGGACCGGATACAGTGTTCCTGAAGAAAATATACACAGTAGGTCAACATCAACGTCAACTTCAATAACATTTAAATTATTTTATGCTTTTTAGTGTTGTTGAAGTCGGTTAATTTTTTTATTGTTGTGGCGTGTGCAATGTTTTATTTGAAAATCAACCCGTGGGACAAATGAGGTACCCAAGTTTGTATGTAAGAAAATATTTTTTCAAAGACACGAAACTATCAGTGTACTCATCAAAAAATTGAGAAACACGTCTAACACATTTGTTTTGAAAATCACCCTTAAAGGGGTTTTAGCACGGTTTTTGAGTATCAAACGCGAAAAAATATTCATGCTGCACTGATGACACTGCACTGATGAAGCAATCCATGTCATTTTTTTAAATTAGCCCCTAAAAGCCGGCCAGCGGCCAGGGTAGCAAACTACAAAATCAACGGATGTTGTTATTCAATATACGTGGCTGCCAAAGGAATCCGTAGCACTGTTTGTTTGAACGCACGAATTCAGTAATAGTCTTTTTTAGTGTAAGTTTCAGTTTTCAATCAAAATAGTTTGAACGACGTTCCGGGCGCTTACCCCGCCCGCATGTATTTTAGACCGGCACGTGCAAGGGATTGTCGTCCTAAAGGTGATAGACCGTTCGTGACCGCGAGAGTACGTAACGTAACTTCATCTCGAGTTCTGTACGCATCGCGAGGTTTGAACTACGCGGAGCATTTGATATTTAATTTTATTTATTCTTTAGCACACTTAAATATGTACAAGGCGGATTTAATGCCTTAGGAATTCTCTGCCAGTCTACCTTTGGATGATGCAGAGTGTAATAGTGGTAGGTGCATAGGTAATGTAAAATTTAAATAGATATTTAATTTACATTGATTCTAATAAGCAATCTGGTTTTAGAGTAACTAACATTTTAACGTGGTTGTATTTTTTCTCGTGCCGGCCAACAACACCATCAGTTTAATGTTACGCAACTTAGTTAAGTAACAAGGTATTACCTGATAGTAATCGAAGCACCCACCCATAGAAAAGTCTCTTCCTGTCCCTGTCATCCAAAACTATAATTATAGCCTTTTGGTCCGATAGTTTTTTTGCCAGCTATAGTGACCTTCTACTTATGTTACATAGCGGAAGAAATCTAAGATTAAAGTGGCGCCACCTAGATAGCACGCGAGTACCCTTCCAACTTAACCATCCAGATGTCTCAAAAGACAAGCAACTGTCCAATGCAACTGTCCGTAGGTAAGCGTGTCGCTCACCATCAAGCCAACCACCCAGGTACTCGACTCGTTGCTAAGTTGCAAAAACCAACATGTTAGTAATAATAACACCGTTCATGTTTTGACAAAAAAAAGTCATAATGTAAAAGGATATCATAATGTATGTCATTTTGTCGACCTACACAGTATTAAATACGATTTCAATTAGTAAGATCATATATGACTCTGATACGCTTTAAAAGTCAGGCATAATACTCGGCAACGATACTTTCGCATACTCTATGGTGAACGAAAAATATGGTATTACTATAAAAATATCTTTAATTAAATATAGAAGTATAGATTTCATTTTAAATGATTTATAATGTTATAATTATACCATATGTAACATATCTTAATTAAAAATATGTTCAATATCATTTAAATTAAATTCGTCTTGGCAAAAAAAATTCGAGCACGTCCACCCTCCATAACAGTCCACGAAAGACTGACGAAAGGCGATCGCGGGGGCGCTGCAAGGGGAAATGCATCGCGTACGTGGTTTTTCTATAATTTCTTGTAAAACATGAATGAAATTAAGAAATGTAATCAATACAAATTGTAGAATAGGTTATTATGCTTTTTATAGTCCAAGTTTGACGTCTATCCGATGAATGGATATTGAACGCTAACACAATTCATATCCAACGTAGTACATTTTTTAAATACATATTGCTTGAAAACATTTTATTTAATCCAATATCTAATCAATAAAACTATTTGCTGAAGATCTGAGGTATAAGTACATATAATTTTCATAGCCAATGCAATAGCGGATTGATCCATCGAACTCTTTAAACAAAGGCTTTTTTTGCAATTTTACCGTTGTTACCCCCTTAAGTGCCATTTATACCGTTTCCGTGGTTTGGAGGGTACGTAAAAAGCCGTTCCCGGTTGTTGGCATCTAGACAGCAGTTGATAAGCCAAGTCAGAGGCCTAAGGGCAGTTTGGACTTTTATCTAGACTATTTATCCTATGGGCTGGTCCTGAAAAGTGATGTTATGAATTGGGATGCTCGCCTCCTAAGAATACTAAGGACTCTTTGAACTTCCTTATGTTTTTGTATTGAATTTAACCGAAACAACATGAGTTATGCTCATGCTTTTGGGCTCCCCTCTCTATTTAATGTATTTAACAGTAAGCATACAATCCCCAAGACGACTGATAAGCGTGAGATTGTGGCAACCCCTACCTTCTAAGGGTAGGCTGTTGTTCAGCCGTGGACGTCCTTCGGCTGCTGATGATACACCTCTGCCACAGCGCCAATATATTCAGTGTTCAGCGAAGTTAATACATATGTATTTGCGTTGTATAACAGTATAGACATAGGCAGTGGAGATAATCCGCAATGTACTTTGTATAGATTGTGTCCAACGCAGACGGCCTTGGTCTATTTGCACTTTACACGTTACTGTCACGTTTTTGTAATAGATCATCGATTCGCATATGGCGATATTCATGCTGTGCAGCAGCACGATAGTTCTCAAGTTGACATGGCGTACTAAGGACTGAAGTGCGCGGAAAGAGCCTCTTCAAATGACAAAATTATCTATTTAGTGCAACGGGCGTAGCCTGGACCATAAGTCTAAAAGATCTTGGTCATTGACCAATCTTTGTGCCGCTTTCAATCATCAGTGAGTTAAACTTCACGCTTGCCACTGTTTTCAAGGAAGCTCAGAACGCGCCCTTCCTTGTGAGGTAATGTTAGAGGCGCAAGCTTCAGTTTAGTGTTCACAACCGCGTATAACTAACAATTTCCATATTTGGTTACTTACTTTCTTTTTATCGAGATGCAGCTATTAAAAAAAATAAACTTTAAATTTATTTTATTAAAAATTTCAACTAAAATAATTTGTTTTTAGTTTAACTGTATGTAAAATATACTTAGTTGGTTAGTTATTATTTTGTAATAGTATTAGGAAAAACGAAATAAAATGTGTAAAATAACAAAAAGAAACTGAGTTTGTCCGGGATCGAACCCTAAAACATAATCAGACCGGAAGACCATTAAATAATATTAATGTCATGGGATACTCATCCCAACTTACCTGTCCGGTAGTTGTGGTATAGTATACGGGTATGCGACCCCGGCTTCCCTAGCTATTACTGTCCCATCCCTTGCCCTCCTGGGCGGTAATATCCTACTTTCCCTATTTCCCACTCTATCTTGCCAATCTTCCTTTTCACAACACCTATCCTTCCCTTTCTCTCCTTATTCGTGAGAACGCAATGGTCAATCATATAAATAATTTAATTAACCAAAATGGCGGCGATGTGGTTCGCCACCCATCACGTCTCGTTTCTCACGGAGGCGAAAAGCGGCCCTTGGGCTCTGCCTACCCCTACGGGAAAAAGGCGTGATTTTATGTATGTATGTAAGACCATTAAACCGTTAAGCTATATCAACTGTTAGGAGCTGTGTTGAAATTCCCGTTCTTATGATTATTGTACATATTTCTTACTTAGTTCCTTAAGTTAATATAGCGTAATGATTTTAAAATTTCGGAGTTTAAATCCATAACAGATCTGGTATATTGTAACATTTGTCTAGTCTTTTTATAATTGGAAAATTGTAGAATAAAAGTACTTATTACAGTATTGCTCATTCCCTGTAACAAATAGCTTGATATTTGTTATACTAAAGCCTGATAAGGTGTTTATCAAACATATTCGTCAAATATCAGCTTAATCTGTTGAACAGTATTGCTACCAATCTTCAAAACATAAGAGTTTCACGGCAAATTGTAGATGTAAAAGTACATATTACATCACTACTCATTCCCCGTAACAAATAGCGAGATAATTTATATCCTATAATTTTTCTAGGTCTTCAATGAATATTTTTACCAAATAGCAACTAAATCTGTTCAGCGGTTTCGACGTCAAGTCGCCACAAAGTCACAGACATACAGATAGACAAAAATTCTAAAAAATATATTTTCGGTATCAGTATCGTTCCTAGAACACGTAACAATTACATTTTTCAAAAAATATTCAATGTACAGTTTTTACTTTTCTACGATTTTATTTTATGTATAGATAATCAAAGGGTCTAAAAAGGCCACTGTCGGTGAATTTGTATTTTTTTTGTATGGTAGCATTAACACCAAATATGAATTTGCTAATTACTGTTAATAAATGAGTATGATTGACCTAAAATCTGTGATCTGTTAAGCCTTTGACTGCCGTCCGGTCACATTACAATAGAAAAATCCACTGTGTGCCGGACACTTGGCGTTTAACGTGTTAAAGTGCTACTGTAGAGAGGTGTAAAATAAAGGAGTGAACTTTATAAAATACTAGCTGACCGGCGCACCTCCGCTCGCGCAAGTGGGAATCTAAACCATTCTCGAATCTCCTTGAACACATACAAACAATTTCATCAACATCGGTCCAGCCGTTTAGGAGGAGTTCAGTGACATACACACGTACAGTAGAATTATATATATAAAGATAGGTGGTTGTAATATGATTGAAAATTATTAACAAAGTCGTAGAGAGGTGCTCGAGCATCGACAGATCATTTTACGAAAATGACAGGAATTGTGAAGAATCTGCTGGGAATGCAGAATGGCCTTTTTAGGCCTTCTAGACCTCACAAGATCTTCGCTGCCCTTACGATACGAACCCGCGACTACCGGTTTGTATTCTTCTTCTCTGTCGTAACGCTCTTGACAGTGCGGTCGTGGCCGTTATGTAGTGTTACTAGGGGCAGATGTTACGCGCCTCACAACTTGTCGTGTCTTGTTGTGTTGTGACTTGTTGTGTTGTCTTGTTGTTTGTATTGCAAACCGTTTTATCAGCTGGTCCGCGATGGCACAATATAGGTACTTACCTATTTATAGCATGATTAGATATCGCATCCGGTAATTATTGTTAGCGCCGCCATTTTTGTCTGTATAAAGAATTTTATTACGACTGTTGGTTGATGACGTGTTAGTGTTATTTTTGTACCAATGTTATTTATATAATAGAACGTGTCATTATAATTACGTAAGACCTCTCTTAGACGTGCAGGTTTCCTCACGATATTTTCCTTCACCGAAACCCGTAACCGCACATGATTAATTAAAGAAATCAGAGGTGCGAGCCGGGGTTTGAACCTGCACCCCTTGTTTCCAAGACAAGCGCTCGCTCACTAAGCTGTTACTGCTGGTTGTTATTATTGACTACAATTCACAATAGTAAGTTAGTAAAAATTTACCCACACAGACTACATACTTATATGTTAACTAGCTGACCCACGCAGCTCCGCCCGCGCTGTGTTTACGTAAACTAAACTTTTAATAACAGACACTCGCATCGAATACATAACCTCCTTTTTTATAGTCGGTTAAAAACTGGGACCCACTTTTTACTTGCTCTCCGAAGCACGGACCCGTTTAGTTCAAATGGCGTTAAACGGTCACCAATCTATTTAATGACCTTACCTAACGTTGCTTAACCCGATCGATTACAAAACCTTGATAACAACTCTCTATGAGTGTTCCCTTACTAATATTTGTTATATTTTATAGAAAAGTTGATAAAATCGGACCAAGCGTATAACCAAGTACCCATTTTGACTATAATCCCCTCTCTCACAAAGGAACCGTGCAGAATGTGGGGATAAAAAGTATCCTATGTCCTACCTCGTAGTAAGATCTCAAATCATGCCAAGTTTCGTTTCAATCCATCCAGTAGTTTCGGCGTGATGCTCAGCCGAGATACAGACAGACAGACAGACAGACAGACAGACAAAAATAAAAAAAAATACATTTTTGGCTTTAGTATCGGTTATAGAATGCCCTCCAAACATAATTTTCTAAATATCTTCAATGTGCAGAATTGGACCTGTTACAGTTTTATTATAAGTATAGATGTATACAAGTATGTAGTCTGTGTGGGTATTATAATTGTATGTATGTATAATAAGCTTTCCCGTGAGGTGCCGGGTTAGAATTGCATTCCCCCCATCTCCTCTCGTTGGGTGTCGTAAGAGGCGACTAAGCGAGAACAGGAAGACAGGCAGCAGCGTCTTTATTTTGGATTTATCTTCCACCTATACTGCGATCCCCAAGCCGCCTGCCAAGCGTGGGGATTATGGCAACCCCTCCCTTCTCAGGGGGAGGCATGATAATGATGAATATAATAAGCTGCTTGGGGGGAGTGGTTCGGACACGGTCCTTTATATTTTCTACCAGTCCAGCAGCAAAATTAATTGTTGCTTTATTTACTTGCTGAAAGTAATACATTAAGCTTGTATGTATCAGCAGCCGAAAAACGTCCGCCACTGAACAAAAGGCCTCCCCCTTAGTAGGGAGGGGTTGCCATAGTCCCCACGCTTGGCAGGCGGCTTGGGGATTTCTACTCTCGGAGCAGTTTAAGTCTATTCTAGATCATTGAGTAAGAGATGTTCGATATTTACGAGTATCTACTCACTATTAGTGTTTTAATTACCTTCGTATGTCGAAATTATGTATTTAGTTAGACTATTATTATAATTAAAAAAATATTACGATAACTTCGACTGCAACTCGCCATAAGGATACAATGTATCAAAGCAATCTCATATCAATAGTTAAGATAAGATAAAACCAATATGTTGCATTAAATTAAAACTAATATTTCTACGTATTAATAACTCAGCTTTAAAATTAACATCGGCGCCAACAAGAACTTCAATATGTCTGGAAACTCAAAAAGTTTGATGAGTAGCGGTAAAATATCGTTACATTTTAATGAATTCGTGTGAAAATTCTAACACGTTATAAATAATTACTTACATATCCGTTGTAAGACTCTGGTCCACTCAGGGTGAAGTTTAAAATGTGCCATCCAACTGCGAAGTTTTCATCTATAGGAGAGATCCTTATCGAGCCCACGACTGCATCATTTCCGGTAACCACTGACTGGAACGCGAGGATTGTTACTAGATCCGACTGATTCGCGGACTCCATATAAACATTTACTTCAACTAAACCATCGGCTCCCATAGAGATTATTGGAGATGATATACAACTCATGGTTTCCTGTGGAGATATAAATGTCGAGCTCACTCTGTCCCATTTAGTTAAATCCGTTGTATTATACTCCACAATACTCCACAACTCTGTACCATTACACGGTCCCGTGTCGATAGAGAAATACTCCTCGAAACCATCTTCGAATATAAACCTAAAACACTCACAATGGACGCCCGTTAGAAAAAATGCACAAATTAGGAAATGTTCACGTGACATTTCGCTGGCGCGGTTTTCAACAGTGGCATTTGGTAAAACGGTGTATCTTTATAATTTGGGCGTCGATAAGATAGGGTACCTAGGTATTTTGTTAAAGAATAATTTATGTAATTATGTTGATAATATATTAATGACTACTGCGGTTACTAAATGCAACTCCACAATACTGTAGATCGCAGCCAAGTTATGATCTTCAAGCAGCGTTGGATTTTTGCAGTGCTCTTCAAGACATGGCGCTTCTCTGTATTGGTGGGGAAGGGAATATAGATCGGCACATTTATTTTACTACACATAAACTAATAGTAGTTAGCACACCAGCTTATTAAAATCTGTTCACTCTGGCCTTGAAGACACCCACATTATTCTCAGGTGGAAAAACTGATGCAGGCAAACTTAAAGACAAAAGGCATTGCTTAAAGGCCCCCCCGTGGGGTGTCCGGGTAAGAATAGCACCCACCCATCTCCCCCCGTTGGGTGTCCGTAAAAGGCGACTAAGGGAAAACAAGCAGACGGACAGCAGCGTCTTTTTATGGACTACTTACCACCTATACTGCGATCCCCAAGCCGCCTGCCAAGCGTGGGTATTATGGCAACGCCTCCCTTCTAAGGGAGAGGCCTTTGTTCAGTAGTGGACGTTTGGCTGCTGATGATGATTTCTTTAATTAATACCCACGTTGATGTTTTTGGAAGTCAAAAAAATATAAAGAGGTATATTAAATTTGAAAAAATATGAGAACCTATGCTATTTTTCTTTATACAACCAAGGTGGCAAGTAGGCATGCGGCCCACCTGATGGTACGCAGTCACCACAGCCTATAGACGCTAGCCAACACCAGAAAAATCACTAGCGTGTTGCCGACCCTTGAGACGTTAGATATTAAATATTAGTGTCCTTCACATTGGAATACAGCAATGTTTACACACTGCTGCGTGGCGGCAGAATAGCTGACACTGCGGTGGCACCTACCTGGACTGCTCTTTGCACAAGGAAATAGTTTACCAAGGTACATTCATTCATACTCTCGAAAGACATAACGCCCCGCCTGTGGCATTCGAGCAACAATAATATATTGTCGAATATTTTAAAACTTATCAATAACATAGAGGGTAGAATGGTAGAATGACCGCGCACCGAACGCGTATATAAGTTACTGCTCTGGCGGTGCAGGGGACATTCATTTGTTAGATCTTGTGCGGAACGGTTGTTCCAGTAGTTGTATAGTGCGGTCACTCTGGCATTCTCTCCGTAGATTTGTTACAATGCGGTCATGCTGTTAAATTGTTTCGATGTATTTCTTATTGAGTAATTGTCACCTCAGAGTTGGTGTTGGAGTAGTTTGTTGGGGAAGGCGGAGACTACTTGGGGAAGTCCCCACATTTTTATAACTACCTGTAAATGTGTC
The DNA here is from genome assembly GCA_911728495.1 of Furcula furcula. NCBI lineage: Eukaryota > Metazoa > Arthropoda > Insecta > Lepidoptera > Notodontidae > Furcula > Furcula furcula. The sequence continues at coordinate 19,491,227 of OU452257.1, read as the reverse complement.
ACAGTATGTGTAACCTTTGTGTCAGTGATGTTTTAGTGTCAATAAACCAGTTTGGGTATGTACCATTGTTTTTTTTTTATTATTTCCACTTAGGGTTTCTAAAAATATTAATATTCACCCGACTACACTACACTACAACTAGGTAGAGCCTGTACTATGGTAATCAGACAACCGATACTAATACTTATATACGTTTTATTTGTAAATTCATACTTAAATAGATAAAACAACCAGACATTTGGTGGGAATCGATCCCACAACCCATTGGTTAGAGGCCAGGGTGTCTAGTCGCTCGACCAATAGGCCCGTCAATGTTTTCATTATATGATTAATTATAGTCTACTAGCAGTACCCGCGGCTTTGCCCGCAGCCTGTATTTTTGATGAGCTCAAGCAATGTTATCGTCATTGCCAAGCAAGCAAGTGGTACACCGTAAGGCGCTCGTTTAAACCTCACCTTGGGGTGAGCCAAGGCCTTGGCTTGATTCAACTTAAGCCATTCCTTTTTTTAACGTTTAGAAATCCCAAGGGTTGCCCATACCATCACGGGAGTGACAGTGTGGGTTCAGTATGACTCCTACCTACTGACTCAAACCCTTCGTGTCCAAATTCCGCTATGTTGCACCGGAAACGTGTCTATCTGTATACAATTTCGAGTCCCACCAGCGGCTGGCCAGCCCATCATCTTCCGTGGGTGTAAGTAAAGCCCACGGACCTGCCTGTCGCTATAAAAGGCCCGCAGAATCTCATCAGGTGGCATGCCGGAATACTTTAGCACGCCATATTAGCGAGAGTGTAATATAGTGGTGCACAGGCAGCAGTTCCCCCTCGTTCCTGCTTTCTGCACATTCTCGATACGGGGGCATAAGGTTGGCTTTGGTCCGCCTTTTGTCCTTCAGAGTCGCGGAACGTTCGGGGTGTGGGCCCCAGGACGTCCATTGAGTACGGCGGCGACTCCGAGGCGGAAGGCGGCGGGGTTGCGTCCCTCGTCCTCCTGAGCACCGTGACAGGTTCTCGGGGGCTACAATGCGACCCCGGCGGCGGGCTGGTGCAAGGCAAGGCTCTGAGGGGTTACCCTGGAGCAGATCACACCGGAGAGCCCTGGGGCCCCTCTCATGTGCCGATGCGACAACAGCGGGGGTTTTAGTGGGTAAGAATCCCATATACACCGGTCGAGCCCTACAGCTCCCGTGAACCTTTTGAAAGTTTACCCGCGTCAAAAAATAAAATGGTCCGCCTTCTGCGCCCGGGCCTCTTGCTATGTTCCGAATCCGCTCTGTTACATGAAGTTCGAGCTGCCTTTTTTCCTTCAAAACCTCAAACCTTTAAAGGTCCCTGAGATACTGTGGGGGATCAATCGATGAGATTTGTACAAGGTGCCCCTCAGTACCTTGCCTTTGAGCTTGCTACCGGGGAGCATATTACCCCCGGGTACCTGTCAAAGTGTTCACGGGGACGGGATTCGCAACCTCGCCGCCGTCCTCCGAGTCACCGCCGCCGTACTCGATGAACGTCTAAGGTCCACATCCCAAACATCCAGCGACTCCTAAGAGTAACTGGAGCAATTCAACCCAGTTCGACCGACATGCAGCCTTCAGTGTCTGTCCCTGCAACTTTTTGATTTGAGAACCATACGCTTACAGAAAAATTGCCATGTTCGTAGCCAGTTATTATCACTGTTCGCAAACGATCAGTTGGTTAAGAAACGTCATTCCTTAGATGGGTGACCGTTAAGGTATCATTTGAACTGAGCATTTTCATGGTTCGGCGGGTACCTAAGTAAAAAGTCAGTCCAAGTTGTCAGCTAGACAGCAGTCGATAAGCCAGGTCAGATGCCTAAGGGTAGCTTGAACTTTTAATTAAACTTTGCGTGTGTGTCATTTGAAAGGTGAATTAATAAATTGGGATGCTGACCTCTTAAAACACTACAGACTTTTGAAATTTCCTTATGTTCTTGTATACGTTAGCGAAACGTATAACTCATGCTTTTGGGCTCCTCTCTCTTTTTTCATGGTCAGTGAAGTTAATAAGTGACATACCTATCTATGTAGATAAAAACCCACTCCTAACTTTCTCGACCACTTCTCTTCTTCAACTTTGACTAAGGTTAGCCATCCGAACGACGATACTTGGATTCATCATATGATGTCCACGGTAAAGAGTCTAATACTGTGCACATCAGATGACTACTGCCTATGTCTATACTATAGACATTGGCAGTAGGTATATAATCTGCAACGTATTCTGTTTAGACTGAGTATAACGCAGAGGGCCTTAGACCATTTGAACTGGACACGTCATTGTCACGTTCTTGTAACAGATAGAACCCCAGTAGCGTCGACTGACACGCGTATGGCGATAATAATGCTGTGCTGCGGCACTATGGTGCTCACGTTGACAGGGAAAACTATGAACTGAAGTGCGCGGAAAGAGCCTCTTCAAATGGCAAAATATTATATTCAGTTTAACGGGCGCAACCTGGCCAACAATCTAAGATATTTTGGTGATTGACCATTCCTTTCACTAAGACATGCAATTGACCGTGGCGCTTTCGATCATAACTGAGTTAAGCTTCACACTCGCCACTGTTACCAAGGAATCGATAAGTAGGTACACAGTGTGTACCGCTTAGCAAAACAGAAGGTGCTTGTCCTTGTGAGGAGATGTTACAGGCGCAAGCTTCACTGTAGCGTTCCCAATCGCTTATAACTTACAATTTCCTTACTTGGTTACTTACTTTCTTTAAATCGAGATGCAGCAGTGGGAACTCATATTTTATAATCTAACTGAGACTATTAAAAAAATGAAAATTTTAATTTATTTTATTAAAAATTGAAAGCAATACCTATCGATTTAAGTTGTAGAAGTACCTCGTAATGTACTGATGTGTCGTAATAGTACTATGAAAAGTAAAATAAAAAGGAAAAAAAAGAAGAGTTCATCCGGGATCGAACCCGGAAACACAAAAATGTCGGAAGACCGTTCAACCGCTACGCTGTATCAGCCGTTAGGATATACCTCGAAATTCCCTTCCTTATGTAGCATCATACAAAGTTACTGCTTAGCTCCTTATGTTAATATTGCGTAATGATTTTAATTTTGGAGTTTTTAATCCACAATTATTTTGTTATATTGTAACATTTCTAAAGTATTTTTACAATTTCGCGGAAAAATTAAGAAGAAGAAGTGCTTATTACAATATTGCTCATTCCCTGTAACAAATAGCTTGATATTACTTATATTTAAGTCTGATCAGGTCTATAGTAAACATGTCCGTTAAATATCAACTAAATCTGTTGAACAGTATGTGCACAAATCTACAACACAAAATAATTTCACGGCAAATTTTAGTAGAAAAAGTACATATTTCGACACTGCTCATTCCCCGAAACAAATAGCGAGATAATTTATACCCTATAATTTTTCTAGGTTATCAATAAATATTTTTGCCAAATAGCAACTAAATCTGTTCAGCGGTTTTGACGTCAAGTCTACACAAAGCCACAGACATACAGACAGACAAAAATTCTAAAAATCATATATTCGGAATCAGTATCGTTCCTAGAACACGTAGCAATAAAAATTTTCAAAAAATATTCAATGTACAGTTTTTACTTTTCTACGATTTTATTATATGTATAGATTATGATCTCCATCAGGGCCCTAATTCTTTATGAACACTTACATTCCGCACTAAAGTCTTGCCCTGCTAAAAAATGAAAATTTAAATGAAAAAATATTTATTTTCCACCACAAACATATTATAAAAAAAAACTAACTTAAACTTATCTAAATAAAGTAGTTTAAGTGTGTTTGGGGTGGACTGGACCCTAAACTAGGATAACCCTGTATTTCAGGTCTCCAGGATTCTCAATATCGCAGAATAGTCAGTATTTGTATAAGTGAATAATTCATTCGTTACGAGATAACTTCATTATAACGATACAAACTTGATTTCGTAGACAAAATTTGAGCGTGATATCTGAAAATGGTCGTAGATACTAGGACCCTGCCTTTAGTCGTTCAATGAGCGTCTCTGAGTACGGCAGAAAAATTAGGTAAGAGCGTCATTTTCTTAACAAAGTTAGTTAAAATATGTTTGATACTTCATATCCACGTCTGCGATTGTAGCAGATACTAAATCAAGTATGTATTTCTAGGAATCCTAAGAGGATTTTAGCAGGCGTTACATAGTTAGGTGCCCTCGAAAATTTATAAAAATGTAAAGAATTAAAATTTTCCAGTCGGTCCCAAAACTTTTAATTTCAAAAGTGATGATTTTGCTATATAGATTACTAGCAGTACCCGCGGCTTTGCCCGCAGCCAGTATTTTTGATGAGCTCAAGCAATGTTAACGTCATTGCCAAGCAAGTCAGTGGTACACCGGAAGGCACTCGTTTAAACCTCACCCTGGGGTGAGCCAAGGCCTTGACTTGATTCAACTTAAGCCATTCCTTTTTTTAACGTGGAGAAATCCCAAAAGTTGCCCATACCATCACGGGAGTGACAGTGTGGGTTCAGTATGACTCCTACTGACTCAAACCCTTCGTGTCCAAATTCAGCTATGTTGATGGGCACCGGAAACGTATCTATCTGTATACAATTTCGAGTCCCACCAGCGGCCGACCAGCCCATCATCTTCCGTGGGTGTAAGTAAAGCCCACGGACCTGCCTGTCGCTATAAAAGGCCCGCAGAATCTCATCAGGTGGCATGCCGGAATACTTTAGCACGCCATATTAGCGAGAGTGAAATATAGTGGTGCACAGGCAGCAGTTCCCTCGTTCCTGCTGTCTGCACATTCTCGATATGGGGGCATAAGGTTGGCGTTGGTCCGCCTTCTGCCCTTCAGAGTCGCGGGACGTTCGGGGTGTGGGCCCCAGGACGTCCATTGAGTACGGCGGCGACTCCGAGGCGGAAGGCGGCGGGGTTGCGTCCCTCGTCCTCGTGAACACCGTGACAGGTTCCCGGGGCTACAATGCGACAGAAAAATTGTCATGTTCGTAGCCAGTTATTATCACTGTTCGCAAACGATCATTTGGTTAAGAAACCTTCCTTCCTTAGATGAGTGAGTTAGATGAGTGGTTAAGGTATCATTTGAACTGAGCATTTTCGTGGTTCGGCGGGTACGTAAAAAGTCAGTCCAAGTCGTCAGCTAGATAGCCGTCGATAAGCCAGGTCAGATGCCTAAGGGTAGCTTGAACTTTTAATTAACCTGTGAGCTTGACTCGTGTGTGTTATTTGAAAGGTGAATTAATAAATTGGGATGCTGACCTCATAAAACACTACAGACTTTTGAATTTCCTAATGTTCTTGTATACGTTAGCGATACGTATAACTCATGCTTTTGGGCTCCCCTCTCCACACTATATTTCTCACACAGAAATAAGGCTTTCCTGACGCGCACTCTTCAAGTCGCCGTCAACGCCCTAGGCGAATGGTTCCGTAAGTGGCTCATCGATGTGAACCCGGAAAAGAGCGCCGCGGTGTTCTTCTCCCGGGGTACCATCAGATCCCACACTGCGGGCCGTCCCAGTCGTCGTTTAGGTCCGATCACCCTCTATGGGCGTCCCATCCCCTGGACCAGAAAGGTCAAATATCTAGGCGTCACCCTAGACTCCCACATGTCATTTGGACTACATATACGGTCAGCACGCAACCGAGCGGCCTTCGTTCTCGGTCGGCTCTACCCCATGATCTGCAGGCGGAGTAAACTGTCACTTAGGAATAAGTTGACACTTTACAAAACCTGCATCCGTCCCATCCTAGCATACGCCAGTGCCGTATTCGCACACGTGGCTCCCGTTCACATCAATAGCCTCCAGGTTATTCAAAACCGATTCCTTCGACATGCCGTCGGTGCCCCGTGGTACATGCGGAATGTCGACCTTCATTCTGATTTCGGTCTAATCCCTATCCGCAAATTTTTCAAAGAAATGTCCGAACATTACTTTGAAAAAGCGTGCGTCCACCCAAACCCGCTAATCGGCGCCGCTGCCGACTATATCTCCGACCCCGACCCTGGTCCTGGTCCCTCAGATCGTCGAACTACCGTACATCGCCGCCGTCCGCGGCATGTACTGCTCGACCCACCCGACCCGATGTCCGTCCTCCTGAGATCCCCGGGAGCTGTGGGGCTCGACCGGGGTATGTGGGATTCTTACCCACTAAAACCCCCGCGGCTGTCGCATCGGCACATGAGAGGGGAACCCCAAGGCTCTCCGGTGGGATCTGCACCAGGGGCCCCTCAGTGCCTTGCCTTTGAGCCCGCAGCCGGGGGGCGCATTGTAGCCCCCCGGGAACCTGACACGGTACTCACGGGGACGGGGGTCGCAACCCCGCCGCCGTCCTCCTCGGAGTTGCCGCCGTACTCAATGGACGCTCAAGGGACCCACACCCCGAGCGTCCAGCGACTCCGAAGATGACACAACACCTACACCAACACCGACAACGACGTCACGAGTCGTAAACACACCTACACACAGACACCGGTCTCGCCGGCGAGGCCGAAGGGTCGTACGCATGCGACCTCGACATGCATCCCCTCGCTGAGTTTCTTGCCGGTTCTTCTCAGCGAGGGCGCGTTGTGAACCGGTGGTAAACTCATTTTCTCTAAGCGGCAGCCCAAGCCGAGGCCGTGCCTCCCTGAGATGCCCTTGAGCTAGTCGCTACCTTTCTGACTGGAGCGCTTAAAGCGCTCGCCCTCTTGTCCGGTGAAGCTGTAATGGCCATCTGCGGCCAACAGTACTACTCCTACACAAAAAAAAAAAAGAAGCTCCCCTCTCTCAGTTCAGTTCATGGTCAGTGAAGTTAATAAGTAACGTACCTATGTATGTAGATAAAAACCCACTCCTAACTTTCTCGACCACTTCTCTTCTTCAACTTTGACTAAGGTTAGCCATCCGAACGACGATGCTTGGATTCATCATATAACTTGTCCACGGTAAAGAGTCTAATACGGTGGACATCAGATGACTACTGCCTATGTCTATACTACAGACATTGGCAGTAGCAGTAGGTATATAATCTGCAACGTATTCTGTTTAGACTGAGTATAACGCAGAGGGTCATTGTCACGTTCTTGTAACAGACAGAACCCCAGTAGCGTCTACTGACACGCGTATGGCGATAATAATGCTGTGCTGCGGCACGATGGTGCTCACGTTGACAGGGAGTACTCTGAACTGAAGTGCGCGGAAAGAGGCTCTTCAAATGGCAAAATAATATATACAGTTCAACGGGCGCAGCCTGGCCAACAATCTAAAATATTTTGGTGATTGACCATTCCTTTCACTAACATATGCAATTGATCGTGGTGCTTTCGATCATAACTGAGTTAAGCTTCACACTCACCACTGTTACCAAGGAACCGATAAGTAGGTACACAGTGTGTACAGGATATGATACAGGCGCAAGCTTCACTGTAGCGTTCCTAATCGCTTATAACTTACAATTTCCTTACTTGGTTACCTACTTTCTTTAAATTGAGATGTAGCAGTGGGAACTCATATTTTATAATATAACTGAGACTGGAGCTATTCAAAAAATGAACATTTTAATTTATTTTATTAAAAATTGAAAGCAATACCTATCGATTTAAGTTGTAGAAGTACCTCGTACTGTACCGGTATGTCGCAATAGTACTATAGTACTATGAAAAATAAAAAAAAAATGAAAAAAAAAACTGAGTTCATCCGGGATCGAACCCGGAAACACAAAAATATCGGAAAACCGTTCAACCGCTACGCTGTATCAGCCGTTAGGATACATCTCGAAATTCCCTTCCTTATGTAGCATTATAGAAAGTTACTGCTTAGCTCCTTATGTTAATATTGCGTAATGATTTTAATTTTTGAGTTTAAATCCACAATTATTCTGTTATATTGTAACATTACTCTAGTTTTTTTACAATTTCGCGGAAAAATTAAGAAGAAGAAGTGCTTATTACAATATTGCTCATTCCCTGTAACAAATAGCTTGATATTACTTATGTTAAAGTCTGATCAGGTCTATAGTAAACATGTCCGTTTAATATCAACTAAATCTGTTGAACAGTATGTGCACAAATCTTCAACACAAAATAATTTCGCGGCAAATTGTAGTAGAAAAAGTACTTATTTTGACACTGCTCATTCCCCGTAACAAATAGCGAGATAATTTATATCCTATAAGTTTTCTAGGTTATCAATAAATATTTTTGCCAAATAGCAACTAAATCTGTTCAGCGGTTTTGACGTCAAGTCTACACAAAGCCACAGACAGACAAAAATTCTAAAAATCATATATTCGGAATCAGTATCGTTCCTAGAACACGTAGCAATAAAAATTTTCAAAAAATATTCAATGTACAGTTTTTACTTTTCTACGATTTTATTATATGTATAGATAATCATTTATGTTTTTTAGGTAAGTAACAAAATTTAATTAATGACAGATTTCTGAAAATATGATTAAACATTTCGTACCTTTTTTTTATCATAGATAGGTTTGCGCTTGACCACAATCTCACATGATGGTAAGTGAAGATGTGGTCTAGGATGGACCGCGCTTACCCATAAGATGCCTGTTCACTCTAGACTTGAATACACCCAAGTTATATTTATCAGGGAAAACGTTGTCCGGGAGGGTATTCCACAGCTTGGCCGTGCGCATGAGAAAAGAAGAAGCGAAACGCTTAGTGCGGCAAGTTGGAGTGTCAACGACAAAGCGGTGGAGACCCTGCCGGCGCCTGGTAGTCCGGTAAAAGAAAGGGGATGGTGGTAAAAGGTCAAAAAGTGCTTGAGCGCATTCACCGTGGAACAATCTGTAAAAAACCGATAAACATGCAACTAGGCGACGATGATCCAATTGTTGCAGTTTTTCATTTGTTAGGTCGTTATCGTCAATTATCTTGCGAGCGCGTCTGTCTAGCGAATCCAAAGAGTCAAGTTGATACTTGGCAGAGCCATCCCACAGGTGAGAACAGTACTCCACCTTCTAATAACTTGGACATACATTCTACGATCTAGATTAATTTTTAAAATCTTATTGTGCCTTGTAATATATCTACGTAAACTACATTACATTACACACTGCAAGAAAAACTATTAGAACAATTAAGAGACAGTGATTTCCGATAGTATAATATTATTATGACAAGCAGTATCACAAGAACAATAATAGCTATGTTGATAGGAGTCCAAAACCCTTCATTAGGCGGCACTTCTATAGCGGGATTCTCAGTAGCGTCTTCTTCGTCTGGACTTGTTATTTTTGGTGCTATTTCTGTCGTGGTTGGTTGAGTGTCGATTGTCTCAGGGAATTGCGTTGTTGTCTCTGGTACTGAGACTGACGGTAGCGTAGTTAACTCTTCTGTTGCCATAGACTGTGTGGTGACTGGTTGCATTGTAATCGATGCCGTAGATTCTGTATTAACCACTGGTGTTGTATTAGGTTCTGTTTCAGGTAGTAGTGTTATTTCAGTCTCAGTTACTGGCAGCGGAGTGGTTGTATTAGGTAATACTGTGGTTATTTCTGTGATCGTCGCAGTCTCTGTTACTAAATTTGCTGTCGTTGTTTCAGGCGTGGTGGATTTATCATCTGTAGTTACAGGTATATTAGTCGTTGTGACATCATCTTCGTAAAGGCGGCACAAACTTTCATCAAAGCCAGGTGGAATGTAGCGGAATGAGTCGACCAGCACTGTAGAACCACGTGACGCCATACCCATGATTGATATCTGAAATATTTTAAAACAGGAGTGACTTTTAAATGCACTGGTGGAAATTTTATTTTAAAATAGGTAATGGAGGTTGGATATAGATCCCGTAAATGTATATTAATTAAGAACAAAAAAGAGTAATTAGTCACTTAATTAGATTGAATATATACGATGTAGTACAGGAACCAAAAAAAGTTTGATGTTATAAATCAAATTTCGATCAATCAATTAAAGTGTTACCAGACGTGTAACAAAAATTACGTGTAGCTATGCTTCAAGTGTAAACATCGTTATTGAAGGTAGTAGGCGCATCGTATTTTTTTTTTTTTTTGTTAAGTAATTTTGACTCCAAGAATATTCTATTACGAAAACACAATATTCCTTTTTTGCTCCTATCTAAATCAGAATATTAGATAGAGACAGATAGACAGTTCTCTATTGCACAAAAATACAGAATCTAACTAATACAATAAAATACTAGAATACTAAAAGAAAAGGCACAAATTAATATGACATGCAACAATAGGCGGCCTTGTCGTATCCAGCCAACCTTTGTTTATTTTCACACGTTTTTTCAAACATAGCCAGAAAATTGGTAAAGAAGTAGACGGCCATTTACTACATGAATGTAGTAAAATACTATGTAAGACATACATATTATATTATTTAACTAATAGTATATTTTATTGAAACTAAATATTTACAGTTTATTTACAAATATGTATACTTAAACTAGGTAAAAATCTTCTTCCAAGTTGTCGCTGCACTGGGAGGGAAAGGTACCTAAAAGACTGGCGGCATTACCTCTATGTATAGCCAAGCTTATACGTTGGCAGAAAAAGCTACCAGCCCGACGGTGTCCTGAGACTTCGATAAGTTTGGATGAAATTTCTTTCACCAAACCGTTTGTCTCATGAGACCAAGGCCCCATGGTCTCCACCGCAAAGGGTGCAAATAGTATATAGCTGGAACCTAGAGCTACTTGCACCGCTTTGCATCACTCGCGGTCGCCGCAGCCCTCTCCGGCCGCTCTGCAAGATGTGGGGTGTGGGACGCAGCAAGTGTGTCAACACAATATTATTAAATATCATATACTTACATAACCTTCGAACTGTTATAATCAGAATTACCATACACAGAATGCTGTTATAGCATAAAACCCCACATAGACAGTTTGTAAATCAAAGGTTATAAATAAGGGAAACACCGTATTTTGCGGGGCAGTCCATATTAAAATTCATTGAGCACACCGACTCTTTGTCCGCGTATCATAGCAGTACATTAAGATTGTAAGACAGTGTTATGTTTTAATAAGTGTATTTTAATTAATATAATTTTCAGCTAGAATAAAAGTGTTTTTTTAAAAAGAACCCACGGAGCGTCGTCCTTACAAATTGGTGTCAGAAGTGGGATTCCAGGAAAACGCTAAGTACCTACTGGAATCTAGGTGTTAGGCGTCGCGAATTCGTTCCCGCTGGCACCGTATTTTGGCTCCGTGGATGTAAGGTTCTTTCTTAGTGAAGTGAAGTAGTCGACGCTAAGTCTTGGGTATACCGCCTGAGTCCGCGCTGCTACACACGTGGTGGACGATAAGCCACCGCTGTTGAGCGTGAACCCGCATCACCATTCACCCTACAAACACCTCTGCTGCTGATTAGTATAATTGATCGACGGTAAGCCTCCGCTATTGAGCGTGAGCCCGCATCACCACATTCATCACCTAACATTTATACTGCTGGTGATCGTCGTGATCGACGTTCCCACGGACACGGACAGCGTATCGGAGTTCGAGGTAACCTGTAATACGACTCCCTGAGTCGCCAGGCAATCGTCGAGCCCGGTTACGTCATCGCTGCGCGCTGCGCAACACAACGGTTTTAGGAAAAGCCGTTCTTTTTGAAGATGTTCGGGAATGCTGCCACTGCTGTCATTACTGCCACCGTTCTGTGAGTGATCTTAACTTTTTTAATTTTAACAAGCGTTTTTTCAAAGTGAATGTGAAAGTGATTTAACGAAAAATCTTCTTAAACTCCAGAACAATTAATTACTAATTTTACTTAAAATTTCTACATTTCTAAATGTTATATTTACAATTCCTTCACCGATAAAAGCTAAAGTAAATATGGCTGACAAAATTACGCTCTCAGTTTTAACGAAATTTATAAAGCCATACAAAGGGGATCGAGAGTCATTGCCAGCATTTTTAACAAATTGCGATAATGCAATCTCACGTGCCAGTACAGATCAACAGAAAGTTTTATGCAAGTATATTATCTCACAACTCGAGGGCAAAGCTCAACTAGCCTGTTGCCTAAAATGTTTCAAAGAGTGATCGGAAATTAAGCAATTTTTAAAGTCTACTTTTGGAGTGAAAAAGCATTCTACTCATTTGCTAGTTGACCTTCAGAATTGTAAACAAATGCCTTCCGAGGATGTGATACAATATTCTTTACGTGAGGAGTCATGTTTAACCAGGCTTCAGTCAGACATACATTACAGCTGCGAAGATGATAAGGAACTTGTAGGCAGACTTGCTGCCGTGGAAGATTTAGCCCTGAATACGTTTTTATTAGGGTTGAATACTAATTTTTCACACATTGTTCGATGCAGAAATCCAAAAACGCTATCGGACGCGATTACACATGCGGCTGAAGAAGAAAAATTATATAAATTATCTAAATTGCCAAGTCGCTCAAATTTTAAACAATGTTCTATTTGCAATAAAGGTGGTCACGTCACCGCCGAATGTTATAAAAAAAAATCTAAAAATAGTTATCCAAATTTTCATCACGTTAATTCAGAATCGCCAAATAATAATCAAAATAATTTTAATCATTTTAATAAAAAGTCTACTTTTGACTCAAATAAATTATGCGTGTATTGCAAAAATCGTGGTCATTTAATAGGTGACTGTCGCAAACTTAAATATCCCTACACTATCAAGTGCACCGACTTCTAGCCGTAATACGTCAGGTGATAACCGTTCTAATGTGCACCTTATTGAAGATACTAATAGTGAGGATAATACTTTAAACTAAATGCGGTTTCAGCCCCGTGTCTGCCGAAACCACATAATAACTTGAATGACACGAAAAATATTAATGTATCCCGTGTTCCTAAATTCTCTAAAACACGGACGACAAATAATAATTCTAATTTTGATGGGATTAAACCCCAATCCACTGAGTTTTTAAATATGACTGAAGGTCATTCACCCTGTGTTCCTAAATTCTCTTCAGCACAGGTTTGTCACAAATCAGAGACATCTCCTTGTGTTCTTAAATTATCTTCAACACAAGTTAATCAAGATACTGATATTTCTAAGTTAAATACTACATTAAATGTCTCGAACTCTGAGTTATATAAATACAATCCTTCACCTCGTAATAATAAGTCGAGTTTATATTCTAAGGATTGCACACGTGAGAAAACATTCAATATTAATAATATTAACAATAAGGTTTCCCTTCCTCACGTTTATTTAAAAAACGAATTATAGCGATAAGCCTCTGTGCTTTAGACACTGGTTCATCTATTTCAATTGTCAAATTTTCTAGTTTATCTAAACAACCAGTGCTCGGGCCTGAAATTATAAAGCTTAATGGCTTGACAATGACTCTTATTATGAGTCTCTCGGGTCTATCGAACTTAATTTACAGCATCAAATTTCATCTTCACAGAAGATCAAGTTTAATTATATGTTTCATACTATTGATAATACGATTAAGTTATATTACGATGGAATCATTGGAAGTGATCTTATTCAACATTTTAAAATAGACGTGCAATATTCTAATAATACATTTAATTACCAAGGTCACGCTATACCCATTTGTTTTAGTAATACATCATATGTTTTACCACCACGGTCAGAAATGGTAATTGAGTGTCCAATTTCTAACTTATCAGAAGTATCTGGTCGAACAGAAGCCTTGTGTGACCCTCCTGTGGAACGATTAAAAAGCCAAGGAACTTGTAAAAATAAATATAATAGAAAAACAAGACAAACAACTGAATAAATTCTTTACATTGAAAAAAAATATGGCTGAACGCCTAACCACGCAAGCGTCCAACCAGCCCTCGCGTGATCCTTAAGTCAAGGACCGAAAACTAAACCTATGAAACCAAAAAGGTAACAAATACAAGGTAGTATATTATACACTATACAATGAGCGCGTCGCTTACACGCCCCACCCCGAGTGCTGGCTCAGCAATCAACATCCAATGGAATCCGAGCGACGCGTGCTGCTGACCGCTTCCAGACGCCAGTTTTCGTCTTAACGTCGATCAACCTAACTCTGTTATCCTTGCTGGGATATGTACGTTGAATTACACCCTTTGGCCAAGCGTTCCTGGGACTGTCAGGATCGACTATTAGAACCAGGTCTCCTACTTTCAGGCTTTCGGTTTCCCCTGTCCACTTCTTGCGTGGTAATAGATCTGGTAATACTTCCGTTAACCACCTCCGCCAGAACATATCAGCAAGCCTTTGGGACTTCCGCCAAAGCTTGCGCAGGTGTAAATCCGTATCATCAAACGATCCGATGATAGGCGTATTGGATGAACAGCCTATTAGAAAATGATTGGGTGTCAATGATTCTAAACTTTCAGGGTCGACTGACACATGAGTAAGCGGGCGACTATTCACCATACATTCAACTTCAGCCATTAAGGTAATGAGAACTTCCTCCCTTGGCGCGCGTTCTTTCATGATAACAGACAGCGCCACCTTGACACTTCTTATTAACCTCTCCCAAGCCCCACCCCAATGGGGACTATTTGGGGGAATAAAGTGCCACTCCATGCTATAATTTACTCCTTCTGCCTTAAGAGCGTCCATATCTAGATCCTGGACAGCCTTACGAAGCTCCTTGTCAGCGCCGCGGAGGTTGGTACCATTATCAGAAAACAGTTGGCAAGGCCAACCACGACGAGCGGACATACGCCGAAGTGCCATTATAAGAGAATCAGAAGTAAGTGATGGCACAAGTTCGATGTGAATAGCCCTTATTGTAAGACATGTGAATAGAACTCCATATCTCTTCTCCTTTCTTCTGCCAACAGTCACATCGAATGGACCGAAAAGATCAAGTCCACAAAAAGAAAACGGTCGTCGATGGTGAGAAACGCGAGCTTGAGGTAAGTCACCCATTCGTGGTACTTCGGGTTTACATTTCCTCATACGGCACAGCATACAATTTAAGGTGACTTGTTTTACTGTAGGTCGAATCCTAATAATCCAATATCTTTGTTTCAGATTATTGATGATCATTTTTCCTGATTCCCATGGGCTGCTTTAACATGGAAGTACCTAATAATAAGTCTCGTTATAGTATGTTTTCCATCTAATATTATCGGCCTTTTCCTTTCCAGGTCTACATCGGGTGTAGCATCGATGCGGCCACCAAGTCGGAGCAAGCCATTATCGTCAAGGTATGGTGACAAGGTGAGTAGCTTACTGTTACGATCTAATGGTTGACCCTTATTTATTGCAGACAATTCCGCAGCAAACGAGTCCGACTGCGCCTTCTTCAGTAGAAAAACTTCTGCTCGTGCCATCGCGTCGCAGTCAACTTGACCAGGTAATTTCTTACATATCGCGATAAATTTTAATACGACAGCCATTGATCGCAGCAAGCGAAGCCAGCAGGAAAAACGTTCCGGTGAAGGTACAGGCAATTCGACAGCGGACCCGTGCGTTAAAGTGACACACTCTGTATCTATGTCATCCTTTACAGAAGTAATAATATCAGCGGGCCATAACGATTCCTCCTGGTATAAAAATTCAGGACCGGTAAACCACTCGTCAGCAAACAGTACGCGGTTGTATTCATCGCGTGTACCTAGATCAGCTACGTTTAATTTAGTTGATAGATATCTCCATTCGGGAACGCGTGTAAGCTCATCAATTTCGCCCAATCGGTTAGCTTCAAACGTTTTATATCTCCGCGTATTGTTCCTAATCCAGTGGATTACAGTGGTAGAGTCGCACCAGAAAAAGCGCCGCTCTATCGCCAACCTGTGTTCCTTTATAATCGAATCAGCTAGTCGGGCAGCTAAGAGAGCCGCCTGCAGTTTGGCACGAGGAATGGTGATAGGCTTTACAGGCATAACTCGGCATTTGCTCGTTATGAATGCCACGTGGACCTCACCGTCAATAATCCACCGCCAATAAGCCACTGCGCACATAGCCTTAGAAGATGCGTCGCTAAACACATGCAACTGCAAGTGTGTATAAATGTTGTCCATAGTCGTAGCACCGGCAGCTGTCTTCGTAGCAGTAGCTATTGGTTTACCCGGTTCGTAGCAGGCGCTCGTAGCACGACCCTCGACCGCCGGGGTCGCGGGGGTTGCACTTCTTAACAACCCAGCAACTGTCGCGCTGTCATCGCGCGTACTATTTGGAACGACCCTGCAATAATATCTTGGTATTCGTATTCGATGTAATTGTTTTAAAAGATCCATCCAGGTGCACCATTTAGTGTATAAATCATCGGGAATTGCGTCATCCCAGCCGATATTTAGCCGCCAAGCGTCTTGTATCATAATTTTCCCTTGTATAGTAAATGGTGCCAAAAATCCTAAAACATCAAATATTGACATCACTACTTGCAACATAATCCGTTTTGTAGGTCTAACTTTACCTTCTAAAATTTCTTCAGGTATACGCTTTAAAGAAGTATCAAATCCTAGTTCGTCTTCACCCGGATACCAAATAAGACCTAAAATTCGTTCCCCATTGCACTGTTGATCGACTTTGAACCTAATGGCAGCTGTACCTAAAGCTTCTTTTGGCACGCTATTTAAAACAGCAACATTGTTACTTGTCCAGTTTCGAATTTCAAAACCACCACTTTTGTGGATGTATGAAATATTCTCGACCATTTCTACTGCAGTCGCTTCGTTTGCGAGACTATCAACGTAGTCATCCATGTAGTGAGAGTTAAGTATCGCGTCAACAGCGGTGGGGTACGTAGGTTTGAAACGCTTCGCATTCGTATTTTTAACATATTGAGCGACGAACGGCGAACAGTTCGCACCAAATATAAGTGATGTCATATGATAAGTGGATACCGGTTCATTTGGGCTACTGCGCCAAAGAAACCTAAACGCGTCCCTATCCTCAGATTTAATTTTCACCCGAAGAAACATGTCCTTGATGTCACCTGTTACTGCAATTAAATGTTCCCTGAAGCGCAGTATTATTCCAAAAAGCGATGACAACAAGTCCGGTCCGGTAACTAAATAGTCATTTAGACATTTACCATCAACAGTGTCCGCGGCGTCAAAGACTAATCTTAATTTCTTTTTGTTGGGGTTATCGACCCCGAAGTGAGGTAAGTACCAAGTCTTAGATGCCTGTGGGATGTCCTCTAACTTTTCTGCGTAATTATTTTCTAATAAATGATTAACACGTTCTATATACCTAACTGCGAAACCTTTATCGCGTGACATTTTCCTTTCTATGCCTTTTAATCTTCTTAACGTGTTATTATAGGTGTCAGGCATTTTGCAAAGGTCATCTTTCCAGGGCAAGCACACGTACCAGTGGCCGTCTATGAGTTCGGCTGATTTCTCTAACTTAGCGATAGCACGGACGTCGTCAATATTTTGTCGTGGCTTGCAAGTGACTCCAACTGAGTCTAAGGAAAAATAATGCCTTACTTGCTCATGAAGCTCCTTGAGCGAGCGCTCACCAGAGTCGGCGGAGCGCACGAGTGGGTCCGAAGGCGTCGACGATGCGGCGGCCGGTGTGTCGGACGTGTCGGACACGCTCAGCAGGAGCGACGCGTGCCGCGCAGTGTTATTGGATACTGTACGCAAACAGCGCGGTTAAATCAAACCATGCACACACCAGCCAAGGGGTGTTAGTGTAGCGGACGGCTCATTTAATTTACCTAACCTTACTTCCAGTGGTAACAATAGATGATAATTATCCTGACCTAATAGTAACTCTGGTTTAACATCATTTGTGCACAATTTATCTTTTAAATCTACTAAATTAGCATACTTGTTACAGTCAATAATAGAGCAATGTTGCACTGGCAGGTTCAAGTTATCGACACAACGCACTTTAATGTTATAAATTTTGTTATTCATACCTGATAAGTTCACATTAGTGACGGTCGATAATATTACGGAAGATAATATTACCATACGTGCCTTCGTCTTCTCCAGAATTAGTGGGTAACTGTAGTCAGACCACTTAGCCAGTAGGACAGTAGGTAATTTTCCGAGTACTATGTTCAATATGTTAGTTCCTTGTAAGTACTCATCTCGTCCGACGGCTCTGACGGCTTCTGCGTAGTTTTGAACCTTGGCTGAGAAGTTTATAATTTCCTTTTGGTAGTCATGTGACATAGACGGCATTTTTTTAATGTCGGTAATTATTTTTGATATTATTAAGTCCGGATTGCCAAAACGTAGTTCCAATGTGGACATTACCTTATTCGGGGAACTTGCCGTAATTAATAAGGCCGCTACGGCGTCCTTGGCCGGGCCGTGCAGGCACTTCCTCAACCGCCATACATTCTCTTGTGGTGTGAAGTCACACATGTCTGTTGACTCTTTGTAAGCCTGCTGGAACTGCAACCAGTCAAGAGGATCACCGGAGAAATCTGGGAGAGACTTTGGAGTGCTCAGCCTAGACATTAGTTTGTTGTTTGGCGCACTCGTACTAGCGATGTCCTTTAGCGCATTCGCGAGAGTTTCGATTGTCCTATAAGCCTCAGCCGATGATAATTGACCAGAAGGGGGCTGGGGCTGCGACTCTATTGGCAAATGCGTAGTAGTATGATGTACCGGCGCGGCCACGTTCCGGCCACCGGCGATCTCTGGCGTGCACAGTTTGCCCGAGGGATTACACAGTACGGGGGCAGACTGCTACTTGTCGCGATGACTCTGTTCTAACCAATCGTGTACATCGCGACTGCCTTCTTCTCTTGGACCGTATTTTCCTTGTGATTCCATGTCGTCGAGTTCAGATAGGTCGACCTCCAGTTGCTTATCTATTAGCTCCATCCTTATTTCAGCCTTTCGTTTGGCTGCGTCAAGAATAAGCTGCGCACGCCGGGCTTTTACTGACGATGTTTCGCTCAGCGTGGCTGTTTTCCCTTCATTACCCTTACGCTCAAGTTCCTCTCGTTCCCGAGCGCTTCGCGTGCCCACCATTTTTACCGTTCGCGGTGGTGTGCGAAACATTAGGTCGATTATCTTACTGATCCGGCTGAAGGGCCAAATGTGACCCTCCTGTGGATGAATTAATTAAAAAGCCAAGGAACTTGTAAAAATAAATATAATAGAAAAACAAGACAAACAACTGAATAAATTCTTTACATTGAAAAAAAATATGGCTGAACGCCTAACCACGCATGCGTCCAACCAGCCCTCACGTGATCCTTAAGTCAAGGACCGAAAACTAAACCTATGAAACTAAAAAGGTAACAAATACAAGGTAGTATATTGTACACTATACAATGAGCGCGTCGCTTACACCTTGATACTTGATCAAAGAATATGTAATGGCGTATTTTTAGCGAATAGTATTGTAGGTATAATACCTAAAAATGGGGTTAATATCTCTGTTTTAAATACCACCGAAGACGAAGCATGTATTGATAATTTCCAAGTTCAGTTAACTCCATTTGAATTGCCATTTTCTAAATTGGACGACACTCAGCAAGAATACGTTCATCAATTAAATTCTTTAAATATTGATCGATCTAAAAAGGTTCTTGATCAAATTAGATGTTTTCATTTAAATGCGCAGGAAAAGAAAGCGCCTATGAGTTGTATTTCCCAATATACAGACATTTTCCACCTTGAGGGTGAATTCTTAACATATTCAGATGTTCTTCAACATTCTATAAATACCGGAAATGCAGCCCCTATTCATGTAAAATCGTATCGCTTGCCAGAAATACATAAAGATGAAGTCGAAAAACAAATTAATAAGAGGCTTGATCAAAAAATTATTCGTCCTTCAACTTCACCTTGGAGTGCACTCGTGTGGATTGTGCCGAAAAAGCTCGATGCGTCGGGTAAACAAAAGTGGCGAATCGTAATTGATTATCGACGTTTAAATGATGTCACAGTTTCTGAGGTCTATCCTCTTCCACTTATAACCGATATTTTAGATCAATTAGGTCATTCTAAGTACTTTAGCACTCTAGATTTAGCATCTGGTTTTCATCAGCTGTGTTTGGACCCAAGAACACTGAGAAGACAGGATTCAGTGTTATGACAAATGGTACCTCTGGACATTACGAATTTACGCGAATGCCAGTAGGGCTCAAAAATTCTCCTTCTACATTCCAAAGAATGATGAATTTAGTACTTTCAGGACTACAAGGTCTTCATTGTTATGTTTATTTAGACGATTGTATTGTTTATTCCCATGACCTTGAGTCTCATATGCAAAAGCTTGAACTCGTATTTTCCAAATTTAGAGAAGCAAATGTAAAGTTACAGCCCGACAGATGTGAGTTTCTGCGTCGTGAAGTCGCTTATCTAGGGCATGTAATCACAGACAATGGTGTAGCGCCAAATCCTGATAAGGTCAAGGCCATTTCCCAATTTCCTACACCTAAAACACCAAAAGACATTAAGTCTTTCCTCAGATTAGTCGGTTATTACCGTCGCTTTATAGAGAATTTCTCTCACATAACTAAGCCTGTTACTTCCTTGTTAAAAAAAGATGTAATTTTTCAATACTCTTAATACTCTTAAACAAAAGTTAATGTCAGCTCCTTTATTACAGTATCCCGATTTCTCAAAACCTTTTATTATTACGACGGATGCTTCTAATTATGCCGTCGGCGCAGTTTTATCTCAGGGAGAAATTGGCAAAGATAAACCCATTGCTTTTGCGTCTCGTACTTTAAATAAACAAGAAGGAAACTATTCTACTACAGAAAAAGAACTTCTCGCTATTTTGTTTGGTGTTAATACATTTTGTCCTTACGTGTATGGATATAAATTTAAAATCGTAACGGATCATCGTCCGCTTACATGGTTATTTAATGCCAAAGATCCAGGTGGACGTTTACTCAGATGGATACTTAAATTAGAGGAGTAAGATTATGAAATCGTCTATAAACCAGGTCGTATTAATTGTAATGTTGACGCTTTGTCTCGTTACCCAGTAAATACTATTACTCGTTCCAAATTAAATATTGCCACTTATGAGCAATTCTTTAAAATGCAGTTCACTAGAACTACTCCAAATTGTGATACACAAATTCAAGAACATAATGAAAGTTTACATTTAGCAAAGCAAAAATCAATCGCTTGTCCAGTCTCTTTAGATTTAGATTATTCTATGCCACATTGTGAGCAATTGTTATCAACGGTAGATAACGCCGATGAGTTTCGAACAGGTGAACGCGAACCTGATACCGTGCAGTCGGTTAGTGCAAATAATAAAACACTCTATTTCTTATATACTAAGGTTCATCATTTTGATGAAACTACTTATAAAACTATTTACAATTTATTAATTCGATTGAGAGATAAAATTACTTTAAATAATGATTATGATAAAGAGTTAGCTATTTCCGATTTTTCGGAACCGTTTACTAAGATAGTATAATATGTTAAAATTTATAATATGATATCTTTCATTCTCACGGCACTAACATAAAGGTGCATATTTACAAAAATCAAATACTTTATCCGACTCCTGTCGAAATTCCAAATATACTTAAAGAAAACCACGGGACTACTATAGCTGGTCACCCGGGTACTAAGAGCATGTATAGTCGAATTAAAGCTGCATATTATTGGAAAACTATGCGCTCAGACATTGAACGTTTTGTAAAAGATTGCAAACTATGTCAAGTAAATAAGCCATTGCGAGCTTCAAATAAAACACCTATGTGGATAACTTCTACAAGTACTAAGCCATTCGAAAGGTTGGCTCTAGATATTGTTGGTACTTTACCTGAAGCAGGTCTTCAAATATTTAGATATATTTTAACTCTTCAGGATGATTTAACTAAATTTTCGTGTGCCTATCCCATGATTACGTCATCAACAGATGAAGTTGCGCTTAATCTCATTCATTTCTTTTCTTTATTCGGATTTTGTAAAACGATGTTAACAGATCAAGGCACTTCTTTTACATCAGAGTTATTTAAACAATTAACAGAAATACATAAAGTTAAAAAATTATTTTCATCTCCATATCATCCACAAACAAATGGTGCATTAGAAAGGTCACATGCAACCCTTAAAGAATATTTAAGATCTTTCGTAAACGACAATCAAGATGACTGGCATTGTTATCTTGCAACTGCAATTTTGTCGTATAATACGACACCACATTGTACTACTCAGTACACACCCTTTGAGTTATTATATGGTTATATACCATCCATTCCTAGTAGTGTTTATGGATCTAGTGATAACACAACGTATCAAGAATATATTCGTGCCTTGCAATATAGGATGAAATATTCTCGCGAAAATATTCACTTTTATGGTTGCTAGGCAACCATAAAAGTGTTTGGAAGATGGTTCTTGTAATTTGACTTTCATTAAAGAACAGAATTATTACGGCATGCTTTACTTTTATTTGTACTTTAGTAACTGTACTACAAGTATAAATTTAATAGGTAAACGAACTCTTAAAATGATTTTCCTGTGCTATTATCAGACCCTGATCAGTATCTGTCCAACTACTCGTCAAGATTTAACCATAGATTTATAATTCGGTGGGTCCTACATTTAATGGAGCCGAATTCCTGTTGCCACCTACCTGCCTGCTCCTATCACCAGACTCTGATCAAGTTTTTCTACCTAACCTAACCTATCCAACTAATCCAAATTCGGTAGGTCTACGTTTATTAGTGCAGAGATCCCGTGACCACTTTCCTGCTCCACCATCAGACCCTAATCACCATATTTCTAGCAACTACTCGTCAAGAACTACCTAACCAGCTCAAACTCCGTGGGTTTACGTTTATTGGTGCAGAGATCCCGTGAACACCTTCCTGCTCCATCATCAGAAGAAAAATGGTGATCAGGGATCACCATTTTTCTAGCAACTACTCGTCGAGACCTACCTAACGAGTCCAAAGTCGGTGGGTTTACGTTTATTGGGGCCGAGATCCTGTTACCACCTTTTCCTGATCATCATCAGACCCTGGTGAAGGTTTTATTAGGACCATTTTATTTAATATCATCGGATTTACATATGTTCTAAATTTCAGATCATTCAGACTAATAGAAGTAATGAAAAATGTCTATTGTATACAAAATATCCCTACCTCGATTCCTTGGCGAATTGCGATCTAACTGTGGCAAATAAACAAGGCTGTATGGTATGAGTACCTTTGCCTGTTTTTCGGCGAGGTGTAATAAAAATACCATATGTTCACAGAATATTTACGATTTTGTTTATAGCAAAGTTTGTAGTATATGCCCGAAAGGTTATAAAAATTTAAATTTTATTGTTGTTCGTATTTTTAAAGTTGTAGTGATGTTGAGATATACTATCTTGTCGGCATAGTGATTTTATCCCAATTGGTTGTTGATCGTAGTATCACTTAGTTCGGTTGTTATCGATTGTTTGTGTGTTAATGAAGTTAAAGTGCGAGGACTTCGTAAAGTGTAAATATACTTTAAAAACCAGTCAAGTGCTAGTCGGACTCCCGTACCGAGCATTTCATATTATCTTTGGACGTATTAAAGTTATTTTACTATACGTCTAACGCCTCAGATAGCAAAATAAACAAACCGCAAAACTAAGTTTGTTAGTCGAGGTTTTTTTAGGATTACTAAAAAACTGTACTATTTAGAAAGATCATTTTATTTTTCCTGTAAAATATAGATAGACCTTTGATTATATATACGTCATATAATCAAAGAGATAGACATGTATTACCCATAATTATTTCAGATTTTTCCCTCCACAAACTTCGGAGATAAGGGGGGGGGGGGGACGGTATTTTTTTTGAAATTTTTGATTATCAGCCAAAAACTGCGTGATATAAACCAAAATAAAAATCTGTTTTGAGATGTGCTAATGAAGCCCTTTCATTTGATACTCAATATAGTAGTCTCACTTTGAAATTTTGATGACCCATTTCGACCCCCATTATAAAAAAAAGTAAAAGGAAAAATATATTTTTTTTATTTGCGATGGAGTCGGGTACTATTCCAAGTTTCAAATTGATAGCATCAGTGGTTCATGAAATATATAGGTTTGTGACAGACAGACAGACGAAGTCAGACCATAAGGGTTCCTTTTTTACCTTTTAGGTATGGAACCCTAAAAAGAGATAATATAAATACTAGAGTTAATACGTCTTTTGAACTATCCGAATTTTCAGGTGAAATAGAATGCGACAGGACGTCAGTAAAAAGTCTTCCAGAAATAGAAATTAATAAACGTAAAAATAGAGTACTGTTTAGACAGCCCGATGGGTCTAATAGAAACTTAAGTAATTTTTAAAATCAATTATTTTTAATATACATGCTATAATTTCTTTAATTTCTATTATGGAATTTAAATGTAGTTTATCTCATTATTATACTTTATATTACAGATCTGATTATATGACGTATATATAATCAAGTATATATAACCTATCACTTAACGCGCTAAGCGATAACGCGTTAAGGTGACTCATTTAACGCTTAACGCGTTTATGCGTTTAACATTTTTGGAAGTCGCATAAGAAGTTTCACTTCAAAAATGTGCGTGCGTGGAGTCCCTCCGCGCGGAAGAAGTGAAACTTCATTCTCGCTCTGTCTCTTTCTATTCCACCTCCCCGCGCAACGAAGTCAACAAAGTCAACAAAGTCAACGGAATCAACGGAGTCAACGGAGTCAACGGAGTCGGCGGAGTCGGCGGTCACTCACTCACTCACTCACTCACTATCCACTCACTATCCACTCACTATCCACTCACTATCCACCTCACTATCCACTCACTATCCACTCACTATCCACCTCACTATCCACTCACTATCCACTCACTATCCACTCCCTATCCGCCTCACTATCCACTCACTATCCACTCACTATCCACTCACTATCCACTCACTATCCACCACACTATCCACTCACTATCCACTCACTATCCACTCACTATCCACTCACTATCCACTCACTATCCACTCACTATCCACTCACTATCCACTCACTATCCACTCACTATCCACTCACTATCCACTCACTATCCACTCACTATCCACTCACTATCCACTCACCCACTCACCCACTCACCCACTCACTCAGTGACGGCGTCACATGAGCGCTTTCATAACCTTAACAAATTTACGCCTATCGCCTATCGTTTAACACCTATCACTTAACGCGTTAAGCGATAACGCGTTAAGGTGCTTCATTTAACGTTTGACGCGTTATGATAACATTTTTGGAAGTCGCATAAGAAGTTTCACTTCAATAAAATCCATGATGTAGCTCTATGACTTTATATAAGTACTATTACATAGGGGAAAGTGGTCACCCTTCGTACACGGGGCACATTCATACAGTAAGTCTAAAAGAAATACTAAACGGCACACAAACACGCCTTTGCTTGTGTGCATAGACATACCGGCCACCATGTTACTAACGGAACTTCGGGGCAGTCGCGCCACGCTGTATGAGCTGACAAGACGTTAAGTGTTTCCGCGCGTGGTGAGTAATTTTACTTACTAAAGTTTAGTTCGTAATTGTAGGAAGAATTTTTATGTTTTTGACTAAATAGTGATGATTAATTAATGTTATTGTTGTTTATTTTGAGCTTTAATTGTAATATTTCTCATACTAAATTAGAATTTATATGAAATTGTAATTTTAATTTTAGAGTAAGGCCTGGGGCACATTCGGACAGTACTGCAAGGGGCACATTCGTACATATACGAATGCTCCCCCCCTTAATATCTTATTTACCGCCAGTACATCAAATATAATTTTTTTATGAAATGTATACAGTAGGTACGTCAAAAATTGTTTTAAGCATATTATAATTAGGGTACTTTTTATGTATATAGATCAGAAACCTTTAATTTAGCTCAGCTGCTTAGTTTTATTATGTTAATCTTTTATAAAATATTTTCTTACAGAATCATGGTGTGGAAATATAAAAAAGGGTACGCAAACCGAAGAGCTAAAAGTATCTTATCTTCGGAAGAAACCAGGATCATCATGGCGATTATATTACCCTGATATAGAAGATATACATACTTTCTATTTTGGAGTCATCGCCATGATCCTCCCTGATCCATCGATACGAGCAAATTCTACACCTAGAATGGCTAGACTTTTTACTTTTACAGTTAATTTTAATGTGCAATAAGTTCTAAAGTTACAACCAAATGTTTATTATACCTACTTTAAGTTTCAATTGTCAAAGATTTATTACAAAGATCTCACACATATTGATTATAGATCTGTTACAGACTGATAGTAGTATATGAATAGTAAATTTTAGAATTATCAAAAAGTATAATATTTTAATGATTTCTGATATTTACGCGAATATTACACATTGAAATGAAACTAATTTTACGGATTATATCCTTAAAATTAGTTTTATTTCAATGTATAATATTTTAGTTTTCGTTTTTTTACGGAAGAACAATTGATTAATTATGAGTCAAGTGAAACATTATTAAGTTAGTTTTATGATAAAAACATTATTCTTTGTGATATAATAAAGTTATCGAGTTTAATAGGCTTTTTAATTACCCTGTATCAATCTACCCCATGGTGTATGAAAGTACCCCACCTGTGGGGTGCGTTCGTACAAATATTTTATCATAGAAAAATGGCTATAACCCTTTAATCGTCTGACATAATAGTTTCAAAGTTATTAGTAACTAACTATGATATATTTGTTACACGTAGGTGCATAAACTAGGTAATTTTGACAGTTGATCAAAGAGTAAAAAAATAATATGTAAAAAGTGTACGAAGGGTGACCACTTTCCCCTACTATAAATTAGAGAAAGAATAGATTTACGGAAGAGAAAGATAGTAAGAGGTAACCTGTGTTTTAAATGATTCCAGATTCTGAGTTCGTCATAAATTCTGTGGCAAGGAATTCCACGGACGGCCAGCTTGAACAGTAAACGATTTTGTGTATGCATGAGACGTATGAGAAGGTGTAACTAGACGCAATTCGGAGTAAGTCCAAAGGGCGTGATGTTGGGAAGTAAAAAACACAAAACGCTCTTTTAAATAAAGTGGTGCCCTACGATTGTACAGAACAGTATAAAGCAAAGAGAGGATATGAGTATTCCGGCGAAGGCGAATAGGGAACCACTTGAGCTTGTTACGAAACATGGAGACGTGGTCATATTTGCGTAAGCCAAATATGAACCGAATACAGAAATTCTGAAGACGCTCAAGTTTGTTTAAAAGCAACTTTGTTTAATCTTACTGAGGACAGTAAGATCTAGATAGCTGACGTCAGCGTAATCAAGATGAGCCACACACACCAACACACACAACTAACACTTAGAGAGCGCAATTTTGGTGTCAATCGGCAAAAAAATACGAAGTCGCCTAAGTGAACCAGCAACAGCAAACAACTTCCTGCTTACCTCAGCAACTTGCGGAGTCCATGACAAAGTTTGATCAAAAATGATACCAAGATTTTTAACTTCTTTGCTGTATGGTATGAGAACTCCATCAAAAATGATAGGTGATAAACGGTCCCAGTCAACCCTAGCAATGAGAGCTTTGCTGCCAATAATAATAGTTTTTGTCTTAGTTTGATTCACTGTTAGACCAAAACGACTGCTCCAGTTAGAGATTACAGTTAGGTCATTATTTGTAAGGTGGATTGCAGATGGGAGATCAGTTTAAGAAGATTGTCTATAGATTTGCAGGTCATCAGCATAAAGATGGTAGGATGAAGAAATTTTATCCGTAATAGAGGAAATGAAGATAGAAAAAAGAAGTGGAGATAAGACTACTCCTTGAGGAACTCCGGCAGTTGTACCACACCACGTAGAAAAAGTCTCATCAACTCTAATTCGCTGCCGACGCCCAGACAAATAGCTGCTGAACCAGTAAACAACCGATGAAGAAATATTAAGAATGCGGAGAAAGGCTAATAGAACATCAAAGTCCACTGAATTGAAAGCGTTGCTAAAATCCAAGAGTGATAGAACAGTGAGCTTCTTGTCCTCCATGCCAGCACGAATATCATCAGAGATCTTTACCAGTGCAGTCACAGTACTGTGTTCCGGACGAAAACCTGACTGGAAAGGATTTAATAGAGAATTATGTGAAAGATAAGAACTAAGCATAAAGTGTACGAGCAGTTCTAGAACTTTAGAAAGGAATGGTAATATGGAAATAGTGTGGTATTCAGATAAAGAAGTAGGATTGCTCTTATTAGGAAGAGGAATAATTTAAGCCTCTTTCCACAAGGTAGGGAAAACACAAGAGGATATTGAAGAATTAAATATAAAAGTTAAAGTAGGAGCAAGAAGATCTAAGAGAGGAAGAATCATTTTACGGCTAATATCGTCCGAACCTACCACATTCGAAGAAATAGAGAAAATCTGCTTCTTAACATCAGATTCGGTGAATTGACTAATAGAAAATGAAGGACAGTTGGGAGATTTAATAGAAGAGAGAACACTTAAGGTATTTAATTTCGTTGTACTGTCAAAGTTAATCACAGAGGGAAAATGCTGATTTAGCTGATCTATGTCAAGATTATTAGAGAGAGGTACATTATTAGATTTCCCAATTCCCATAGAATTAAGGAATATTAAGAATGCGGAGAAAGGCTAATAGAACATCAAAGTCCACTGAATTGAAAGCGTTGCTAAAATCCAAGATTGATAGAACAGTGAGCTTCTTGTCCTCCATGCCAGCACGAATATCATCAGAGATCTTTACCAGTGCAGTCACAGTACTGTGTTCCGGACGAAAACCTGACTGGAAAGGATTTAATAGAGAATTATGTGAAAGATAAGAACTAAGCATAAAGTGTACGAGCAGTTCTAGAACTTTAGAAAGGAATGGTAATATAGAAATAGTGTGGTATTCAGATAAAGAAGTAGGATTGCTCTTATTAGGAAGAGGAATAAGGAACATCCAGACCTTGGCTGGATCACCGTTCTCTTATTGATCCTTGTAATATACCTATGTAAATTATTACACACTGCAAGAAAAACTATTAGAACAATTAAGGGACAGTGATTTCGGACGGCATAATATTATCATGACAAGCAGTGTTACAAGAACAATAATAGCTACGTTGATAGGAGTCCAAAACCCATTAGGCGGCACTTCTATAGCGGGATTCTCGGTAGCGTCTTCTTCGTCTGGACTTGTGATAGTTGGTACTATTTCTGTTGTGGTTGGTTGAGTGTCGATTGTCTCAGGGAATTGCGTTGTTGTCTCTGGTACTGAGACTGACGGTAATGTAGTTGACTCTTCTGTTTCCATTGACTGTGTTGTGACTGGTTGCATTGTAATCGATCCCGTAGATTCTGTATCAACCACTATAGTTGTATTAGGTTCTGTTTCAGGCAGTGTGGTTGATCCGGTTATTAGCGAGGGTGTGGTTGTGTCAGGTAATGTTACAGGTGATTGCGTAGTTGGCTCGGTGTTGGTTAAAGATGGTGGTGTGTTTATATCAGGCAACGTGGTTATTTCAGTCTCGGTTTCTGGCAGCGGAGTTGTTGTTGTTGGTAACATTGTGGTTGTTTCTGTGATCATCTCAGTCTCTGTTACTAAACTTGATGACGTTGTTTCAGGCGTAGTGGATTCAGTATCTGTAGTAACGGATATATCAGTCGTTGTGACATCATCCTCGTAAAGGCGACACAAAGTTTCGTCAAAGTCAGGTGGGATGTAGCGGAATGAGTCGATCAGCACTGTAGAATCACGTGACGCCATACCCATGATTGATATCTGAAATAGTTTAAAATTGTAGTGACTTTTAAATGCACTGGTGAAAATTATGTTCAAACATGTTTAAATGAAACGAAGGTGGGATATAAGGCCCATACATAAAGATAAATGTACTTTAATTAATACCAAAAAGAGTGATTCGTCACTTAATTAGATTGAAGCCATACTATGTACTACCGTAACTAAAAAAAAGTTTGTTTAAGTAGATTAAAAATTTACATAACAAAAATTTTAACATCTGCTAAATTTACATCAATCAACCGACAAATTGCTTTGAATAACACCTCAGTAGAAGCAGTAAAGAACTTTAAATATGTACTTAGTCTACATACTAACTTAACTTAACTTTAATTGCTCAAATAACTCACGACTCTAGATTGACACCTAGAATTTCAATGGCCAAAAGGGCATTCAATAAACAGAAACATTTGTTCAAAGCCAGGATAGCAACTGCTGTAAGAAAACGGCTCATTAAAAACTATATTTGGAGCATCGCTTTGTATGGCAGTGAGACCTTAACACAGAGGAATAGAGAAAGGTTGGAAGCATTTGAGATGTAGTGTTGGAGAAGAATGGAGGGAATAAGTTTGAGAGAAAGGAAGATGAAAGATGAAGTTTTGGAATTGGTTAATGAAGAAAGAGAATTTTTAAGATCTATTGAGAATAAGAGAGGAAAGATGATTGGCCACTTGATATGATACGACTCTTTAAAACGATAGTGGAAGGTAAAAGGTAAGTGGTATAAAAGGGAAAGAGAAAGACCAAGGCAAAGTTTCATGAAGCAGGTAGTAGAAAAAGTGGGAGGAGTGTCGTATCATTATGTCAAAATAAAGGCATATAATAGATCGGATTGGAAATTGCTTCACCTACAAGAGCACAGCTCGTAACTTGGAGAGAGAGAAACACACTAATCCTTTTTTGCTTTATTCTAATGACATTTTTTATTTGTAATGTCATTTTTTACAAGTTATTTAAACATTGCTAGAAATTGGTTAAAAAGTAGACAGCCATTTACTACATTTATTACTATACTCAGAGTCATACAACGAGCTATGGAGAGAGCTATGTTCGGAGTTTCTTTGCGCGACAGAATCCGGAATGACGAGATTCGCCGAAGAACCAAGGTCACCGACATGTGTCCGTCAGGATGACCGGACCACAGCACGGATTCACGTGAAACTTTACCAAGATTTAGTACCTATTTTGTACTATTTTGTACCTCAGTAATAATAAAGTTATTTAATAAATAAAGTGGGAAGCCATTCTGACGTCAGGATGGCTTCCCACTTTTTACTTTGGGTACTTACGGTCCATATATTGCTGAAATCTTTGCATAATAATTTAGTACCTTTTTTGTACCTACGATAAATATATAAATACTTAATGTATTCCATTTAAGAATTACTTTTATTTCATCATAAACAATTATATATGGAGCTTCATTCATCTGACATATTATATTTCACAAACCATGTAGTCCCCTTTCCTGCATCTAGGCAGAGGAGTAAAACCCATACATTTGTTAGTTCTAACGTTGACGATAAAAACTTCTGCCACCTGTTTCTCTGGGAACTTAAACTTTGGCTACAGTTTGGGTCGGATGCGTGGACGGCTGCGAGGCGCGTGAGCGACCGGTTGTGTATGTGTCCTGGGCACTTACCTACCGTAGCTGAAAAACACTAATCTCAGATTGAACGCGAGGCGCTGGCTAAAGTGTTTTAATTCGAAAAGTTGCACCAGTATTTATATGGGAGACGTTTTACATTGCGTACCGACCACAAACCGTTGGTGACTATTTTTGGGCCTAAGCAGAGGGGTTCCCTCGATGGCTGCGAGTCGGTTACAGTGGTGGGCTATTAGTATAGTAAGTATTATATCATCACCACATAGATACGACATAGAATATGTAAAGTCAAACGAAAATGGAGCAGATGGGTTATCACGATTGCCAGCTTTGACTAAAACTGTCGTTGTTGGGTAAGTACGATCGAAATTACAAATCGATAGCACCAGTAGTTCCTGAAATATATAGGTGTGGCAGACAGATAGACGAAACATACCATGCACAGCCATAAGGATTCCCTTTTAAACGACTTCAAAATGAGTAGTTCTGTATTCGACGCGTATGTATGTAATATTAATAAAAATAAGTAATATTTACATAATATGTTAATCTATGTGTGCATAAACAAAATTTATGAGTATGTATGTATGTAGGTTTATCCCCGTATTTCTTAGAAACTACAAATCCTATTGCGATCGAGCGATATCAATATCAGTTCAGTAGTTTAAGAGATATAGACTGTTTAAGTTTCCAGTAAATTACTCTTGCATAGCCAGCCATAGTTATTGCAAGTCATCATAAGTGTACTAGTTTATGTTGTTATTAAATAAATATTTTTGTTGATTTTTTCCTAGTAATATTTTTTAAATTAATTTCCTGACGTTCGCAAGTATATGAGAATGTGCCCGTTACACATCGTATAAGAACTACATTACTATATTGCTAGAATTAAATAATATATTCTGTAATGATTTCTGATATTTACGCGAATATTACACATTGAAATGAAACTAATTTTACTGATTATATCGCGGTTTATTATTGATTTTTATTACCCGACGAATACTTTACAGAATTCATGGTCACGGGCGGACTGAAGTGGTAGCTGTCCATATGTCATAGTTGTCTTAGGGTATCTAATTATTATTGTTAGTCCGATCTACGCAGAAAGAGCTTACAGTATCTTGAATGCTTGTCTTTGGATTTGACTATATTTATCACGGGATCCCAAGCTGGTAGGACCCAGCCATCTTCTCTATTGAAATTTGGATGCTTTTTAATTTCAATAGCCTCACGAATCATCCTTGGCAGGTAGCGCTGTTCTTTTGCGAGGATTTGCTATTCTACAATGAATAATTTTTAATTTATATATTTTTTTATTTATGTACTTTTATTTATATAAAACTAGCTGTCCCATGCAGCTCCGTCCGCCTAATTAACTAATTTACTGCGCAACTTTTTGATTTTTTTTCGTCTGATAATATAATGTGGGTGTTTTAAGGGAGTAAATATCCTTTTAATAAGTTTTGGATCAGATGGGATTGCAGCCAGGCTAGTGCTTATGACTACAAAATAGACTTGCCGCCGTATTTGATGGATATCTAGGACCCACCGTCGAAATTTCCTAGCAACTCGGAAGTGCAAAACTTACCTAACGTAGGGCCAATTTAATAGATCACATTTAATATAATATGTCAGTTTCTTTTGTCATTATTACAATAAATATGTATGACGGGCCTATTAGTCTAGCGGTCAGACACCCTGCCAGCTACCCGATAGGTCGTGGGTTCAATTCCCACCAAGTGTCTGGGTGTTATTTATCTATTTAAGTATGTATTTACAAAAAAAAAGTAAATATAAGCATTAGTATCACTTGTCTGATTCCCATAGTACAGGATCTGCCTGGTTTGGGATCTGATTACCGTATGTGGATTGTCCCAGAATATTATATTAATATATGTAATCGTAATTGAAAAAAGTTAAGAAATTGTGCAGTTCTAACTTAAAAAACAGGTACTTCAAATAATATTATTTGCCCGCCGTTACAAGGTTACGTTGTTAAATTTTGATGAAGTTTCAAATGTGATCTATTAAATTTCATCAGAGAGGGTAGAATGTAGCACATGATTGTTACTGCATGAATGTGTGCCATGATGGAGAATTACGAAACGCTAAGCGGGGTCGGAATACCCTAAAGAAAATACTGAATACTTGCTCTGTTTCGCAGGATAGGGGACTACATGTTACATTATAATATGTCAGACAAATGTCAGATGAATGATGCTCCATATATAATTGTTTATAATGAAATAAAAGTAATTTTTAAAAGGAATACATTAAGTATTTATATATTTATCGTAGGTACAAAAAAGGTACTAAATTATTATGCAAAGATTTCAGCAATATATGGACCGTAAGTACCCAAAGTAAAAAGTGGGAAGCCATCCTGACGTCAGAATGGCTTCCCACTTTATTTATTAAATAACTTTGTTATTACTGAGGTACAAAATATTTAAATATAGGTACAAAATAGTACAAAATAGGTACTAAATCTTGGTAAAGTTTCACGTGAATCCGTGCTGTGGTCCGGTCATCCTGACGGACACCACCGACATAGCTCGTAGAATATGCAAGTTGAGGTGGCAGTGGGCAGGCCACATCGCTCGAAGAACCGATAACCGTTGGGGAAGAAAGGTTCTCGAGTAGCGACTACAAACCGGAAGACGCAGCGTAGGCAGGCCTCCCACTAGGTGGACCGACGACATTGTTCGCGTCGCAGGCAATCGGTGGATGCAAATATCAAATTGTCGTTCATTATGGTGGTCTAAGGGGGAGGCCTTTGTTCAGGAGTGGACGTCTTCCGGCTGGTGATGATGATGATTACTACTATTTAGTAAAATACTATGTAACACGTATACATATTCACTCCTTCCCCGACAACCGTATGCTACACTATCAAACAGACACCGGTCTCGCCGGCGAAGCCGAAGGGTCGTACGTATGCGACCTCAACGACGAGCATCACCCCACTGAGTTTCATGCCGGTTCTTCTCAGTGGGGGCGCGTTGTGAACCGGTGGTAAAATCAGCCCTCCCTAAGCGACAGCCCAAGCCGAGGCCGTGCCTCCCTGAGGTGCCCTTGAGCTCGTCGCTACTTCTGCCGTTAAGGCTAGAGTGCTTTAAACGCTCGCCTCCTATTGTCCGGTGAATCTGTAATGGCCATCTGCGGCCAACAGCGACTGCCCTCCCAAAAAAAAAACCTACATATTATATATTTAAATATTATTTACTTACATAACCTTCGAACGTCCATAATCCAATCACACTGAACTTCAGGGTATTCCACCCACTCACGAAGGATGTTCCCATAGGTGAGTTAGTAACCATCCCCACCACTCCATCGTTACCATTTGCCACATACTGAAAACCTAGGACCGTTATCTGGTCCAACTGTGCCATTGACTCCATATACGTATTCACCTCAATGATACCACCAGCTGTCATAGGAAATATGAACGAAGACACGCAACTTAAATTCTCTCGAGGTGATATAAACAACACGCTTCTCTCGTGTTGTCCTGTTATATTTGTAGTATCATAGTCCACAATATCCCAGAACTCCATTCCCATACACACCCCTAAATCATTTGTAAACAACTTTTCGAATTCATGATCAAATGTGTAACTTATACAGTGACAGGATATTTTTGAAATAAATAATGCAAAAAATAGAAGAAGCTCACGCGACATATCGCTGGCGCAATTTTCAACAGTGGCAGAAGCAAGATTTGGTATCTCTGTTTTAACTCGGCGCTATAAACCATTAATCTAAATTGTTCATAATAAAATTTCATGGATAAGATAGAGTCCTTCATAAAAAACTAGTTTTTTGTATGTTTGACCCTGATAATCGGACAGTATAAGGATTATCAATGTTAATAATATTGATGAAAACTGGTAGCAGTTGGAAATTGAGTACTGCGGCTACTCTTATGAGGTCGGCGGCGGGTAACCGACTCCTGTCCGCGTGAGCACCTTGTCTGGTTCCCGGGGGAGGGGCTACAGTGTCGCCCCCGGTGGCAAGCTCAAAAGCAAGGTACTGAGGGTTTCCTGGTGTAGATCCCACCGGAGGGTCCTGATGTGCCGATTCGACAGCCGCGGGGGTTTTAGTGGGTAAGAACGGGACCAGGGATGGACAAAGAATAATTAACACGAGGTAGAGACGTCAACGTAGTGTATAGCTCTGTCACTTTCTATCGAGAAATTGCTGGTATGCTGCTATTGGAGGTGGTGACCAATGTCGTTTTCGCTACCACGTGATATTAACATCCTGTCCGGTGCGCTATTGTGTGAAGTTAAAAGGATGTTATCAATACAATTGGCGGTCTTTATTTCATTTCTTTTAGATAACAGCTATTTGCTATAACAATTTAGTTCAGTGTAAGATAAGAGGAACCCCAAATATGTATGTATAATGCACGCATTAATAAGAATTCAATAAAGACGTTGTACTGTTACAAAATTCTTACCGTAAAGTTAAGAGTTTAAAATTGAAGCAGTATGAATGCCCGTGGGGTGTCCGGGTCAGAATAGCACCGTCACATCTCCTCCCGTTGGCTGTCCGTAAGAGGCGGCTAAGGGAGAACAAGAAGACCGGCAGCAGCGTCTTTCTTTTGGATTTATCTTCCACCTGTACTTTCGTGGGGACTATGGCAACTCCTCCTTTCTAAGGGGAGGCCTTTGTTCAGCTGTAGACATCTATCGACTGCTAATGATGGATGAGGTAGAATAAAAGCACTATGAGCACCTCGAGGGTGTCGGAGTAGTGTGCAATTCTGCTCCTTCCCGAGACGGGC
This sequence comes from Furcula furcula, assembly GCA_911728495.1. Taxonomy (NCBI): domain Eukaryota; kingdom Metazoa; phylum Arthropoda; class Insecta; order Lepidoptera; family Notodontidae; genus Furcula; species Furcula furcula. The sequence goes on along the minus strand of OU452257.1, from coordinate 19,455,221 downwards.
TATAACGTTCCTCTGCCGCTGGAGACTTCGGTGAGGTCCGAATAAAGTGACCAGAGTCTCTCCACCCACAGCGTTGAAGGCTATCAGGGTTTGTGGTGGGTAGGAATCCCACGTAATCCGGCCTTCGCCTGTACAGGGACCGGTAACCTTTCAACGTTTCCTCCCTGAACGCAAACGAAGTTAAAAGAAGATAGAAGATCACAGCCATGTATAAGACATTACCGTCTTTGAGGGAGTCTATTTGCTGCGGCTGGACTAAAAGATTGTCGTACATCCTTTTGATACCATCCCATCTTCCGTTGGGTGCCAGTAAGAGGCGACTAAGGGAAAAAAGAAGACGGCCAGCTGCGTCTTTCTATTGGATTATCTACCACCTATACCACTCCATCTGCCAAGCGTAGGGATGGCGTAGAAGGGAAGGGTCTTTCTAACAGGAAGCCTTTGTTCAGTAGTGTACCATCGCCTGCTGCGATACCTCTGACACAGGGTTCATTGAGGGTTTATTTCCATGTGTTGTAACATAGCCAGTGTGTACCATCTATGGCTAACCTTCTATCAGATGAGATTTTGAAATGATGATGCACTACTTCTTAATTAGTAAAAAAATTAAGAAATTAAGAAAAAATAAAACCTGCCGAAAATTGATAAACTGAAAAAGGATTGGTGAGTGGTGGTGGAAGAGTCGGTTTGCAATATCATCTCTGAAAGAGAAATGCCTTTATAAAAAGCTATAGGAACTGAGAAAAACGACAAAATAGAACGCGGCGCGATGGTAATAAAAATTTTTGTTCTGAAATCAATGTTGCCTTAGAATAACATGGTTGCATTGTATTGAACGCTACTAGTCAATGAGATAGGAAATCGTTATATTAGTAGAGCCATTGACAAATTAATTAACATTGAATCCGATGAAGGCATTTTCCGTGATTAATGCTGCGAATCCAAGTGTTTGAAGTATATTGACTTCTATTTCACACTATGATGTAATTTCATAGAAACTTTCGAATCTGTGCATAGCGTTTACAACATCATAGGAAACATTTAGTACCTCGGATTTGATAACGAAAACTTCCAACGGTTGTGAAACTATAACTAATAACAAGTCCGTATTAATATAACGATTCTTTATTACGATAAAAAAGGACAGGTCACGACCAAATGATTTTAAAAGTAATATAAAGAAAATGAGTTAATGCCACAGATTAGGAAACACAAAAAACTAGACACCAACAAAACACAATATACAGTAGAAAAAATATTTGAGTACGTATATTTGTTTGATTCTACAGATACATAAATTAAAATATCGAGATTTAGTTTTACAGCCTGACCTCATCGGTCCGATTCTTATCATCTTATCATTTTATCAATCAACTCAAATTACTTGCACGCCGAAGAGTCCAGGGGCCTAGTACAGGTTCTGATAGCTTAAGAGCTCGATCAATGTCAGTTTTCTCCATACTTTTCACAACAGCACCCTTAGCGGTAACTATCAAAAACTAGTATACAATTTACGAAAGAAAAACTGTCAGTTTCGGTCACCTGAAGACACCTGGGGGTCCGTACTAGACTCAGGTGTCATCAGGTGTTGATCGAAATACATTTTTTGTTTAGCCTCAAAAAATTACGACATATGCTACAATAACATAAATTATTAACAGAGTTACCGATTGAATTAAACCACATAATATAATTAGTTCTTTCAATTACTATCTGTTCTAGACACTATCATAAGCTGCGGTAAATCATCGCTATCACCATAAGACATATTTCGTAAATCTAAACTTTTGCCAGAGCATAATAGTAACCACAAGACAAATACAATCAAAATAAGTAATACAAATGAAGATAAAGTTGTAATTACAATGAGAAAAGGTGTAAATCCTTCATTTTCGCTACCTGGAGAGTCAGGCTCGGAAGAACTAGTTACTAGAGTTGTAGGAAAAATTGTTGTATCTACCTCTATAGGGGTAGAATCGGATGTAGTTATTGCAGGGGTAGTTAATGGCAGGACTGTACTAGGCTCAGTAGTTGCTATTGAAGGAACTGATACAGTGACTGTACTAGGTTCAGTAGTTGCTATTGAAGGAACTGATACAGTGACTGTACTAGGCTCAGTAGTTGCTATGGAAGGAACTGATACAGTGACTGTAGTCTGCTCAGTGGTGGCGACTGTAGGTAATGGAACAGTGACCGTACTAGGCTCAGTGGTCGCTACTGTAGGAAATGGCACTGTGACTGTACTAGGCTCAGTAGTTGATATTGAAGGAAGTGATACAATGACTGTAGTTTGCTCAGTGGTGGCTACTGTAGGAAATGGCACAGAGACCGTACTAGGCTCAGTGGTTGCTATTGAAGGAACTGATACAGTGACTGTAGTCTGCTCAGTGGTGGCTACTGTAGGAAATGGCACAGTGACTGTACTAGGCTCAGTAGTTGCTACTGTAGGAAATGGCAAAGTGACTGTACTAGGCTCAGTAGTTGCTATTGAAGGAACTAAAACAGTGACTGTAGTCTGCTCAGTGGTGGCTGCTGTAGGAAATGGAACAGTGACCGTACTAGGCTCCGTAGTTGCTATTGAAGGAACTGGTACAGTGACTGTACTAGGCTCAGTGGTGGCTACTGTAGGAAATGGAACAGTGACCGTACTAGGCTCCATAGTTGCTATTGAAGGAACTGGTACAGTGACTGTACTAGGCTCAGTGGTGGCTACTGTAGGAAATGGAACAGTGACCGTACTAGGCTCCGTGGTTGCTATTGAAGGAACTGCTACAGTGACTGTACTAGGCTCAGTAGTTGCTATTGAAGGAACTGATACAGTGACTGTAGTCTGCTCAGTGGTGGCTACTGTAGGAAATGGAACAGTCACCGTACTAGGCTCAGTGGTTGCTATTGAAGGAACTGATACAGTGACTGTAGTCTGCTCAGTGGTGGCTACTGTAGGAAATGGCACAGTGACTGTACTAGGCTCAGTAGTTGCTATTGAAGGAACTGATACAGTGACTGTAGTCTGCTCAGTGGTCGCTACTGTAGGAAATGGTAAAGTGACCGTACTAGGCTCAGTGGTTGCTATTGAAGGAACTGATACAGTGACTGTAGTCTGCTCAGTGGTCGCTACTGTAGGAAATGGTAAAGTGACCGTACTAGGCTCAGTGGTTGCTATTGAAGGAACTGATACAGTGACTGTAGTCTGTTCAGTGGTGGCTACTGTAGGAAATGGAACAGTGACCGTACTGGGCTCAGTGGTCGCTACTGTAGGAAATGGCACAGTGACTGTACTAGGCTCAGTAGTTGCTATTGAAGGAACTGATACAGTGACTGTAGTCTGTTCAGTGGTGGCTACTGTAGGAAATGGAACAGTGACCGTACTGGGCTCAGTGGTTGCTATTGAAGGAACTGAAACCGTGACTGTAGTCTGATCAGTGGTGGCTACTGAAGGAATTGGAATAGTGACCGTGCTAGGCTCAGTGGTCGCTACTGTAGGAAATGGCACAGTGATCGTACTAGGCTCAGTAGTTGCTATTGAAGGAACTGAAACAGTGACTGTAGTCTGATCAGTGGTGGCTACTGAAGGAATTGGAACAGTGACCGTACTAGGCTCAGTGGTTGCTACTGTAGGAAATGGCACAGTTACTGTGCTAGGCACAGTAGTTGCTATTGAAGGAACTGATACAGTGACGGTACTAGGCTCAGTAGTTGCTATTGAAGGAACTGCTACAGTGACTGTACTAGGCTCAGTGGTTGCTACTGTAGGAAATGGCACAGTAACTGTACTAGGCTCAGTTGTTGCTATTGAAGGAACTGCTACAGTGACTGTACTAGGCTCAGTAGTTGCTATTGAAGGAACTGCTACAGTGACTGTACTAGGATCAGTAGTCGCTACTGTAGGAAATGGCACAGTAACTGTACTAGGCTCAGTGGTTGCTATTGAAGGAACTGCTACAGTGACTGTAGTCTGCTCAGTGGTGGCTACTGTAGGAAATGGCACAGTGACTGTACTAGGCTCAGTAGTTACTATGGAAGGAACTGATACAGTGACTGTAGTCTGATCAGTGGTGGCTACTGAAGGAATTGGAACAGTGACCGTACTAGGCTCAGTGGTTTCTACTGTAGGAAATGGCACTGTTACTGTGCTAGGCACAGTAGTTGCTATTGAAGGAACTGATACAGTGATGGTACTAGGCTCAGTTGTTGCTATTGAAGGAACTGCTACAGTGACTGTACTAGGCTCAGTGGTGGCTACTGTAGGAAAAGGCACAGTAACTGTACTAGGCTCAGTTGTTGCTATTGAAGGAACTGCTACAGTGACTGTACTAGGCTCAGTAGTTGCTATTGAAGGAACTGCTACAGTGACTGTACTAGGCTCAGTAGTCGCTACTGTAGGAAATGGCACAGTAACTGTACTAGGCTCAGTGGTTGCTATTGAAGGAACTGCTACAGTGACTGAAGTCTGCTCAGTGGTTGCTACTGTAGGAAATGGCACAGTAACTGTACTAGGCTCAGTTGTTGCTATTGAAGGAACTGCTACAGTGACTGTACTAGGCTCAGTGGTTGCTACTGTAGGAAATGGCACAGTAACTGTACTAGGCTCAGTTGTTGCTATTGAAGGAACTGCTACAGTGACTGTACTAGGCTCAGTAGTCGCTACTGTAGGAAATGGCACAGTAACTGTACTAGGCTCAGTGGTTGCTATTGAAGGAACTGCTACAGTGACTGTACTAGGCTCAGTAGTTGCTATTGAAGGAACTGCTACAGTGACTGTACTAGGCTCAGTAGTTGCTATTGAAGGAACTGCTACAGTGACTGTACTAGGCTCAGTAGTCGCTACTGTAGGAAATGGCACAGTAACTGTACTAGGCTCAGTGGTTGCTATTGAAGGAACTGCTACAGTGACTGAAGTCTGCTCAGTGGTTGCTACTGTAGGAAATGGCACAGTAACTGTACTAGGCTCAGTTGTTGCTATTGAAGGAACTGCTACAGTGACTGTACTAGGCTCAGTGGTTGCTACTGTAGGAAATGGCACAGTAACTGTACTAGGCTCAGTTGTTGCTATTGAAGGAACTGCTACAGTGACTGTACTAGGCTCAGTAGTTGCTATTGAAGGAACTGCTACAGTGACTGTACTAGGCTCAGTAGTCGCTACTGTAGGAAATGGCACAGTAACTGTACTAGGCTCAGTGGTTGCTATTGAAGGAACTGCTACAGTGACTGTACTAGGCTCAGTAGTCGCTACTGTAGGAAATGGCACAGTGACTGTACTAGGCTCAGTAGTTGCTATTGAAGGAACTGCTACAGTGACAGTACTAGGCTCAATAGTTGCTATTGAAGGAACTGCTACAGTAACTGTACTAGGCACAGTAGTTGATATTGAAGGAACTGATACAGTGACCGTAGTCTGCTCAGTGGTCGCTACTATAGGAAATGACATGGTTACTGTAGTTAACTCAGAAGTTGCCCCTGTAGGAAATGATATCGTCTCTGTTAAAGGTGCAGACGTTGTTGCTGTGACGAATGGTTCGGCGCCTGGGGCTTGAGTTGTATTCAGTATTATTAGATCTTCATTCGGTGAATACAGTTCCCTTGTTCTTACTGCAGTATTTTCGTTAGATTCCAGGTTGTTTAATGGATTGGAGTCTAAGTTTATCGTCTCTACTGCTATTATTGACGTATCAGCAACACGACTCAGAAGTACAATCTGAAATTCAAAGATAATTGATAATTTTTTTGGAACGAGGTTTTAAAAAGATTCGTCTTATTTCTCTCTTTAGTTTTTTAAATATGCAAAACGTTTTAAATTACACTATTCAAATTCAGTTGTAACGGGTTTGAATTGTAAGATTTCCTTACTGTTGAAGTAAATTCCTGTTGAAATTTAATTTAGTTATCAAGTTCAAGTTCCAAGGTTGAAGTGTAACTAGACATATCCACTTTGCATATAAATTGCATGGGAAACACTAAAAATTGTCAGTTTTAAAGTAAGCACAATTATTAACCAGGTATACTCCAAGTTGCTACTGAGAATATTCTGTAAAAAGATCCCCAGTAACACTTGACCTGGAAATAAGTATCCTAATTCTCACGATCATCTTCATATCCTTTTTGTCGCTTCCAAATATATTATATATCTTATATTAAATATTTCGTTACATCAGCCAAATATTGTAGCGGTTAGATGGCCTTGATAGCTACCTCTAAATCATAGGTTTGATTCGCGGCCAGACAAAATATTATTGTACATTAGCGTGTCTGTTAATTTTTTGACTGGGTGTTAAGTGTTTATTTCTACATAATATTAGGTACTTTAAAATTATCTGGTTGCCCAGGGTTGTCAGGGTACAGGGTTATGACTGTTATAATTTTTGCAGTATTTTCTCTCTAAACTACATACATATATTATAGTTTAAGTAAGTAAAAAATCTTTCTTAAATAATGATATCTGATATTTTCGCGAAAAATTTTTACTCATTGAAAAGAAACAAATTTTACGGATTTGGTTTATTTTTTTACTTTTCTTTCCCTAAGTTTCATCGTCGTCGTAAGTTCACACGTTGAATTATAAAATCATTTGTAAAATTATAACTTACATATCCGTAGGCATCTGTAACGTTCATCCTTATTAAATGAGATCCATTGTAAAAGTTCCTTTCAGATGCAAATATATCACGCCTACCCTTAACAACATTACTTCCATCGGGATTTATCTCGTTCAGCAATATAGACAATACATCATTTTCGGAATCTAATTTAACATAAACGTTAATTTCAAGAACTCCATTCTCAATTAATATAATATCTGTCGATGCACAGCTTAATTCATCGTTAGGGGCTAGCCTTGGTCCACTAAAATTATTATCATTTGGAAATTCTTTGTCCCATGGTGAAAAATGTTTGCACAAATCACTATCATTTTTTATGTCAAATTGTATTTTTTTTCTTGAATTATTACTATTACAATAAACTTGTACGAATAGCACTAGCAACGCTAGTCGTGTGATCATTTTCCACATTTTCAATTATATAATGAACAATCACGGTATATTTTCGATTAATCTCTTCATTTGTGTATCAATGCCGTTATCACTAATTAGTGATACTGAAATTATTATGATCGCGGCCGGCCGTGTCAAAGGAATCGGGGTTTAACTTATTTTACAATGATTTAACAATGTACTATCAATACAGTATGTCTTATTTTTGTCTGATGTAATATTTCAAACACTTAAACAATACGTTTTAAATTAAGATTTAATATTTTTCGTACTCCTTAGAAAATTTTTCATTATACAAACGAAATTTCCGGAAGAAATTATCTAATTTGAGGTAAAAACCATGTAAAAATACATAGTGTAGCTTAGATTACATAATGTCGTGGGTGTCTGCAGAGGCGAAACAAAGAGAAAACAAGAAGACGGACAGTATCGTTTTTCTATTGGAACACCAACCACCTTTACTGCGATCCACAAGACGCCTGCCTAACGTGGTGGATTATGATATGATAACCTCTCCTTATAATAATTAAAATAATCCTTAATATATTCAGTGTCTTATTTTTTCTGATGTATTATTTTAAAAAAAAACGGCTTAACATTTTTCTTTGCTGTCCTTAGAAAATGTATCATTACACACACACACAAAACTTTATAAAGAAATTCCCTACTTTACGGTAAAAACAAATCAATATCAAAAATTACATTGTGTAGTTTAGATGAAGATGAAGTAAACAAAGAAACAGAATGACAAATGAGGATAGCGACTTTAAATTAACATCTGCCCATAAAATTACGGAGACAGTAAAAAGGACACGCATTTTATGAGTGGAAATGCTGGTCCCTATAAAATAAGTCCTATACATAATTAGATAAAGTTATCGTACCTCAAAAACTACCGAATAATAGGCGCACTCCATTCAGTAGATAATGATACCTTCGTGATTTTATCTCTACGTGATATTCACCGCGTTCTTGTAATTAATTGATAATGGTAGATGGGTGCTATGATTTTTTGTTGCTCATTATTATTGCATACAAAATGGAACAAAATAAATGGAAATCAATCAAATAATACATTAAAGATATATTTAAAGTACCGTGTTTCTGACCGGCCTGTTGTGATTTTAACATTAATTAATTTTAACATAATTTTTTTATACGATAACAGCTCAGAGGGCGAGCGCTTTCCTTGGAAACAAGGTGCGCAGGGTCAAACCGCGGCTCTAACCTCTGATTTCTTTAATTAATCATGTGCGAATCGGCTTAGTGCGATTGTTACTAGCTTTCGGTGTAATTAATTTTACAAGTAGGTACGAAAATAGTTCTCTCTCTGTTTTAATAGCTCTGGTTCGCTGATCCAGCTGAAGAAAAGGGTTTTTAACCGGTTAAACTCAAAAAAAAACCTCAAAAATAGTTTATTTCAAATAGGCTTAACGCTAGCACTTTTGAAAGGTCATGTATTTTTTTTTTAAAAGCTACCACCGGCTCACAACGCGGCCTCAACTGAGAAGATCCGGCAAGAAACTCAGCGGGCTTCTCATTTTATCACTTTTTTTTAAACAGTGTGTCATGATATCAATTAGATCAGAGCGACAGTGTGTCTTGCCGTTCAAAAGATCAAATAAGACAGAAAAAAAATAATAAAATACGACGAAAGTACAACAAACTAAAAAGCCAAAGGGATAGTAGTCGGACCAGTCCCCCCAAGCAGCACCCGCGCACGAGTTGAGTTGGGTTATGTTTTGACCATTCAGTGACGATAACTGTAAAGATCTTTAGGATGAGACAGCTTTAGGTTAGTTAGACCCACAATACAAACGACAGGTTCAACGGCAACGATCAGTGATTTGGCAGGAATCCTGCGTCATTTCTGCATCGCGTTTAGACCGCTCGCTGCGTTAATCGCGGTATGGCAATGCGCTTTTTAACGGCTGCCTCCCCGACTGCCCTAGAAGGAGGGTTATGTTTTTCGAGGGGTCGGGTTATGTTTGTATGTCTATTTCTTTGGCCCGACCTACAGCCTAAACCGTTCGAACGATTTTGACTTATAATATGTCTTTAGATTCGTCTCAGATGTAGGAGTGACATAGGTTATATATTTTTTCAAAAATATTAATTTGTCGGCCGTCAGTCGCCATTTTGTATTTTTTTTTACTTTCAAAAATGACAATATTGGTATCAAATTAAAGGTCTTAACGAGACGAGTTAAATATATAGGTATATACATGTGTATAATGTATTAAGTATGAAATTTAGGTCCATTTTGGCCTTCTTCTTCTTCTCTTCTTCATTTTGTTTGATCGCAGTCGGGCTTTTTGTGTTTTTATAATTTAAACTTGTTTTGTATTGCCTTTCAAGGACTAGATAAGTTGGACAGTGGTATTAAACTCAAGTTTAGTTTAGCGATTAAATCGCTGATCGTTAAATTAAATCTCTAAAATGCATAGGTATGCTTTTAAGCATTTTGGAGTAACTCGCCGTTGTTAAGTATCGTCTAAAGCTTAAGCTCTAACTGCCGCACTCACAAACTTCAATTAACTTTAATTACAATTAAGTCATTTTTTTAATCTATTTATTATTTCAACTCTCAGTCTCTTAGGATTGTTTTTTTTAGTAGTCGTAATTACGAAATTATAAATATCTCTACTCACAATCAGCGTATAAAATATTAATTGGCTTCAAGTGTCGAAATAATACAATTTGAAAAAATTACCTAATTGTGATTAAAGTTAATTGATGTTTGTAGGTGCGGGAGTAAGCCGTCCAATACATTATTACTGTATGGATGCTTAGGTATTTTCATACATTTCCTTATGCGGTGGTTCCGTCACATTTTGTAAAGTGAATACGTAAACAAAAGGGCTTCCGAGCGTCAAATAAAAGGAAATAGCAATATATTCAAATATCATCGAATACTTTTACGGAAAGCTGCGGGCACGACGCTCAAGGGACACGTCGCAACTTTTTAAATAAAATATGTCCGTATAAATAATATCATTGTTCCACAGAACTCAGGGGTCCGAAGGTGTATTTTATGTTTGCGAAAATAAAAATGTATCACCAATATTACTTTGAATGGTTACATCTTTTTTAGACTAGCTTGTTTCTTTTGTTAGATTATGTAGTAGACAAAAGTAGGTATAATAATATAATTATAGATTTAAATTGCATTGGTGGTTCTTAAGACAGTAAAGTTAGGGGTGCGTGAAAAGGGCTTCTTCTAATGGAGAAATACTACAATTTTCGCCAGGCGCATCCTGGACTATCAGCCTTGTAGAACCTTTAATAATTCTTTCCCCATATAATGAATAACCGTGTAATTCATATCAACAAAAAAAAACTATTTACATACATATTATACGTATAATTATGGACAGCACTAAGGTTAAAAGTCTATAAAGTCATCGAAATCAATCTATTAGAGATCTATTAGACGGGCTGCTACCCGATGGGTCGTGGGTTCGATTCCCACCAAATGTCTGGGTGTTATTTATCTGTTTAAGTACCAATGTACTTATTTACAAAAAAAAATATAAGTATTAGTATCAGTTGTCTGGTTTCCATAGTACAGGCTCTGCCAAGTTTGGGATCGGATGACCGTGTCTGGATTGTCAAAACAAAAAAAAATTGATTTACAAAGTGGCAAAAAGCGTCAGAGAGCAGAGATGATAGCGGTAAAGGGTTGGCTCCATTCAAGTTCCCCTTCCAAGTTCCCCTTTCCATGATCTCTCCCCGGTAGTTTTGGGTTAAGGGAAAAGGAAGAAAGACCGTCTGCGTGACTTGTGACCTACATATATTTAACAGATGGTCTTTTTAGGGTTACATACCTAAAAGGTAAAAAGGGAATACCTCATACTTCGTCTGTCTGTCGGTTACACCTATATATTTCAAGAACCACTAATGGTATCGATTTGAAACTTTGAAGTTTTAGATTGTACTTACCCAACCTCAAAGCAAATTAAAAAAAAAATCGTTTCAATGGGGGGTCTAACGTTAAAATTTTAAAGTGGAACATCGATATATATTAAGTTTAGATGATATCGACACTAATGATATCGATGACTAGCTGTAGCCCGCGGCTTCGCTCGCGTTTACTTTGTTACTCAAATTTGTTTTGAATTATGGATCGAGGTTTTTAAAATATTGTTTACTCTAATGTAACAACGTAACAAAATGTTCACACTTTTATTAACCCTGATCTAATAGGTATTAATTCGTCTTTAAAGTATTTTTTTTTAACCAGACAAATTCCTACACATCAATCATGGTTCTCCAGGAAGTTCTTATCCGGTTGTGATAAAATTTATACATATTCATAACAGTGGTTCCTTCTTTCGAATAAAACAGAATCTTTAAAATTAGTAAATTTTGCCAGAGTTTGACCATTTTTTCCTTAAAAAGCGATAAAAACATCATCTTTTAGGCATCCTACAGTTTTTTCTGAGTTGCCATTTTTGTTTTTTCAGGAACTTATTCGTAAGTAATATTTTTTAATCAGTGGAGCGACCTATCCGTACCAGAAAGAATTTTTGGAATCGGTTCATAATTACCAGAGACATGCGCGAACATACATAGAAAAAAATATATGTACAGACTTATTGAGAACCTCCTCCTTTTTTGGAGTCGGTTAAAAACGCTGAAAATTAATTTGTTAAATTGTTGTGTTGAGTTTACTTACCGAGTTTCGTGACTGTAGCTGCCTTATAACATAAAAAAATATAACTTAAAAAAAACCTTCTGCATGCAAACTTTAAAACCATTAATTGACCTTTGGGGTTGTTTTTCGATGAATTCAAGAAACAGGTTTCTTAGATTGTTATGTGCAATACATAAAATAAGTCTTGTGACCGTAGGGTAAAAAAACATGATTTGGACCCCAATTATCCCTTTTGGAAGTCAATTAAAAAAAAGCACATGGATTTCTTTAATTTCATGATTGTATCCGCAGTGTCATCAGTGCAGCATGATTTTTTTGCCGCATTCATACTCAAAAACCGTGCTAAAACCCCGTCAAGGGTTGATTTTCAAAACAAAATGTGTCAGACGTGTTTCTTAACTTCTTTTGATGACAAAGTTTTGTATCCGTCTGATGAAAAAGATTTTTTGCAAAGTTTGATACCCCATTTGACCCACTTAGGGGTTGATTTCCGAAAAATGCAAAAAAATTGTTTGTTGTTAAGTTGAGTTTATATATATAGTTTTGTGACTGTAGCAGCATTATAGCTAAAATGAAAATCCTTGTTCATGCAAACTTTGCAACCTCATAAAATGACCTTAGGAGGATTGTTTTTTGAAGAATGCCTGAAATAAGTTTGTTAGATTATTGTGTGCAATGCATAAAATAAGTCCTGTGACTGTAGGAAAAAAAACATTTGTTGGATCCAATTGGACCCTTTTAGGGGTTGATTTTCAAAATAAATTGCTTTAAATTGATGAATTTACTCACAAAGTTTCATCAGTGCAGCATGATTTTCTTTCCGCGTTTGATACTCAAAAACCATGCTTAAAACCCTTCAAGGGTTGATTTAAAAAAATAATGTGATACACGTGTTTTTTATCAGTACACTCATAAAGTTTCATGTTCAAGCGATGAAAATTTTTTTTCTATAGTAACTTTTATAGCCCATTTGGCCCACTTAGGGGTTGATTTTCGAAAAATGCTGAAAATTAGTTTGTTAAATTGTTTTGTTGAGTCTATGTACCAAATTTTGTTACTCTAGCTGCATTCGTGAAATCGTTCTACGTGTAAACTTTCCAACCCCATTATATGACCTTAGGGGTTGTTTTTCGCTAAATGCCGGAAATGGGTTTCTTAGATTCTTGTGTGCTATACATAAATTAAGTCTTATGACTGCAGGTCAAAGAAAATTTTTGGACCCTAATTGGACCCCTTTAGGAGTTGATTTTCAAAAACTATTCACACATGGATTGCTTTAGTTTGAATAATGTATTCGCAAAGTTTCATCAATGCAGCATAATATATTTTTTTCTGCGGTTTAAACTTAAAAACCATACTGAAACCCCTTTATGGGACGATTTTCAAAAAGTTGTGATACAGATGTTTCTTCATTTCTTTTGTTTATTACTTTGACAAAATGTCGTGTTAGTGTGGTGAAAAATGTTTTCCATACAAACTTGGAGACCCCATTTGACCCACTTAGGGGTTGATTATCGAAAAATGCTGAAAATTAGTTTATTCAATTTTGGTATTGAGTTTATGTACCAAGTTTCGTTACTCTACTTTTATTATAGCATTAAATGGAAATCGTTCTCCGTGTAAACTTTCCAACTCCATTAAATGACCATAGGGGTTATTTTTTGCAAAATGCCGGAAAAAGCTTTCTTAGACTCTTGTGTAGAATAAGTACATAAATTAAGTCTTATGACTGTAGGTCGAAAAACATTTTTTGGACCCCAATTGGACCCCTTAAAGAGGTGATTTTTCAAAAATTATTTTTTATACAGTAATTGCTTTAGTTTGATTAATGTATTTGCAAAGTTCCATCAATACAGCATGATATTTTTTTTCCGCGTTTCATACTCAAAAACCATGCTAACACCCATTTAAGGGTCGAATTTGAAAATGTTGTGATACACGTGTTTCTTAATGTCTGTGGCTTAGTACATTGACAAAATTTCATATCCGCGTGATGAAAAATTGTTTTTTTGTGCCATTAGAACCACTTAGGAGTTGAGTTTACAAAAATGCTCAAAATTAGTTTGTTCAATGGTTGTGTTGAGTTTATTTACTGAGTTTCGTTACTCTAGCTGCATCTTAGCATGAAATGGAAATCCTTCTTTGTGCAAAATTTTCAACCCCTAGATATAAATTAGGGGTTGTTTTTCGAAAAAATGCCGGAAATAGGTTTCTTAGATTCTTGTACGCAGTATATAAACTAAGTTTTATGACTGTAGGTCGAGAAACATTTTTTGGACCCCAATTGGACCCATTTCGGAGTTGATTCTCAAAACATCATGTTTACACAGCGATTGCTATAATTTGATAAATATATTCGCAAAATTTCATCAGTGCAGTAAGTATGTTTTTTTTCACGTTTATTACTCAAAAACCACGTTAAAACCCCTTTAAGGGTCGATTTTCAAAAAGTTGTAATACACGTATTTCTTTATTTCTTTTGTTTAGTACACTGACAAAGTATCATGTCCGCGTGACGAAAAACATTTTTTTTCCATTGAAACTTTCGAGAGCCCATTTGACCCACTTAGGGGTTGATTTTACAAAAATGCTCAAAATTAGTTTTTTCAATTGTTGTGTTGAGTTTATTTACTGAGTTTCGTTACTCTAGCTGCATCATAAGACGAAATGGAAATCCTTCTTTGTGCAAACTTTGAAAATCCATTAAAAAACCTTTGGGGTAGTTTTTCGAAAAATGCTGGAAATAGGTTTCTTAGATTCTTGTGCGCAATATATAAACTAAGTTTTATGACTGTAGGTCGAAAAACATTTTTTGGACCCCAATTAGACCCCTTTAGGAGTTGATTTTCATAAAATGATTATTTCCACTTGGATTGCTATAATTTGATTAATGTATTCGCAAAGTTTCAGCAATGCAGTACGTATGTTACTTTTTCACATTTCATACCCAAAAACTATCTTAAAACCCCGATTTTCAAAAAGTTGTAATACACGTGTTTCTTTATTTGTTTTGCTCAGTACTTTAACATAGTTTCGTTGCGGTGTGACGAAAAAAATTTTTTTTGCATTGAAACTTTCGAGAGCCCATTTGACCCACTTAGGGGTTGATTTTACAAAAATGCTCAAAATTAGTTTGTTCAATGGTTGTGTTGAGTTTATTTACTGAGTTTTGTTACTCTAGCTGCATCATAGCATGAAATAGAAATCCTTCTTTGTGTAAACTTTCCAACCCCTCGATATGACCTTAGGGGTCGTTTTTCGAAACATGCCGGAAATAGGTTTCTTAGATTCTTGTGTACAATATATTAACTAAGTCTTATGACTGAAGGTCGAAAAACATTTTTTGGACCCCAATTGGACCTATTTCGGAGTTGATTCTCAAAACATGATTATTTACACATGGATTGCTTTAATTTGATAAATATATTCGCAAAGTTTCATCAATGCAGTACGTATGTTACTTTTTCACATTTCATACCCAAAAACTATCTTAAAACCCCTTTAAAGGTCGATTTTCAAAAAGTTGTAATACACGTGTTTCTTTATTTGTTTTGCTCAGTACTTTAACATAGTTTCGTTGCGGTGTGACGAAAAAAATTTTTTTTGTCATACAAACTTTGGGAGCCCATTTGACCCACTTAGGGGTTGATTTTACAAAAATGCTCAAAATTAGTTTTTTCAATTGTTGTGTTGAGTTTATTTACCGAGTTTCGTTACTCTATCTGCATGATATGATGAAATGGAAATCCTTCTTTGTGCAAACTTTGAAACCCCATTAAAAAACCTTAGGGGTAGTTTTTCGAAAAATGCTGGAAATAGGTTTCTTAGATTCTGGTGTGCAATATATAATCTAAGTTTCATGACTGTAGGTCGAGAAACATTTTTTGGACTCCAATTTGACCCCTTTACGAGTTGATTTTCAAAAAATGATTATTTGCACTTGGATTGCTATAATTTGATTAATGTATTCGCAAAGTTTCAGCAATGCAGTATGAATTTTTTTTTCCGCGTTGCATACTCAAAAACCAGGCTAAAATCCCAATATGGGTCTATTTTCAAAAAGTGTGATACACGTGTTTCTTTATTTCTTTTATTTATTACACTGACAAAGTTTCATGTCTGTGTGAGGAAAAAAAAATTTTTTTCCATACAAACTTTGGGAGCCCATTTGACCCACTTAGGTATGGAATTTCGAAAAATCCGTTCTTATTGTTCACCTACACTATTTGAATAATGTTGGTTCCAAATTTCAAGATTGTACGTTATATGGTTTTTGCTGTATCGTGATTCCTAGAAAACACCCTGCTCTTTTATTAATATAGATGGTGTTGTTAAGGGGCTTTACTAACTTCTCAAGAATGGTATCTTGATACACTTGTGCCAACCGTTTTTACAAAAGTATGGCTCAGTTTCTCCTTCATAGCTAATACTCCACCAAACCATCACTGAAGTCGGATAGTGTCCACGTTGCACTCTGTCGACTAATTGGGAAGCTTCCTTTGACATAAATACGGTCATAGATAGATAGATAGAGAACTCTTTATTGCACACCAAAAAGTACTGAAAAAAAGGTACAACAAAAATATACAACGGTATACATCATTTTGTTTGTTAAAATGTTGCTCAATTGTAAAAAAAAATCTCATCCGTAAACAAAAATTTTCTGTGACCTCCCTTTGCGTACCGCTTCATTAGTTGTTTCGATTTTACCACCCTATTCTTTTTTAAATTATCAGTTAAGAAATGACCAGTACGTCTCATATAGGCTGAAATCCTAAGTCATCTTTTAAACTACGTGACATGGTTTTTGGTGCTATCTTCATCTCCCGAGATAAAATCTTTTGCTTTCGGACAGGATTTCTTCGAGATTTTTCCCTTACTGTTTTGACCACCTTTTTCGTACGAACACTACGTGACGGCCAGATCTTTTTCTGTCACAATCAGAGGAGGTCTCATTGTACCTATTAATAGCCCAGTACACAAACATTTTAATAATCCCAAGCGTATGGAGAGTTTATAAAAATTGCATTTGGCTCCATACCTACTTTGTGTAATGCAATCACAGCGATTCTGTTCCCCGCTCCATTTTAATATCGCAAAATATTGTACATTGTATTGGCGCCAAAATGAGAAAATTCAATGAACAATCTTATAAAAATGTCAGATTTCAAATTTAAATGTAATATTTTGTTTATTTTTAAATGTAACAGTATTTATGGCCAGGCTAAGTATTTGCTGCTTGGGGGGACTGGTCCGACTACTATACCTTTGGCCTTTAAGTTTGTTGTATTTTTGTCGTATTTTTCTCTCACTCTTATTTGATCTTTTGTACGGCTGGACACACTGCCGCTGATGCTGATATAATTGTAATAAGACATACACTGTTTAAAAAAATAGTTAAAAAATGTCAAGCCTCCTGATTTTCTTGCCGGATCATCACAGTTAAGGCCACGTTGTGATCCGGTGATAATTTAAAAAAAAATACTATTCAAAAGACCGTTAAGCCTATTTGAAATTAATGATTTTGAATTTACGAAAAAAAACATAGTAGATAATAAATGATAGAAAAAATAATCAAATGCAGTATGGGCCGACCCAGGGCCTTACCACCAGCTCTTATGGCAGTATTAAAGCAATCTTACGTTTTCATGGGAAAGGGACGCAGATATACGCAGCCTTTTTTGACGTTAACCTTCAAAAGGTCTCCGGGAGCTGTAGGTCTCGACCGGGGTATGTGGGTTACTTACTCACTATTATTTACTTTTGTACAAAGTACTGGACAAAATTAAATAATGAGGAAAGGATATATCATACCTTAACTATTAATTATATGAGTCACAATTTTTGGCACGCATTAGTAGTGTATATACATATCTATGGTTTATAATATCATTGTCATATCAATATCATGTCATATCAATCTCAATGTGATTGAAACCTTTTCATCGCATCCAGACTTCGAAGATCGGCAGGATAGCACCGAGCACGGCTCATCGTTGAGCGAGCGTTATTGTTTAGGCGCGTGCCTTCTTTTCTCCCCTTGCATTACATTTGAATTATTCGTAGTTCAAATGTCTTTTATATCTTCTCTCATTGTTACAACGTGGCAAAGATTAGGAGGCGCTCATAGCTAGTTGGAACCTCTGTTCAGTAAACGATCAGTTGGATAAGCAACATCAGGCAAGGTCAGTCCTTAGATGGGTGACCGTTTAGTGGAATTTGAACTAAGCGTCTCCGTGCTTCGGAGGGCACGTTAAAAGTCGGTCCCGGCTATTGTCATCTAGACAACAGACGCACAACTCTGACACCACAAAATACCGGTCAAGTGCGAGTCGGACTCGCGCACCGAGGGTTCCATGCCATCTTTGGACGTATTAATGTAATTTTACTATTCATGTAACACCTCAGATAGCAAAAAAAAACAAACCGCAAAACTAAGTTTGTTTGACGAGGTTTTCTTAGGATTACTAAAAAACTGTACTACTTAGATAGATCATTTTATTTTTCCTGTAAAATATAGATAGACATGCATTATCCATAATTTCAGATTTTTCCCTCCACAAACTTCGGAGATAAGGGTTGGGGGGACGGTATTTATTTTGTCATTTTTGGTTATCAGCCAAAAACTACGTCACATAAGCCAAAATAAAAATCTGTTTTGAGATGTGCAAATGAAGCCCTTTCATATGATACTCCACTCGATATAGTAGTCCCACTTTAAAATTCTGATGACCTATTTCGACCCCCATTATAAAAAAAGTAAAAGAAAAAATATATTTTTACTAGCTGTAGCCCGCGGCTTCGCCCGCGTTGGTTTTGTAAGTAAAACGCGTTTTAAATTAAGGATGAAGGTTTTTAAAAATATTGTTTACACTTTTATTAAACCTGGACCTATTATGTGTCATTTCATCAAATATACATACTTAATGACATAGCCTGTATTTTTGTAACTCTGTCTGTCTGCTACGCTTTAACGCCTAATCCACTGAACCGATTTCGATTAAATTTGGTACTGAGACAGATAAGACCTTAAGAAACGACATAGGCTACTTTTTATCCCGAAGAAAACGATTGAAATGGTCGAAATAGGGAATGAAAGTAAGAATGGAATTTCGTCATTGTTGAAAATAGTACCGTGACTTTGTTTTACAATTGATAAGAAATCCTACTCCCTACTTCCCCCTACTTCTATACTATCTAACTTTATGTATCTAACACTACTAACAATACTATACTAATACTGTAAAGGGTTTAAATTTGTATTTTTGTATGTTTGTGTGTTTGTAAGTATGTGTAATCTAAGGGTAAAATTCTTTTGCCTGCTGCCTATGCTGGGTTGAGCTGGATCATCGTACTAAAGCGAGCTGGATCATTTACCTCGGTAAATCCAGGTGGATCGATGTGGATCAAGATGGACCGAGGTAGACCGAGATAAGTCAAGGTGGGTCGAAGTAGCTCAAAGTGAAATAAACTGGTTCGAGATGAGTCAAGCCGGATTATCAAACTGCATCAAACTTGATTGAACCGAGTAATAACGGATTGAATTGAATAAAAACTGGTTTGAGCTAGATTACACTGGATCATGCAGGATCAATTATGATCATGAATCGAGGTAAATCGAAGTGGATCGATGTGGATCAAGATAGACAGAGATGGATCGATATGCCAAGGTGGTTTGAAGTGGGTTAAGATGGAATAAAGTGGATTGAGTTAAGCCAATCACGACCATGAAATTGCATTGAACCGGATCATACCGGATTCAGCTAAATAAAACTGGTTTTAGCTGGATCAAACCGGATCAAGCAGGATCAAGGTGAACCGAGCAAAACCGAGCTGGATCAAAGTACATCGAGGTGGGTCGATGTGGATCGAGATGGACCGAGGTGGATCAATATAAGTCAAGGTGGTTCGAAATGGGTCAAGTTGGACTAAAGTGGATCGATATGATCCAAGCTGGATCATTAAACTGTATCGAACTTAATTGAACCGGATTGAGCTGAATAAAACTGGTTTGAGCTGGATCAAACTGGATTAAGCAGGATTAAGGTGAAACGTGCTAAAGCGAGATGGATCGAAGTTAATCGAGATGGACCGAGATGGATCGATATAAGTCAACGTGGTTTGAAATGGGTCTAGTTGGAATAAAGTGGATCCAAATGAGCCAAGCTAGATCATCAAACTACATCAAACTCGATTAAACGTAAAACTGGTTTGAGCCGGATCAAACTGGATCAAGCAGGATAAAGCTGGCTTGAGTTCGATATAGCTAAAGCGACCTGGACCGAGGTAAATCGAGATGGATCAATGTGGATTGTGGATCGAGATAGACCGACGCGGATCAATATAAGTCAAGGTGGGTCGAAGTGGGTCAATATGAATCAAAATAGACCAAAATTAGTCAAGCCAGATTATCAAGCTGTATCGAACTGATTCGAGCTGGATCGAGGTGGATCGATGTGAATCTAGATGAATTGAGGGGATTGAGATAAGTCAAGGTGGTTTGAAGTGGGTCAAGTTGGAATAAAGTGGATTGAGTTGCGTCAAGCCGGATCATCAAACTGCATCAAACTCGATTAAACGGGATAAAACTGGATTGAGCTGAATAAAACTGGTTTGAGCCGGATCAAACTGGATCAAGCAGGATAAAGCTGGTTAGAGTTCGATATAGCTAAAGCGAGCTGGACCGAGGTAAATCGAGGTGGATCAATGTGGATTGTGGATCGAGATAGACCGACGCGGATCAATATAAGTCAAGGTGGGTCGAAGTGGGTCAATATGAAACAAAATAGACCAAAATTAGTCAAGCCAGATTATCAAGCTGTATCGAACTGATTCGAGCTGGATCGAGGTGGATCGATATGAATCTAGATGAATTGAGGGGATCGAGATAAGTCAAGGTGGTTTGAAGTGGGTCAAGTTGGAATAAAGTGGATTGAGTTGCGTCAAGCCGGATCATCAAACTGCATCAAACTCGATTGGACCGGATAATACCGGATTGAACTGAATAAAACTGGTTTGAGCTGGATCAAACTGGATCAAGTTGGATCGAACTAAAGCGAGGAAAATCGAGGTGGATTGATGTGAATCGAGATGCACCGAGGTGGCTCGATATGGTTAAATCTGGGTGGGTCGATGTGAGTCAAGGTGAAACAAAGTGAATCGAGATGAGTCAAGTCGGACTATCATACTGCATTGAACTGGTTCGAGTTGGATCAAGATTGATTGATATGGATCGAGATAGATCGAGGTGGATCAAGATAAGTTAAGATGGTTTGAAGTGGGTCAAGTTGGAATAAAGTGGATTGAGTTGAGCCAAGCTGGATCATCTAACAATTGAACCGGGTTTTACGGGATTGAGCTGAATAAAACTGGTTTGAGCTGGATCAAACTGGATCAAGCAGGATCAAGTTGGATCGAGCTAAAGCGAGGTAAATCGAGGTGGATCGATGTAGATCGAGATGAACCGAGGTGGATCGAAATAGTTAAGTCCGAAGTCTGGGTGGGTCAAAGCGGGTCAAGGTGAAACAAACTGGATCGAGATGAATCAAGCCGGATTATCAAACTGCATAGAACTGGTTCGAGTTGGATCAAGGTTTAGAAAAAAATCCAAAAATTAGTTTCTTCAATTGTTGTGTTGAGTTTAAATACCGAGTTGGTGTTTACTCTACCTGCATTATAGCATTAAATAGAAAACCTTATATGTGCAAACTCTTCAAATCCATGAAATTAACTTAGGGGTTGTTTTTGCCGGAATAGGTATGTTAGATTCTTGTATGCAATACATAAATTAAGTATTGGCTGTAGTTCAAAAAACATTTTTTGGACCCCAATTAGAACCTCTTAGGAGTTGATAATCAAAACAATATTATTGGCACATGGATTTGCATTTGCGGTGAAAAATGTATTTGCAAAGTTTCATCAATACAGCATGAATTTTTTATGCGCATTTCATACTCAAACACCATGCGAATGCACCCCTTTAACGGTCGTTTTTTTTAAAGTAATGAAATATGTGTTTCTTTATTTGTTTTGCTCAGTATACTGACAAAGTTTCGTGTCTGTGTGATGATTTTTTTTTTAACCATACACACTTTGGGAGCCCATTTGACCTAATTAAGTGTGAAATGTCGAATTCGTTCTTATTGTTCACCTTCAAATTTCATGATTCTACTTAAAATGGTTTTGAATGTACGGTGATTTCTAGAAAAAAAAAGCCTGTTCTTTTAATAATATAGATTATAAATTTTTCCCTCTTATCCCTCTTTAGGGGTAGATTTTTTGAAAAATAAAAAATACGTGTTCAATCATTTTATTTTGAGGGTATTTTCACCAACTTTTAAATCAATTGAACCAAGTAATAATTATTTCCCATACAAAGTTTACCAACCCCTAGCGCACCCCCAATGGTTGTTTTTAAAAAATCCCGAAACACGTGTTTCTTTATTTTATTCAAAGAATCTTTCCAGTAAATTTCAAGTCAATCGAACCATACAATAAAAAGTTTCATACAAAAGAAAACACCCCATTTAACCCCTTTAGGAGTCGAATTTTCACAAATCCTTTCTTAGTGGATGCTTACGTCATAAGAAGAACCTACTGTCCAAATTTCAGCTTTCTAGGTCCAGCGGTTTGGCCTGTGCGTTGATGAATCAGTCAGTCAGTCAGTCAGTCAGTCAGTCAGGACAAGTAATTTTATATGTATTGATTGAGTGGGATATCATTATGAATGGGCTTCATTTGCACATTTCAAAATAGATTTTAATTTATGTTTAATAGTTTGTGGCTTATAATCAAAAATATCAAAAATATACCATTCCCCCCTTATCTCTTAGGTTTGTGGTGGGAAAAACCTGAAATAATTACAGGTAATAAATAATTTTACAGAAAACCTTTACATTCTGTTAGTGATTAGAGATACCAAGAGAGAGAGAGAGGTTTGTCTCTTATCGGAACATAACCATGAACAGCTTAAAAAAAATGATCAGATTAAAAAATATACTAGATGAGAAGTAACGTGAATTGGTTTTTAATGCCGGTCTCAATATCCTATCGATCCCTTACTTTAAGTTAAAATAGTTACCATCGATAGCTATAATGACATTTTCGTTTCAATCCTGTCTGTTTAAAGGTGGTATCCCACTCGCCAAATTTCTTTGACGCATGCCTATTCGACTCTTCCAATATCTTATCTATCGTCCAATATTTGTGCAGGGAAAATCCATAAATAATTATAGGTAATAAATTTTTTTTATACTACCAAGGTAGCAAGCAAGCATGCGGCCCGCCTGATGGTAAGCAGTCACCGCAGCCTATAGACGCTAGCAACACCAGTAGAATCACTAGCGCGTTGCCGACCCTTAAGACATTAGATTTTAAGTCTTTGTGTCCGGTAATTTCACCAGCTACAGTGGCCTTCACGCCGGAACACAGCAATGCTTACACACTGCTGCTTGGCGGCAGAATATCTGACACTGCGGTGGTACCTACCTGGACGGTTCCTTGCACAAGGAATCTACCACCTAGTAAAAATAGTGTGTATGTAAATTTTACAGGAAATTATTTTTAGTAATCATAAAAAATCTTCGACATAAAACAAACTTAGTTTTGCGGTTTGGTCTTTTTGCCATCTTGGGCCCTATTAGCAGTGTTATAATCATCGTACTCGACATAAGATAGAGACGTCAATGTACGTAGTTTATAGCTCTGTCACTTTCTATGGTGGAAAAATGTGAAAATAATATTGCTATTAGAGGTGATGGTACAGGCCCTGAAGTGTTAGACAATTACTACAATAGTTTTAATACGTCCAAAGAAGATATGGAACCTTCGCCGCGGGAGTCGGATTCGTACTTGACCAGCTTTTTTATCGACCTAGTTTTCCAGTGCCAATCCTTCGACACCATAAGTAAACAACTGGCGACAATACAAAATGTGTTGGCTGTAACTAAACGATGTAGACAAGAGATCGTTATCGCTGCACGTAAATCTAACGGAACGATCGGTCGACACGGAACGATTGTGTTTGTAATGGATCGCCGCTTTGCATTGACTGCCATTTGCCGTACGGGCCGGAGTTTTATTTTCATTTCTTTGTAACTTCTGACGACCAGGAGGGACTTTTTACCATGTTCAGAAATGCTAGACATCGACGTTTAAAAAATTGTTGGGAGTTCTAGTTTTTGACATTTAAAAAGTAATTGAGAAACGTTCTTCTCAACTCTAACACTGAAAGTTTTAGGGCGACTTAAAATTTGCCGCAAAGTGCTTTGTAAATCCATATAGATAAAAAACGCGCAACTGCAGCGCTGCACACCAGCCACCAGCACCAACTGCAGGGCTACGGCCGTGCTTCATCGGCCGTTCGTCGATCGAATAGTGACGGTGCGCACGTAGTTTTTGTTATAGAATATATCGATGAGGTTGACAGTCGAATGTTTCTTCGTCAGAGTCCATCGTGAAACTAAATGTACACCACTAAAGCCAGAAACACATTAGGCTGACGTGTCGTGACTCAACGCATCAGCAGCATATCGGTTACATGCATTTTGTATAGTTAGAGACTCACTATTACGGCGTGTCGTGGCGCAGTTCGAGCTATCTGATTGGCTGCTGACGCGTCGTAACTTAATGCGTCAGCACGCGCAGCAGCAGCTGACGCGTTGAGTCACGACACGTCAGCCTAATGTGTCGGCGGCTTAAGAAGCAGAGGCCGCGTTGTGATCCGGTGGAAGCTTTTTTTAAAATTGACCAATCAAAAGTGTTAGCGTTAAGCCTATTTGGAATAAATGATTTTGGCGTTGACTTTGATTAATTGTACTTAGTTCTGTCTTAGATTTGATAAATATCTAACAGATTATTGATGGAACTTAACACACTATCTGTACTGCCTTTCAGAAATTTCTGGCCGTATAAGTTGAGATTCTAAACTACGAAACTGGTGCAGTGCAGATTTGGTTTAGTTACAGCGGTTATATGGTAACTAAAAGCTAACACCTGACGTCGGAGTTGAGGCAAGTTTGCCTCCATCGCTGGCGGTCTCTCGAATTAGAATCAGAATGGGGCGTGACTTTAGCGATCAAAGGAACTTCATCAGTGCTGGCAACTTCATATCAATGCTATACGAGCGGAATCTCGCGACTTCATCCACGTATATTGTTTCAAGATTAAATGATTAAACTACTTTGCTTATAGTAGTGATTCCTTGGGCAGGAGAGCCGACAGGTAGGTGCCACCGCAATATTAGATATATGCCGCAGTCATTTTACGGCTAAAGTGACCTTCAAAGTGACTGGCTGTGGTCTGGACACAGCAGTTTTTACACGCAGCTTTGCTGTGCTTTATGCCAAGACATCTGACTAAGGCAAGTTTGTCTTAAAATTCGATGAAAGTAGATTTATACTGCGATATTAGGCTATAGTTATTATCTTAGTCAACTTACAGTACAGTACTACTGAAGTGCTGACACGCATACAGCCCGATCTATCGATAATGAAGTTAGAGTTACTTAGAAAAGTTCAGCTAATCCATAGATATACACATGCTGAGCTTATCAAACTAATCAGATAGAGTCAGCTCAAAATTTCAGATTCTGTTCAGGTTACCTTATACCTTACAGCGCTGCAAGCTGAACGTTTATGTTTCAATCGCTAGCGGGCGCTGGATTTCAATACGTGTTATAAGCCACAGTTCGACGTAAAGTTTGTTGGAAACTTTGTACGCATAGAGTGAAGGGCTCAGCAGTTTCAGCGTAAAATCATAGAGGTACGTATCTATGAAGGTGGGAAGTGCTCGAAGCCTATTTTATAACGCAGAGGTCGGCAGAAATGTATTGCTAATCCAACAAGGTTGTCAAAATCTTTCGACATTTTTAAGGATATGCAGGATATGCGTTCGCGAGTGTTTGCAGAAACTAAACGACATAATTCTATTATTCCCTGTTCGTCGTCTGACGTTGAAACGTATGACGCATATCCAACAGTTTTCTATTTAATTTTGTCCAGTAAATGGTCTTTTACACTGTCTTATTGTGCGGGTTTCCTTCTGAGTTTTCGGCAAAAAACGGAGTCAGAGGGTATGTAATTGTGCTAGTTCCGTAACATTATGCTGAGCTGGCGACCTTTAAGCCAGGAATTTATTATTTATGTTTAATTGCTTCATTGTGCTAGTAAGTTTTCTTTTTTTCGTTTCTGTGTTTCGTGGTCAGTACCTTTAATTACGGCTGGTGTAACCCGGCCGAAATATAAGGTAAATCCTAATCGCGCTAATTCCCGATTAAAATAAAGTTCAATAATGGGACGCGAAAGTCTAAATGTATATATTAGTTACTAGCTGACCCACGCAGCTCCGCCTGCGCTATTTTTACGTTAACTAAACTTTGAATAACAGACATTCGCATCGAATACATAACCTCATTTTTTATAGTCGGTTAAAAACTGGGACCCACTTTTTACTTGCTCTCCGAAGCACGGACCCGTTTAGTACAAATGGCGTTAAACGGTCACCCATCTATTTAATGACCTTACCTAACGTTGCTTAACCCGATCGATTACAAAACCTTGATAACAACTCTCTATGAGTGTTCCCTTACTAATATTTATTATATTTTATAGAAAAATTGATAAAATCGGACCAAGCGTATAACCAAGTACCCGTTTTGACTTTAATCCCCTCTCCCAAAAGAACCGTGCTAGATTACGGGATAAAAAGTATCCTATGTCCTACCTCATAGTAAGATCTCAAATCATGCCAAGTTTCATTTGAATCCATTCAGTAGTTTCGGCGTGATGCTCAGCCGTGATACAGACAGACAGACAGACAAAAATTAAAAAAAAAAATACATTTTTGGCCTCAGTATCGGAGAATGCCTTCCAAATATAATTTTCAAAATATCTTCAATGTACAGAATTGGACCTGTTACAGTTTTATTATAAGTATAGATTAAGTCTTAGTTCATTTAATTATTCAGGTTAGATTGTAATTTGTATGTATGGTGTTACCAGACTAGCAGCGTTAAGGAAAAAATATATTTATTCGGCTAAAAGACACATAGCATGTTTACATTATACTTCTTTACGGCAAACAACTCTTTAGAGGTATCTTCCCAGAAGAATTCTTGCGATAATGTTCTTGCTCACATTTGTATAGCCGTATCTTAGGCTATTATATGATCGAAGATCAGTATTTAATTCCTTCAACATATTTGTTCAAGTAAGAATTTCAAAAACTTGTATTACAAGTTGGACATAAACACAAAAGCACGTCTAAAGATTGTCTCTTGTTATTTATCCGAACAATGTAAAAAGAGGAGTCTCCTGAGCGCGATCCAATATCGAGGCGCCTTTTAAAGTTATTTATTAGACCGTTTCTACGTTGAACGAGTAATGAAAGAACAACACGAGTTGTGTGATCGAGGATCACGGTTGTTATTGCAATGAAGAAACGAGGGATATTGCAGTATCCCACTTTTGTTTTACTCAATATAAGCTGCTTAACCACAAGCTGCGCTCATTGCCAGTTGTAAGCACTATTTGGCAAAAAATCTGTTGGTTGAACAACGTCGATCGTCGGTCGACGGGTGTAACCGATTAGTGGCATTTAAACTGAGCTACTCTTTGTTTAGGAAGGCACGTTAAGAGTTGGCCCTGGTTATTGTCATCTAGACATCGGTCGTTAAGCCAAGTCAACAACTCTGAACCCAGGTTGGCCACTAACCGTACGATTAAATCCCATGTAGTATGTGGAGGTGCATTTTGAAGGTGATATTATTTGGCTGTAAAATTCTGTAATGTACTGTCTGAGCCTGCTGAATAGCCATTACTTGTTGTTCATCTGAAGATTTGCGGTATGCATCTACCCTCTCCATTCTTCGCCTTTATCGTGTGCATCTAGCCGCACCTTCCAGCTTCCCTATCCATCCTTCTTCATGTTAATTTCTAGGTTGATCCCTTGTCCGATTTCCCGGAGGCACGTTTCGATTTTGTATACTCCTAGTTATCCAAAGAATCAAAGGCGGTTCATATCTCAACGGAATACCAGGCTGAAGTGGCAGTGTACTGGTCAAATTTCTGCTAAACCGAATCATCGGTACCATCGAGGATCACCTCGGAGTACACTTTTTAGAAGTGGAGACCACTAATCAGTTGTTGCTTTGTTGGATAGGGCAATGCGATGTATGGCAAGTCTAATGACAAGTCTGGCCGCTCTGGCCAGAACATTATTGATGATATCTAAAGTTTGTCATAACAGGTTTACAAATTGGAGTCTATAAAATATTCTTCCCACTTGAATTTTTGCCGTAATGGAGTTGATATTTTCTCGAATACGGAAATAAATGATAAATTTAAATCCGCAGATGCATCCTCTATCTTTTCACGGTTCACATGTGGTGTTCAATGATATCCACTTTTCATGATTTTGCTGTGCGTCCGAATGCAAAATTGAAAATCGGCTTTATTTTTTTCGGCTAAAGGTTGATTTTAAATGGTAGTTCTGAAACAGATTCATCGTATGCGATATTATTGACGAGCATATTGCACGCGAATTTGAATAAAAATCTTTGTTATTTATAATACGTGGATGTTTGGTACGGATGTGGTTTTAGATACCTACTTATTTGAAATCGTGGAATATAGATCGTCAATAAGTAGTAGGTCCCTTTTGATGCACAGCAGTGCAATAGAACTGTGTAAAAATCTATTCATTCTAATCTTAAAATCACCCACGTTATAATAGGCAGGCATAAAAAGACAGGAAGGCGGAAGTTTTCTCCCTTATTTTATGTTTCGAACGACAGGACACACTATCGCTAATTTTGATCCAATTGTAACAAGACAAACAATGTTTAAAAAAACAGCCCGCTAAGATTCTTGCCGGATCTTTTCAGCTGAGGCCGCGTTGTGCCACGGTGTCGCTTTAAAAAAAATGACGATTCAAAAGTGCTATTGTTAAGCCTATTTGAAATAAATATTTTTGACTTTTGAGCAAAGGCGGTCTTATCGCTCAAAGCGATCTCTTCCAGACAACCTTTGTGGAAGGAGCTATACAAAAAAATAGATCTGCAGTGTAGTGCACAGTCATCAAAACATAATACAATTTAAACAAACAAAAAGTATTATATTAACAACAAATAATGTATATAATACTTACGTACATATATACAAAATATTATAAACTAATACTTATTTATAATATAAAATTCTATACTTACTAATATAAATATATATTATATATTCACATATATATAGATATAATGAAAATGTACCTAATAGTTCATGGTACAGGTAAGATGTTAATTACACACAATGGATT